>OW051479.1:10030679-10630679 GCA_932521405.1 Oscheius sp. JU1382
GTGGCTAGAAGCTACCTTCTTGAATGGAAAACTCTCTCGATATTCATTAGAAAGAGTTTTTTGAATGGTCCGTAATCTGGTCCAATTTCTCGAAATCTCCGAGTCGATGAGACCAAAACAGATGGAAAATTCCATATAATTTAAAGAATTTTAGATACATATTCTCCCAAAGCCCCCAATTCTACTTACTTGTGGTTGTTAGAGTTCCAGAGCTGCCATCTCCAGGCCTACCGTCGGCTAAATTTTTTAAATAAGATTGTAGAAGAAGCTTAGACTTACGACTAATAGTGGCAATACAACCCTTTGCAGTAGGAAAAAGCGAAGGTAAGAGAAAAATGAGAAAAAGATACATCACTTGGTCGGATCAAATCGAAATGGAAAGGCCGGTTGTCGGGACTTTGCGCTTTTAATGTTCAACACTTTTGGTGTCAAAGGATGAGAATTGAACTGATCGCAGCGGATGAAGGGAGTCTCTCCACCCTCAAATATCTCTTATTCGGGCTTTTTGAGAATTAAATAATCCACTAATTGGAGGGTTGTATTCTCTCCTTGATTTTTAACTATATTCTCCAAGAAGAACTGAATTAAATCACAAAAGTGAACAAATTCCGTGCACAAATCAGAGATAAAAACCTGGTTTTTAAGTTCAAGGGATCACCTTTTGAGATAATCAGCGTCTTCGCGCAGCCAGGCATTGTCTCCGCTCTGTACAATTGTTCGCTCTAATCCGATAAACTTGTTCCAGGAACCAATGAGTTCAACTCTTCCAAAAAATGATTTATTAACGTCATCTTTCCCAATAATTATAGGACTACGGTAGTCTCTTGCAGACATATTTCCCAATTAGATTGATGCAAGGCGATGGAATCCAATCTCCTACAATTGGAAAACCAGGAAGGACATCAGAAATCATCTATAAATTTGCTTTTTCAATCAAAATGAATGGATCCACCTGTCCACAGAGGGGAACAGCTCCAGCTAGAGGAATGATCCAATTGGTGAATCCGACTGGATTGCCATCGGTCCAAGACACTAAGAAAGGAGGGATAGGAGGAATTGCTATATTTAAGCTAGCCATGATTCCGATATAAGGAAGAGCTGTAATATCAGCAATCCCTCCACCATTAGTTGTGATAGAAACGATGAAATCATTTTCCGCCTGGTTTAGGATAGAAGTCAAATGAGCTCCCATCGCCACACAAGCTGCTTCAGCTCCAAACCAATCGATTAACAGACCACTTCCCACGAAATAGCAATAGCCATTGGCTGGATTAAAGAGCCAACCAGCGCCCAGCGGGGTACAAACAGTTACTGTAGTTGTCGTCGTCGTTGAGGTCGTAGTAGTTGTCGCTAGATTTTATACCTTTATCTCCTAAATCTACTTACTTGTACTAGTTGTGCTTGTGCTCGAACTTGTACTGCTAGTGCTGGTGCTTATTATCGTCGTCGTCGTGTCAGTATTACTCCCAGGAGCTCCAGGAATTGTCCCTCCTCCCAATCCAATATCAATTTCTGGCCGACCATCAGCTGAAAAGTCTTTCCTAACCAAGAAAAAGCACTTACGAGAACGAGTAGCTATGCATTCCCATGAGAGTTCTGCTGCAAAAGAGATCAAGAGAGCGCCTTGAAGTGATATCTTCATCTAGCCGAGGGAAAAGCTTTGAGCCTGTTTCAGATTGAAGACAAAGGAAGAAGTTCTGGAAGCATAGATCAGACAGAAAATAGGCAGTTTCATCAATCGGCGAGTGCAGAGGCTGGTCAATCTCCGCTTTAAATCACGTTCGGTTCTTTATTTTGATCTGTGACTTTACTTCATCTTCTCTTTTTTTTTATGAGACAACTCTTCTCATATAATAATAATAATAATAATAATAGCTTATTTCTTTCTTCTAGGGAGCTTTTGGGATTTATCTTAGCCTTGTAAGACCGATTTCTAGTCACAATCTTTATTAATTATTATTATTATTATTAGTCCCTTTCGGCTAGAACTCTTCTCCTTTTAAGGCAACCGTTTGCAGACATATTTCCCAATGATGTTGAGACAAGGAGTTGGATACCAAGTTCCCACAACATTTAAGGGCGGTCCAGTTAGCGGAAGATTTGAAAGTAACTGAAAAATTGACTCTAGATTCTAGAATAAAACACGATAAATTGTTGCGCCTTGACCTGATCTGGGCGGCTATTTAATGAGCCGTAAAATTGACACTTTCATTTCTAAGAGATACCTGGGCACAGAGAGGCACAGTGCCTGAGAAGGGAATAATCCAATTAGTGAAACTGCCTGGATACTGTAATTAATTGTTTTTAATTGAGAGAGAGAGAGAAGTAATTCTCACTGGAGAGCCATCAACCCAAGCTGGTTGAAAGAAGGGAGGAGTGGGGATGATATTAACCTGGAGGCCAATCCAAGGAAGGTTCAAAATATTGACCAATCCTGTGCCGGTTGATGTGATCACTAAGCTTTCCCTTTCTCGAATAGTCTCATGTCACTCACTGACGATGAAATCATTTTCCGCCTGGTTTAGGATAGAAGTCAAATGAGCTCCCATCGCCACACAGTCCGCTTCAGCTGCAAACCAAGAGATGAAAATACCACTTCCCACGAAATAGCAATATCCATTGGCTGGGTTATAAATCCAAGTTGAACCAAGAGCTGCACACGGATTTACCGTAGTCGTCGTCGTAGAAATAGTAGTCGTCGCTAAAATTCACTGTAATCCCAAATTTTAGTCAATTTTCATTCCTCACCTTTAATTTACTCTAAAAAAATGTCCTACTTGGTCGACCGTCGGCTATAAAATTCATTTTCTTCGAGGGATTTCTTAGATAACTTACGCGAATTGGTAGCAATACATGAATTTGAAAGCAAAAAACAGAAAGAACTTAAAAGAAGATATTGAAAGCAGATGAAAGACGCTTTCATTCTTTGACTTTTGAGAACAGATTAAACTGAAAGAGGGCGCGCCTGGGGGAGGCCACTAGACGCTCAATGATGTTCAATCGCCAGCTTGGAAATTGGGAACATTAAGCCCGCTGGGTTTACTCAATAAAACCTTTATTATACCCTGTTAATATCCCGAGCTCATTCAAACACTACGGTAATCTCTTGCAGACATACTTCCCAGCAGCAGTAGCACAAGGAGTTGGAAACCAGGTTCCAGCAACATTAAAAGGTGGTCCAGTTCCCGGCAAATCAGAGAGCATCTACATCTAGTCTTTTAGTAATCATCTTGAAGCTCACCTGTAAGCAACCAGCTGCAAGTCCAGGCGGTATAAAATTTAAATAATCTACAGGAGTTCCATCTGTCCACGATGCAATGAGAGGAGGAGTAAATGGTGGAGTTAGATTTGGCAGAACAGTAAGCCCAATCCAAGGCATATCCGTCAATCCCAAGAAGTTTCCAGTCGTTGTTATCACTAGAGAAAGATTCAATTCCCCCAAAACAACCAACTAAGTATAAAATCATTTTCCGCTTGACTATGAATCGAAGCTAGATGAGCTCCCAATCCGACACAGGCATTCTCAGCATTCGACCAAAGAGTAATCAGAGGAGCAGTCTGCGGCAAATAGCAATATCCAGTTGTGGGGAAGAATATCCAAGAAGTGGTTGGACAGGGATTTGTCGTGGTTGTCGTCGTCGTCGAGGTTGTGGTGGTGCTTGTGGTACTCGTAGTAGAAGTCGAAGTCGAAGTAGAAGTCGAAGTCGTAGTCGTATCTGTAGCAGTTGATGTGCTAGAAGAGGTTGACGTTGAGGTGGTGGTGATTGGATTTGTGCTTGTGATTGTTTGTGCAATAGTTGTGGTATCTAATTCATTAAATCACATTTAGAGTTAATTTAATAAGATTTTTCCTTACCTATCCCTATGATTGGACGCCCATCAGCTAAAACAAACCTATTCTCTCTTTAATTTAAATTTTGAACTTACGAGAAACTGTCGTAATACAGCTGTTATTTAGTTTGAATAGAGAGAGTAAGAAGAAGCCAAGGAGGTTTGCCCACATTGGCTCTGGAAAGAAGAAACTACGCGCGAGAAAGCTGCCAGTCCAATAGGCCGGTTTCTTGACTTCGATTTTGAAGCGAAAAAGAAGAGAAGCTAATCGATCTTGGCATCATTTTTTTAAGCAATGCTGCTCCAAAATTATTATTTTTTTAAATTTTCCTGACTAAATTTGATCTCGATTTTATGTGAAAGTTTTTTGTTTAAAAATAAATATCCTTGGCTACCATATATCCTAGCAATTGTATGTCCTCTTCTCTTATATTTTTGACACTTTTATAGCTAAAGTTAAGCTAAGCATTGCTTAATTTTCGGCTTCAATATCTCGTTTCAATGGATGTCCGGACTTTCGCGAAGACGAACGCATTATCCATTTGGGGAGAAGGAATCACAAAGGGCTCCTATCGCCTTCTCATAGCCATTATTTTCCCTTTCGTCTGTAGTTTCATCCAGTTTTGTTGATCCCATAGAGGATTGTCGTCTAGAAGGGAAATTGATAATATTTATTATTATTTATCCACAGCTTGGCTGTGATTATGGCAACCGTTTGCAGACATATTTTCCCACAAGAGTGACGCAAGGAGTGGAAAACCAAACTCCAGCTATGTTGAGGGGTGGCCCAGTTCCCGGCAAATCTGAGAGCAGCTGCATACAACCGACGGCAAGTGGTGGAGCATAGTCAGTAAAATCAACCGGAGTTCCATCCGTCCAAGTTGCAATGAGAGGAGGAGTAAATGGTGGAGTTAGATTTGGAAGAACAGTCAGCCCAATCCAAGGCATATCCGTCAATCCCAAGAAGCTTCCAGTCGTTGTTATCACTTAAACTCCTTTTTAAAAGAAAATCAAACAAACTGAGCACAAAATCCTCCTCCGCTTGGCTATGAATCGATACTAAATGTCCTCCAAGTGCCACACAATTGTTTTCAGCAGTTGACCAAGCGATAAAAAGAGCTGCACTCTCCGCCACATAGCAATATCCCGTCGTGGCGAAGTAAATCCAAGCAGCATTGGTTGGACAAGGATTTGTTGTGGTTGTCGTCGTCGTCGAGGTTGTGGTAGTGGTCGTGGTTGTGGTTGTAGAAGTCGTCGTGGTGCCTGTAGTACTAGTTGGGGTGGTAATAGTCGTGGTACTAGTGGAGGAGGTGGTAGTTGTGTCAGCCGTTCCCGTTCCTGTGGCCAAAACAACTGATTAGTGTGCACTTCAATCAACCAAGGACAAACCTACGGAGGTTAATAGACAAATTGAGCTGCTGTATCGAGTCTAAAAACAAAAAGAGCAAGACTGCTCTTTAAAAAAACATTGATTAGCTCAAGTTTATTCAGTGTTACAATACCCTAAAAACCAAGAAAAAATCATCTGTTCTTACCTGAGCTGGATCCTGCGCTAGGCCTTCCGTCTGCTAGAAATCAGTGAGTTAAAGAAGAAAAGAAGGATAGAACTTACGTGAAGTGGTCGCAATACAAGCTAAGGATGAGCCGAATAATATTAAACTTAGAATAACCTTCCACATTTCTGCTTTTCGCGTAAAACTTAAAAGCCGAGAGAAAGATCGAGATGTTGCGATCCGGTTTGGGGGTGGGATAGCGAAGCTGGAAATGATAAGTTAGCGGTTAATAGACAGGATCAACGAAGTATAATAAGAGAATGTTTGTTTTCTAGTTTTAGCTATTGGAGCTTCGAGTTTCGATGTTTTTCTCATGGAAAAAAGCCTTTGTTAGACCCTTTTTGAACTCAAAATGCCAGAACTAATTAGAAGATCGGATTCGGAAAATTTGTTCCAACGTGAAGTGCGCGATACCCGTAGGAGATATCTCGATATTCATCTTTGATGCAGGTTTCTTTGATCTCGATTCTTGAACTGAAATTGTAAGAAAATGGATTTCTTTCGATAAAAAGAATACAATTAGTGCAAAAGCTCAATATTCTCATTTAGAGCTCTTTTTTCATGAAGAAGATGTTTGGCTTCAAAATGACGAAAACAACGGCAAGAAAAGATAGAAGCTTTAAAGAGCTGATAATTAGAATCTGAGATAAACCCCCGAGCCATTCTTCTTCTTTATAAACACATTAACGGATGACTGAACGATCCTGCTTCTCCGCTGACGAGACTATTCGCTTCGAAATCCTTCGCTTTTTTGTCTCTCCTCTTATTAGTATTGGCAGAGATCTTTTCTGCAGCTTTCTTAAGGGCTCTTTCTTCTTCTTTTGCTTCCTTTCAACTTAAATCCAGTTAATGGCTGAAAATGGAGCCATTGATGTTTTGGAGAGCGGAGAAACAATTGCTAGAGTGAAGGAGATTTCTACATAAAGCTTTAAATGAAGTTCATCCATCAAATTAAAAACAAATATCAAATCAAGAAGTATTTAGTTAGAATCTTACAAACAGAAACAATAACAGAACCAAAAAATAAACTACCGTATTTCTAGCATGGAATTGTTTCCTAAAAAGCTTGGAGAGATGCGGTAGATTATACGCGTGGAATTTTAAGCACGATTAGGGAAATATTTCTCTTGAATGGTTTTTAGGATTTTATCTTTGATCGCAGTAGTTGATTCCTCTCTAACACCCGGGATTTTTTCCAAAAAGAAGGTAATAAACTCAGCATAATATTGGATATATTGAGCGGTGAAGAAGATCCATCCATGATTATTTTGTCGATTGTATTCTGCCGTAAAGACGGAAAATACATAGCCACCCGGATCGCATCTCTCCACATTTATATGGCAATAATACTTGACTGTCTCCTCGCCGACAACTACTTTCGGCAAAATGAAACGGTGGATATTCGACTTTGGATTGAGCGATACAGTCGTATCCAATAAGAAGCTGAATCCATCATAGTCGAAGACAAGTCGCTCAAATTGGCGATACTCAGCGAAGGCCATATCCAACGAAATAAATTGGAATATGTGGAAGTTTCTCATCATCTAAAAGAGTTTTGTTTTTAAGTTTCCAGAATTCGAATTCCAACCTCTATTGCGTTCTTTACGGTTGGAAAGAGATTCAAAATGTCAGTTGCGTGGTTCGCCCTGACAACTCCTTTGATAACAGGCACATTCGCTAGCATATCATCCAAGAAGAATTGCAATCGATCCACTTCGCAAATGTATAATTCAACCTCTTTCTGAAAATTATTTTCTTACAAGGAAAAGGATCTAAATCTTCCTTCAAAAGATTCCCCTCTTTGGAGTTTTTAAGAAGAATAGCTGCGCAAATGAGAGTGAAAGTCTCGAAAACGCGAATGACCATAGTTCTCATAAGGATTATTATATAATTCTCCAGAGAAATTGAGGAACTTACCACATGTTGCGGGTAGAAGATTTTTTTTGTCCTGTCGGTGTTATCGTAGCCGATGAATTTAAGTTTCTCAACTTCATCAAAGTAGTCTAAGATCTCCGGGATAATCATTGAATGAATGAATTGGAGCTTTTTAGTATATATACTACAATGTTGGATAGCTCCCATTGCCTTTTCGAGTAGAGCAGCCTGAAATTGAAATTGAAAAATATGCTCTCTCTCTTATCGTACCCCTTCTGCGTCTGCAAAACTGAAGAAGGTGACATCGGAATAATCTTCCAATATCATTCCTGCGAGGTAATCCTCTTCCCATTTCTCGAAGAGGCCTTTTTGAGGCTGCTTAGCCTTAGTTTTCTTCGAAGGTTTAGGTGGAGTTTTTCGTGGGATTCGATCATCTATAAACATTGCAACTAGGTTGCCCAGTCTTAGTTCTTCTTCGAATACATCACAACACTCTTCTTCACATGCTTTGCGTGGTTTTCCCAGGATCTAAAAACAAAACAGTAACGAAAATTCAGGAGATTTGATCACCTCTCGGCAGTCTATTTCACAAACGTAATTTTGAAATTGTTCATCAGGGAGCTCATTTTTGAAGTACTCCCTATTGCTATCCAGCATTCTTCTGACTTCAAGCGAGTCTTGCAAATATCTGTAGAGATCTTTGACGTCCATCTATAAAAATATGACTATTTGGCCTGACAAAACACCCACCTGTCTGAGATCATCTAATGTTACATCTTCTGGTTTAATTGGAAGACCGCTCTTCTCTTTTTTAGAAACCTTTTTTGGAGGAGAAGATGAGGACGAAGCTACAGGTGATTTCTCCTTCTTGCTTCTATTGCCTGCCCTCTTCATCTTTCTAATCTGGATGGATATTAACCGAAATTCATTAAAAATAGAATAAAAATTAAAGAAGGAAGAATTACATCCTTTGCGAATTCAGAACAGAGATTAATAAGTGGATAACGATTTATTAAAATAAACTCCTGGAAATAAGAGAGAAGAAGAGGGCCTTTTCTCAGGGAAAGGAGAGCGTGGGGCGGCTCATCAGAGTGACCGGCAGAGTAATCGATACTATCCTGGCTAACGCATGGCAAAACAAAAATGCAGGCCAAACACCTGACCATCTATAGCCAATAAAATATCTAAAAAAAACTGGGACTTTTGCAATTTCCCCGACTATCCAAAAGAATAAAATAAATATTTTGAAGTAACTACTGGTCGCGACTTATTAAGCAAAGCGGAAGAGGAAAACCGCTTTGAATAATTTTCTGATCCCTAATCTATTCTAAAAGCTCTCTCCTTCTGAAAAAGAAAAAACTTGCAAATATTTAGGATTGTTCCACAATCCTCTTTGTCAAATTAGAGAACGCATCGTCTCTCGAATAGCCTTATTTTTTCGAACTATAGTCCCTGTTCATTTCTATAATATCATTTTTATAAACAAGTAAACAAAGAAAGAAGATTAGGACAGCAAAATGTCCTAAACAAATAGAGTCGAATTCGGAGCGACTCCAACCACACGGTCTATTGCGTATGGTTCGTTTTTGCACGAAAAAATCAAGAAAAAGAAGGCTTTTATTAGTCAGCTTGACAAGTAGCTTCCCCGCCGTTTCTCAACTCTTGCACAAAGCCACAGAGATAACCACTGTCGCATTTGGGCTCAACGTCCTTGTCCAATCCCAGCAGGAGAGTGCAAGTGGTGGTATCAGGTGACCAAATGAAATGAGAGCAGCTCACATGCTCCACACATTTAGTGGCACAATTCGCATCTTGTCGGGTCTTAACCACTTCAGTTTCAACATCATCATCAGCCTCAAATCTACAGCCGTAAGAGAGGAAGTACTTAGTTGCGGAGAGCCAATTCGCCGTCTAAAAAATAATTCAAAGGGAGTTAAAAAAACGCACAAAGTTGTCCTTCTTCGCACAAATGTTGCCAGCATCTGCTGGCGAAGGTTTAACTCCTTTTAGGAGCTTCTTCAGCTTGCAGCTGCTCTTGTTCCAAGTGATATGGCTGCAAGCAGCATCTGCCTCACAAGATTCGATGCAACTCTCAGGGGTTGTTTCTTCCAGAGTTTTGTAGTTGTATCCCCAGAAGTTGCAAGCATCCGAGTAATGCATCTTCCAGAATTTGAAGCCAGAAATCTAGAAGGCTCTAACGCGAAGGATAAACTCACTCACTGCTTTGTATCCACATTGAAATCCTTCAGCAGTAGTGGGGGAAGGTGCCTCTCCTGCAGAAAAATTGGCATTTTTCAAGGAGCATTGGCTTTTTTCAATGTTATAGACATAGTGGTTGCAGTTCGTCATTTGGCTGCACTTATCAATGCAATCCTCTTTCTTCATTTTCAATATTTTCACATTGTTTCCAGCAAAATCGCATCCCTCACTGGAATAAATCCCATTTGAACTGTTCTTTTTGAAGGTGATTCCATTGAGATTTGATTCTAGGAGAGATGAAAAGACAGAACCCTGGAATTTTAGATGAAAAATTACGAGAAGGCTCTTACTATGGAAAGACTGAGCAACAGCAACCACATGCTGAGCGTGGGGAGTTGAATGAACTTGCTTATTGCTGACGCCTGTTGTCGCACTCAGATCAACAGGACAAATCTATTACACTTCGTGGAGTGTGTGGAAGATCAAAGACTTTTAAAATAGAATATAAGGTCACCCAAAAAAGGAGACTTTTGTAAAAAGTGAAATGCTTCATTAAGACCGTAATTTTTTCAGACAACCGGTAAAAATCTCTGCTGCATGTTTGCTTAGAATAATGGCTCTTGAAGCTTAAAGAATCGCTCTTCAGCTTCTCGAAAATCGGCCTCAATCTCGTCGGAATCTTCCTCAAACTCCCAGCCTGTTTCTTCCTTTAAAAAGTCTTTAAGACTCTCCAAATTTTTGACATATTGGAGGACGATGAATTTATCTTGATCGATTCGTTCTGCTGAACGAAGGAAGAAAGAGGTAAAATAGACGAGGGCTGCAGCTCCTTCACCGGCTTTTTCGAGATAAACAAACCAATATTTCTTGGAGGGAAGTTGTTCAGCTGGGGAAGAGGAGTTGATTCCTCGATTGAATGAGAAGAATAAGTCCTTGGTGTTGCTCGACAAATCTATTTCCTTGATCTCTTCCAGCTTGTAGAATTGATCATCATTTAGATCGATTTTGATTTTTTCAGAGGAGTCTTGTTCTTTTTTGATTTTCTAAAAGAACAAGGAAAAGAGAAGTTAAAAAAGAAAGAAGAGACTCACTTCGATTTTGGTCCTAAACTCAATGAAAAGCTCATGAAGCTCCATACTTATGGCATATTTTTTGTTGGAGAGGAGAGATCTAAAATCTGTCAGCTTTTTCTTTTTAAAAAAGTGGAGAAAAGTCTTGGAACAACCACTTTTAGGAAATGAAGACAAGAATAATAAAAACCTTTATTTATTTATTACAGTATAGCCCTCAATAAACGATTTCAGTTTCCTTAAAATTTGTTTGGCCAAGTCCGTTTCCACGTCTTGAGGCAAAAATGAGCTTCCTGCCTTTTAGTTTCTTTGAATGTAAATCTTTAAATATCTAACAGACTAAAAAAGGGAAAGTGTGAGATACCATAAACACGATATTCATCTCGTTATACCGTGTTAACAAAAATAGAAGCGCGTCGCGGTCCCAATGAAAAGTCACCAGCTAAATAGCAGTTTTATTTGCAAATAACAATTCATATGGGTAGAATGGATCGATTAATCGCAACCGGTAAAGCAAGACTAGGTAATTTTGAATAGATACTCATTTGGCTGGGAAACTTACAAGTAAACAGACCGAGCATATGTATGGGCTTGATATAACAAAAATATATAATAAAACGGGATAATAAATGGGAGAAACGTGAGTTTATTATTGTCGAACTCTTCAGCCTCTTCCTCTTCTCCTTTTTGAAGAAGTGAAAGGTTTGGAAGTATTACTTGACCGACCAGGAGAGCTGGAGTTTCTTCTTCGACGGCTATTGCTTCTATTTTCTTGACTCCTTCTTGAAGAAGCCCGAGTTCTTTTTGGTTCAGGCGGAGGAGTAGGACTTTGCTCCCTTCGTATTCTATTTTGTTCTCGAGCTCTGGAAATAAGTCAAATAGTTCTTAAATTAATGATTGTTAACCTTCGAGAAGTAGTGGTGGCTGATTCTTCTTTGACTGTAACTGCTCTTTCAGACTGAGAATTACTACTTTGTGGAATGGAGGCTGAATCTATTTTTATAAACAAAATGCTATCTCACCCGTATTGCTATCACTCCCAGTGGGAATGTTCCCTTCCATGGCATTTTGAGGAAGTGGAGGCTCTTCAACACTACCATCTTCATTGAACCGCGGCATTGGCAATATTTGTCGCGTAGGTTTTGGAGGAGGAGGAGCAGGAGCTTGCTTGAATGTAGTTTGATGAATTATATAAGCACCAAAAGCTGGGATTACTT
This sequence comes from Oscheius sp. JU1382, assembly GCA_932521405.1. NCBI lineage: Eukaryota > Metazoa > Nematoda > Chromadorea > Rhabditida > Rhabditidae > Oscheius > Oscheius sp. JU1382. The sequence goes on from OW051479.1 coordinate 10,042,425, forward strand.
GATGAGCGGTTGCTATTGTTTTACCTTGAGCAGGAGGAAGGAGTGGAGGCTCTGGTGATTCTGCTGGAGAAATATCAGATGGATCAGATGGACTTTTTTGTGAACTCAATAACATATACAGCGGTGTTCTTGAAGGTCCAGGAACTTGTCCTGTTGGGGCTCTAGTGGGCTTCAAGACAGATCGGCCTAGATTTCTTGTTCGAGTTTCTGGATCTCTTGCTGAACTTAATCCTGGTGTTCTTTGCTGTTCTCTATTTTTATCATCTGACTCTCTACCTAAAAATAGCATGATTCGCAAAAAAAATTAGTAAAGTTTATACGTGGAGATCGACTGCATGATCTTCTAGTTGGAGTTCGGGAAGCAGATCTTCTAATGTTTTTAAAGCTATCACCTGGCTAAAAAGAATTCTAAAATTGATAAAATGATAAACTCACATTGCCACGCGCAGTAGGCATTTGAATCATTTGAGTTCTTCCTTGCTCTACTCCAAAAGTGTTTCGGTATCTAAAATTATCTACATGAAGAATAATAGAAAAACTTACCGATCGGGTGTTCTTCCTCCTCTTTCAATATTAGGGCTTGTATCGGGAGCTTCCTGTGAAGAGGAAGGCTCATCTCTTCGAAGCCTTGGATTCTCTGCGACAGGAGAACGACTCAGTGAAAGTTTACTTTCATCTTTACTCTTTGGGCTTGTTGTATCAGGTCGAGTCCTTGGATCAAGAGTAGATGTTTGATTCGGTGGCAAAACAACTTTATCGAACGGCATATCAAAATTTCCGGCTGGTCTACTGAGTACAACTGTGCTATGAACTGGAGGAGGTGACGGTGATCTTGCACCTTGGCTGTATGGAACGTTGAATGAGTTAGAATTTTGTCTAAGCGGTGCATTTCCCAGATGCGGGGTATTTTCACGAGGCGGTGCATTTTGCCAACGCGTGGCACCAAATTGTTGAATTCCTTGTTGAGTAGGCTGATTCTGCTGTCTCAATGGCTCATAATGTTGGCTAGGCGTCGGATCATTTGGTTGACGATGTGGCTCCAAAGTGTTATAAACGGGTACTCCTAATTGCGGGATATCTAAAAATTAAGCTAATTCATTGAAATACTATTAAAAATTACTCATGTTGTTCATATAATTAATTGCTGAAATCAGTGGACGGTTGTCTTCTCTTCTATTATTCTGATGATAGGATTCTTGATTCTGATTATAGTATCCTTGGTTCCCATATCTGGGACCTGACGAACGGTCACGAGGGGTCCATTCACCACGGTTAGATCTCCTCGGAGAAGCAGTATATCCTCTTCGAGAAGGCTGACCGTAATTTCTGGATGGAGTCGACCTTGAAGAGGTACTATTGTATTCCTGTCTATTAGGAGTACGATTGTGTTCTTGGCTAGGAGAAGTCCGTGAGCCATAGGAGGTCCACAAATCCAATCTAGATCTTGCTTGACTTGGTGATGAAAAAGTCGCCATAGACCTCAAAGGCGTTCTTCCACCATAATTCCTACATGGAGACATTCCACTACTAGGAGTATATGCTCCAGATGGAGATCGAGATCCTCGATGCTCAAATACTTCCTCTGGGTTCGGTGGAGGAGGCCCTGTGTAATCAACTGGCACAGTGACCACATATCTTCGTATAGCGAAACCAATGATTTTGAAAGCTTTACAGCTTTCTTCATAAGATCGCTCAATTGGTTTAACCTGAAAACTCTCAGAGCTCTAGAAAGGAAGATTTGATACCTGGTGGTTAAAATTGCCCGTTTCCTTCATTTGTTTTATATGGGTCTGTAGGAAATGTTTGTAGGTGGCTTTTACTTCGCATCCCGTGCAACCAAAATCAAATAGTTGCACTCTGAAATGAAAAAAAATCAAGATTTGTAATTTAAATTTTCTTGGGCTGCTAGTAAACTCACCCTCTCTCCTGCTTTCTCACATGGTTATATATTACATGTTCTACACACGTCATATAATCCAAAGGAACATTCCTTTTTCTGCATCCAGGAGCGCAGCAATATGCACCCTGAAACAATTTGAGAATAAGCGTAAAACGATGAAAATCCTACTCGATATCCATCAAAAACAATAACATTCGCACCGTCATTCCCCATTCTTGTGCTGGTAAATAACTCTGCAAACTCTTTCAGCGAGGACTCAACATTCCATAATTCTACAAAGTAGATAGCACTTTTTCTTTTGGGATGGGATCAAATCTTTTTTCTGAAAAAAAATACTAAAATAAAGCAAAAAGTTTTATCAAAGTACAATCCTTTGCAAGGTTTTAGAGCTTTCAAAAGTACCAGGACATAGAACTAAGGTAGGTTATGGAATAATAGGAGTTTAAAAAAGAAAGGTTGCGTGGGCTTAAAAATGGAGTAGATTGAAGTCATTTTTGTGGTTGATTAGTAAGAATTTAAACTAAAAATCTCTCGGACAAGGAAGTGAGAAGAAAAGTTCTAAAGATAACTTCTTGAGTAACTCTAGATTGGCTTTTTTGTGAAAAGTACAAGGTCCGTCATAATTACCCGTACAAAGTATTGAAGGAAGTTAACTACATTTTTCCTAGAGAAGAGAAAACTTTTGAAATAAAAATGCTTTATAGATCAATAATGAATAACAAAAGCAAAAAATATTCGGTATGGCCTCTTTTTACCTTTATGACGGCCCTCATATGCTTTGGATACGGCTCAATGGCGGCCCGAAAGTCATTTTGCGGAATTTCTTTCCACACCATCACTAAGGATTTTTCAATTCATCCAAGTTTGAGTAATTTCGAGAGCTGATAATTGCTCTGGACCAGAAGAACTTTGCATCGTCATTTTGTTTGTAACTGAAGATTAACACAAATTTTGACGGCAAACAGGTAGAACAGACATAGAAGAATATAAAAAACACAAGTATATTAACTATAATGAAAATTAACGAAGCGATGCGCCTGACAAACCTTGTACGGATAATTATGACGCACCCTGTACAAGTTTTAGTAATAAGATGTTATTTATTAGATTGAAATTAAGATGCAAAAATGATGCGTGAAACGGCAGATTATTTGTCTCGAATACAAAGAGAAAACGAAAATATTTGGGTTACAAATCAGTGGTGGGGGAGAAGAAACGTTTTTTTATTTCATCGTAGGCTTTTTTGTCCTTTCCTTTTTCTTTTCTATAGGCTTCATAGGAAGCGTCATCATCGGGCATCGTTCGGAAGAAACCTCGAGGGTTACTATCTTCGAATCCATCCAACAGTTGGAGAAATTCTTCCCATACTTCGATATTTTTCATCACAATGTCATTGTAGTACGGAGGCTCACTTTGGTAAGCAACCCTAAAAAGTCTACTTTATTTTCTTTTAGATTCTTACCGAACGTGAACCAAGACGCTTACTGGATTTCCTGGATTCTTCTCTAAGTATATAAAAAGCGTCATGTTTGAATCGAATCGGCAGTTAGGAAGCTGTTTCTTAAAAGTCAAATAACTGAAGCAGTTCTCCAGGCCTTGAGAAATGTCTGCCTCAGTCAAATTCTGATTGACTAAGGCAGTACTTCTCAGAAGGTTTATTTGGACTTTCTGCTTGCTTTTGGTCTCCCGCAGAGTCTGAAATTATTGAGAGGATAAAGATAAAGACTCACATCGAAGCCGAAGCGAATGGTCTGCTTCAGATCGAGAAACTCTATTTCGATAACTAGCGGCTTAGAGTCTTCTAGAATATAAGGGAAATTAGTTGCGATAGTCATGATATGGCTAGTTGGTGAGACTAGGCTTTTAATTATAGCACTGAGTCCTTGAATCGTCTCTACACCGATAAAAATCTTCTCCTAAAACTTTTATATTAAAGCGTCCTTTAACTTACACAACACGGAGGAAAGACGATATCCCTCTTGGTAACTTTTCCCTTATTTTCTACTTCCATGTACATCCTGATAGTTTTTGGCTTAAAGATGTCCAAATATTGTTGACGCATGTAGCCACGGCCCATATCCAATGTATCTCCTTGGATGTTTATTTTCGAAAGAGTCTGGATAACTCTCCAGATCATGTTACACTAAAAATAGATTTCTCATAGGAGACCTGGCTAAAAGACATCGGTAAGCTCCATCAAGATAGTTCCAAATCTCCAATCCTGCCGTTCCTGAATTTTTCTCTGCCAAGCTCGGAAATTTGGCCGAAGCTGGAAAAAATAAACTAAAGATCGAGGAATGAAACTTACATGTTCTTCTCTGAACTCAAACGTCTCATCTATTCGTTGGACAAAGGTGTCTCGATTCTTCGCGATGAGTCCCGTCAACCATTTTGTAGAATAATTCAATCGAGCAAAAGAAACAGCTTTGGTCTAAAATATAGTTTTCATTAAATTAAAGCTGAACAAGTTTGCCTTTGTTCCTCCGTCGTTTATGACACCTCTTTTTTAATATCCCCATTGTTAATGACACCTCATTTTTAGCGTCGTTTGAGGCACCCCAATTTATTTTCTCGTGGTTAGTGGCATTACATTTTTCCCATAGCCCCTTCTAAAAAGCCACCCGTTGAGAGAAATAAAAGAAACTCGCTCGCTCGACTATCTTCATTACCAAATGCGGTGGAGTTTTATCGAGATGTGGATATCTGAGATACGGAGTATACTGAAATTTACTATTTTATATTAGTCTTTTTGAATAAAATTACCTGACTGCGTGGTCTAGGGTAGTTTCCAAAGATGGACACTGAAGGTCTTGCAAGGATTTGTCTCTCCTCTTCAGGAGTTAACTCGAACGGATAGTCCCTTTTACAATGAGCTCGATACATACTGCTATGACTGGAAGAAACGATACACACAGCAGAGAAATCAATCAATGGGCCTATGGGGGAAATGCCGCATTCAAATTTAGCGTCGTACAGAATAGAACAGTACTAAAAAAAATGCAAATTAAATTGGAAAAATTGGAATTATTCTTCAATTTGACAAAAGTATTTGGTTGAATATTTAGAAGTCAAAAAAATTGAGCCAAATCTTTGAATTGATAGATGTATTGATAAACGAAGCGTCGCGCTCACTTTGGCGCCAAATGGAATTTCAAATCGAGCGCGCGAGCCCACGCAGTATCTCTTTCCTGAAAGTCGCGACTTTCGAAGTCGATTGATGATTTAACTATTGTGTTTTATGTGGAAAGAAGTAGGTTCTTGGGCCTTTGTCTTACAAGAGAAAAGAAACTGACTGAGGTTTTTCAGGTGGCTTTATTTCTGGAACTGCTGGCACATTTACTGTGTAGCGACTGATAAAAAATCTGAATAGAAGTAGACAAAACACAAAAAGCGAAAAATAAAATTCGCGTTAGAAGTTTATTCTGAAAAAAAACATTAAATATAAAGAGAACTTACCATTTTTGTTGTTCTTGTTTTTGTTCCTCTACTTCTGTGGTATAAAGGATGAGTTGTGTATTTGTAATTTCGTTGTGAGAAGTGATCGGCTCATCTTCAACGTCTCCTGATCTCTCTTGGTTAACACTTGGCTCCCTCAACACGCGACAGAGCTCCGGGTGTTGCATTAGGATAACGCTTCCTATTATTGGATCTTCTTCGTTAAGTTCTTGTTGATGGGTATTTGACATTTCCGATACGGACTTGTTTCACATTTGTTGCGTTTTCCCTCTACCCTTCTTCTCGGCCATATTCTGCCTAACATGTTTTCTAAATTCTACTTTCTCAACCTGAGGAAAACAATAATGAACTGAAAGAAAAGAAACTTACATCTTTCTTGCATTTTCCAATTACAAGCTGTTGTTGCACTTGCGCTTCTTCTAGAAATAATAATTGTTAATAATTTAATAAACTTTTGGTAGTACTTTAGCTGGCAACTCGATTCGATATGCAGCCTGTGCACCGAATCGCGCGGCGGGACCCATATATTAATTTTTCTCTTATTTTTATTTTCTTAACTGTTTTCCATGGTTTTTACATCTTTTTTTAAACAAATCATATAGAATTTGACATATAGAGACAAAGAAACATTAAAAAAGACGCCTAAAAGCACATTGAAAACAAAAAAAGTAAAAAAGATTAGATGCTGCTGATGCTTTTAGACGAGTTTTTTGATGTTTCTTTGTCTCTATATGTCAAATTCTATATGATTTATTTTTAAAAAAAGATGTAAAAACTATGGAAAACCGTTAAGAAAATATAAATACCCTAAAATCCCGTAGATAAGAGCGGTCGAAAAAGCATTGTGTGATGTTGAAAATCTCAAAAACGACTTTTCCTGTATGGATGTAAACGCTGGTGGCGTTGTAGAAATTGAAAATATTAGTTAAATAAATTATTGTTGTTGTTTGATTTTATAATAAATCAAAATATTCAAAAAAAATTTGCAAAAACTAAACCGCTCTTATCTACGGGATTTTAGGGTAAGAGAAAAATTAATATATGGGTCTCGCCACGCGATCCGGTGCGCAGGCTGCATATCGAATCGAGTTGCCAGCTACAGTACTACCAAACTTTTACCCACCATAAAACGTGTAGGCTGGTGAGTCCCTCCTATAACTGCGTTTCGGGTGGGTGACGTTAGGTCCGCGAACCTAATGTCACCCACCCAGCATTTTACAACAATCGATTCAACGATCGAACCAATTTTCATTGAAGTCTAGAAAGTCTCTCTCGAGTTGGAATCAATAATAGAAAGTCGCGAAAAGATTGAAGAACAAAGGAAGACTTTAGAAAATCAATCATTTATTTGATAAAGCTGAGGACAAGATTGTACAACTGTTTTAAAGCAAAATCACCAGAAAACTTGTACTTATTTAAAGTTATATCACCAACCCAAATGTAAACCTTATATTTCTTCTAAAGCTTTCAAGACTTCTTATAGAAAAAGTAGCTCAAATGATTATGGTTTCACTCCTAGAGGGAGAAAAAAGTCTGTTCAATTTCCTCAAATAATTTAGAAGAAAAGAGCCTAGCTGTACGAGGTTGGAGACAGAACTCAACCACCTCTTGCATGTTTTTGCAGTACTTCAACACAAATTCGGATGGACTGCATCGTAGTGCTAGATCCTTGTCGATATTTTCCTCTTTAATTCTCTTGTAATCCATGTCGTTGCAATAAATGACTATGGCGACTCCAACCATGCTCTCCTCGATGAAGAGATATCCTTCGAAGATGAAAGTTTTGAAGAGACGGATTGTTCCAGTCTGAGGGAAGTTACATCCCTCAATGGGAAAGAAGCTATAGCGAGGGCCTGGGACAAGAACGAATTGCAATTCAGAGTGAGTGTCCTTCATTTTCTGAAAAAAGGTTCTAAAAAGAGGAAAATAGTAACTACCTGAAGGCATTCTATCACAATATTCATGTGCCCCTCTTTGTATCTATTCTCATAGTAGGTCATACGCGCCTCGAATTTCAAGTTCGTATTGAGTAGGTCGTCGAATAGAACAAGGAGTTTGTCTTTGGCTTTGAAAACTCCTCCAATTTCCTTCTAAATATGCTTCTTTTGGATTGGAATCGTTTAAAACTTACGAGCGCGTTGGGCCAGCTTGGATCAAAATGATAGAAAGATGAATCGTCAACATCGCGGATCTCAATCCTTTCTACATTTAGTTCGAGAAGATCTTTTGTGATCATCGCATCGGAAAGATACACTTGGTTGGCTTTTATACCGTTGGATTTGAGACGATTCGTTAATTTTTGAATGAGATCGCTCTAAAAATGGTTAAAATGCCATTGAAAGCAAACTTCATTTGGCGTGAAATTTACGAAGATATAGGCTTCGAAGATTGTATTCCTCTTTGGTTTGATGTATTCTTCAACAAATTTGTTGAAAACCTCAGCCTTATCCTAATAGAAAACCAGTAAAAAGAAAGGAAAAACTGAAAACTTACGTGTCTTTGAAGCTCTGAAGAGTTGAAGACAATGTATGGAGAACGGCTGTCGTTGATCTTCCAAAATAAGTGACGATTTTCTTCGATAAAACCATTCATTTGTTTATTTGTACTCAACATTTTGTTCAAATCTTGCAGTTTCATCTGTAAATTAGAGTCAAATTAGGCGATAAACAAATTACCTTCGAAATGACGCGAAGTAGGTCATTATTTTGAAGTTCAAGCAAATTGATTTTCTGCTTGGAGAGAGCTATTTTTGGGCAGCCGGCACCAAGACTACTAATAAACATCGATTGGGAGAAAAAGGGCCGGCCGCTTCGCACCGCAGCGCGTGGAGAAATTCGGCTGTCTGATCTATCAGAGACTGACTTGTTTGCTTATAGCTCTTATCGGGGCAGGGGGTTTCCGCCAAGAAGAATGAGAAAACACCCGTTTGTCTTTTTGCCAAACAACTCAGCAGAGAATCAAAATATATTCAAATCTTACCTGCTAATTACAAGGAAAGCAATTAATTGATCAAAATTAGCATAATTCTTCACCGGCTTTCTCTTTTCAATTGGCATTTATATCATCGCATCAAAAGGAGCAACACAACTCATTTAGAGAAAAAGAAACTACAAAATGAGATCAGCTGAGACATGACCTTGAAAAACAACCAGATGTTGATGCCATTTTAAATCTACTGAGAAAAATTAATTGAAGAGGCCTTCAAAGAGAGAAAGACTCTAAAGGTGAGCCTCGCTTTATTGCCTTCTGTTATTATAATTTCTGATAACTTTTTCTATCACAGTTTGAAGAGCAGATAAAGGCACTGATTCAATTACTGTAATATTGTGGGAAATAGTTTGATGCGCAGGTTCGGGATCAGGAATCCTTGTATGTTTTGGTTCTTTTTCACAGCAATAGGCGATCCATCGTCCTTGCTGACACTTAGCGCTGGAAGGGCAGAAACTGAAAGGATTTCTTAAAGAGAGCTACTTACTTGTGGGAACATTTCTTCCCTTTTAGAGCAACATCAGAGAAAATTCCTTTCTTTGTGACGAGATTATAGCCAATTGAACAAGATGGATTGTATTCCGCCTTGAATCTATCTTTAAAAAAGTGATAGGGGAAGATGGAAGAGCCTAACTCTCAAGATCTATTGAACAGCACATACTGGTAAAGACTCCTTTTTTACAGAAAGAGCCGGCAGGACAGCTGAGGGAAGCAATTGGATCAGATGCATTGCAAGAGCCGGTGGAAGGCGTATTTCCACCACAAGAGAATTTGTCAGCTGAAAATTCTTCTATTAGGTTGTTCGGAAAGAAATGCGCGTTGAATTTGTCCATTTATTTCTCTCCTACTATAGAAGATTTTTTAAAACAGTTTTGTCTATTAGAAAGAGATTTTTATTGTGCATCTTTTGATATATTTTTGTCTATGTCTACTTTGTTTTTTTTAAAGAAAAAAAGTTTAGGAAATGCTTGACCAAAAATTTCGAATGCGAGCTTGCATGTGGTACGACTTCAAGCAAGGCAAATCGGCTGCTGAATCTCATCGTGCCCTATCTGAGGTATTCGGCGAAGAAGCCCTGTCAGAAAGCCAGTGTCGACGATGGTTCCAGCGTTTCAAAAACGGTAATGAAAGCTTGGAGGACGAAGAACATGGAAGTCGGCCTCAAGTCGTCGATAACCAAGTGTTGAAGTCCGTCATTGAATTGGGTCCACGCCAAACCACTCGAGAACTGGCAACACATTTTGGCTGCTCAAACTCTACCATCGATGAACATTTGCTGGCAATTGGCAAGACAAATAGGTGCGGAAAATGGGTGCCGCACCAGCTGAGCGACGCAAACAAGGCAACACGAGTGGCAATGGCCGGAATTCTTCTTCGTCGCTCCAAGAATAGCGGTTTCTTCGACTCTATTGTTACATCAGATGAGAAATGGATCTGCTTCGACAACGCAACGCGAAAAAGACAGTGGTTAGACGCCGGTGACACTCCAAAACCGACTCCGAAACCGGATATACACGGCAAAAAGGTGATGCTCTGTGTTTGGTGTATTTTGAAGTTCTAGATTCGGGTCAAACAGTTACGGCGGACATCTACAAAGATCAATTGAACCGCGTGGATCAAGCACTGCGTCGTCAAGGTGTCGAAACAACGTCGACAAAATTCCTCCACAACAACGCTCGTCCGCATGTCGCGAAAATCATTTTGGAAAAAATTGAGGAATTGGGCTGGGAAGTCCTGCCTCACCCGCCATACAGCCCAGACCTGGCACCATCCGATTACCATCTGTTCCGGTCGATGCAGTACTCCCTGGCCGAGAGAAAGTTCACAAACCGCGAAAAAGTCCAACTCTGGGTGTCCAACTACTTTGAGTCGCAGCCGGCCGAGTTCTTCGAAAGAGGAATCCATTCTTTGCATAAACGTTGGCAACAAGTCATTGATAGTAATGGAGATTATCTTTTGAATTAATCTTGTTTAATTTCGTTTTTATAATAAAAAATTTTTTAAACTCAAACGCGCATTTCTTTCCGAACAGCCTAATATAAAGCTTCGAAAAAACTAACCAAGAACACATTCTTGGCTGCAAAAATCTTCGCTTTCAAAAGAGTTTAGTCCATCATCTCCTCCTTTGCTCTGATATCGAAAGCATTCTTGAAGTTCCGGATCATAAAAATACTACTTTTTTTGAATAAATCAATCAAATGAACTACCTTATACTTGAGCTCAGCCCCATTGCCTATTCTCAACAGCTGTTTGCAAACGTCAGGCCTGGGAACGTTGGCTTTATTTTCTCCTGATAAGACCAAAACCAAAGGTATTACAAAAACTTGCATTTCGTGAAGTAAAGTCGACTGTCTTTTGTGCTGTACGGCGTTGATTGACGAGTGGAACAACCATCATCTCTCCGCCCACGAAGAGTATTGATAAGCCCTTTCTTTTCTCCGTTTTAACCCAGAGTCAGTGGGGAATATCTTAAATTTTAAATCCATCGGAAAATCTGACTATTACTATGTTTTTGCTTCTTTTTGGCTTCAGCTCTTTCCTGGTAAGTTTAAGCTTAAAATCCTTCTTTTGAAGGTAATATCCAGAGAGCTTCCTCACTTCCCATCACATCGGAGACTCTTTTTGAAGGCGACATGTGTAAGTTCTTTCTCCTCATCAAAAATACCAACGTATTTAGTACTAGGAAAGGGACATGTCGAGTCAGGTTCAGCGTCGAGTGCCCTTGCAGATCCATACAGAAAATGGACAGGAGGCACGATCTACTATCGTTTTCATAGTAATTTCTCCAGTTCTGAGTAATATTTGTTTTTTGGGTTACTTTTTTAAATTTTAGACAGAATAGATTAAGAGCGGCGATTCTTGAGATTGAACACGACAGTTGTGTCAATTTTAAATTAGCCGAGTCCACAGAGGGAGATTATATCAACATTTCCAGGCCGGTTGAGAAAATTTGTCAAGCTTTCGTCGGCAGAAAAGGTTTTTACAGTTTAAAGGTACAAGGATTTCCTAGGCGGACCACAAAATATGTTCCTCCATTCTGATTGCTTCACTCGGGTAACTCTCATCCACGAGCTAATGCATGCAATGGGATTCGTCCATGAGCACAGTTTGATCCCTCTTTTATTCAAGAAATCTTTTTATTTTTCCAGCCAGATCTGATAGAGACCAATTTATTACAATTTTCGATGAGAATATTGATGAAGAAAGTAAAAGTTAGTTGATTTGTCCATCAATAGAAGACCTAATTCCTCAGCCAATTTTAAGATCTATGATCGGACAGCTCTTCTAACTCAAATTATGGAAACTGGCTATGCTTATGACTCGGTTATGCACTACAAAGAGAATGATTTCAGTGCTGTTAGTTGACTCCCACCGTAATCCATTTTTAGAATGGAAAACCTACAATGAAAGCAAAAAATGGACACAAATTGGGTCCTCCAGCGAATGAGATAAGTAAAATCGATAAATATAGGATAAATCTCCTTTATGGTTGCCTCCCGGACAGCGAGGTGTCCCTCTCCTTGGCTTCAAACTCTCCAAAGTTTTAGACAAGTCCAGCCGTTCTTAAACTCACTACTCCCAACTCTATTGTTCCTATTGTCACAGTTGATACGGAATGCTCCAAGCCAGTTATTGTAAAAGAATACGACACTTGTTGGAGCATTGCTGTGTCCAACAATATGGCTCTTTCTGATTTCATCAAACTTAATTCTAAAATCGATTGCAATCGGATTTATCCTGGGATACGGTAAGATATTTGTTCTCTTCTTTTAAAAGATCATTTAGACTCTGCCTTGAAAAAGGAGGAAAATCTACAGCTGCTACAGTAAACTGCGGCAAATGGCATATTGCAGCTGCTGGAGAATATTGCGACCTGATTATGTCTCATCATGACATAGTTCCTGAAGAGTTTTATAAATTAAATCCTGGATTTAATTGTGACAATCTAAACGTAGAAGAAACTTCAAATAGAAAAGCTAAAAACTTAGGTTGGAAATAAAATCTGCGTCGCTTTTGCTGGAGCATCTACCGTCCCACCAACAACTCCATCTTCAGCAAACGGCCCTCAAAAATCTTCAGGTTTTAGAGCTTCTCAGCTGATTTTTTTTTTCAGATTGCTTCAATATTAATCAGTGTTGCTCTTTTTGGGCAGAAGATGGCCGATGCACTACACAGAAGAGCTTCATGAATGAGCATTGTAAATTTTCGTGTGGTCTTTGCTCCCCTTCAAACTATGATCCCTCTATTGGTGAGAATTCCATCAAAGAGATTGACCATTTAAGATTGTTCTAATCGCCATCCGTCATGTAAAACCTGGGCTGATGTGGGAGAATGTGAAAGGAATCCCTTCTATATGCTTGAAAACTGTCGATATGAGTGCAAAGAATGCTGGAGGGAGAAGTCATCTCTTTGTGAAAGTTGGTGTCCCTTTTTATCAATTTATTCTTCCAGCTTCTGTTCCCAAGACTCTTAGCGAAGAACAAGCATGGCTGATGACTTCCCACAACTTTGTTTGGGCTTGGGGTTGTCGCTTTTCCACACAAAATGGCCAAGTGGTCAGGAAGACCCAAGTGAAAGAATGTGTCGCTAGGTGTGCTGCTCAATCTTGCGACCACTTCAGTTGGAATCCAAGTCATCAAGGCACTTGCACTCTTCAAACTGGGATAAGCAACTACAAGAGTCCAGATTGTGCAACGGCTGACTTCGTATGCGGGTTCAAGGCAAATAAAGTCCAGGCAAGGGGATTTTTTGCGTTTATAAGTCGCTAATTTTAGGGATATAACAAGGTAAATTGCGTATAAAGGATGGCAAAAAGAGTACAACAATCTTCCAGTCTTTCAAATAAATATTTTTACATTGAATTCTTTGCCAAAGTCGAGGGGAAAGCGATCAGCATCATCAACTACAAAGACTGATAATCGTTCACTTTGATGAAGTACTTTCGCTGCAGAGACTTCACTGATTGGGGCACAAGGAGACCAACTGAACTGCCAATTTGTTCGTTGTACTTTTAAGGTCAACAACCAAGAAGGATTTACTTTAAACAGTCTTTTTATTGGCTCTTCTCACACCAATAAACTTAATAATTCTATCGCTGAGAACATATCCAATCACCTTGGTTTCAAAAAGCTAAGACGTTTAAGATTAGGCTTACATAATTCTATGAATGGATCAGTTGGTGCAACGACCCATTTCTCGATAGGATCTTTTGGATTATGAGTTTCACTCCTTTGAAGTTCTTCTGCGGAATAAATCCAGTTGTTGGAACGATATTGTCTTAAGGAATAACTTAAAAGTCAAAGCTATTTGACTAGCCGACTGAAGGTAGAGCGTCGACTGACAAGATTTAAAGCGAGGAAGTTACCGAACTTGTTTGTGGAATTTTAATGAGTTTATTCAACCTAACAACTCAATCAATCACTAAATCATGATCAACTTTATCAATAACACTTGGAGAAAAGGCATCCCCGTGAACTTCGGTATAAAAGAAGCTAGGCTTTTTGAAATTAGGCTTACACAGTTCAACAAATGGGTCTTTACTTTTAAACATCCACTCTGTATAATTGCCATCAGATTCAGATCCAACTTTGCGAATATGTATGTTTCTATAAAGCCCAAAATACTGGGCAATCATGTAGGCTATTATCCTTTTTGAAAAGAAGCAAAAGTCGTTAAGAAGTAGTTGATTGCCTGAATAATGCAAAAGAAATAGATCTCCAAACCTTTTGGGCAGCAAATGGGACTGTCAGTTTTAATAAAATTTAGTTCGTTATAGTGATAGCCCCATTTATCCAATTTAACTTCAGAAAGTTCGTACGCACTGATTCTTCTCGAGAATTCAGCTATCACTTCTCTTATCTTGTTCTTCCTATAATATTCGATTTTTATATTTCCCTTTATTTTACTGTTGTTCTGTCATGCGTTGATCAAGCAAATACAAAGTGGGTAAAATACCAAAAGGACCAAAATCTAAATCAGGCCTAGGACAATAAACTTTACACTCGAACGTTATTGTTAGCACTGAAATGTTAATAAAAAATGAGCTTATTAGTCTTACGCATATCTCCTTCAAATAAAGCAGTTTCTGTTTGCAAATCCATTTGGCTCGACCAGTCCTAGAAGAAATATCTAGCCAAGGAATAAACCTACAATGGTCGAAAGAAGAAGAAAAGGAACTAGCATTGCACTTCCTTTGGCGAGTGACCTCTCTCTCCTTTTTAAACTTTTTTTTGAAACCTGCTTTTGAAGCGACGCTTCAACCTTGGTTGGATGATCGGCAAAGCGGCCAAAAATAAATTTATTTATGCTTCTCTCTTTTTCAAAGCATTCCAAAAATGATAACAAGAGCACCAAAAATAGAAGAAAAATGATGAATTCCGCTGACAACAACTGGCGCTGGATGGGAGGTAACAATTCCACAAGCAAATCCATTCCAAATAGGGATGGCTTCCTTTGTTTTATAGTTTTTCTTCTTCAAATGACAGATGTTGTCCTTCCAAGAGAACGTCGAACACTTGTGATTTAAATAGCAACGATTTTTACACTCTTCTAGACTCGACTTGAAATTCAGGAGATCTTTTCCTTTGAACTCGCAGCCATTCGTCCATTTCACTCCTCGAGGCTCATTCTTCCACTCTAATTGCGCCTAGAAATGATTCAATTTGCCAGCTATAGTAGCCCCTCTCACCTCACTCTCTGGATAGCATTGATAAAGCTTGTTGATCCTCAATATATCAGAAGAGCTCAATGCTTCAGCAGAGGCTCCCAATTTTTTGCCAGCAATCTTGGCTGCCATGGTAGGCTGTCCATTCTAAAAATAAAATTCTTTTTAAAATTTTTTTGTAAATTCCATTCCCTTGCTGAATGCCTTCTCTGGGAAATGAAGCACCGAATCGATTGCATAAGGAACCAGTAGGTTGACTTCCTCATCTTTATATATTTTGAACATTTCTAAGGCAGCTTCTTGAATATTTTGCTCGATTATTTGAATGAATTGATCTCTATCTGGTCTAGCTGGAATGGATTTAACTCTCCTGGAGAAAATAAACAAACTGTGCTCGTGATAAAAGCCTAGGATGTGCATAAATTGATGGAGAAGAGCCTTCTTTTTGAAGCAATCATCATGGAGAAGAACATTTTGGGCGCCGTTTACTCCAACATGGGAGATGCAGACCTTTTCCTTGGCTCTCAATATGTTGATAAAGTCAACACTTCCATTTTTCTTCTCCTCAAAGGCGATGCAAGTCTTCTCTTCAAATTCAGCCATCGCTGATTTTAAGAGCTTAACTCTATTAATTATTTTGAAAAATAAAAGAGAAAATCTTACTGCTCATCGGTGAAAGTTGAAGCCAAAGTGTAGGCGATTTCTGGGTTACGGTTTTCAGGCAGTGAAGGAGAGGTACAATTTTCGCAAGGAGTTGTCACAACTGGAAGCCAAATTTTCCCGAATCTTCTTAAATAGAAGCAATAGATTAATTGAGAGATCATTGTGGGGTTATTGTAGTTAAAAAATGATCTCTCAATCGATCTTGTGAGATCTATCGAAGCGATTTAAACTGCGACTTACCCATGTCTCCTTCGAACAGCATTTCATTGGTCTCAATTGAAAGAGCATTATTAGTGATCTGGAAGGTAAATCAGAAAAATGAAGGGAACCTACTGTAAAAAGGAGGAATAGAGGCAACATTTGAATTGGAAAAAGCCCCACAGCTAACAAGAAGAGCTTCAAGGGCGAAAGGACTGGTCGAATCAAGTGAAAACTACGCCGCTCAACTTTTTTCCCGAGAAACCTTTTCCAGCCGCAGTTTTCTCCCCCCTTTTGTCCCCCCGTTTCTCTCTTAAAGGGTGGAAAGAAGCCGGCTGCTAGTCTCAGTCCGATTAGAAGCATTTGGGAAAGTAGATTCAAAATAGACAAACAACACTCGTTAAAAAGCCATCAAACCTCCACGCTTGGCTCCACAATCGGAAAAAAAACCCATTTAAACAAGATTGAAATGTTTCTCACCGAAATGATCCTCCTGCTCCTCTTCTTCTCCCTTTTCAATCCCACTCTTCTTTGTACTCCTGGAATACCAATCAGCCCAGAGATATCTATAGATCCAGGCTGTGTTTGTGACAAATCTCCACCAATTCTACCAAGAGACTCTAATTTTACAACTGATCGCGTAGAAATTGGAGCAATTATTCCATCAACCTCTAGCGCCTGTACAAGGGCATCCATTTCTTGTGGATCTGACGCTAAATCTATAAAAGTAAGTCTTTTTTATCACAAATTGTAGCGTCTTTCTCTCAGCTCGTTGGTCCAAATCTTGGAAGAATTGTCAACTACTTTGGACCGATTGCTCTAACCTGTGGCTCTGAAAATGGATCAAAATTCTGGAAAATTGATTCATTTATTGTTGAAGCAATTGAATGCTATAACTCCACTGTTCTATAAGAATTAAATAAAGTTGAATTTAACCTACAGTAAGACCAAAAAGCATGATGCGATGATGCAAAAGCAGATGTTTCTTCTTTGATCAAAAAGCCATCCAATCGCCACGCTTCGACGCCATATAGACGGGTAAAAAAGAGAGCTCTACCTGTATAAAAGAACCCTTCTCCCTATAGAATTCACCATGCTGCTCGTCTTATCCTTCCTTCTCTTTTACTCCTTCAATAGGAGTCTTTCTTGTGCTCCTGGACCAAGGCCAGAAGTGACGACTACTACCCTTCGACCAATAGATTCTAGTAATTTCTAGCTATGATTTTAATCTAAAGAGAAAAATTAGGTTGTGTTTGTGACACGGACTTACCAGCTTTGAGTCAAAGCCGCCACGATGATCTGTTTCACATTGACGGCACTTCGGTAGTTATGCCTTCTAGTCCCTTTGATAAATGCACAACAAGTTTGATAGCCTGTGGATATGGCACCCAAACTATCAGCGTAAGATCTAATGCTATGATACTCTGTAAATTCTAGTTTAATGGATCTGAAGGAGAAGGTATGACTGATAGTTATAAAGGACCTATTTCTCTCACCTGTGCTACTAGAGATGGAAAAAAGGTCTGGACATATGGCAACTTTACAGTCAATATGTTTGAATGTATTGCAGCTGATTTGTCATCTTAATCAACCAGAAATAAATATTTATTTTAATTCTATTTCTTGAAGGCAAAGTGAAGACCATCGCCAGCATTGACAAGGAATGAATTTGTCCGCTTGTCCGCGAATATCTAAATTTATTTGAGAAAAGATTCGAGAAAAAACGTACACCTCGATTGCATTTGTCAATCGCTTTTGTGATCTCATTAGCTTCATCGTAGGCAACGACTCTTTCTCTCCAAAGGGCCTAAAAGAGTCCTCTTCCCATTTTCAGAAGAAATCTTACATTATCGACCATAATGATCCCTCCAGGTCTCAACAATTCAACACATTTGAAATAATAATCGGAATAGGATTGTTTATCAGCGTCGATGAACGCAAAATCAAAGGTTTCTTTCTCTCCCTCGTGGATGAATTTATCTGAAAAATTTAGAATAAAATAAAACGTTTGGATCAAAAATTTACCCAAAGTATCGCTGGCTGCAGCCTCGAGCGCCATAATTTTGGCCAAAATCTTTAGAGATTTTTGAATAATCGGCAGGCCGTGTTGCTTAAATCTTGTGAGATCACAATCCAAAGTGTAGACTTTTCCATCGTCAGGAGTGGCCAAAGCCCAAGCTAGAGCACTTGCGCCTGTATGGTACATTCTATTTATATCCGAATCTCCCAAATTTGGATATAGATTTCCAAAAAGATGGGTCCTAAGCCTAAGCTAAGAAAAAAGGTTTCCTCAACCAGAAAATATGAAAATTTTATTTCTTTTGCAATCTAAGGCTTAGGCTTAGTCAATGCAGGCTTAGCGCTGCGAAATAAGCGTTTTATCCAAAAGAATGGCCATTAACCAGCAAGTTTTCTTTCTTTTCGTCCTTGAATATCTATAGCGAATTTGGGAAATTCGGATGGGAGATATAGATGTAGACGAGAGTATCCACCTATATAAGTGCCAATATCGATGACTTTTCGACCGCGGATGAGGTGGATCAGATGGGAGCCAATGGTTAAAACCTCCGGAGCTCCTAGCATCATGGCCAGCTCGGCGTTTTTTAAGGTCTCTTCTTGGAGCTCTTTTTGAAGAGGATGTTGGATTGTAGTGAGAAGTGAGCAGTAGTTGATGATTGGATTTTGTGAATCATTTTCAAAGGATTTTGCCACAGCTGAAGAGAGCATTTTCTGTAAGAATTAGGATCAAAATCAACAGAATATAGGGAAAATTAACCAAAAATAGGCCAAAGGAGGTGAAAAATAACAGCTGATGGGGTAAATAAACAACAGACAAATGAGTGACCTTCTGATCGCTCTTATTTACGAAGAAAGTGTTTTCGAATGTTCTATGACAAATAGAGAGAGACACAAGAATGTGTAGAAAGCCGGCTAGACAGGACAATTCTACTTTTTGCTGGCGATTTGCTAGAGAAATCCGTGAATCGCAACCTTTTAGCGAGTAAAAACACGCATTTCCCTGCTTTGGTTGGGTGGAGATGACCGGATTGATGCAACTTTCCTTATATTTAAGGGGGAGCTTGGAAGAGAGGAACAAGCAACGATGAAGTTCCTTCTCTTCTGCTCTTTCTTTGTATTTTTGGAGGCTTGCGCTCCAGGAAATCCAAGCACTCCTGCTAATCCCAGCGATACTCCTACCAGAGGTTAAGAATTGAGTATCGCTTTCTATATTAAAACTAGATTGCACTTCTTGTAATGGAAGCTTTCCAACGCTTCTAGTAAATGATACAGCTGGCTTCTTTGAGCGTTGTGGAGCATACGATGGGACGTGTATCTCAACTTCTGCATCTTGCGTTACAATGGAGATTTCCTGCCCTACAGGCACCGATTCAATCCAAGTACTTTTTTATTTAGCAACTCATTTTTAGTTCAACAACTTTACAATTCCTTATGACGATAGCGCCAAGCCTGACATTCAATTGACTTGTTCCACTGACGGAAATAGTTGGAATCTAAACAATGAAGGAATTTTTGGTATCAAATCGTACAATTGCATGAAAAGTTAGGCTTAATGCATTTAGAAGAAATAATTTAGAATGTCGTCAATGCAGTCTAGTTCGATTAATCGAAAATGGGCCTTCTCCTCCTGAAAATCCTATTATACTTGACAAAAATGGCAGCTGCGCTTCCTTGGACGGATCAAAAATTTGTGCAGCAGGTGTTCCGCCTAAGTCTCTATTATATATGGTATACATTAAACAATGTTCATACATAGTTTTTAGGTTGACGGTCAACCGTTGACACCGGATACCGATGTGCCTGCAAAAATAAACATTACTTGTTCTACTGATGGAGAAACTTGGCTTTATACGAAGTCGGATATGACTTCTCATCCACTTCTTTCTGTGAATTGCTCTTAACCGTGATAGTCCATCGTTTACTCAATGATTATAATGATATAAAATCATTATTTGATAAAAAAGAAAATTAGTAATAAATATTATGTAAGCAATGAGTATTAAAAGACAGCTTTTTAATTAAGAATTTATGTACAAACTCTATAGATAATATTAATTATAGATTTCTAAACGTGTTTGTAAAAAAAAAGTCCAAGGCAGAGACATTCATTCGAAAAAAAAATCCCACCACATCTGAATTACTGCAACTAAATTGGCCGTTTTCATTGCGCACCATTGACTCCGTCCGGATTTCGGGGGGTCTGTCTCAATATTTAAGAGACGAAAAAAATGCATCGAAAAAGCGGCCATGAAGTTCCTTCTATCTCTTCTCTTCTCCTTCTTCTTCCTACGCCTCGAAGCTTGTGCCCCTGGAAAACCCTTAGTGCCCGAGGGAACAACTACTGCTTCTTCCAATCCGGAGGTTACTCCCCCTTCAGACCCTGCTACCTCTGCCACCGAGCCTTCAACTTCTGCTACTGACCCACCAGCCATTACTCCTTCCTGTAGATCATGCAAGTTGGACGATCCAGCAGTGACCGCCCCTGATCCTTCATTCTTAACATACACAGCAGCTGATTCTATGGACACAGCAAGCTGTGCTACATTGGATATTAAATGTGATGCGACACAAAATCAAATAATGGTTTATTTTTAATTTTTAGAAAGAAAAAACTATTGCTTTTAGATTGATACAGACGCTCCCATGGACTATACCACCCCATTGACGCTAAAATGTTCAGACGCAGGAACTACTTGGCAATTGGACGGAGCCGATGTACAAGCATATACGTGCTCTATAAGTAAATTCTATCTTGCCTCTTATCATAGACTTTAATTTTCAGAATGTAATGAGATGTGTTTGGCACAGGGCACTGAGCCAGAAGATGGCAATACACCTGCAGTGCCACCTACACCTTTCGCTTGTGATCCTACAACTGGAACTTATACATTGAGCTGTGATAACGGAAAAACTCTGACGGTTACAATCTTAATTGAAATCAATTCCAATTAATTTCAGGTTGCCCCAACTACTGCTGGTCCTTATGTAGCAGGCACTAATGTGCTTTGTGGTCCCACTGGAGCATGGAAAGATGGTGATGATAATGCTGTAGGTGCTTTTAAATGTACGTAATTGAATTCTGCTCTTATTATTTATAATAAATATCCTATTTAAAAAAAGGAGTATGATTTATCAAAACTATTCCAAATCCATTGGTTGAATTATTCAGAACAGACAGCAATAAATGCTTCTTGCTTACCGTATTCTTGAATTAAAAACTTTCTTGGACACTGAAAATTATTGGAAAATTCCCTTGGGGTAGGATTCTATGAGGGAGAGAGAAGATTAAAGAAGATAATTCTTCCAAGTAATTATTACTTTTTTTCTGTAATTCGTATTCTCGAATCTTAAAAACAGAGAAAATCTTTAGAAAAAGGTTTCGGAAGTTGAAGAAACTTGTTCGTAAAATCATTGAAAATGGTTTACCTTTTTTAGTCTTCTATGCGCCATTGCTTTTATCCGTCTTTTTCTGGAGTTTAGTCTATATATAAAGCGCGAAAATGCCTGAACTTTAGCAATGCTTGTTTTGTAAACAACCCGCCTTCATCTGATGATTCTGGTGTTATTGATATGTTTTCTATTAATCAGACTACCGGTTGCACAACTGCGATGATTTCATGTGTTGATAAAACGACTAAAATGACGGTATGATTTTTTTTAAAACAAAAACAGAACATTTAGATTAATAGTGACAATTCACAAATGACAACTGTGCCTGAAACTCTGAAATGTTCTTCTGATGGAACTAAATGGGAAATTCATATTGGTGAAGCTGATGTTCCCATTGATTCGTATACCTGTCCCTAAGGTAAATTAATTTGTTTTAGCTGTAGATCCAAGTGATTCAGATGATGGTAAGATGCTATAGACGAAATCAACTACCAACAGCATTTAATTAAGCTTTTTCTGTATTAATTTATTTTAAAAAACTTTTAGAAAATAATGTTTGAACATATTTTGAAAACCAAAAGCAAAAGATTTCCTAGAAGATCAGTAGTTTGTGGCATTTTGTCCTTTCCGCGCCATATCTCTTACGCCAGAGGGCTAGCTTCATCACACATTCACAGTTTTATTCCCTCGTCTAAGATGATGCAGAAAGTTGTCCTATTGGCTTTTCTGTTCAATTCAATCTCTCTTATTTCTGCTTGTGCTCCTGGCAAGCCTATTTCGGATACACCTTCCAGGAACACCACTTCTTATGAGATTCAAGTCACCGAGAGTTAGAAATCCTTCTCTTCTTTTCTAATTTATCCTAGATTGTAAGCTCTGCAGCTCTTCAACACCAACAATCAATTTGTTGGCGACTTCTAAAGACCGTGTAGATATCGATAAAGATGAAGTGACTCCTCCAACAGCCACCACCTGCTCTACTAGGACAATTACTTGCGGAGTTGGAGCAACTGACGTTATGGTATTTGTCCCACTAAATCTAGTAAAGATTTAGCTAAACGACTATCATCTTGATATAATCTCTGTCCAACTCGTCTGCTCACCTGATGGAGAAAACTGGCTGTATCTCAACAAGGAAATGCAAATCAATGCCACCGTATCTACTTTTGAGTGTCACAATGATTGAGAGAAATTAACATATTATTTGATCTTGTTCATTCTTAGAACAGGTATTGCCTGTCAACTAGATGTCCTTTCCTGTATGGCTCGTTGATTTTTCGGACATTTTTTTTGGTTGGTAAAATAGCTGGTTTTTCTCTTGGTCATTCGATCGAAACTGCTTTATTTGTACTTTGAGTCTTTTCTCTGCCATGGATCATTACTTTTTCGGAGATTCTCCTAGGCTAGAAAAAAAAGCTAGCTCCTCCCCGTCCAGACTAAACAAAAGTCAAAGTTTTATCAGCAAACATAAAAATATTATTAGCAAGGTCCATACTTCAAGTGAAATCCTCCTCTTATATCGCTTCCATCCGTTGAAAATTTGACTCGAATATCTCCAGTCGTCTTGATAGTTGACCCTGAGACATCAAGTCCAGTGAAGGCGGCAATTTCTTCCCCTTCTTTTCCATTTTCTAGGGCGAAGAATCGAAGAAAGTCTTTTTCAGGTTGTAGCTCATAAAAGAGTGTGAAACAGGTTTTCCCAGTCAACCCCTGGAATATTTTTGAGGTGGAGAGATCTCCTTTTACCTTAAAATCCCAGGTCTTCTTTTGATAATTACAGTATCTAGCGGTTTGAGGCTCTGGCTTCCAATTCTCTGTTGTCGCCTTCACCAGCTTGTAATTTTTGGGAACTTGGAGAAAATCTGCTCTTTGAGGATTGATAGGGGATGGCTTTTCCGGGAAGATATTGGCGCAAGCTGAAGATTAGAAAAGGCAAAATTATATATTAATTTTGGCAAACTTTTCTCTGAGCTTAGGAAATATTCCTCAACGAATTTTCCAATCGTTTGATTTGACGAATCATAAGCAGAGAAAACACTCCAGCCAGAAACTGATTTCTCCAAAACTTTGAGAGAATCAAGGGAAGAACGATCCATCTTGTAGGCAATAAAAATCGGATGGATGTCTAGCACTGTCAAGTCGATAGCTTTCATCTTATCGAAATCAATTGGCCTGGAAATGCATGTTTAGGTTAGAAAGAATTCACAATGAATTGGAGACGATTATTAGAATTCTTTGAGCAGTCTTCCTCGAATTTTGATACTCAAAGCCATCTGTGTTGTTAACGAGAAACAGACTCTTTTGCCGATCCACCAACGAGCCAAGGGCACTGAATTTCTCGCACAATTAGTCTTCCACTCACTTACTGAGCATATCTTGTCGACAATTTTTGAATTTGCGGTAGATTTTTGAGCTGAGAGATGACCATTTCGGGAGTGGAATGCCATGGCTGAAGGAGACTTCCAGAATTCAATTGAGTCAGCGAGTTTAGAGCAAGTCTCGTCCCCAAATAAGTGGTATTGTGGCCATTCTCCCAGACAATTGATGAATTAATAGCTTCGATTATTTTAATGGCCAAGTCTTTCATCTAGGATTACGATAGCTTTGGTAGAAAAAGAAGAATTCTAGTTACCTCATTGAAAGCAGTCTTCCCTCCAAGGTTCTTCCCTCCATCCACCATTATGAGAAGATCATTTGAGACTTGAGTTGAATTCTCCGTAAGGCAAGGAGAATCCTTGATTGTCCTAGGAAGACTGCCAGCCTTACAAGGGGGTAGATTGCCAGGTGTTCTAGGAGGAAGAGGAATTGGTTCTTCATCCCCCATTTCTGAAGACTAAACCTTGGCTAAAAAATTAACTTACGTTTACAACAATAAGCGTAGTATTCTCCTTGGATACAATAAGCTCTGGTTGGACAGAAATTATGGGAGCAATTACGACCAAAATAGTAGACTTGAGTTAGACCGTGAGTCGCACACATTGGAGCTCTCAATTCTTCACGAGCTTTGTTAACAGCCTTGGAGTCGCAACAAGAATCATTATCGATATACTGACTCGTTCCATCTAGAACAGAAGCTATAGTAATCGCTTTCCCTTACTTGGACAAGATTTGACATAAGTTGGTCTGCGGGGTTGTTTGAATTCATCAAAAACTATCGAAATGAATGTCGTTGTCCTTGGCAAATTGCCTGGACAGCTCTTCGGCTGTCCAGGAGTATTTTTGTACTGATCTACGACCAACATGCCGCCAAATCCTCCACAACCAGTGTGCTTAAACGGGAAATATCTGTCCTCCTGATGGTCATAATAGAATTTGATTGAAGGAGATCCTTTCTCCCCTTTTGTGCAAACTTGTCCAGCGAAAGGCTCAATAAACTTTTGGGTTGGAGTAGGGAGATGTTTCTTCCACTTCGATTGACAGAGATACATGGGAACTGGCTGACTTTGTGCATTCCATGCCTCCGGCCCCGGTGGTCCAGGTAGTCCTCTAGAGAAATCACATTCATTCGCAAGATTCTCAGCTTCTTCTTCAGAATCTTCTTGTCCGATTTGAATCGCAACTAGGACTTTTCTTAAAGATTGAGGCTTAAAGCTCACCGCAATTATCCTCCACTCCTTTGCCAAACTTTTTCTCCAACGCGACATCACACAACTCCTTATTTCCGATGATGCTGTGCTCTCCGTTGTAGCTATCCCCATCTTTGCAGATAGAGCTCGTCGCGTTTATGAAGGAAAGTGTTTTGAGATTCGTATCCTGAGCTACTACACAGCTTTGAACTTCAATTATATCTAAGTCCAGATCTTGTTGAGCCACATATTTGGTGAAATATAGATGACCGATGATTTTTTTGCATCCTTCGAGCTGGTTGAAGGAGGAAATATATTGGGGATAAAAGCTACAAACTCCTAGAAAATCTCGACTTTGAAAGCGAAATTTGCAAAAAAAACTTGCCTTCAGCGTCTCGAGGATTAGCTATGGAGAGAGGCTGGGCTAATGGAATGAAAAGAGATCCCAAGAAGAAGACCCAAAGCATTTCTGTCTGAAAACAAAAAAAAATAAGAAAGAGTTCAAAGAAAGGGCGAGAGGAAATGTGCGAAGTTTGCAACATCCACCACCTAATAAAAGGCTCGACGGAGAACCTAACGAGGACCATCTGTTGTGTCTGAGCTCTTTGTGACTCACGAATTTACACAAATTTTTATTTGAAAAGAAAGAATTCTACAATTTTCGGAGAACAAATGTATCTTGAATATGTGCATTAAGTTGTGCAAAATCTTCGTTTGCCAGCTTGAAAGGTCGAGGATTGGTGTTGCGAAAAACGTAGAGCAGTTCAAATCCTGAAAAAGACATTATCTTCGAGGAAAGTCTTCAAAGAAACCATCAAACATCATAGCCAATCAGAGAGCCAATTTTGAGCTTATTTTCCAAATAAATTTCCATTGAATCTGCTCATAGTTACCTTTATATATCGTATGATTAGATCCATTATTAGAGGAAGATGAGCACAAAAACCCAAAAATAGGCCAGAAACTGAAAGAAATTCATAGAATAGAGTTATCCAAGGTCCCCAAAAGTCGCCGCCATACTAGCCATTTTGAGGGTTATGAGAAGATCGAATTTCGTTGAAAAAAAAAAGCTTTAAAGTTTTAGAAAATAGAAAGCTGTGTTCTTATGTGCTCTTATCTATCTTTCCATCTTATCGCTCTTATCCTTTCATTCTTTATCAGTTTGCGCTTTATTGAGTTCCAGCTAGCTGAAAGAAATCCCTTTTTTCAGCCATCCTTCATCAAATCTACTTTTTCTCTTTCTCCAAAATGTCTGGTTCGAGTCTAACAGAGACTGATCCGGCCTTGCGATTATATGAAGCGGAGACTATTATAATTGAGCAGAATGAAAAAATTAAAACAAATAATAGAAGAATACAGGAAAAGGATGCCGAAATTGACTGCTTAAGACAAGAAAATGAAAGACTTCGAATAGAAAATTCCAGCAAAAATCAGCAGGAATTGGTTCAAAAAGGTTAATTTTTTATTTGAACCTAGATGATCAGAAATTTAGTTGAAAAATTAGAACGAGATCTAGCTTCAAAAGGTTGGATAGTCTTTGAAACTGGTCGATGAGAAATTCAGTGATAAAATTAGAAGAAGATCTAGCTGCCTCAAAAGCTGATAACTTACAGTTGAAAGAGCAAATAAGAGCTTTACACTTGGATATCTCGAAAAATGAAGTTGAAAAACAGAGCGAAGGACAGCAAAATACATTGGTAGGATTTTTAACTTTTGGACTTTGCTTGTATATATTAATTTTGGGCAGTTTCTACAAAATAAATACAATTTACTTGCTTGACTGGAAGAATCAAAGTTGGAAGAAACTGAGCATCACCCTTCCAATGGGAATGAATGACTTTGGAGCTGTTGTACTCAATGAAGAAATCTATATTTTTGGAGGATTTTCTGAGAATGCTTATCAGCAGAACTGTTATAAATTGAAAAATGATAGAAGTTGGATGAAATTGGCATCGCTAAATCAAAAAAGAAGTAAAATTTCCAGTAGCTCTCTGGTTTACAAAGGAGACATTTGGGTTATTGGCGGATTCGATGGAGAGCCTAGAGAGTGTCTAAAAGCAGTAGAAAAGTATGATATTTCGCAAGACAAATGGACCTACATGCCGTTAGTTTTCCTCCAAATTTGAAAGGGACAGTCGTGTTGCCCCTTTAATCAAAAGATTCCAAAGAAATGAAATGTGCAAGACGTCACGCAGCAGCAGTATTTAAGGATCGAATATTTGTCACAGGAGGAGGAAACGAAAAACTCTTAAAATCTGTGGAGATGTTTGATCCAAAACTACAGAAATGGATTTTATTTTGTGATTTGCCTTTTGAAGTCCTCGGCCATACGATGTTAATCAATAATTCAACTTAAAAATCCCGAGGAAAAATCGATTAACATTTATACGCTTCATAACTTGGAAACTTCCAAGCAAAAGTTACTGCTCAGCCTAATAGAATATATTAGAATTAAAAAGTTTAAATTGGGAATCCTGAGACCTCTCAATGATCCCCACATTTAGGGCCAAAGGTTCGCCGATTTGCCTTTCGCTGGGCCTAAAATTCGAAAGGAAAACCTTTTTATGGAAAATTCGATGAATTGGGACTAAAAATTGAGGGGGAAGGAGACTAAATTCCAAGAAGGAAGGGGTTTAAAACTTGAACGGGAAGTGCCCAGGGTTTTTTCCAGAACCAAAATCGTTATCGATATATTAATTCTATTCGCAAATCACAGGAAGTTAAAGTTTAGGCTCAATGCTTAAAATTAAGCGCCGCCGAAGGTGGTGCAGCCCCATCTTATTTTTTAAAAAATTTTTTTCTTCAATCCTGCGGTAATCAAAATATCGTATTTCTTTTAATTTCAGCCACCCCGGGACTAAATTTGGCGCGAATTTTTAAAATAAATCTCACTTTTATATTATTTTCGAGGTTTTGCTAACAAGTAAGATGTAGTTTTGATCTCTCCTCCTACAATCTCCGTTGTAAAATAAATTATCTCACAAAATGAGGATAGAACTCAATTAGCAAATGAAGTTTACCAGGTGGGACGCATTACATATTTTTTGGACTACTGTAACCACAAAGGTTGATTTGCTTATTTTTCCATTTTGATCCAACTTTTAGCTGTCGGTGCGCGTCTATTTGAGGATTTACAGTATTTCAATCCATTTTTATAGCCAAGGGGTTCGCTGCGGGATCCGCTCTATCCTAAAAAGGTCTTTAGTAAATTTTAGGATAAAAATGGGTCTCGCCTAGAAAATCCCTTTCTTGGATACGAAGTATGTTGTCTTTTTTATGAACAAGCTGCAAATCAATTTAAAAATATTTTTAATTCCTACATTTTAAACAGATCCGCTTTGCCAATCTCCTTAAGAAGCCTAAATCCTTCAAACTTGTGTTTTTTGTCGTGGAGAGACTAGCTGTCTTGGATGAGAAGAATCTACTGGAATGAATGGCGAATTCAGGCGATCTTAGTCAGATTGACAGTTTGATCCAGGAGATCGCATTCAATCAATCTTCCTTCAAATGATTGGGATTGAGAACAAATGATTTTTAAACAATTTATGAGAATTCCATTCTTCGAGGGAACAGGGAGTGGGTTTCATACTTACAAATATGGCTTAAAAATTATGAAAATTTCTTTAGAAAACTTTCTTCAAGAGATTGGGGAATGGATGTATAAGCAAAGCTTGACAATCGTTGAGGCAGCCTTGGTCCATCAATCCATTTATTTCCATCAAATATTTCGGATGTTTCTCCACTAAACATAACAATTCCATTTGAGAGTTTTCCTATTCCAAAAAGCCATCGTGGACGTTTAAAACTCTGTTTTTGTGTCCATTTCTTCTCGGGATCTTCGATATCCATTTCCCATACGCTATTTAATTCGCCAGATGAATAGCCTCCAAAAATGGATAGAGTTGAATTGCTGATTAGCATCGTATGGCCGAGGACTTCAAAAGGCAAATCACAAAATAAAATCCATTTCTGTAGTTTTGAATCAAACATCTCCACAGATTTTAAGATTTTTTTATTGAATCTTCCTCCAGTGACAAATATTCGATCCTTAAATACTGCTGCTGCTGCACCAAATCTTGCATAATTCATTTCTCTGGAAGATTTAGATTAAAGGGACAGTTCGATGCCTCCCACAAGTTGCTTTTATTCGATGCAAAATAATGCGCTGATTTCGGAAATACGCACGAAATTACATGAAGTTAATTGAAGAAAGAAAATTTTGTCGCACTTTTGGGTCCGCCGCTATTACTGTAGCTACAGAAATCTGGCAAAATCACCAACGCTAGAGAGTGTCCCTTTAAGTTTGGAGGAAAACTTACGGCATGTAGGTCCATTTGTCTTGCGAAATATCATATTTTTCTACTAATTTTGGATAATCTTCAGGAAATCCAAAAGATCCTCCAATAACCCAGATATCTCCTTTGTAAATCAGAGAGCTACTGGAAATATAAGCTCTTTTTTGATTCATCGAAGCCAATTGCATCCAACTTCCATTATCTTTCAATTTATAGCAGTTCTTCTGAGGAATGAGATTGACTTCTCCTCCAAAAATATAAAGTTCCTCATTAAATACAACAGCTCCAAAACGTCGCATTTCCAATGGAAGAGTAATTCTTAGTTTCTTCCAACTTTGAGCCTTCGAATCGAGCAAATAAATTGTATCCAAAGGTTCATAACCGCCCAAAATTAAGATCTACAAGCAGAGTCTAAAAGGTAAAAATCTAACCGATGTGTTTTGTTCTTCAAATTTCTTTAGAAAACTTTCTTCAAGAGATTGGGGAATGGATGTATAAGCAAAACTTAACAATCGTTGAGGCAGCCTTGGTCCATCAATCCATTCATTTCCATCAAATATTTCGGATGTTTCACCCCAAGCACCAAACACAATAATTCCATTTGAGAGTTTTCCTATTCCAAAACTAAACCGTAGATGTTTAAAACTCGGTTTTTCTGTCCATTTATTCTCGGGATCTTCGATATCCATTTCCCATACGCTATTTAATGAGCCAAACCCTGAACAATAGCCTCCAAAAATGGATAGAGTTGAATTGCTGATTAGCATCATATGGCCAAAAAGTTCAATAGGCAAATCACAAAATAAAATCCATTTCTGTAGTTTTGGGTCAAACATCTCCACAGATTTTAAGAGTTCCCCATTGGAACTTCCTCCAGTGACAAATATTTGACCCTTAAATACTGCAGCAGCAGCGTGAGATCTTGGTTGAATCAATTCTCTGGAAGATTTTGATTAAAGGGACAGTTCGATGCCTCCCACAAGTTGCTTTTATTCGATGCAAAATAATGCGCTGATTTCGGAAATACACGAAATTAATTGAAGAAACAAAATTTTGTCGCACTTTTGGGTCCGCCGCTATTACTGTAGCTATAGAAATCTGGCAAAATCACCAACGTTAGCGCGTGTCCCTTTCAAATTTGGAGGAAAACTTACGGCATATAGGTCCATCTGTTTTGGGAAATATCGTACTTTTCTACTGGTTTTAGAGATTTTCCTCCAATAACCCAGATATCTCCTTTGTAAACCAGAGAGCTACTGGAAATATGAGCTCTTTTTTGATTCATCGAAGCCAATTGTATCCAACTTCCATCATCTTTCAATTTATAACAGTGATTGTGATAAGCATCCCTGGAACTTCCTCCAAAAATATAGATTTCTTCACTGACTACAGCAGCTCCAAATCCTTCCATTCCTACTGGAAGAGTGATTCTTAGTTTCTTCCAACTTTGAGTCTTCGAATCGAGCAAGTAAATTGTATTCAGAGGTCCATCGCCGCCCAAAATTAATACCTACAAGCAAAGTCTAATAGTTAAAAATCGAACCGATGTATTTTGCTGTCCTCCGCTCTGTTTTTCAACTATATTTTCGTTTTGATTCACATTTTGTTGGCTGACAACTTTTCTGAGATTCTTTTGAGCTGGACTCTTTTTCCGGGAAAATTCAATAAATTCTGATATTTTTGGTCTACTTTTTGGGTTGTTGTGCCAGCCACTGAAAGTTTTTTAAACTTTTCTCTGTTTTATCAACTCTACGCTTCACTTTTCAACTCCGATAAGTGAAAACTTTGATTTTAGTAAGCCAGATTGGCCAGAAATAATTACCGAATCAATAAGGCTGAAATCTCCAATTCCTCTTCAATATTTGGCCGTTCTCCATTTAAAATTCGATTAATTTGCTCGTACGGTGACATTACCCCCATGTAAGCATACGGACTTCTAAACTTCTAATCACTATTTTGACAAATTTCACTAACTCTCGGTGGATAATCTCCCAAAACGTAATAGTCAGCGAATAGATATCTGCCGACTTGCCATATTTAGTTTCATTATAAAGCTCCGGAGCCATGTAATCTACTGATCCAATTCTTTTACAACTCGTTTAACCAAAAGCCACACTCACCCACCAGTAAGATAAGCAATTGTCTGTGGCCCAACCGCTTTAGCCAATCCAAAGTCGGAAATCCTCAAGTTGTCTAAGGATTTCCCAAGTAGAATGCTGTAACTCCGATATGAGAGGAAAGAATCTCACTTTTGAGGCTTGATATCTCGATGCATTATGCCTCTTTCGTGGAGATATTTCAGACCACTTGAAGCTTTTTCAATCCATGAATAAACTTGTTCCATATCGTATTCTACTGAGGCATTATGAATCACTGGAAATAGCATTTTAATGTCTCAAGTTGAAAAGGAGCAAGCTTTTTTTTTAAAAAAACACCAACGATTTTTTTCACTTGAATAAATCCAATCCATTATTCAAACAGCAAAGAATTGCTATCTCACTCAACATAGGAAAAAACCAAACAAACCGTCAACTAAGCTCCTCTCCATGTACTCCATGATGTAGCCAATGCAGAAAGAGCTGCTATTAGAGAAATAGCCTTCTTCTGGAGTCAAAAGACCAAAAAGACGGATGATATTCGGGTGATTGGAATGCTATTTGGGAAATTATTGAAATATTAACAAATAAAACTAGCCTTCGCTAGGAGGATAACTTCATTCATTTTTGTTTTATTGACCTGCTTATTAAGACTCTTGACAGCCACTTTTCTGTAAATCGAGCTCTCCATTTTAATTTGTAGTCAGACTTCCATAAACTGGTAACATTGCTTACCCCAGACGATCATTGTAGCCGCGAAAGACTTCTCCCTCGGTTCCACTTCCTATCCGTTCTTTCTCTGTGAAATCGTTGAGACTAAACTCATCAATAACTAAAAAAGCATTAATTATAAATCAGGCTTACCAGCTTCAATCACTAGATGGGCACTCATCAAGATGGCGAATAGATAAACCCAGCGTTAAACTTCTATTGATTCGGCCGTTGCTTGTCTTGATAAGGTGGCTTAGCCTTTATTTCGAGAATATAAATGTCATTTTAGAGTAACTTTGATCTGAAGAATAAGCAGAGAGAGGAGAAGAGCTTTGGTTTTTGATCGAATTATGGTTATTCTGTCCGAGCTCTAGTCTGTCTCAAAGCTACCCATGTACCGGGAATTCTGTTCAAGGATTTGATCAAAATGGTTCTGGATACTCGCTCGTCCGTCCCTGCTGAGGGTTTATACAAGCTAATTCGAACAAATTTCGAAAAGAAATTCGGATAGTTTTACTCGTATAATAAAAATCTCGAAGCTTAAGAACAAAAATATATTTCGCCTGACAAGGGAACACTTTTAGTTGGTCCAAGCGTTTCGCAAAATCTTTGGTATCATTCGATAGAAAATTAAATTCTAAGCCATTTTCAACAAAAATTAGCTGCTGAAAGATCAACCTGGCTGAGTAACAGCCCTCCATAGTTTGGTTTCACGACGAGCCTGAAGATAAGGCCGCGCTACCCTATCAGGAGTATGTGAGGTCCTGGTTTAGTGGTAAGTATGCTAGGCTATTGCCCTTTTGGTCCCGGGTTCGACCCCCGAGATTTTTTCCCTTTTAGTTTTTCCACTTTTTTGTGTATGTTAAAGAGGTACATTATTTATTAAAGCTAATAAGACAATCGTAACAGTAACAATAATAATCATTTTTGAGGGCATTTCGTGCTATGCACTTCTTCAATATTGACATATTTATAAGTCTAACATACACAAAAAAAGTGGAAAAAATAAAAAGGAAAAAAATCTCGGAGGTCGAACCCGGGACCAAAAGATTAATAGCCTAGCATACTTTCTACTAGACCAGGACTTCACTTGTTACTAATAGTCTGACGCGACCTTATCCCCAGACACGTCGTGAAACCAAACTTTGGAGGACTGCTACTCGGCCAGGTTGATCTTTAGGCAGCTAATTTTTATCGAAAACGGCTTAGAATTTAATTCTCTATCGAATGATACCAAAGATTTTGCGAAACGCTTGGACCAACTAAAAGTGTCCCCTTGTTAGTGAAATCCTTCCAAAGATTTGTCTCTATCAGAGTGAGAGAGAAGACACTTTTTATTATTTTCCATCAGAAATTCAGAAGCGGGAGGGAGGAAGAGGAAAAAAGGCCATTCACGCATAGATCTTTGTCCCTTTCTCTCTATGACTTATAAGGGGGAAAAATTCTTGGCTCTCAGGAGGAATTGGTGATTTTTGGGCTCGCCTATGCGAAAAGAATCACAGTAGATACTCGAATATATTGTAGACTCAAATGTTCCCGTCTTATCTAATCAAAAAGAAGAAAGCTTTTGGAATTTAGGAGAAGAAAAGTGTTTGTCTCTTATCGCTTCTTTAATTTATTTTTCTTTAGCCATTTTAGAGCCCTTCTCTTGCGGCTCCCTTCAAAATTAGAGGAGTCGACTAATATTTTGGGAGAAGCGGCAAATAACGAAGCAATCGGCAGCCATTTAGATGTACTTCTTTCAGTAGAAAGCTCAAATATTTATTTAGAATAATCCATAAAATAGCTCTTTAATAGCTTGTGTTGGATCTCCATTTCTTTTTTAATTAACCCTGACTGAAATCGGCCTCCTCTTTCGAAAATTATCTCAAAATCCTCCCAAGAGCTGCCAAACTTCCCGCGGAATTCATTATCAACTGGATAATTTCCAGAAGAAGCGAAGATTAGTCGGAAAATATAGACTCCAAATGGTGAAGGATACATAGCAAAGAGGGTTTGTCCTCCATTCTTGGTGTCTTCTTCCATATTATAGACATAAACCTCAAAGCCTTTTGATCTCAAGTATTGTTCATAATTGAAATATCGATTAAGAATCGCTTCAAAACGAACAAATTGCGGATTTCTTTGAGAGCTCATCGCCTAAAAATAATAAATGCTGAGGGAAATAGTTCATTTTTCAGGCGTTTGGCCTTTTTCTTTTAATTTTTGAATAAAAAAGGCTCATTTTTGTGTTATCGTAATCGTCAAAAAAGCCGATTTATAGATCATCTTGATCACCATTTTTTGAGAAATTTTTCAGCCCGTTTTGAGCCTATTTTATCCAAATCAAGTTCCGTTGATTCTGCTTGTAGCTACCTTTATATATTGTATGATTAGGTCCATTATGTCCTTGGCATATTTATTTTCCGTCAGAGTTAATAGAGGAGTAGCTAGAACTTCATCGCAATTCTTAGTTAACTCCATGAATTGCTTATGAAGAAATAACTCCACATTTGTATCTCGCAATCGAATATATTTCTAGGAATTTGTTCGCTTCTTTCTTTAAGACTCACCACAGTTTTCAGAGAAGAAACATCCGACCAGAATTCTTCTTCTTGTTGAAGACTTAGAAATCGATCAAAGACGCAATTGCGAAAGGCGAATAAATCAAATAGTTGCTGGACAGGTCGGACACTTGGAGAAAGACGGAGAGAATGGAAATTCATTCCATTTTTGGACATTTCTTCGAGAATTATGGCTAGTTGGATCCTTTTCCTATCGGAGAGGTCATCGTAATTCCGATTGATTATGACTAGCCATGAGAAGTTGAAGTTTTTGCGCGTAAAATAGAAATCAGAATAGGAATCCGGGGCGAAGACATCTCGAACTCTGCCATAATTGCCTAATCTGGTTGAAATAGTCCACGACTTTTCTCCCATCGGAATCTCAATATCAATTCGATTGCACGAGTGAGCCATCACATTGATCTCCTCGATTGTTTTATTCAAAACTTGGCAAGTTCTTCTCATTCTTACTGAAGCTACAGGATTCATCTGGGAATAAGAATCTACATCAAACTCTCTTGAAACCTTTTCAATTATTTCGATGAGAATATGTCTTGGAATTCTAGAAAAATCACAAACTGGTTTGGAGCGAGGATTTATTCCAATAACTCTCAACAAAGAATTAGAGATTCGTCCAGCCCTGAAATTATTTAGAATTTTTAAACAAAAAGAGCGTGAAACTACCGGTTTTTTATCTTTTCTCCAATGCTGGAAAGATCAATAGCCATTGTTAAAAAAGAGAAGAAGGAGGAAAAGGTATGACCTTGGTCTTATTGCGTTTTGGAAGAATTCTCGGCCAAAATGGAGACTAAAAAGAGAGCTATTGGCCATAGATTTAAGAAGAGAGAGAGCCCTTATCTGATAGTTAGCTGCGTCATTCGACACACAAATACAGGTCAATTGGACGTCGAAGGGTTGTCAAACAGTCACCCTAAATTGATGTGTTTTCCGGAAATGACCGACTATAGCTCCTGAATAGCAATCAATCCTCAATTTCTGATCGCGATTAATACTGATGAAAGCTTTCAGGGCTTCCAACCAGGGAATTTGCCTTCTAAAAGTCGCCAGTTTTCTGGACAGCTTTAAAATTACCCTTTTTTGCTACTTTAATTATGAAAAAGTTATTTTGCAACAAATTTATTTGTAAGACAACATGGCAAGAATATAATAGGCTGGGAGATCATTCAGCCACCCACTTGCCATTAAGCCTATTAAACCTGAAGTCTTTGTACATAGGGAACGAGAACTCCTTCATAGCTGCATCCAAATTTTGAGGGAGGCACGTGATAAAAGTGAGGCCATCCTCTTTAACAGGTAAATAGGTATTACTCGTCATTTTGTCTGCGTCTACTTGCAGGTCAATTTTGCTCTCAGGGCAAAAGTTGTGGATCGTTGATTTTGAAAATTCCTTCTTTATGAGTTCATTCCCAATTTTGCATTCTTCCTTTGTGCCAATTATTGCAATCAGTTCTGGCTTAACACATTCAGAAAGGTTAATTCCGGTAGTTCCTTCATGTAAACTTCCAAATGAGAGGCGAGAAGTGATCATCTTTATTGGGATGTGTTGGCCCTTTCCCAAGAGAAGGAGACAGGCAGGGATGGGTTTTTCCCAGTCTGAAAACTAAAATTAAAATCAAATTGGTTGGAGTTACAGGTTAGCTTGTTCTTGTAGAGAATTGCTCCTAAATCGTCGAAGCTTGTAAACTGTTCAAACGCGATCTTATCTAAAATGATTTTATTGAAAGCGGAAGAAGCTTTTTTCGGGTTAGTATATCCAAATAATTAAGGCAAAAGTCTACTGATTTTATGGTACTTCCTTTGAAATATTGCTACCGTACCTTGCATAAAGTTGTCAACAACTAGACCATCGTTTTTGTTAAACATTTCTTCTGTAAGGAATCTAATGTCCAGTTGTTGTTGATTTTGATGCCGAGCATAAGTCTGAAACATCTTCTTCAAATCCTCCATTGTTTTGGCAATTATCAGAACTTTAGTATAATATCTATTCATATACCAGGGCTTTTTATGTTTATGCTTGTAGATCATATAGAGATCAGATAAACGAAATTCAAAATATGGAATATTTGAACCGACAATCACTATCTGTTTCATTTGTTTATTTCCTGAATATATAATGATTAAGGAAAAGGACTATTACAATTTTTTAGAGCATTGCTAAACTTCGGTATATTTGCCTTACATGACAAGATTCGTTTTCCTTTTTCTCCGCTAA
This sequence comes from Oscheius sp. JU1382, assembly GCA_932521405.1. Taxonomy (NCBI): domain Eukaryota; kingdom Metazoa; phylum Nematoda; class Chromadorea; order Rhabditida; family Rhabditidae; genus Oscheius; species Oscheius sp. JU1382. Next base: position 10,079,147 of record OW051479.1, read on the forward strand.
ATTCAACATTTTCAGCTCCATTTTGGATGCTCTTAACGTTGTTGTAATCCTCCTCTAATGTGCGCCAAAGAGAGCCGTGAAAAACCCTAAGCTCCTCAAAGTCAGTTGGAGGAATAAGTCGAGCAACATTCTCCCAGAACATTATTTCAAGAATGGGCATTTTCTCAGAATCCTTTTCGGCCTCCAGATTCATCTCTCTGTCATCTCGCACCACCATGAAGGTAGCGCCATTTCGAGAGGCAATTGCCTTGGTTACAATGGGAAAGAGTCTCGTATTGAAGAGCTGAACCTTGGACATTGTCAGCTGACCAACACATTTCACTTCAGCCGGTTCATATTTCTCTCTTCCTGCAAATTAAACTACCGTATTTTCTCTAGTAGAAGCCCTATTTATTTGTAATCCAAGATTTTCAGAAAATAATGGCACTCACCACTTAGGTAAACGGTGTCGATCTCTCTTTCAACAAGTCGAACACAATTGACATTGCTGGAGGCAAATCCACTTTGCACAGAGACTGCACCAGCCTAAAGACTTTTCAACATTTCACCACTTTTTACTCACTCCTCTAGTGGAAATAGCTTGCTCTGCTAATCTTCCAATCTCTGCGGATATTTTTCGTTGGTCCTCACTGACATCATCAGCATCATATTTAGCCCAATCCTTCCATCTATTTTAATACTGGAATCATCTCTTAAGAGAACTCACTCTGTAGCGAGTCGAAGAATTTTATTTTCTTCATTTTTAGTAATAGAAAACAACGTATTGTAAGCTGCACTATTTCCATGGTACATTAGTTGAGAAGCCACATCAGAGGACATTCTAATTTTTATCTTATCTTCCAAAAGAGGTTGATTGTTCCCATTTAATTCGGCAAATTCCTAAAAGTTAAAAAATATTACTAAAGTTTTTGATTCTTACGCCAGCAGTCATGCTAGGTCTGTCATCTCCTTGAGTGCTTCGTTTATTAATGAAACGAATACGATTAGGTTGGGCTAAAGGAATTTGTGCATTTTCATCCATTTGTTCGCCATTTTCCCTGTCATAGACAAAGCAGCTTCGATTCATTTGAGCAAGTAAGATAAGATTTCTTACAAAGAAGAACTGAAAATGCTTGGCTAAAGAAAAGAGAGTGCTTATACACTCTGTCAAGAAAGTATAGATACACCCCCTGATTTCAGCGTTTCTGACGAGTATCGTATCTTTTTCTGTCTAAGTCCTTTTTTTATCTGACAGAACACCTTTTAAAACCCCCGGAACTAGGCTCTAATCGTGAGTTTGTAATCATCTGCAAAACTGAGGGCAAAGCCCTTGAAAACTAGGTGTCAACAAAATATAGATACGTACAAGGAAACGCTTTATTTTATTTATTAGAGTCATTTTTTTGTTGTTGCTTGCGTTATTTGATTTGGATTTTGACTTATCCATAACTTATTAGTATTATTTGATTTATTTCATATGGCTAAGGGCTAGGAACTTAGTGAAATAGAAAAGATTAGAATTAAAGTTAAGGAGTAAAGAAAAGTTAAAAAAAATAAGAAAGAGTTCAAAGAAAGGGCGAGAGGAAATATACGAAGTTTGCAACATCCACCACTTTATAAAAGGCTCGACGGGGAACCTAACGAGGACCATCTGTTGTGTCTGAGCTCTTCGTGACTCAAGAATTTACACACAGATTTTTATTTGAAAAGAAAGAATTCTACAATTTTCGGAGGACAAATGTATCTTGAATATGTGCATGAAGTTGTACAAAATCTTCGTTTGCCAGCTTGAAAGGTCGAGGATTGGTGTTGCGAAAAACGTGGAGCAGCTCAAATCCTGAAAAAGACATTATCTTCGAGAAAAGTCTTCAAAGAAACCAGCAAACATCATAGCCAATCGGATTCTTCCATAAATCCTGTGGGCATTGTAAACGAGTTGATCTTGTCCTCTCGGCAATCCCAAGAAGAAGATTCCTCCCTTCTTCAAAATGCATCGAACTTTTTGAATCTCTCGAATATCTCCAATTGGATCACGAGGGTCTCCATATCGCTGCAAGCCGCTGTGCTCAATTGATGAGAACGAAATCGCAAAATCGAATTGATTTTGACTGGAAAGCGAATTCAGCCGTAAGCCTTCTCTACTTACTCTTTCCATTGCCTAGCAAAATCGAATGGATGAATCCATTTTACTCTTTTTTCTCCTAGAATAGTCGTGTTTTGATATTCCACCGTGAGAAGAGACTTCGCTCCATTCTGAAGGGAAATAACCTCAACCCAAGGCTGTTCAGAGCCGATTACTACTCCATCCAATCCAGTTATATTCATATATCTCACAGCACTTGCCACAGAGACTAAAAAAGCTCAAAATTTGAGTTCATCTCACTCCCTTCAGCTCCATAATTAGAAAAAGTTAGAGGATCCTTCCCCAACCATCCAGGAATCTGCTCCCAGATTTTAGGCTTCGACTGGGCTATATTGTTATAATAAGCCTGGAATCGTTTTCCCATGCTGAATTATAAGGAGCAAGCTTACCTCTGAAAGAACTGAATGCCCTCCTAGAGTGAAGTCTTCAACCAAATCATCTGGAAGTATCTTTGGCGGAGAAGATGGCGGTTCGTATTTTAGGGCGATATCTAGCCATGATATGAAGATCTGTTTCGGCGATTGGTGGCGATAAAATCAAAATTACAACTCACTTCTTCACAAGATTTAGGATTTATGTTTTTTAGAATTGGAATCGGCTCACTTCCAACGACTATTTCGAAGCCGTTTGGCTTAAAGACTTCTTCATTTAATACGTAGTAGCTGACTAGTCCTTTTGCTGTTGTGAGAATCCTAAAATTGATCAATTTTGTGGCCTCAAATTAAGAATTTACTTCTCTTTTAGGTCATTTTGTCCAGGAGGATTGAATAGCTTGCTTTGAGAATCGGAAGAAACTCCTTGATTTATGTATAAAATAATAACCGAGACTAAAAAAATAGAGACAAGGACAGAAATCTGCTTCCTTCCATTTGCAATCATAGAGGACGCGACTTCGATTGCGGTACAAGAAGGTCAATGGTCGGAGGCGGTATTAGGCTAATCGGGGCGAGATTTAGAAAAAGTTTTTCCGAGAAGTGTTTATTCAACGAGAAATTACACCTAGGAATTGACTTTTTTGGCGACTTTTGATGGAATTCTCTTCTCTCGACAGCAATAGGCGTAGTAATTCCCTTGGTAGCATGTTGACTTCGTTGGGCAGAAATTATGGCTACAATTTCGGCCGAGAAGTAGTCCTGTCGAGTCAAAAGTTATCATCTGGATAGACTTCAATCCAAGTTCAATGCATTTCGAAGCCTCTCGATCCTTGGCAGCCTTATCTAAAAAATCAAAAATGGAGGAAAATCTCATTAGTTAGTGGCAACAATAAAAAGCAGTTTTTCTGAGCTTCCTAGGATGCTTTTTAGCTTGTAATCTAAGATACCTGCAGCCTCTTGAGAGCAGCAGAATCCTCCCATTCCTGTCCAAAGTCTCTCGCAATATTCATCACTAGCACATGTTTTCGAAGGATCATTTAAATCGTTACACGTTCCATTAGTTGAATTCGGAATTCCAGAACACGATTGAAAATCCACTCAAAACAAATTGATTTTTCTATCAAAAAGTAGGAAACTTACTCATCATTGGTCCCTCACTACTCGAATTGTATCGATTTGAATCGCCTCCGCAGCCTTTGTAAAAGAAGGGGAACATCTGATTGACATCTTGATCGTGATAATACTAAAGAGAAAGAGAGTTTTGGATCAAAATGACTCACCTTGATACCAGCTGTTCCCTTCTCGCCAGGTGAGCACTCTCGCCCAAGGTCGGGCTGAATGAAATTGAAAGAAGTGTCCTCTCCGAGAGACGAGGCCACAGCCAGAGAGAGGAAGAATAGCCACGTAGCTGTCATTTTCGCAGCAGTTCCAGGACGTGGCATGGCAAGAGGTGGGAGGAAGTGACTCGCAGTCATGTTTATCGACTATTGAGTGTTTTTCTGTGGCCAAATGGCAAGAACCGCCGAGAGATCAAGACCATAAGGACAATCAAAGATCAAAGGGGGGCTTAGAAAATATCCTTTATCTTATTTCTACAACAATAAGCCCTAAAGTTGCCTTGTCTACAACTAGAAAGATGAGGAGGACAAAAGTTGTGTTCGCACTTTCTTCCCATCAAAATGGCTACTCCTCTTCTCAACTCCTTGCTCACAACTGGTCTCAATCCCTCCTCCTTGCATTTAGAAGCCTCCCAATCTTGGAGAGCCAACTCTAAAAAAGAAGTCTTATTTGTAATAATAGGAAATACAGTACTTTGATTGACTTCACTGCAACAATCTCCTGAAGAACTCCCAAAGCGCCATTCCCATCCTTGTTGACAATAGTAACCTTCGGAACATTTTTCCTCCTCCTCTCGGCTATTTCCTGTTTTACAGGCGGAATGGGAACGAGGAATTCCAGGACAGACATAATGATCAGCTAAATTAGGAAGTGTAGGCTTAAAATAAGGGCGATTTTTCAATTTTTAGAGAAAAAAAACCACGAGATTAAGAAACAAAGAAACTTACGAATGTCTAGACTTGATCCAGAAGGCTCGTCGAATCGATTTTCTGGATCTCCTCCACATCCTTTGTACCAAAACGGGAAATAAGTCATGTCAGCTTCATCGTAGTAATACTTTATCCCGGGCTCTATTCCCTCCTCTCCTGGCTGACAATCTCTGCCAAGATCTGGCTCGTAGAATTTGAAGAATCCTTCTTCTTCATCATGCGAATGAACAAAACCCAAAATTAGGAGGAAAATGAGAAAGGAGGGAGCCATTCGATCCTGCAAAAGTGTGTTGTTCAGCTGGAGATTGATGAGACGGAAGACAGCAGAGGAGGCTAGTCATTTTTATTCGAAAAGCAAAAAATCTATTGATTCTTACAGCAATAAGCGACAAAAGTGCCTTGTTTACAAGTCGAATTGGAAGGGCAAAAGTTATGCTCGCATTTTCGTCCAACCAATAGGGAGTCTCCTTTATTCACCGGCTTCAGATTAGCCACAGCACATTTGGAAGCAGCGTAATCCATCTTAGAAGCTTCTAGATATTTATTGGTGGGGAGAGGGTTTGATCAAACCTTTATTGGCTGTATTACAGCAGAAGCCATGTCCTGAACCGAATGGCCAAGTTTCTACGCAGTAATGCCCAGTTGGACACTTAACTTCCTTGTTCATCGATTCCTCCGTTCCATTGGGATGACGCATCACCACTCCTCCTTTCCCAGTATTACAGCTTCCCTTAGAAACAGGAATTCCAGGGCAGGTTGACATATCCACTGTTAAATTTTTCCTTTCTTTGTCGCTTAAAAAATAACTAACTTATTCTTGGGCCACTTGACTCATTGTCATAGCGATTGAAGGGATCTCCTCCGCAGCCTTTGTAATAGAAGGGGAAGTAGGTGTTTTCATCTTTATCGAAGTAATACTAAATTTGACTTTGATAAAAAGACAGAAAAAAGTACTTTGATACTGGCTGTACCGGTTTCTCCGGGCTGGCAATCATGCCCTACGTTTGGCTCGATGAACTCGTAGCAAGATATGAGAGGGACTAGGAGAAGGAGGGACAAGAGAAACATTTTTGAGGGAAGAGGGGAGGTAAAGGGGCTTTTATTGGCCAACTGGTGGCTTGTGATAAATGGAGAGAGATGTGATCTAGAGATCTGAACCATTCGGTTCAGAGAAAGAGAAACAAATAAAATAAAACTCCTGGATTCCTCGGGTAAATGTTTTATTTTTAGGGTTTTTCATTGACAACAATAGGCGTAGAATTCTCCTTGGATGCATTTCGAATCCTTAGGACAAAAGCCATAAGAGCAGTTTCTTCCTCTCAAAGCTGGATCACTCAAGAAGTCATTATCATTATTATTTGACACGCTGATTGAGGAAGTCTTCCATTTATCATTCTACCAATTAATAATCACAGTTTTCATTTTCTTCTCCTTACAGATAGGAATGTATTCTTTATCAGCTTTATCTAAATTCTACTTTCTTCAAAGAAAAGCGTAAAAACCTACCAGTAACATTTTCTTTATAGCAAACTCCAGCTCTTTCAAAATCACCTCCTTCGCAATATTATCCTTTGGGACAAGTTTTGATTTATGAAAGGATAGATGAATCTCTTCCAATTTTGATGAGCTCCTCCTTTGTTTTATTTATAAACTCATTGTATTTACAAATATTTCTAGTTCCTTTGGGATATCCAGCACAAATTCTATTAACGTGGAATTCTAGAAGAAGAAAAAACTAAATTACAATTAGGATAGAACCAACTGTGATTTTCTTCAATATTATTGTAGACAAAACGATTCAACTTCCTACTTCTCCTTTAGCACAATTTCTTCCCAAGTTAGATTGAACGAAATTGTAGGCAGAAGCGAATCCAAAAGCAAGGAGAAATAGAAAAGAGCGCTGCATCTTCCGGAAATGGTTAGGCTCTCTAGCTGTATTCCGCTGAAGTGTAATTTAGCTACCGTATTTTCTCTAATAGAAACCCTGGCCTTCTATTTTTTAAACCCCTTTTTTGGTCGACTTCTATTAGAGAAAATACTGTATGTATTTTCTAACAGTGGAGATAAAATGTCAAGTTTTATCATAAAAGATAAAATTCGAAAAGTATAAAGGATAGAAAGAATTCGGAATTAACTCATTCAACAGCAATGACGATTCTAGATAAGATCCACTTCAATCCTACTGAAAGTGTCAGTTTGTTCTTCCGTCTCAACATTATTTTAGGTGACTTTCCAATCAGACGCCACAAAGCAGCAAGCAATGCTTGAAGTGAAGAATATGGCTGACAAGACTGTGATGCTAAAGATGAAGTCTACCCGTCCCGGTCTGTTAAAAATGCGTCCGGTTTTCGATGTGCTTTAGGCAGGAGAGAAGAAAACCATTCGTCTCATCTACAAAGGGCTCAAACCTCATATGCAGCCAGTCATGAAAGATCATTTTACGGTAGTGCTTGCTCCTGCCCGGTTACCACAGCCAAAGTCGATAAATTGTGGAAGCAGCACAAGTATCGCAAGAAAGTGTCCCAGTCTGAAACGCGCAAAAAGCACATTATGATCCTCTATGCCGGAATAAACGACAAAAATCAGCCACAAAAATATGGATCCCTCCGAAGGAGTCAGGACGAAGAAAGTCGGCATCAAAAAGGTATTTTTATTTGTTTTACATATAATATTATACTTATCAGGGCAAGGGACTTGTCGATGATGAAGAAGTCAAGCCTGTTCTAATTCCATCGCCTAGCGGACATGGACCGCCTATTTTGCTTATGTACAGACCGTCGAAGCATATTTTCGACGAGGATTCGGACACGGATAATGAGAATGATGACGATGAGAACGAAAAGACCGTTGGAGATCCAACCGTTGAAGCCGCTTCGTTGGCCAACACCGCTGCCGCTTTCCCGAAGGTCACTCTCATCCCCTTATCCACCAAGAAATAAAACAATAAAATGTACTAAGCGCAAAACGTATTTATTCTAATCCAAAGCGTATTTTCAACCCTCTTGCTGGGAGAAGAAGGGAGGCTTCTATTAGGTTGCGCTGTAATTTCTATAACCTCCTTCGGCGCTTATCTTCTTCATCGACATCGTAGATAGTTGATTTTAGGCTTTACAGTAGCGATTTTTTTGGATTTAGAATCATCTAATTGAAAGAAATTGCCCAGCAAGTGTTAGTCGAAACGAAATATGACAGATATTGTTCGCTCATTCATTTTGGAGTTACTTAGGATATTCAGCCTGAGCTAATTGATCTGAAAGTTCGAAGAGTTCTGAAATTCTAAAAATAAACCTTTCGAAATGCTATTCTTTCTACTGCTGACGTAAGCTTCCTCTCAACTGACCAAGCCTACGTCACTGAGTTCTGAAAATACCCTGGCCAGCCGTTGTTTATCGATCTGCCATTGCACACGATTTCAGTGTGTTGCAGGAGAAGGAATGAAGTCTCCTTCTACTCCACCTCATCATATCGTGAAATATTTCCTGAACGATTGATTAAGCCTTTTCGAGCAAAACTAGATGCTCCTTGATCAAAGTCGTGGAATATAAATTTTTAAATTTCCTTCTTTCTACGTTGAGATAGCAGTTCGATTTATCAACTTTTTTCTTGAATTTCTAGATTTCCAAATGGATAAAAATTCTCATTCTAAAGTTTTTTTTCTCTTTCCTCCCAGACGAGTTTACAACTCTTTTAATGCCTTTATAACTGGCTGTATTTTTTATTTTTAGTTTTTTTTAATGAACAAACGCTCGTCTTCTCCTCCGCCAGCCTATCTTGAATCTGGATATCAACACAACGAGCCAGCTCCTCCTCGTCCAATCACTTCTGGCCCAACTGATTTTCCTGCTTCACCCCTTACAGGACTCATTTATCTCCAATGCATCGTCGCTCCTCTTACAGTAATCTCAAAAACATAATAATCATAGTTTCTAGAAATTCATTTGCGTGATGGTTATGACATTTTCTTATTGCGATGATAAATTGATTCCAAAAGAGTCGATTCATCAAATTGACTCTCTTTTTTTGTTTGATAAATTGACTCCAAAAGAGTGGACTTATCAAACAAAAAAAGAGGCTTGTAAACAGAGAGATCGGGTCTTCTTGTGGGTTTTTTTACTTAATTTTCTGGGAGCTTTAAATGTCTGGCCATTTATCTATTCCATCCACCAACCTTTCCGAGTAAGTCTTTCCTCTCCATTCTCCCACCACAAAAGTCTTTTAGACAATGAAACGATTCAAAATATGTAGTCCTGGCTATTGTGTGAGCGGATTTATGCTCTTTCTATTGGTGAGTTGCGAGTTTTTTTCCTTTTTATTTTGATTTCAGGATTGTGCTGCCCTATCACTGGGCATATGGATAACATACGGTAGACGCGAAGAAAAAGACATTCGATTGTTAGTAATTCCTCATTCGATTCTTATCGGCTGGAACATCCTATCGATGATCATCATCCACACCACCGAGACTGTGGCTCACGATGTTTGTCGTCTTTCTCTCGGAGAATCCCTTTCAGCCATATGAAGACTGCGCTAAGTATTTTCTGAAATCGAGGAAAGAAGAAAGCATTCGAAGGGAGAAGCAGCTGACCATCAAAGAGAGTGGTCCATACAGGATTGTAATTGAGAATTGTGGGAGAAATGTAGACTGAATTCGGCAGAAAAACAACAAAAATCTTTAGAGTTTTTTTAATGTAATTTGTGTGATTCGACAAGTTGCATGGATAAAGCTAGATACTAGAGGGCATCCCAATCCTTGCTCACACGATGTTCGTTTCAGATTATGGCTTCGAGAGCCATTAGAGCCAGGAGAGAATATTACTGTAATTTGCTGTTTTTTTTCTTTTAAAAGAAGTTGCAGCTTATTCCCGAGACACATAGGGAGGAAGGATCCTACAGTGTGCAAGGATTTCGATCGTTTGGCAAAGATCGAGGAGAGACAGTCACAACCTCGGTGGAGAATGAGAGCCATATGACAATAGTCAAATTAATTGAGGAGTTCTATCGCGACCAAGGAAGGGCACGTCTACAGAGCTATCCAATAAACAGCAGATATAGGTGATATCGGAATTAATCATTTCTTTCAAAATTTTATATCTTAACATGACTTCAATCGATTCCGACTATATAAATTATTCCTCTATCAGAACGTAAGAAATCCCTGTCCAAAATACTAAAATCCATCCCAGAATTTCTGATTGAACGACAGCGAAAGGCGCATGATTGATGCCTAGGGATAAATCGAGATGGGGCTCCCCGTGGCATTCGTTCTATAAGGTTTTTATGACACGGCGATTCCGACTGGCTTCAGCTTGGAGACAGTAGCTCCAAAGTGCTGAGGCGTCGGAATACTTGGAGATTAACGAAGCTAGCGTAGAAAGAGCCGAAACGGTTGGGTCGCTGAGCAAGACACGTCTTAAAATTGTATGCGTTGTTAAGTCAAGTGAGCGGTTTTGGAGGCTATATAAGTAGATAAAATTGAGCTTTCGAGAGGAAAAAACAAAACAAAAATCATCAGGATTCGTTGCGAGAAATGGTAATTTTGATGAGTCCTGGCTCGCGAGTCTTGAGTCGATCGTGGATCGTACCAGGAGTCAAACCATCGACTGGCACTTCATCCACAGAGACAATCCGATCGCCAACACGAAGGCTTCCTAAAGACTTCTTTTAGAGGAGAGTTCTTAATGCGAATGCCTTCATCTGCAGCAGTCGAGTCCTCAGCAATCATTCGAATGAAATTGCCATCCGATTCGATTCTTCTAGCCAGAGAGAGACCTTAACATTTTAATTTTTGAATTAATGAAAAAAACGACCGCTCTCCCAAAAATATAAAGGATTTGACCGGATTTACAAAAAAGTCACAGACGGACAGGATGACACGGAAGGATTTTATTTAAATTAGACAAGTGGGCTGTGCCGCCTTCGGTGGCGCTCGGCATTTCTAGTTATGCGGGAAGATAAATAATAAATATAAACATTATAACTTTATTAATTAATAATTAATCAGACCACACCCTCAAGGGGTGTGGCCCTTTCAAATATTGGCTTTTTAAACTTTTTTGGAAGATCAATATTGTAGTAGCGTCGACTGAGCGGAATACGCATTGACTTATCGGTCTCTTTTATAGTGAATTTTATAGAAGGGCTCGTCTATTCACGATATTGGCTGTTTTTTTAGTACCATTTCTCACTTTAACTTTTATTCCTTCCATTTTTTGGCCCGAAAGAGAGCAATATATAACTGTCCATGGGAGAAGACATCCTCGGGTAAATAGACTCCAACTTTGTTTAGTGACTGTCCTTGCAATTTATTGACACTCATAGCAAAAACTAGCTTCAATGTAAATTGTCTCCTTCTTAGAGCAAATGGCATTTCTGAAATCAGGTTTAAATAAAAGAACTCAACTGACTCTTGGCAGTAGAGAGTGGATCTGTTGTGTATTAGACTTTATTCTACAATCTATCACAATTAACTATTATACACTATCTAATCCCAATGGGGATTAGGCTACATGTCCGGTGGACAAATCTTGACACGATCCAACAAGATCAATCCTTGGTATAATGACTGATTGTCCCTTCCTGACTCTATTTATGAAAGCACACTTTATTGCACTAGTCCTGGCAAATTCCTGAACTTGGAGTCTTGTGCCATTACAGAGGCCTTCTCGCACATTCAAGTTTCTGATAAGCATAACGATTGCTCCAATTTTAAGTTCCAGTCGATGTGGAGACAAGCCAGAAGGAGTGAGAGTAGCCATATATTCATCAGTTAGACTGAAGATGTCATCTTCTCCTTGCTTTTCGATTTTGTCCACTCCAACCAAGACCTTCACTTTTCCATTCATCTTTTCGAGGATCGTTTTGTTCATCAAGTCCACGTAGTAGTTTTTAGGGCAAAGGATTGCCCGCCCACTCAATTCGTTCATATTGCTTGACACTGCTTCGAAAACTTCCCTAATCAGATCATTCTTGCTTATCATCTCCCCTGGGATTTCAACTTTTCCTTCTCTGCGTTTTTCCAATCTGTCGTCTCTAACTTTTAGCAGAAACGTTTTAAAGTCATTCGGCTCGCCATTGGCTCTCATATTTTCCAGAAGTTCAAACTTTTTAAATTGTTCAAAAAGCGGCGATTGCTTAAGGCAATAGGAGAATCCATCGGTGCCGTTCCCTATAGGTAGAATTTGGCGGAAGTTGCCTCCCATGAGAATAGTTTTTGCGATGAAGGGAACGACCGGCTTATTCATTACATCCCGAAGAACCACATCCATTGTATTGATCAGTTTATCGGACAACATAGAGCATTCATCAATAACGAATATTTCCGTCTCTTTCATAAGTTTTCCATCTGCCGAGTTCGGTTTTAGGGAGCTGCTTTCACAATTCTGGGCTATGTTCATTTTGAAAAAGGAAACAATAGTCCGTCCTTCGGGAAGCAAATTGACAGCAATCTCTGTCCAAGCCGCACATATCACCTTCTTTCCGTCACCCTTCAGCTGGTTGTAGACACACTCGTAACAGAATGTCTATACAGGGTGGCTGAAAAGTTCAGGGAATTCTATTTTTTCGGTTTTTTTTAATTGTCATTGTGTTAGTATGATTTTAAAAACGTTTTATAAAATCCGTGTTGAATTTCTTCTCAGAAAACATGTAGCTATTTAATTTTTTTAGTGACAAATAAAAAATGGCTCATGAAGATCAGAGAAGTACGGTAGCTGAATTGCACAAGTCAGGAATGAAGACATCTGACATTGTTAGAACGACCGGCTACAAGATGCGAACTGTCTATAACATCGTAAAACGTTATAAAGAAACTGGAGTAACATCTGATCGTCATCGAAGTGGCCGTCCTCCTTCTGCAACCACTCCAAAAATCATCAACAAAGTTCGTCCTCGAATTCGTCGAAATGCGGAAGTTTCAATGAATAAAATGGCCTCAGAGCTTGGAATCAGCAGAGAGCGTGTCCAAAACATTGCCAAAACCAAGTTGGGACTTCACAGTTACAAAATAGCCCGCGTCCACTTCCTCAAAGACGCTATGAAGATGAAAAGATTCGAAAAATCTCGAAAGATGCTTAGGCTGGTCGTCTCTGGTCGCTTGAACCGAGTTCTTTTCACTGATGAAAAGATTTTCACTGTTGAACCATTACATAACCGCCAGAATTGCCGTCAATTACTCAAGAAAGGACAGCAGAAGAGTACTTCAGCAAAAACAATAGGTCGCAGTCATTTCCCGGCCTCAGTCATGGTCTGGGCAGGGATCTGTGCTTTAGGAAAAACACCACTGATTTTCATTGATAAAATGGTTAAGTTAGTACCGCCACCTATCAACAGCTAGTTATTTGTTATGTATTTAAGCCCTCGATAACAAATAATTTCGACCGCGAGGGGTTTTTACACCAACAGGGCTGGGCTCCTTCTCATTTAGCAAAATCAACAGTTGCCACTTGCGAAAAATTGTTTCCGAACTTTTGGGACAAAGATATTTGGCCGCCAAACAGCCCAGATCTAAATCCTTTGGACTATTCAATCTGGTCAATACTGGAGCAGAAAATTTCAGTTAAAAGATATGATACAGTTGAAGCACTCAAACAGGCTCTAGTTCTGGCATAGGACGAAATTACGGTAGAACAATGTGCGACCATCGTAGGCAATTTTAAGAAGCGACTTAGAAAATATATTGAGGCAACTGGCGGCAATTTCGAGCATTTATTGTAAAGTTTTTTTTTGAATAAACTTATGTTACGTAAAAGTTAATTAATATTTGGCTAATTGTGGAGATTCCTTAACTTATCTAATTTTTTTGCGCTACCAACAAATTTCAAAAAATTGCCTGAACTTTTCAGCCACCCTGTATGATAAAGGACTCTTTCAATTTCTCTGATCTCTTCCGGCAAATTCTTCCTCATTTCCTGATGCACTACTTTGTTCTCCTTGCGAATCTCATTTTCCTTTTCAGCTGACAATTCACTTCTAGCTTTTTTATGGGCCATTTTGTTTTTTAATTTAATATTCTCCTTGATCTCAGCCGACAAACTCTCCCTTGACTTCCTCTTTCGCTCCCTATCTTTTTCCTTCTTCTTCTCGGCTTCTTCGCCTGTCAAAGCAGCTCTTCGTCGTTTTTCTGCTTCGGCTCGCATTTTTTTACGCATTTCGTCATTTTCAGACATTCTAAAAGGAAGTCTCAAAAAATCAACACAAAATACTTGTTCTACTGTTCAGAAGAGCGCAGTTTTGAAGAATAAACAAAAATCTGGCTTAGAAAAGATAAATTAATCTAGAAACAGTTAAGACTATTAGACTGAAACCTGGAAATTTTAATACACAAAAAATAGACTAAAAAACTACAAAAAGCTCCTCAGACTCGAATAAGCTGTGAACTTCTCGCCGCACGCTTTCAAACCCTATAGCTTATCAGGGAGTCCCTAAGACTTTACCCCTTTCGACCCGATCTTCTACCGAATCCTTGGAATTTCCTGAAAATTAGGAAAAAAAACGACCGCTCCCCTAAAAAAATAAAGAAAAAAGGATTTTGACTGGATTTTACAAAAAGGCCACGGAGGGACGGAAGGATTTTATTTACTAAAGAGCGTCTGTCTCTGTCTATGTGTGTGAAGCCTCTCAGGTCCTGTCGAGAATCCATTTTTAATTCTTTTTGGGAGGACCGGTCGTTTTTTCCTAAATTTCAGGGAAACTCTCAGAAGTAGGGAAATTACGAACTAAAAACAGTACATAAAACGAGCACTGGGAAGGGGACTCCAAAGTTAATTAATTAGCTATTTCATATTTCTTATCCAAAAAACTCCTGTGGGAATGAGTGTCCAAAATCAATTTTTCTATATATTCCCGCGATCACCGTTTTTTATACGACTCTTGGGCTTTTCTCATGTAAACCTATGAGTTGTACCAGATAGAAGCTTTTAAAGTCGTTGATAAGGATCTGGTGTGAAAGGAGCAATGTCCATAAAAAAGAAGAATGTCACGATTAGACTATAATCCAACGATCCGTGGTTTCTAACTCATCTGTTTCTATTTTAATAAGACCTTACTACCTATAACATCTCTCCTCCTTGGCCTTTCCTTCACTCTCAAAATGTCTTGCAACCCTTACGGAGCTCCAGTCTACGCGCTTTATCTAACTGTTATAGAAACGCGCTTATTGGGTAAAATATGGTTGTTGATGAATCATTTTTAGATAATTCAACCGATCTCTAAGTGTTTTGTTTTCTTTACAAGCACTGTTCCTGATAATAAAAATGCATGAGCCCGTTCGAATGGCTGATTCATGCTATTTGTTGACCAGATTTTCCGTTACGAATGGTTGATTCATGCTATTTGTTGACCAAATTTTCAGTTATCAGTGCATCTCAGTCTATTTCTCTCTTTTTGGGGGAGTGGTCGTTTTTTTTCTCTAAATTTCAGGAAAAGTCCCAGATAAAATTAGAGGGGAAAGGGATGGCAAACACAGGAGAAATAGGCCGAAATTCCAGGAGAAATGGCACTTAAATTTTCGAGGGGGAAGGGTTCTAACTTTTCCAAGGAATTTTCTGAAGAGCGGTTATAATCCGAGACAATTTTGTATTCTCCGTCTCTTAGCTATCCCCTCCTGTACTAGTTGTTTGAGCAGAAACACTCTCTTCCCTTCTCTTCTAAATAAACTTCATCTCTGGCTGGTCCTTTACTCACAATCACTAATTTCCAGATCAAATGGACTCTATCCTAGTTCAAAAGAACAATCCTTTGGATACTATAAAGTTTAATATTTCCTTCAACTATTCAAATATTTAGGGTCGTGATGCCTGAGTCTATAAAAACAATCGTCTTCTATGACTTGGAGACTACTGGTCTTATCAAAACGCAAAACAGCTTTTCACAAGCTGAGTATTTGGCCGGAACAAACGACTCTAATAGTATCCGAGTTGAACTAAATGCTTTCCTTGAAGCTGGTCGGTTTTAATTTGACTTTGATTTGATTTTTAAGTCAAACGCGGTGCAGCCTCCTGTCCGCCTCCTCGAATTACCGAAATAGCACTTTGCGCCGTCTCACGATCAGATTTTGAATCTAAAGAATACATCATGTCAACCATCCAAAAGAAGACTTTTTCTACCATAGTTAATCCGAATTTGGGTCCAAACGGATGGAATGATTATGAAATCCGACAGAAGAAGGCACCGAAAGGTGCGCTAGTTTCTAAATTCGAAGTACATTAGCTGATTTTAGCTTTGGTCTATACGAAGGAAAAACTAGTAGGTGAGAATAAATTTGAGGATGTTTGGAAAAACGACGTTGCTCCTTTCTTGGAATCTCTTCCAAAGCCGCTGTGTCTTGGTACGTTTTTAATAGTCGTTCTTTACATTGCAGTTGCCCACAACGGGGTCTTTTTTGACAATCCTGTCCTCTTTCTCGAACTGAATAGGTGCAATTTGACTTTTCCATCGCAGGTATCAACTTTTTTAACTTAATGAACAGCAATAAAGATCTTCTTTGTCGACTCTCTCTTAGCTTTCAAGTACATTGATAGAATGACCACTAAGAACATCAGAGAATCCATTAAATACTCCACTTGTGAGACAATTTCCTATTTGGACGAATGGTTTACAGGCAATTCCCAAAATGAGTTAATGGACTCGTTGGATACAAAAGATTGGTCGCCGGTTTTTAAATCTCGAATTAATAAGAGGTGCTTTGTTAGGAATATGAGAACGAATGAATGGACATTCACACCATCACCGGAAGGATACAAGTTGCAAGAACTATATGGGCTGGTGGGATCGAATAGAAAAGCAGAATATAATTTTGAGATAAATAACGCTGGACTGAACTTTCACCACGCTGGGGATGATGTGATTGCGTTGGGGGAGATCTGTCTGTCGTATGGAGAGAGCTTTTTGGAATATATGGACAAAGCTGCGTTTAAGATTTAATTTGAATAAATTTGTCATGTGCCTCCTCGACAGAAGGATTGGCAGGCTGATCTTCTAGATTCATGTCTTCCTCTCCTTCCAGAACTCGCTGGACTCTTTTTCGTCGATTTCCTTCTCTTCAAGTAATCTCCCTCTCCTGTCTTATTTGAACTCCAATGACAATAATCTATAAGCGATATGACGATGAACCCTATCACAGACGGCATGGACTCGTCTACATGTTGAGTTGGTTTCTCAATTTCTTCGAGATTGATTTCAGATGGAGTCAAAAGTCAAGTCACTTATGGGAAAAGACATGCTCTCAAAGTTTCTGTTATCATTTTCTTTCTTACTGCCCTCTTTTCAATGCTTAACTTCGCTGACAAGTTGGTTTTCTTCATCTCCGATCAAATATTTTTTAGACTCTTTTCAGTTCTCTCCCCTTTCCCTCAGATTCGAACTACAACTACTAAAATTTAAAAGGACTCTTGCCTTTTTGTCGGGTGAGTTGTCTCGCAAAAGAGTTGACATTCAAAAGGCCTAAAAACATCCGTAAACAACTCTACTTCAATACAGTAGTTGGCTTATTCTCGAGTTTTACGTTCCACTGCTTGCTAACTTTTTCACCAGATTGGCGACTAACTGCTTTAGTGAACGAATCGTCAAATTCCTCCAAACAATCTCACTACATCTCTTTTCTTTGGAGAGAACCTATTTTTTGGTTTCTCGATGGTTCCTTTTTGTCCAGCAGAGTTGAGCAAAAGAACGTCTGACCCAATAGATCCCAAAAAAAACCTTGAATCCCCGGAATCGCGTCACAGCCTGACAAATTTGTTCTGCAATCTACACACTTTCAGCTCCACCCTCCCTCCGGATAAGAGAGAGAGGTGTTTTTTGTAACTCTTCAGTATTAAATGGGGACAATTGTTATGGCCCAATAGGATTTGTTGTTTCTTGGAAAGATATTTTGGATCAATATGCAAAAAGCAGAGGAAAGACCGTGCTGATATACAATTGAAACTTTTTGTAACATTTAAGTATAAGAGAGAAATTATGTTTGCCATCTTGGTATGTATTAAAGAGTAAGTGTATGAGTATTGTATTTTCTCTCCTTTTAGTGACCAAATTAGTGGTCGTGAATTTGTTTTGATAGAAAACAAGATAAAAGCATTTCGAAGGACAGATACGAACGAGGATTTTACCTGGAAATTTTACACCACAACTGATGGTTGGAACTCCAACAAGAGAGGAGAGAATCCCCCCCTGTAATACTTGGGATCATTTATTGTTTGCATTTTATTTTTCGGAAGAGAATGATAGGCTGAGAATACCATCAAACAAATGCAAAATCAAAGCAAAAAGAGCAATTAAAAAGCTTATACGAGAAGATAGGAATAGGAGCGAGAATGAAAAAAATGCTGACGATGACTTAGTTTTAGAATTAAAAAATAAAATAGACTCAGATAGAAATTAAAATAGACCAAGATTTGGATAATACATTTTTTATGGACATTTTTATATTTTTCTAATAGATCACCAAGAAAAATATTAGCTTAGAAAATCGATTTTGTAGAGGTCAAATTGTATTTTTCTCTAATCAACTCTGTTATGAATAGGTTTTACTTCTTTCACTACATTTACAATATCGCAATTTGTTAATGATTTTAGATTTGTCAATAAACATTTAAACATTAAATCATAAAATAAACCATCATATACTTCTAAAACTCGCAAACATCCAAGTTTATAAAATCATTTCAAATTTAAAAGTATAAAGCCAAAAATGAGAAGGAGGGAGACGGGCTGCGCCAGGGGAAATTTGAATGGCCTATTTTCCTCTATACTTGAAGGTTTTTTTTTGTTTATTTTGAGACAAAAAGTGTAGAAAATGGCTTAAAAAGGGGGTAAAATTTGATGGTGGGGATTATGGGAGAAATGGGATGCTCCAGAAACGCCATATGTATACTACTGTTAGAGCTTTGTAATACCAATAGTAAAGTGGTATTCTATTTTATTATTATAGGTCAGACGAAAAGATCTTTCTCAATAGCGTTCAAAATACAGTTTTTGATTTTGCTGCGAAGAACTCGAATTCGGCCACATCTAGAGAATTTCGAATCGGCAGCCGTCTAATAATCAAATGGTGACAGCAAAAGGAAGAAATAGAATCGATGTAAATTGTTTATAATCAGCATTTTGCTGTTAGGTCCACAAAAGAAGCTAAGCGACTAACCGGAGGAGGAACAAAATTAAAAAATCCTGGAATGGACCGATCCCTGAAGAATTGGATTTGCTACTCAAAGCTAGAGAAGAATCCAAAAAACTAGAAACAGTTCTTGGAAATGAGTTATTAGACTTGGATCTTTCGGATAGCGATGACTCAGTAATTTAATTGCTTTGTTATGAAACAAATAAATGTTACCAATGGTAATTTTCTGTACGCGATTAGAAACAAGTAAAAACACATGCTGTAATAATAGCGCAGGTTAAAATAGTAGCACAGTGCCATTAATATAGGAAGTATGGTAAATCTATAGTTTTCATCTCTTTTTTATTGAAGTTTTTTTGCTTTTTAATTGTTATTTACGTTTACTTTTTTAAATAAGAAGCAAACAGTTTAAAAAATAATAAATTAAAAAAAAAGCTCGCGCAGGAAAGAGATGAGTCGCTACAGTAACCCAAAATAGGGTCCATCGAGATTTTCTCCAAGATTTCTCAAAATATTCATTGAAAATACCATAATAAACTGAATTCTAATTGTTGGGCTTTTTTTCGGGCTTATTTGCCCTTCCCTTCCTCGGCTTCTTCTCTTCCTCCTTCACATCCTTCTTCACACCTTTCCTCTTCACGACCTTATTGAACTTTGAACAAGAAAGGGCGAGAGGAAATGTGCAAAGTTTGCAACATCCACTTCTTTACAGCTCAGGCACAACAGATGGTCCTCGTTAGCTTCTCCGTTGAGCCATTTATTAGGTGGCTGATGTTGTAAACTTCGCACATTTCCTCTCACCCTTCTTGTTCAAAGTTCTCACACACCAAGGCTATTCTAATTTTTCCCTTCAAATTTTATTGATCATTATCGGGCATTATCGTGCTGAAACACGTAGCCTTGTCGACCAGCGGTGTTCAGGAATGGGAGCAGATGTATGCCGAGGACGCCTTGATATTGAATTGAGTTCATTTTTGGTGTAATAAACTCTAAGACCACCTGTCCATCGGCACAAAATGCTGCCCAAACCATGACGGTTCCACCCCCAAAACCCCTCTTCGAACAAATGAGAGAATCCTTCCGTAGATCGTGGAAGTACGTTCGGTAGCCATCTGGGCCGTCTAGGCACAACTTCTTTTTATTCGACCATATGACCTGAATTAGAAAAGCTCAACGAAAAGATGAAAAGACTAATCTTGCTCCAATCAGTACCTTGAGTGATGCGTTGTGTTGCAAAATTAAGGCGCTTTTGGCGATGTGCAGCTGTGAGAGCCGGGCCTTTCTTCATTTTTCGATGGATAATCGTTCCTCTTCTCTTCAAAACGTTAGAAATTGTCATCCTTGTACACGATAGCCTCAAGTCCTTTTTGGTCTGAGCTAATGGTGTAACCTTGTTTGAAGCAGCGCGGTGAACTTGGCGAACATCTCGATCCGAGAGTGAGCGAGGACGGTCAGTCCTTCTCCTTATAGCATATCCTTGTGGATTCTTCAGATAATTGTTGACGAGGTTCAGCGAACGGCCCATGAGACGAGAGATTTCTCTGTTTGACTTCCCGGAGGCATTGTAGGCTTCAATTTTGACCTTTTCGACGATGTCTAACTGTTTGCCACGAGGCATGGTTTGACAGTGACAATTTCACAATTAGGAATGACATTTTCTTAACAAAAAGGGGCACCGCTGACCACTTTTCTGCGTATTAACTGTAGTGAATCTATACTTTTTTACAGTGGATTTTTGCACTTTTTCAAACCGCGTGCGTCCAAATCCGCAAGATGAAAGCTAGCAGTCTGAAAATTTGTGTTCTAGGATAAATGATGCCGAAAAATTGAATAAAACAGATCTCAGATCATGACAATTTTTGGGAGACCTCAAACGGCCAAAAATGAGGGTGAACCTATAATTATTTTACGGAGTGTATTTTAGTGCTGAGATACCAAATCCGTATAATGTCGAGCTGGAGGCACCTCTTTCTTATAAGAACATCGTAGCTGAGATGTATGGTCACGACTCGAGCCGATTATTGTACGATTTAACTGGCTTCATTCCCAGACAGGAGCCTCTGCCTGATTTCGACCTCTAGACTATTGGTCAGAATGGTCAAAAGGAATTATTTGGTTGTAGTTCGGCTGGCACCCCCATGAACTTTCGGGCTACTATAGGCCCAAATATCCTTGCGCTAATTTTTTGAGCTCGTAGGCTCGAGCTTTTTATTCAGTAAATTTTTTGTTATGATCCTAAAGTAATCGAACTATAATACCAACAAAGTTTGCCTGAATTGACACAAAGCTAACTGACCTTTGCACTGCATATATCAAAATAGGAAAGGAAATCGACAAACCTTGTAATTGACATTACATAGCAATTTCACAAATATTCTTTTTGGTTAGAACTAAATTTTCGTCGATAATACCTGAAAATATTCGACTAGAATTAGCACAAAATTACGAAACTGGAACAAAAATAGAAAAAAAAACTGACATCGTTGTTGAAATTTTTATCTATTTATCTAAAATATCATAATATAAATTTAAAAACAGCAATAATAAGTGTAAAAATCAGAATAGAAGTAGAAAAAACACAAAAATGATGAAAAACATAAAAAGCG
Organism: Oscheius sp. JU1382; assembly: GCA_932521405.1. NCBI lineage: Eukaryota > Metazoa > Nematoda > Chromadorea > Rhabditida > Rhabditidae > Oscheius > Oscheius sp. JU1382. The sequence goes on from OW051479.1 coordinate 10,100,404, forward strand.
AAAAATGAATTCACAAAATTCGCGCAAGGATATTTGGACCTACAGTAACCCGAAAGTCCATGGGGGTGCCAGCCGAACTACAACCAATTATTTCCTTGAGTGCAAAAAAAAATAATTAGAAGATTAGATCCATTGTGTTTTATTTTTTAAAATATGATCTCTTTGCAACTAATATTAATCTAAAACTAGCTAAAAACCCGCTCTTTTGACAGAAGAATACAAATTCTCAATTTAATCTTCCTTTTATTTTTTTAGAAATAATTGATTTAGACTTGATTTGTTCGAAAATTCATCAAAAACTCACATTTTACTTTCACTTTTTTTGAGACAAATTGCAAAAAGTTGAAATTCCTCTTTTATATTTTGTTTCACTTTACAGAGTATTTTTATAATTAAAAGGATTACCGAAGTAGAGTCATATTGTCTATAGGTTACGTCCTCATTATTGCCTCCGCCCTAACGCTTCCTCCATATTATATCTCGTCTCTGTTAGTAGTCATCAACAAATATTATTTCAACTCAATTGTCAACTTATTTACTCATTAAACATATATGTGAGCTAACGATGAGAACGACGGAAGTCGTAAACCTAAAAACGTGGCCAGTTTAAAAATACTGAATACGTCATTCGATTCACCGTCAAAAGTTACCCTAGAACCCCAGTTTTCATAAATTTAGAGCACTAGCCACGATTCTAACTTTGATTGCTCATCGTGAAATTTCTCTATTTTTTAAAATTATTTTTCCTGCCAATTCCTTGCCTTTCAACTAAGATTCCGCACAATCTCCGCAACCATAAATGCGGATAAAAGCCTCTTATCTACTTTAGCTTTATGGCGATGGCAAATACGTGACCTAATATTTTGTAATTATGGAAAATAAATTGATTGTACTTCGATTCTGAACAACCACTCCTTATCACTTCTCTCCTTCTTGCCCTCTTTGTATCTCTCACTCAAAAAATGGATTTTCGTATCATAAATTCACTTACACCTAACAAGAAAAAGTAATTATTCCTTTACTGCCATTCAAAAATTGAATTTCGCGGAATTCCGCACAGCTCTGGTTATGGCAGTCCCTTTAAAAATATCCCCAGATTACGTCCGCGACAACACTAGCAAGGGGATCACGTAAGAATTGGATTATTGACTCATTTAACGCAAACTATGAGACCCACATGGTTGTCCTCTTTCTTACTTTGTCGAAAGCGTAATTTGGAGTTCGTCCAAAAAAATAAATGGGGTTTTTGTAACCGCGTCGGCTAAAAAACCAATTTCAGGATAAACAAGCCCAGGAGGAATACAACAAATTCAGAGAGTTTGCGCAGCCAGGTGAGGGCCGTGAAAAGAACATGATGGTTAACCGGAATGAACGATTCACTAAGGCTAAGACGTATATGAACGCCAAATCGGTCTTCGAGATGGTTTCCATAACTGGGTCCACCGTTACATTGTCTAACGACAAGACGATGGATCTTTTGATTAATTCGCAGTTGGACATCCACCCGAGAACCTTGGATCAGATGAACGGTATTACAACAAACAACGATAATGAGATTGTAGAAGGGGGTGATATGGAGAGGATGATGGAACTGACGCGGGATTATACTGCGGCTATGGAAACATACCTAAAAGAAATTCGATCGTGCCTGAAAACGTATCAGATGATGACACGGCTTGAAATTAACAAAACTATAACGGACACCTGCCTGACACAGAATGAAACTTTGAAGAATCACCTGGACAACATGACTCCGGCGGGAGCTTACCGCATGAGAACCGTCCTCAAAGATTTCGATAAACGATTTCTCGATCTCGCATGGAGAATGGCAAAAGCTTATGGCGACGACGACAACGACGACGACGACGACGACGACGACAACAACAACAACAACAAAATCAACAGACTCGCCTCATGGGTGGAAATTGCGAAAATGGAATTCAATGACTATGTGGTAAGTCATAATTAGGGAGGATATGAATTTTAGGGTTGAAAAGGCGTAATGTCGAAAAGTTATTTCAAAAAGTAAAAAATGAGTCATTTTTTAACATTTTCAATACCTAAAATTCACACCCTTAATCATAACATCCGATCTCGTTATAAGCCACTGCTTACAGGTTCCCACTTCTCCAGAAAGGACAAAGGAACGTCGACTAGAGTATTATGAGCAGCAGAAGGAGTGGGAAATAGAAGGACTACAAAAAAAAGGAAAAGCGCCAGAGGAAGCAGAGCAAATTGCAAATGAAAATTATGAAATGGTTTGTTATATCTTACTACGTCAAACTGACGGGCATTGTCATATTCAGCGAGTAAAAGTGATAACTGACGACGGAGAAAGACTTAAAGATATGCAGAATATAGAAGTAATAGCGGCTAACAATATGGAAAGGAGCTACAAAGAGGCAAGTAAATTGATTTGAATTTTAAATACGCCTAATTTCAGTTCCGTAAACAAAACTTTACTGAGTGGAACGATGGCGGTTCAGAAGAAGATCACTTTTTTCGATCGCTGGAAGATGAAATGACTTTCAATAAGAGAATGTCCGCTTTGAGGACAGAAATAAGCGTAAGTCCCCTTCATACATTTGTGCGTTTAAAGGGACGCTTCAATAAAATCGGCCAGTAATGTCCAGTATACGCGGGTAGCGTGCACTATTGAGCGATTTTTTTCCCTGGGAGAGAGCCCCTTGAATTATATTTTTCGGTTTCAAATTTTCCGGAAGAACTCCTTCATGATCTAGGCTTTATAACTAATAATCCTTTAATGCTAATATATTCCAGGCCATTGCCAAAATTTCGAATACACAATCGCTGACTATCCCGGATGAGGTAGCTGCGTACTACCACGTTCGAAAGCATGGAGATGATTCATGGAAATACTTCAATGAAGAAATAGGCTGGAACATTCCCAAAGATGAAATCAAGCAGTATTATTTGATTGAGATTAAGAACTATCTATTTGAAGCCGGCTATGCCCGGGAGAAGTTTATTTCTCAGAATGGTTCACGAACGAGTACACATTACAAAGATGGAAAAGGCTACTGGGGAGTAACGAAATGTCTGTATGATGCCGATCTCGAAAGGGAAGTCGGAAAGTCAATCGTCGCAACTCACTACTCGAAAAAAATTAACGACCCCCGAAACGACAAGGGTAAGAGCGCCTAAAATTGTTTAGCCCTTGTTTTCTAACCGAAATTTTCAAAAGTTAGGTAGCCCATAATATTTTAACAAGTCGTAAGTCTGGATACCAGTGCTTCTTAATAAACCGGTTATCTTTAAACTTTTGTCTTTAAATTTGATGTTCTATCCTTACCTACCTTCCCATTGTGTTTGGTTATTATTATTTTAAACAAATTAATGCTGATTTAGCCAGTTAGCTCAACAGGAAAGAATAGTTGGTTCAGAAAGGAGGAAACCAAGGTAGGTCTTGAAACATCTTTTTTCCATGGAAAAATGGATTTCCTTATGCTTACACCTAACGAGAAAAAAGTAATTATTCCAGTACTGCTTTTCAAAAATTGTTATAAAAAACACCTTTTTACTTTCTTAAGAATAAAGTAGATTGCGATAAAGTGGCTGTGCACGGGATAATTGCTTCAGACAAAGACCCTACTATTTGTACACACATCATACATCTTATTTTTGCTCCTTTTCTCTGAATTTATCACCAGTTCCTATTCTATTTTATTCCCTCCATTTCCAGATGGCACAAAGGAAAGCCCAGTTCCTCACAAAGCTGGGTGATCTTCTAGATGGTAGGAACGAGATAAGCGGAGGCGATTTTCTGAAGATGACGTTCTTTTTCTGCCGAGACTGCAACCAAGAAAAGATCGAGCCGAGTTCTCTCTTTACTAAGAAGGAAAGAGAAAATACCGATCAGGAGCTGATCAACTCCTTTCCTCTCCTAAAAAGAGATATGCATCACGTGACGAAACTCGGATGGGAAAGTGCCATGTATCTTCGACTAGTCCGTTCCGGACTTGAATTCATCCGAGAGAGCTTCGCTGTTGACAACGCTTGTCTGGAATACGAATTAGACGAAATGATGGATTGCAGAGAAATCAAGAGTTTGGATAGACTATTGAAATCGTTTGAAGGAATGCGAGGAGAATACGACTTTGGAGACGACTGCGTTGACCTGCGTGGAGTCCCAGAGAGTCACACCTGGTGGTGCAATGATGAGCGCTCCGATTCCGTTATACGTTTTGGCTCTGGTCGTGAGTAAGTGAAATTGCACCAATTTTTAACCAGAGATTCTTTAAAGAATCCGTGATAAGGTTGTAGAGTTAACCGGCTCAAGATTGACATACATAAGATTTTTAGTGGTTAGAAGAAAAGTAGGTAAACGCCGGGAGAAAAAGTCGAAACATGAAGAATTGCCTAGAAATTAATTCACTTTCTTTTGACTTCTTCCGACTTCAAATATTGAGGTTTTAGATTGAAAGCTCAATGCTGACACCTCATCGTTTTCTACTTACCAGTCTAATCACGCGCGGAGATATTTATGTCTTGTCTGTTGTAAAAGGACTCTATGCGCTCCTTGCTGAGCCGCCATATGGAGCCTGTTTTGTTGGCTTTTAACATTTTCTGCCAGTAGTAGGCGATAATGTAGAATAGAAGATTGGCTTTACACATTCGCGTACACTCTGAATTCTGACAGGATTTTGCAAGGCTTCAGACAGACGGACACAGATGTACTTCTATTTAAAGTTAGACAAGTGGGCTGCGCCGTCTTCGACGGCGCTCGGCATTTCTAGTTTTGATTCTAAATATACTAAATCTAGAATCGTTCGGTTCTATCTAAGTCCTGCCAAATCCAAATCGGCGAAATCTTGTAAAACAAATAACAATTACAAATATTTATTAGCCTGTCAAGAAATATATACTTTTTTGTCCAGTGAGCACAGCATCAACCTAAATATCAGTTTTGCGAATTGATTGAAATGGTCGGTAGTCTGGATCAAACCTCTTTCTTTGGCAGCTTCGAATGCCGAGGGAAATTGCTGGCCGTTAACGGTGAATAGACTTTGGAAAGAGGTAGCTCCAGTCGTTTCAAAGAGGAGGAGGCGAATCTAATCTCGTTTGACTTGTTTTACTGTTGTCGAATAGACTCGCCCGATATTATTCGTAGTCCTTCCCTTCTACCTCCACCTTCTCACTGTTTTCCCATTGGCATCTTTTTAAAAGAAAAAGTTTCATTTTCGAAAAAAAACTTACTTTGGTTGCAAAAATGTTCTGGAAAACGATGATATGACACCGTTCTTGGATCAATAGATAACCTTGTTTTTGGGTCAATTGGGAGTTCATTCAGTCTATTTTGCTGCTCTAATTCATCTACCCATTTGTTGAATTTGAAAAAAGCCATGAGTGAGAGCCGACAATGCTTAAGGCCTCAAAGGATTTTGATAGGTCACAAATAAGTCTATCAACTGAAAATATAAAACAGATATCACTTTAGAAACCATACCATATTTCTTTCTCGATCTTTCCTTCTCCTCTGCTTCCTCAGCCGCTTCAATTGCTCTTTTTTTTCTGTTGTTCAGCTTTAACAGACATCTGAAGCTTAGGCTTTGAGCTCTCTATCACTATGTTCAACCAAAAGAAAAAAGAATTTAAAAAAAACTACACACCTGCGCGTAGAGCAAAAAGTAAAGATCTCTAATAAATAAAATCCTTTTGTTTCATCCTTTTTGTAAACCAGGTCAAATTCTTTATTTATTTTTTTTGGGGGATTGGTCGTTTTTTTTCTAATTTTCAGGAAATTCCGGGGAAGTCCCATAGGAAAGAGGCCTAATATTCCAGGGGAAGGGGGCAAAATTCAAAGGGAAAGGTAACTGAAAGTTTCACAAAGTGAAAAAAACCTACAAAGAGCGCCAGAGGTGGCGCAGCCTGTGCGCTACATACATGTGCTGGCAATAGAAAGTTTAATAGGAAAAAATAACACAAAGAATTCTTTTTTTAAAATTTTGAATGATTTTTGGAGGATTGAGAACAAATGATTTTTAAACAATTTATGAGAATTCCATTCTTCGAGGGAATGAGGAATGGATTTCATACTTACAAATATGGCTTACAAATTATGAAAATTTCTTTAGAAAACTTTCTTCAAGAGATCGGGAAATGGATGTATAAGTAAAAAAAATGATAGATCTTGAGGCAGCATTGATTCTTTAATCCATTTATTTTCATCAAATATTTCGGATGTTTTCCATTTCCTCCCCAACCACCAAACACAATAACTCCATTTAAGAGTTTTCCTATTCCAAAATACATTCGTGAATGTTTAAAGGGACAGTCCCATAGAAATACCGCAACACTTAATTTATCCTCTAATCCTAAAAACTCGTTTCGAGCATTTTGCATAATTTTTATTAAAAAAACTAACATTTTTGCTATTATTTTTACCCTCAAAAAGCCCTATTTTGACTACCTTCCCAGGCGAAATTTCAAAAAAAAAATTTTTAATACTTTTTTTGGTCTTATTTTTTATTTTATTATATGTAAAAATTAGTACTATTACTATTTTTCTCGATCTCTAGTTGTGACAGGTTTAGGAAAAAATAAGTAAATTTCTCGGCTTTATGTAGATAAAATAATAATCATTCAATTTTGCTTTTTTCGATTAGAACTAGTTGTAAGAAATGTCTGATATCTGTGCCGTCTGTGGTTCGAAAGGCTTGATGCATAGATTTCCCTCGGATCCCAGTAAAGCTTACATCTGGGCTAAAATCCTCAACTGGGAGAATAATTTTGACTATATAACTGCAAAAGACACGCAGACGAAAAGTATAAGGATTTGTTCACGGCATTTCGAAATCAACCAATACTTTTACATCGAAGGAAACAAGGCTCGTCTCAAATACACAGCAATGCCGGTAAGTAGGCCTTTTACAGTGAAACCTTTTCAGTCCAACAGTGAAGCGGGTATCGAAACTTTGCCAAAGCTTTACCAAGAGTTACCGGCATCACAGCCATCTCTTCCTTCTAGTTTTCAAGATATAACTGAAGGCAATGGATATTGTCGTATACAGTTGGATCAGCTACGCTCTCTAGTGAAGAATCTAAAATGTCCAAAGTGTAATCTAAGTGCGCAGAAAACGATGAGAAGAGATGGGACGACAGCTATAATTTCATTTGACTGCAACAATTGTCTCCACTCGGAATGATCATCGACTAAAAAACGTGTAGAAAGAACACAAAAGAGTGCCTTTGAAGGCAATCTAGACTTTATTTCAGCTTTAAACATTTCTGGCATCCCATTCGAAGTAAGTAAAACATTATTTTACTGAAAAGTTTTTTGTTAGCAAATGACAAGCTTTGCTAGTTCGATACAGCTTCATATCCCTTCTAAAACAACATATTATCGGAATGTTGCCCAGTACGTTGTTCCAGCAGTCTTAGAAGAGTATGACGATATGATGCTTATGACACATATGACTGTTACCAGTGCTAACGGTGGATACGGAGCTGACGGGAAAATTAAGATTACTTTACTCGGCGATGCACAATATGACAGCCGCGGATACACTGCAAGAATATGTAGATACACGATCATGGACGCAAAGACAAGAATGGTAATTGGCACGGTAGTTTTGGATAAGAAGGACATGAACACTTCCTCGAGCCGCCTCGAAGTCGACGCATGTTTGAAACAAATACAGGCATTGCTAGATGAAACAGATTTTGAAATAACGGAATTCATTACCGATAGCCATACGACTCTGGCAGCAGAATTAAAAAAGAAATTCCCTGGCCTTGTGCATAGAAGAGACAAGTGGCACACATTGAAGAATCTCCAAAACAAATACCGCAGTCGTCTAAAAGCTAAAAAATTCGATGAGATCCGTAAAAAAACTTTGGAGACCTTTCCTCACGCATATCTGGTGCTCTATCAGCGTTGCCAAAGGAAATGGACAAATGGCAGTAGAATATGCACAAAGCTGTTTAGATCATTTTCTGGGAGAGCACAACTTCGGAAATAAATACACTTTGATAAAGAATTGCTATCACGGAGTTTGAGATGATGGTGATGACAAGATTGATTTATCCAAGAGAGATGAGATGGAATTCTTCGAAGTAAATAAGTTTAACTTATCAAACAATTATTTCCAGCTGCTCAGAAATATCGTTATAAATACTGCCATCCAAAAATCTATTGAAGCTTCTTCTCCTAATAATACAATCACTCCGATTGAATTGTTCCATTCTCTAGTTTCACAAATTTATCTCCAAAAAAATATTTTTTTGTAAGTTGCCTAATTTTTATAGCGTGCGCTTCTTTCAGTACTTGAGAGGAACGGAACATCGACTTCGAATGGGTACTATCCATCACAATCATCATAGAAAGGAGATTTTAGAAGAAGAAAATAATTTAGATGTGGAACAAAATCATTCAAAGAGAATGAAATTTTCGAGGGCACAAGGCAGGATGATATCCATTCAATGCAATCCAAAACCAACAATGCTTTGGAGATGTAGAGTTATTGCCTATACTAAAGAGATCTACTTACATAATCAGGAGCTACTGCGAAGGAATCATCCTTTAGTTGAAGAAGATGATGAAAATGATGACGGATTCCAAGAATATACCGAAGAAAAATCTACAGCGGATGATGACCAATTTGCCGAGGACGATGTGATTGCTTGCATAGAAAAATTATTTGAAGAGCTTGAGATCTGTAATGACGCCGAATAATTAGTAGATGAGACTATAACTTATCTGCAATAAATAACTGAGAAAAAAAGTTATAAAAACTAATCTTCATGTATCATATCCTTTTTATAGGGGTATCCCCTTCATAAATTTTCTGATTTCTCAAAACAATGCCTAATATATTCTTTATACAAGATTACTACAAATATATTGTTTACACGGTAATAATAAAATAACGGAGACAACTCTGAAATATAGCTAAATGTAAAGAACTAACCTTTTATGTCTCTAATTGTACTAGTTTCTCCTATTATTCACTGAAATTGGTTAGTATCCTATCCTGCAAAACAAATAATGTATTAATTAGTCAGTTATAGAGTATATAAATCACAAGGAAAGGAGTACTAATAAAAATTATTGCTAAAAATGTATGTTCTGAGCACAAAATTTGAAATAAAATTTGAAAATTCGCGCTGCGTATTAATCCCTACGGGACCAATCTATCCGGATAGATTTCGGAACTACGGGACTGTCCCTTTAAGGCAATGCTAAGTCGGCGCACTGATAACACTTTTACTGTACGTCTTTTGCCAGCTTGCTCCTCTCGCTTCTTTGATGTTTATTTCTCACCCGTTTTTCAACAAAAGCTTTTCTAATTTGTTTTTTTAAAACTTATTTCATTTTATTCTTTAGTAAAATGCCTACCCAAGAAGAGCCAGCTAGACAACAATTTGATGGGTTTTCGGAGGGTGATGTCGTAGTGCCAACAAACAGTAAACGTAAGCTAGTGCGTAGCTCTTAAAAGTGAAAAATTTAGCCTTAGAAGGAGCAACTGTACCAATATATATCTTGAGTCAATTGAAAGAAGTAAATGAATTAGATATAGACTTCGGTCATTTTGGTGCTTGTTGCAAAGTAATTCATAGACTCTTAGGGTAGTATTTATTCAACTTTTACATAGTTATTTTAGACAAGTTGTCTATAAACGTATATCCTTATGGTTCACTGAAGCAGAAGAAGAAGCAGCTATCATGCAACGAGAATTTGATCACTGCTATCGAGTAAGTGCAATGTTTGTTAAATTAATTCGATCTTCCATCCATCTGGGAACAAGTTTTTAGCTAAATCGCCATCCAAATATTGTCACACTGTATGGTTATGTTTACAAACATGCAAAATCTCCTGAAAAACCTATTGGCTATCTTATGGAATATATGGCAGGCGGTAATTTATCCGATTGTAAGAACTATTCTTTTATGTTTCAACTAGCAATTAAGTTATTCTTAAAAACAAATGGGTATACTCAAAAGATCAAGAGAGTAAAAAATTTATCCACCTGAATACCTTTGCCAAGCAAATAGCTGTTGGTCTAGCTTTTATGCACAATCGTGGCATTATGCATAGAGATTTGAAGCCGAATAAGTAAGTTTATACATTGGGAAGTAAAAAAGGATGCCAGGATCCGGAAATCGCTTACTGACTACCCTTATTAGCAGATTTTTCTTGGGAATCTTAAAATCATTGCCTTTAACTGAATGTCGAATTATGAAGCGTTTTAACCATATCTGATTTATGTGACGCAACTGGTGTAGGCACATCCAGTTGTTTCGCTTGTCTCGCAGCGTATTCGCAAAACTATTCCTCGTGACTGCTAATCCTAGCAGCTATTTGAGCATGTGCACCGGTGAGCTCTAGAACAAAATGTTTTCCGACTAGTATAACTATGTTCTTTACAACAAAAGTAATTAGTGTAACTCTTATTATTGCCAGAAAACGATTGCAAACGATATTATAAATTACTATTATTAGCATTCTTGTTTCTCGTGATGGATACATCGCTAAAATAGCGAATTTTGTATTTTCAAAAGATGCAGACAATAGTATGAACTACCACATAAAAAGGTAAACACATCCAATTTTAAATTTTAATTCCACAGGTTTGGACATTGGTGGTGCAGAGCCCCAGAAGTTAGCGAAGGAAAGTATGGCTATCCAGTCGATGTATATAGCTATGGTATGACGCTCTATTTCATGTATTACATGGAGTAAACAACTAATCTCTTCCTTTTTATGATATTTTTTTAGAAATCCTTTTGAAATTTTTAAATGGACTAAGATAGTGGCTGAAAAACAAATTACAAGTGGAGAGCGCCCAAACTTAAAGGATAAAGACATTGATCAGATTATCAAAGGGTAAGCTCTTAAAAAATTACAAATTTCTTCAGTTGTTGGGTCGCTGAGCCAGAAAAGAGGTGCAAAATGTCCGACATTGTGACCCTCTTTTACCTACCAGGAGGTATGAAAAAATATCCAGTTTATGATGTCTGAAATTGCAATTCTTAATGAAATTCTTGTTTTTTCTATTCAGCTGTTTTTTTTATTTAAAAGGTCGGTCAAAACCGAAAACTACAAAGCATTGTCGGTAACGTAAAAGTAGAAGAATGAGCTTAGTAGAAGCGAGCTGTTATCGCACTTTTCACCTATGTCACCCCAGCGACCGGTTCCTATAATCCGGAAAAATAGAAAAATGATGAATGGAAAAGACCCAGCACTGCGACACAGAGGGTTCGCTATGTTAACGCCTACAATTCGAAGCCTGCTCAATATATGCCAGCTGAATTGCCAATCACTCAAGTCGTCAACACGCCTTCTCAAGTTCGAAGAGGCTCTGATGAAAATCTCCTTTGATGTGATTGGTCTAAGCGAGACATGGAAGTGGTCAAGAGCTGCTATGCAAATCGGGCTGTCATCAATTCAATTCAAGGGAATACTCCTAGCTAATGGAATTATTGTTTTAGAAAGCCCATTTAGTTAAGAAAAAAAATTTGTATCGTAATTAGCTTGCCTTGGATTTTTCTATTCAAATGCCCTCATTCTCTTCGCTCCCTCAGATGGCATGATGTGGATCCTTTTTCTGGAGCCGAAATAAGCCATCGATGAATGCAAATCAGATATAATGGAACTAGTAAACCTTTGGGGCCCCAGTAGCCATACACTTCATAAAAAAGTATAGCCTCACCCCATTTTTTGATGGAACGAGATGATTGAAAATTTTCTACAGCCTGAGGCCTATTTCATTCAATTTTTCGGCTTATTTTACCCTAGAATACATATTTTCAGGCTGCTAGCTCATGTCCCATAAAAATAGTAAGAGAATTTCAAAAATGGTCCAAAATCCTACTGTAAAAAAAATTAAAGCCTCACTTCGGTTTCATCAAATTTTATTGATATTAGAACAATTTTAATAATCAGTTTGTGCTCCATTGCGCTGAATGACTTGTAATAAACAACTTGGGAGAGATGTTGCCATCTTCTTCAGCGTGTTGATGTCCAGCTTTCCCCATTCCCTCTCAATGGCTTGGATGAGATCATTTTTGGTCGAGTAGTGTTGACCATTTGCATAGATTTTCCTGGCCAACATCCCCCAAATGTTCTCAATAGGGCTGAGATCTGGACTACACGCTGGCCAGTTCAGAACTCTCACACTCACAGCAGCAAGCCACTGGGAAATCGAACGACTGGCGTGAATTGGGGTATTATCGTGCTGAAACACGTAGCCTTGTCGACCAGCGGTGTTCAGGAATGGGAGCAGATGTATGCCGAGGACGCCTTGATATTGAATTGAGTTCATTTTTGGTGTAATAAACTCTAAGACCACCTGTCCATCGGCACAAAATGCTGCCCAAACCATGACGGTTCCACCCCCAAAACCCCTCTTCGAACAAATGAGAGAATCCTTCCGTAGATCGTGGAAGTACGTTCGGTAGCCATCTGGGCCGTCTAGGCACAACTTCTTTTTATTCGACCATATGACCTGAATTAGAAAAGCTCAACGAAAAGATGAAAAGACTAACCTTGCTCCAATCGGTACCTTGAGTAATGTGTTGGATTGAATAATTGAGGCGCTTTTGGTGATGTACAGCTGTGAGAGCCAGGCCTTTCTATTTCCTAAATGTCTTGTAACTTCCATGATGACATTATATTTTCTGCGGAAATAACATTCATGGGAACACGGCGAAGAATCTCACTAATTACAACTAATCACCACAGCAAATAGTCGTTTCGACATTCAATTCCGTGCATTCACATCAATTCTCTCTATTAGTCTACCTTTTTGAATTTCTTACAACGTTTCTTACTTTTAGGATTAATTTTTTAAAATGGCTATGGTGCCAATTATAAAATATAATACTCACGATGAGAAAATTGCTAATGGAAGACCTTGGGCTGATTATTACGATTATCTATCAGATGATGATCCAGACAAACAATTTGAACTATACATCACTCATTTAGTTCATTTCAGCGAGAATACTTATGCAAGAGATATTGGAAATAATGGCAATGCTAATTCCTTCTGTTTCGCGCCTAATAATTGGAAACCCAGTGATATTAACTTTATATTAATAATAGTTAAGTTAATATTGAGTTTAGATATTTATCTTGGTGGTCCCCAAATTCACCCGAAAACTGGGGTAATGAGATAAAGATTCATGAAAACTTCAATAGTTATAATCATAATAATGAGTGTTTGGTTTGGTAAATCTTCAGTACTCAATGGGGACAGTCGTTATGACCCAATAGGGTTTGTTGTTTCTTGAAAAAATATTTTGGATCAATATGCAAAAAGTAGAGGAAACGAACATGCATATATACAATTGAAGCTTTTTGGAACATTTCTGTATAAGACGGAAATTATGTTTGTCATCTTGGTATGTACTGAAAGGTAAGTGTATGAGTATTGTATTTTCTCTAAAATATGTCCCTATATGGGTTGGAAAATATATTTTTAGAAAAAATACGGTATTCGGTCATAAACCCCCTTTTAGTGACGACATTAATGGATTTGATTTGATAACAAACGGAACAAAAGCATTTCAAGGAACAGTTACGGACAAGGAGTTTACCTGGAAACTTTACAACACAACTGGTGGTCATAATCCTCGTTACGCCTATAAAAGAGAAAAGAATCCCCCTGTAATACTTGGGATCATTTATCGTTTGCATTTTCTTTTCCAAAAGAGAACGATAGGCTGAGAATACCATCAAACAAATGCAAAATCAAAGCAAAAAGAGCAATTAAAAAGCTTATACGAGAAGATAGGAATAGGAGCGAGAATGAAAAAAATGCTGACGATAACTTAGTTTTAGAATTAAAAAATAAAATAGACTCAGATAGAAATTAAAATAGACCAAGATTTGGATAATACATTTTTTATGGACATTTTTATATTTTTCTAATAGATCACCAAGAAAAATATTAGCTTAGAAAATCGATTTTGTAGAGGTCAAATTGTATTTTTCTCTAATCAACTCTGTTATGAATAGGTTTTACTTCTTTCACTACATTTACAATATCGCAATTTGTTAATGATTTTAGATTTGTCAATAAACATTTAAACATTAAATCATAAAATAAACCATCATATACTTCTAAAACTCGCAAACATCCAAGTTTATAAAATCATTTCAAATTTAAAGGCTTAAAGCCAAAAATGAGAAGGAGGGAGACGGGCTGCGCCAGGGGAAATTTTGCATGGTCTATTTTCCTCTATACTTGAAGGTTTTTTTTGTTTATTTTGAGACAAAAAGTGTAGAAAATGGCTTAAAAAGGGGGTAAAATTTGATGGTGGGGATTATGGGAGAAATGGGATGCTCCAGAAACGCCATATGTATACTACTGTTAGAGCTTTGTAATACCAATAGTAAAGTGGTATTCTATTTTATTATTATAGGTCAGACGAAAAGATCTTTCTCAATAGCGTTCAAAATACAGTTTTTGATTTTGCTGCGAAGAACTCGAATTCGGCCACATCTAGAGAATTTCGAATCGGCAGCCGTCTAATAATCAAATGGCGACAGCAAAAGGAAGAAATAGAATCGATGTAAATTGTTTATAATCAGCATTTTGCTGTTAGGTCCACAAAAGAAGCTAAGCGACTAACCGGAGGAGGAACAAAATTAAAAAATCCTGGAATGGACCGATCCCTGAAGAATTGGATTTGCTACTCAAAGCTAGAGAAGAATCCAAAAAGCTAGAAGCAGTTCTTGGAAATGAGTTATTAGACTTGGATCTTTCGGATAGCGATGGCTCAGTAATCTAATTGTTTTGTTATCAAACAAATAAATGTTACCAATGGTAATTTTCTGTACGCGATTAGAAACAAGTAAAAGCACATGCTATAATAATGGCGCAGGCTAAAATAGTAGCACAGTGCCATTAATATAGGAAGTATGGTAAATCTATAGTTTTCATCTCTTTTTTATTGAAGTTTTTTTGCTTTTTAATTGTTATTTACGTTTACTTTTTTAAATAAGAAGCAAACAGTTTAAAAAATAATAAATTAAAAAAAAAGCTCGCGCAGGAGAGAGATGAGTCGCTACAGTAACCCAAAATAGGGTCCATCGAGATTTTCTCCAAGATTTCTCAAAATATTCATTGAAAATACCATAATAAACCGAATGTAAATAATACAATCTGAATGGAGCTAGTCGCAGTAATAAATGTACACAGTACATACAAGAGCTTTCTTCAACAGATAACCCGAGTGATACAGGAATCTCTTAAACATTGGAGAGCCACATCTGTAAACTTTGGTCTCCCTAGAAAATTATATTGTTTTTAGCGGGTACTATACCTGAGAAATCTGCATGCGATATCCACTCCAGATCGGGACAGAATTGAGCCAGAGTGTAGAGCAATTTATCGGTACAGGCAGTTCCTCTAATTCTGACTTCTTTGAGTGGACATCTCCGTGCCAGATTGGCCAATCCTTTATCGCTCACATATCAACAGCCATTGAAAGTGACTGTTTGAAGTTGACGGCAATTATCGCCTAATAAAGTGACAAAACGACCATCCACCGAGCACATATGGGATGTCTCCAGCTCCTGGGGAAATTTTCATTTTTAATGGGATTCGTCTATCTCACCACGAGGTTTTTAGCTCCTCGAGCGATGTGAACACGTTTATGTTTCTTTGTGTCTATATATCAAATTCTATATGATTTGTTTTTCAAAAAAAGATGTAAAAACCATAGAAACCGTTAAGAAAATAAAGAAAAGAGAAAAAATTAATATATGGGTCCCACCGCGCGATCCGGTGAGCAGGCTGCATATCGAACCGAGTTGCCAGCTAAAGTACAACCGGAAAATGTTCGACGAAATCAGTATCTAAGAAGCATCTTATTCCTAGAGTTTCTCCCGTCTCTCCTGGGTTGCAGACTCTTCCAACATCTGGCTGCTGGAATTTGTAGAGAGGTGGTATCAGCTTGAATTCTTATTGATAGGAGAGATAGAGAAAGGATCGAATAGATGATCATCGCTCTCTAGGAGGAAAGAATTTTCACTTTTATATTCGATCGCAGACAAGAAAACGATGAGAGAATTGGCTATAAATCAGCAAGGAGAGCAAACAACGGAGAATTTTTATGGCTACAATAAATTTGACGGTAGCAAAATGATATTCTCTGAAATGGCTTGATAATAATCTAAGAAAACAAAATTCAAAGCCGCTTTTATTATTTTTCGAGATTTCAATCACGAAAGTAGACATTATTTCATCACCAAAGACTCATCACAAAGAGATGCGAGGAGCAAAAACAGCACGCAGAATGGTCGAGGAAGAGATGAAAAACTGGGAGAAGTTTGCCCACAAAAGAGAGACATTTAGCTGTGGAAGGTAGGATGATGGAAAAGCATTTTCTAAAGCATTTTTCTCTTCTTTAAAAATGAGAAAAAAACTCACGTAGTCCAGGTAGCCTTCTTCAGTTTTGGACATGATCACGGCTGGCGGTTGGATAGGAGAGATTGTCGGCTGGACGGCTGGCTCGTCTTTTCTCGGCATCTCGGGACTATAAATAGTCACGATTGGCTTGAAAAATGAAAATAGCATACTCTCGACGATTGATTGAGCGAGTAGTGCTAACGACTCTGAAAGCACGAAGGAAATAAGCAAGCGTTGAGAACATTGCTTTTCTTCATATGAAAACCGTCGATTGATGGCTAACGTCGCTTTAGATGAGAGAATAGAATTCACTATGGGAAATTGACCGATTTTTGGCGTAAACAACTTTTTTGGTGAGTTGTCTTTGACTCAGAGATCATCCTAAATATCTCTTAAATGGAGTAAACACTACTCGAAGTTCTAAAAGATACCTTCCATCGTGAGGCTGAATAAAATGTAAAAAATAAACCTAGGCTTCTCCAAGCTTGATTTCTCTCAATTTTTTTTCAATTTTTGGAGCTCCTAGCTCATAATAGTCTAAATTTTATGCTTTTTCGATTTTTAGCTTGTTCTGCCAGCTCTTGGCTTCGCTCCCATCCCCGGAAGTCTGCCAAGGAAAGGACTTGGCAATCTTCCAAGAGGGCGTAACCTTGGCTCTTTTCCCGCTCTTATGATGATTATGAAGATGATAAAAAACTTAAGAAAAAGTAAATTCCAAGAGTTAGTGGCATTCTACAAGACCGATATGCTTAAACTTTGGTCGTTTAGCTACAACCCATCACCTCTTGGAACCTGCTCTGCACTCCTGCCTAGTGGAATCAGCTTCCAAAATAAGGAGATTTTGTCAATCTATTTGACTGTTGATTGCCAGGCCTTGGATCTGGAATTTTGCCAAAAATCATAAGGAACTTGGCAATCATCCAAGTCTCCTCGTTCCTCCCCCTCCTTGGAAGTCTGCCAGGTCTTGGCTCGATTCCCATTGGAACTCTGCCAGAAATATCTTGGCAAATGTCCCAAAATTAGTGGGCGTGGTCTTGGCGAAAAGAGATGGTTTCAACTGCGGCAGTTTCTTGGCGCACTGCCCACACTGCTGGCAGGATGCCCGGAATGCTTTTGGCTGATTGCCCGCCTTGGCGCATTGCCTGCATGTGTTGTGTTGGCGCGGCGCCATTTATTTTCTCGCGGGCTGTGTACTATCAACTTTTGGACCGCTGCCAGGGGAGATCAGTGGGCGCCGTGCCAAATTGGATAGCTGCCAAGGGGAGGAGAGGAGAGCCAAAACTCTCAACAAAATGCTTTATTTCTTCGACTAAAATGCATTCTTTTTTCTTATTCTTCGCCACATTTGCTGGATGAATCTGGCGATAAGTCAATTTATCTGAAAATAGACCTCAAAATAGAATAAATTTACTTGAAGGAGTATGCCACGTTGGTGATTTTTGTTTAATTTTGGACTCCTTTTTAGCAGCTGCTGGAAGGCTTGAAACAGTCAACAAAAGAACCAAAAAGAAGAAGATAGCCCGCATGAGGATAATCCTTAGGCGTCAGAGAAATTTGAATTTATAGGCGAGAGATTTATGGATAAGGGGGTGTGGGGGAGGGAAATCTCTTGGAAATTCAATGCTCTTTCAATCCTCCCAGTTTGAATCCAACAAAATGCAGATCTTTATTGACACGTATTAAAATTTCTCTTTATTTGGCAGCCCAAATGATGGCCAAAAAAAGGATTATCAGTCTCTTGATACCATGTTCCACTAAACGGCTGGATATAGGAAACCTGTCGAGATGTGGTATTTTGAAGGTCTAAAAATAGTCTCCTTTTTTCTCCAACAAAAAAAGACTCACCAACTGCCCAATTTGTGTAGGTCATAGCTGATCCGTCGGTAAAATGCCAATTTTGGCCATCATTATCGGTTGTCAGCCCGAAATTGAAGTAAAAAATTACGCCTTTTCCGAAATCTAGATAACTTTCTTTCAAATTATATAATAAAATCTCACTATTCATGACAGAAACTAGCTCAGTATTCTCAAAAGCATTATGAACAGAGGGTAGATGGGCATCCAAAATGTTGCAAAGACTCTCTCCTCCAATCTCATCGGATGCTTGTATAGAAAAGAAGTAGGTGTCACTCGTTTGGAGGTAATAGACCCCTGTGCCGGTTGTTGTATTCGGCGTTATGAGGGAAGGAGCAGATTGGCCGTTTGAATCACAAAGAGGGAGCTAAACTGCCCTTTGGTATGAAATTATGGTTTCAATTCACCTGACAAATGAAGGAGCTTGCATAATATTCGTAACTTTCAGTGCTGATCCAATGGCCCTGAAGATAAGGGGCGAGGTCTGCAGGAGCGGTGAGGACTAACGCTCCGACAGTTCCACAACAATAAGGGACATTGTCGACTAAAATTGAGTTACTTCTGTTTCTTCATTTAAAGAAATCTTACTGGAAGTGCCACAACAGGCTGGATTATCTTGAGTGTCATCAAAATAGTCGAAATCGTAGGGACTTCCATCTGTCCATATCCACTTTTTGTTGACTAAAGCAGCTCCAATCCAGGTGGTTGTATAGCCAGAGCCTACAGGGTTTTTGACTCCCATCACTGGAATAG
This sequence comes from Oscheius sp. JU1382, assembly GCA_932521405.1. NCBI lineage: Eukaryota > Metazoa > Nematoda > Chromadorea > Rhabditida > Rhabditidae > Oscheius > Oscheius sp. JU1382. The sequence goes on from OW051479.1 coordinate 10,119,390, forward strand.
CAGCTATCTTCCTTCTTAGATTGAAGACTCACAAGTTTTTAGGAGCCAATCATTTTGTTCCATACTATGAATTGATGCCAAATGGCCGCCGTAAAGTCTGCAGAGATTTTCAGCTGATCCCCAAGTTATTACCATCCTGCAAATAATTGAGGAGAAACGAGCAAAAACTAACGGGACTTTGAGATAACAGGAGCCGTTGTATTCGACAGCACTTAGGGGACATTTTGAGGCGGCTAAAGCAAAAAGAGAGAGCAGAAAGAGCCAGAGAAACATGACGCTAAAAATGACAGAAGCGAACTGCTTTTAAGAACAATTTTGATGAGAGGAGATAAGAGCAAAAGGCCACAGAATAGTCGCCAGAGAGAGAGAATTTTAGTCTCTTGTTTGATAGATTGATCTCACAAAAAATTCTTGATGTATAATTATTCAAATTCAATTTGAAGGACAATAAAGACTACCGTAATTCTTGATTTCTGAGAGCATTTGAAGTCAAATTAGAAACAATTTTGATAACTTTTGGATCTAGTTTTTGTCCAAAAAATAAGAATCTAGTTAGATAAACGGATCAGATGCTCCTGTATAGCTCTTCTTATCAAGGAAGTTTATAAAGAACAAGTCAAGCCCATATTACGTCTTCATGCTTTGGTTTCTTCTCCTTCTTCCATCCTTCTCACTGGTAATTACACGAAATGCCCTCTAAATTGGAAGCAAGTCAACAATAGGCAATGTTAATTCTTCTCACCGTGAGTTGATCTTTAAAAAATATTGAAATTATTTGTAGAATGATCACTACTGGCTCAGCAGCTGAAGAAATTTATCAAGTTAGAGGCGGCTATTTGGCTGCAACTGGTCAAAATAGCGTCGGAGGCTATCACCTTGGATTCACTTGTCAGGTTCCAGCTTATAGTGCCAACGGGAAATCAGCTCCAAGTCTGCTTTCTCCAAATGCGACTGGATTAAATCTAGCTTATCTGCCCAGCTCCTCTCCGCTTTTTGTAAAATAAAACCTGGATGATTCTACGCCTGTACGGCTTGTTATGCCAAAACTTTTACGAACATAGAAGCGGAGAGAAATTGCCAATCGTTTGGAGCTTATTGTCCTCTGTTCACAGTGCTTTCCAAAACAGTGAGCTTCTAAACACTTTTCAGAGTAAGGCTTTCTTTTTAAAAAAGAGAGTAAATATCTTTCTAGAAATGAATGGACAAGAATCTATGCCGAATTTTTACTCTTGGTTTCAATTTGGATTAATTTTAAATGAAACTGGCTGGGATTGGAGCTTCTATGATGGATCTTCGATGGATTACACTAATTGGGATGTCGACCGCAGGATTTGCTATAAAAAGGACACATTTTTAGGGCCTCAAAAGTTCTCCCACACAGTTTATTCCGTCTCAGCTTATGACGGCAAATGGAGGACGAAATATAGCTACAAAAGAGACTACGGCTGTCAAATAAAATTGGACGATAATTTATGTGAATAAAGTTTTTTTTTGGGGAAGAATCTAGTTTGGCGATGACCATAAACCACAAGTCATTAAAAGGAGCTCCCGTGTAGCTAACTTCTTATCACTGAAGTTCATAAAGACCTACATGAGACCATTTTTACGCCTTCATGCTTCGATTTCTTTTCTTTCTTCCAGCGTTGGTGATCGCTAAATGCCCTCTCAATTGGGTTCAATATGAAAATCAATGTTATTTTTATTCGCCGTGAGTTGGACTCCAATCTTGAATTGGCTTTTAGAATTATCTCGAGCTGGAAAGCTGCTGAAGAAATTTGCCAAGTTAGAGGAGGACATTTAGCTTCAATCCATAGCAAAGCTCAGAATCATTTTCTTGTTAATAATGTGATAAATGGAGGGATTTCGAATACTACTGATTGGCCTTACGCTTATATTGGAGGATTTTGGAATGCTGCTGTTAGAAAATGGCAATGGACTGATGGAACTCCAATGAATTTCACTCATTTTGATACAATCGTTGTGCCAGTTATTTCTCCAACTGATACTGATCCTTATAGTATTCGATTACAAACCAATACTTATTGGACGTCTATGGAAAATATTAACAGCTATTCCGAGGGATTTATTTGTCAGGTGAGAATTCCCAAGGAGAAACAAGGAAGATAATTTAGGTCCCAGCTTGTGATTCCAATGGCAGATCAGCTACAAGTATTCTTTCCACAAAAGGCGTTGGATTATCGCTTTTTTATTTGTCCAGCTCTAATTCGTAAGTCTTCTCTCCTCTCCTTTAAAAAGGCGCATAAAATCTAGGTGGTTTTATGGCTGTCCAAGCTGCTTTGGCGCAACTTATACTAACCAAATAGCGGAGCAACTTTGCCACACAATTGGAGCTCATCTGCCTTCAATCCACAACGCTTTCCAGAATACTGACCTTCTAAATGCAATACATCGTTCGCTTTTTTTCCTTTTTGTGAAGGATAAAAGTTCAGAAATGAATGAGCAAGAATACCAACAAGCTTCCTACTCTTACTTTCAATTTGGGTTGCTTACAAATGCTACAGGACAAGATTGGCATTATTATGACGGGACTTTGCTGGATTACACCAATTGGGACCGAAACCGTAAATTGATTTCAAACCAAAGTGAGAAAAAGAATTTTAATTTTTAGAGCCGAAAAAATTTTCCCACACAGCTTATTCCTACATCTCGGCTTATGATGGCACCTGGAGTAGTGAATACAACAACGATTACGATAGACACTACGGCTGTCAAATGAAATTGGACGATAATTTATGTGAATAAAGTTTTTTTGGGAAGAATCTAGTTTGGTGATGACCATAAACCACAAGTCATTAAAAGGAGCTCCCGTGTAGCTAACTTCTTATCACTGAAGTTCATAAAGACTGACTTGAGACCATTTTTACGCCTTCATGCTTCGATTTCTTTTCTTTCTTCCAGCATTGGTGATCGCTAAATGCCCTCTCAATTGGATTCAATATGGAAATCAATGTTATTTTTATTCGCCGTGAGTTGGACTCCAATCTTGAATTGGCTTTTAGAATTATCTCGAGCTGGAAAGCTGCTGAAGAAATTTGCCAAGTTAGAGGAGGACATTTAGCTTCAATCCACAGCCAAGAATTAAATGATTTTCTTGTTAATAATGTGATAAATGGAGGGATTTCGAATACTACTGATTCGCCTTACGCTTATATTGGTGGATTTTGGAATCAAATAGCTAGAAAATGGCAATGGACTGATGGAACTCCAATGAATTTTACGAACTTTGGGTCAAAACATGTGCCAATTATTTCTCCAACTGATACTGATTTTTATAGTATTCGATTAGAAACCAGTACTCATTGGATGTATATGGAAAATGATAATGACAACTATTCCGAGGGATTCATTTGTCAGGTGAGAATTCTCAAGGAGAAACAAGGAAGATAATTTAGGTCCCAGCTTGTGATTCCAATGGCAGATCAGCTACAAGTATTCTTTCCACAAAAGGCGTTGGATTATCGCTTTTTTATTTGTCCAGCTCTAATTCGTAAGTCTTCTCTCCTCTCCTTTAAAAAGGCGCATAAAATCTAGGTGGTTTTATGGCTGTCCAAGCTGCTTTGCCACAACTTATACTAACCAAGTAGCGGAGCAACTTTGCCACACAATTGGAGCTCATCTGCCTTCAATCCACAACGCTTTCCAGAATACTGACCTTCTAAATGCAGTGCATCGTTCGCTTTTTTTTTTCCTTTTTGTGAAGGATAAAAGTTCAGATATAAATAAGCAAGAATACCAACAAAATTCTTTCTCTTACTTTCAATTTGGGTTGCTTACAAATGCTACAGGACAAGATTGGCATTATTATGACGGGACTTTGCTGGATTACACCAATTGGGACCGAAACCGTAAATTGATTTCAAACCAAAGTGAGAAAAAGAATTTTAATTTTTAGAGCCGAAAAAATTTTCCCACACAGCTTATTCCTACATCTCGGCTTATGATGGCACCTGGAGTAGTGAATACAGCAACGATTACGATAGAGACTACGGCTGTCAAATGAAATTGGACGATAATTTATGTGAATAAATATTTTAAAAATCCACCTGGAATACTGTAAATTATCGAATAGAGCGGGTGCTTTGACGATTTCTAGAAGAAAATTATCTAAAGTTTGGTCGAAAATCCTCTTTAGAAAGCGCTCTCCTGTAGCTAGTCAGCGCTGCTTCTTATCAAAGAAGTATAAAGAGACAGCTCATCTGTTCTTTTTTATTATTTTAATAGATGCTTTTCATCTTCTTTTTCCTTATTCCAGCTTTGATAGAGGCAAAATGTCCTCTAGATTGGGCTCAATATGGAAATCAATGTTATTTTTATTCATCGTAAGTCTTTTTTCCATCCTTTCTGATAAACTAAAAGAGTGGTGGCGAGTTGGTCAGCAGCGGAGCAGATTTGCCAAGCTAGAGGAGGCCATTTGGCTTCAATTCACAGCAGTGCTCAGAATAATTGGATGGTTCTTAATGTAATAAAAAACCATGGGGTTGGAAGTGGCTTGATTCCTGCTGCGTACCTAGGAGGGTACTGGAACGCCACAATCAAAGCCTGGCTATGGACTGATGGATCTCCATTCAATTTCACTCATTTTGATAAAGCTGATACGCCAGCTATTGTTCCCGATAGTGATACCGATCCTGAAAGTATTCGAATCTACTCAGATGCGATTTATAATAACCTTGGCCAATGGTTTTACATGCAGAATACGCTGGGAAATTATGCTGAAGGATTCATTTGTCAGGTAAATTTTATCGAAAAGCGATGGGGAAAATGGCAGATAATTTAGGTCCCAGTTTGTGATGTCAATGGGAGATCAGCTGCTAGCATTCTCTCTCAAAATGCAACTGATCTCTGGCTGGCTTATTTGCCCAACGTTAATGCGTAAATTCTTTTTTAGAATAAAAAAAGAATCTAGGTGGTTCTATGGCTGCCCGGGCTGTTTAGCCAACAGCTATACTAATCAAGAAGCGGAGAAAAATTGCCAATCAATTGGAGCCCACTTGCCATCCGTTCACAATGCCTATCAAAACAGTGAACTCGTAGCAGCAATAGCTAGTAAGATTTATAATTTTTTCTCTTATAAAAATGCCAGAAATTTGCAAGCAAGAATACCAAGATGATGAATCTTTTGATTTCCAATTCGGTTTAGTTTCAAATGCCACCGGTTGGGATTGGAATTTTTCCGATGGAACACCACTGACTTACACCAAGTGGGCATATAACCGTAATAATTTAGTTTTAAAAAGTTGAAAAGAATTGAATTATAGAGCCTGAAAAGTTCTCACACACAGCTTATTCTAATATCGATGGTGATGGATGGTACACTGCTTATAAATACTCAGGAGACTATGGCTGCCAAATCAATCTGAATGTCAATTTATGCCAATGATTTTTTTTCCTAAAATCAAATAAATATTCTCCAAAGCGTTTCTCTGGCTTTTTATCTGAAAGATCGTTAGTCTATTGAACTTTTTCTTTGATTTTGCGTCCATTTTTGACGATAAGAGAGAGAGAGATTTGAGGCACTACAAACGAGTCCAGTGGTCAATAGTCATCACTTGGTGGAACTTTTTAGTATGCTCTGGAATCAAAAACGAAGTGATAAGAGGAGCAAACTAGATCTATTTGTAAGAGTTCGAGTTCTCTCCTTATTCTAGGCTATTAAGCGGAGGATTGATATTTATAAATTCTGGATGAGATTTTCGCTTAAATCGAGACAAATGTCAGCAAATCTCGCATCCTTGTCTCGTCATTTTCTTATCTTTGAGTGGGCTAGAAGATCATAAAGGCAATTGATCAGGCGTTTCCTCTGCTTTGAGCAAAATGTTGCTTCTCTTATTGATTCTCCCAGCTCTGGTGGCTTCAAAATGCCCTTTAAATTGGGTTCAATTTGGCGATTTGTGCTATTTTTACTCACCGTGAGTTGAATTTCTATTTTTTTAATCAATTGATTCAGAATGGTCGCCAACTGGAATGCAGCGGAGCAAATATGCCAAGTTAGAGGAGGACATTTGGCTTCAATCCATAGCAAAGCTCAGAATGATTTTCTTGTTAATAATGTGATAAATGGAGGGATTTCGAATACTACTGATTGGCCTTACGCTTATATTGGAGGATTTTGGAATGCTGCTGTTAGAAAATGGCAATGGACTGATGGAACTCCAATGAATTTCACTCATTTTGATACAATTGTTGTGCCAGTTATTCCTGCTTCAAATACCGATCATCAAAGCATTCGAATTCATACAAGTGGCTATTGGCTTTTTGAGCAAGATAATTTGGGAAATTATGCCGAAGGATTCGTCTGTCAGGTAATCTATCTCAATCGAGAAGGAATACATTCGATTTAGGTCCCAGTTTGTGATGTCAATGGGAGATCAGCTGCTAGCATTCTCTCTCAAAATGCAACTGATCTCTGGCTGGCTTATTTGCCCAGTGCTAATTCGTAAGAATTCCTTTGAAAATAAATAGAGTTTAGATGGTTCTACGGCTGTCCGAACTGCTTTGCTAGAAGCTATTCTAACTCAGTTGCGGAGATTCAATGCCAATCTATCGGAGCTCATTTACCATCGGTTAGCAATGCTTTCCAAAATAGTGAGCTTCTGGCTGCTTATGGAAGTAGGTGTTTACACTTTTTTTCTTAGAAAAAAAACATTTAGAAATATGCTCCCAAGAGAATAATGATGTTCTTTATTCAAATTTTGTTTTCGGCTTGGTTTCTAATGCGACTGGATATGACTGGAGATTCACCGATGGGACTCCTTTGACTTACGATAATTGGGGTACAAATGGTAGGAAAGAGAAGGAAATGATAAGAAGAATTAAAACTTGTAGAACCTAAAATCTTCTCCCACACGGCCTATTCATGGATAACTGGCAATAATGGCGTTTGGTATACTGAATATCATTCGCAGAGGAGCTTCGGTTGTCAAATTAAAATTAACGAGAATTTGTGTCAATAAATACTAGTTTTGGCCTCTTAAAATATCCCTCCCGCTGGGATCATCAGAGACAAGTCTTAACATGACTATCCAATCCAATGAATGTGATAAAAAGAAGGACTTCTTCATTCGTCTTGAAGAAGCACCATGGATAAGGTTTGATCGCTTCTCTTTTTCTTAGCTCGCTTTCCCAGAAGCGATATCTGCACGTTCGCGAGAAAGAGTCAATCGAGGAGTTATGCCACCAGCCGGCTGCTTTCGACGTGACAACCTGGAACGAATCAGCTGAGCGAAATCGCTCCTTCACCACCTATGAGCAGCTGATGCGAAATTGCGATCAAGTACATAAGGCGGCTCGAACGAGCGAATCTCTCGTCGAATTGGCTGGTCTTCCAACTCTAAATGACAAAACTCTGACAGAACGAGCCAAAACTCCGACTGTCGACAAAAAGATCCATTCGGCTTCTTCCTACAATGATCTCCGCGAAATTCCTGATATTCCTATCTCTACAACCACTAGCGACGATGGATTTCGAAGGATTCCTGCCTCAATTTCATCAGATGTTAATGTATTTCTTTGCAACAGCGATTACGCGTACTATCCTGATCGAGTAGTCACTCTATCCAACAGCGACTATGCGTATTATCCACCAGTCCTCAAGAATAGCGATTACGTGATCAAAGCTACTCTGACTCCGACCAATTCGAGCTATTGCTACGTCAATGAAGATGGAAGCAGTCGTTTGGGATGTGGTTACCAGCAGAAGAGTCCTGTCAATCCATATGTCAATGTCTCTCGATATAGGATGGATCGTTCAACTACTCCTACGCCTCCTAGCTATTTGTCGGTTGGGAGTGCCCCGATTCCGAGTGGAATTTGGACTGGATCGTATGAAAAAGAGGCTAAACCGCCGCGTGCTCAGCAGAATGCTACTCTTAACAAAAAGATGAGAACTGCTGGCTCGGAGGCTGATCTAGCCCGATTGGATATCTCTTTCGCGGAGCATTATCCTCGCAGTGAAGAGTGTGTCAATCGTCGTCTGATGAGCGTCGAATCTCGCTATGAGCTGCAGCAGATCCCTTCGTTTTATGACTTTGGCCTGGAGAGACTTCGCGACTACAATCTCCAAAGTATTGAGGAACTCCGTCTTCTTCCGAGCATTTCATCCTACCGTCAGACTGATGGTGCACCAGAGCAGGATGTCTTCACTGCGTGCTCTATCGATTCCCAGAAGCGAGATGAGCCGGAGAAGGATGTTTCTACCGCCTGCTCCATCCGCTCTGACGACAATCTCAAGTACTTTCCCGAAGCGGCTTGTCGTCAATAAATCCCCAGCAAATAAACTAGATAATATGCAATAAAGGGGTTAAAAAAAGGTTCGCTCTCTCTTTTGTTGTTTACTCTTCTCCGTATAAGTAGCAGCTTTTTCCAGTTAAAAATATTCTCGACGTGTAGGTGGTTATCCTGATCAAATACTGAAAGCACAATAAATAGAAAAGCCTTGGCTTTCTAGCCAGACTATGCGCTTTATTCTTGCGTTTTTCTTAGTCCTTCTCCTTCAAGAAGTTGTTCAAGCCGCTATTTGTGATTATGGTGATGGAGATGACGCGCGTTCGGCAGCTCACAGAAGATGTGGACTGGCTTGCTTCATCCAGGGATATTTTTCGGGAGGATCTTGTAAAATGAGAAGTGGACAATGGACCTGCGATTGTGGTTCGTAAATAAATGTTTTTTTCTCTCTGCTCGACATGTCCCTGTTTATCCAAAACAAACAAAGTGAGAAAAAGGTCGTGAGAGCCTAAAAGTCAACTTTCTCTACTAAAGATGTCTGCTCTTCTCATCGTTTTCCTCCTTTTTTTGACTCTCCCTTCGTTCCAAGACTCCACCACTGCTGGCATTTGCAATAAGCGTAGTTCTTCTTCATCAAGATGGCTAGCTGAGAGACAATGTACCGCTGCTTGTATTGTTAAAGCAAAGGGAGGATCTTGTCGCTTTAAGAACAAAGAGTGGACTTGTGTTTGTACTTATTAAGCCAATAAAAATGCATATTTTCAAGCATTACTTTATGGAAACCAAGCTGTCAAAAACATCTCAGCGTACTCCTCGATTAAAAGCTTGAAATAGAGACTGAAACCTTGTCAAATCAGATTAAAAATCAGATATTTGCCATTTATTTAATCGACTAACTCTCCAGCCGGCTAGCAATGTCTGGACCGATTGCCCCAGCGGATGTGAAGATTGGCGATATGGTTGGCACGTTCCAGGTGAAGAGAAAGCTTGGGGAAGGCGCCTGTGGACAAGTCTATCTGATGCACTGGCTAAAAGATGGCAAGCTAATTGGCCGGGCGGCAATGAAAGTTGAACCGAGAATGCAGAAAAAAGAAGATGAGATTCTTCGCATGGAGCTATTTGTTCTTCAAAGACTCCAAAACTCGCCGCACTTCACAAAAATCCTGGGAAATGGCGTCAAACCGACCTACTCTTATCTGATAATGACTCTGCTTGGCCTAGAGATTCATGAGATCCGACGCCGCCAGCCGAAGCGACTCATCTCCAAGGATAGTATACTCCGCATTGGGATTCAGTTGATCAAAGGCTTCCAAGATATCCACGAAGCCGGCTTTGTCCACAGAGACATCAAGCCGAGCAACATGGCTGTGGGCTATCGAAAGCCTTCGGTCGTCTACATTTTCGACTTCGGTCTGGCACGACAGATTCTCCTAGATGATCCGAAGAACCCCGGCCAGAAGGTTCTCCGTCCTCCTCGCAGCAAAATCATGTTCCGTGGAACGCCGCGCTATTGCTCGTTGAATGTGCATCGCGGACGTGAGCAGGGCCGGCAGGATGATCTCTACGGTGTCCTCTTCTCGATGATCGAATGTGTGACCGGGACTTTGCCGTGGAAATCGAAGAGGCGCAAGGAGTCGGAGAAGATCAAAGAGAGCACAACGGATGAGGCTCTCTGCAAAGGATGTCCGAATTCCTTCCTGGAGATGGCTAAAAAGCTGCGAGGATTGACTTATTCTGATGTGCCGCCGTATCTGACATTCTTGTCTTACTTCAAGAAGGATTTGAACCCAAAATTAAAGATGACTGATCCATATGAGTGGACCAGACCTGGCCGAGGCTCTGAAGATCATTGGGAAGATAAGTCCAAGGTAGATGCATCGGAGAAGGAGCACGCTGAGAAGGACAACGACCCGACGGTTGACAACAAGACGAGCAAGGACATGGAAGAATCGATCAACACTGAGGACGGCGACTCGACCAATGAATTCGATCCTCTGATTAGTAGAGAAGATACTCTCGATCTCCTCTAGACGGAATGGCTCACCGCTAATAAAAAATAAACCTATTTTCTGATTTTTTTTGGAGGAAAAGTCTCGCCGAAAAACCAAGGCATCAGTCATCTAGGTCGGGGAAATGATCCAAATATAAATTCGTCTTTAAGAAATTGAAATTCTTTCAAAACAAATGCAAATAAACTATTTTATTTGAAATAATAATTGATGCTAGAAGAGCTGGATTGTTTACAGAAAACAGATTCAAGGGTTAGTCATTCTGCTGCATGTGTCGCAAGTCATCCTCCAGCATTTCTCTTATCCTCTGTATCCAGTTTTTCGAGCATGGAAAGCACTTCGCGAAGTTGCCCATCTGGATTGGAATTCCATCGATTTATCATCTCCTCTTCATACTTGATTTCTTTAACAATTCGAGCAATTTCTCTTTCTTTTTCACTTGCATTGACATTGGCATTGAGCTGTTTTAGCATCTCCACTTGATTCTTCATTTCTTGAACAATTCCTGCGACTTCTTTGTTTTTTTCATTTGGATTGACATTGGAATTTCGTCCTTTTAGCGACACTACTTCTTGAAAAATTCGTGCAATGTCTTTTTCATCTGATTTGGAAGTGAAATTCCGTCGCTTTAGCGTCTCCACTTCATACTTGATTTCTTGCATAAGCTGTGCATTTTCTTTATCTTTTTCGTGCATCTTTTGCTGTAGATATTCTATTTTCTTTTCCAACCTGACCTTCTCACTTCGCGATTGGAGATCTTTTGATAATTCCATGAGATAGTTGAAGGTTGACTGAGGAACATCCAAAGCTTCGTAAGAAGACCAATGAGCATGAAGGTCGCATATTCTCATGTCATTTCCATTGGGGTTGAACTCAGTAATGCGGAAGATAATGTGGCTGGGAGGTTGTTGCTCAATCTTACGATAAATTGCATCAAAGAGAGCGCTGTATTGCGAACTACGGGATGGATAATGGAAGGTGCATTCGCCGTAAACCTAAAAAAATCTTAATTATTTTATTCACTAACCGTGTAGTTTGTTCTGCTTCCCCTGAATACGACTAATACTGGAGGATCTTCGTTTGCTTCAAGGGGACGCAGTGAAATCATTTTGTGCTCCAACCGGCCAGGAGGATTTTCTTGAATCAGATGAGCTACACGGAAATATATGTCATCAAATGCATCGACATAGCTGAATACGGGAGAAAGGTTTGGAAACATTTTCCTGAAAAAAAATGAAATTAATTGAAGAATCAAGTTGCCTTTACAATCTTTGATAGCAGTGTTAGCACCTATTCCAAAGGAATTAGGATTGAGAGTGAGTAAAAAAAGGAAGCGAAACATTTTTTTCGCTTCCTTTTTAAACCAAGACACGCTTTTTAACAAAGAAGAGGGTAAACAGTTTATTGAAAGAATCAGGCAAATTGAGTGCAATCACAGCGACTAGGAGCGGTACAGCCCTTGCCAGTCCGGGCGACACAAACCCAATAAGCTCCACAACTGACGGTACACAGCGGATCCACCTTTTCCCAGTTGATTTGCTGGAATTTATTCGAAAATAGAGAGAGAGAGGAATTCTTACAGCATTGGCTCCGGTCTCAAGAGCTCCGAAGAGAAGGAAACAGGCGAGGAGAACGGTGAAGAGTTTCATCTTGGACTTGGCTGCTCTATCAAAAGAGCACTTTTATAGTCAGCAGGGAGGAGAACAGTCAGTGGTCATCCTCCACCCAAAACAGGCAATTTCCCTTCAAAATTTGTTTGTTCTGCCTGTATGAATCACTTCTGGAACGAGTTAAAGATCTATTTTTATGGCGTTCAAAACACCACGCTGACTGTTAATCTCCTCTGCTGGCTCATCGCCAGTTCAACAGCAAAAATTACCCTTGCAAAAGCAAACGAAAGACAGTTTTATTGACACAAATTAATATTCCTCTTGAGTTGGCATCCCAAATGGTGAGAACTCCAAATCGGATCAAAAGCTTCACTAAACCAATTGCCTGTAAACGGCTGAATATAGGAGTAAAGCTTTTGTGAGGTATTAGATACAGCTGAAAATTAATATATTCTCCACTAAATGTCCTACTGCTAGTTCCCCAATTGGTGTAGGTTACATTCGAGCCGTCAGTATAATACCAATCCACTCCATAATTATCTGATCTCAACCCGAAATCGAAGTAGAAGAAGACCCCTTTTCCATAGGCTAGATCTTATTTACAAGAGAAGGAAGGAATCTTACTGCTCATTGCATTAATTAGCTCGGTGTTCTCAAAAGCGTTATGAACAGAAGGTAGGTGGGCAGCCATTGTTTGACAAATTTCCTCTCCATAGATTTCATCGGCTGATGCTGCTGACAAGAAGTAGGAGTCACTAATTTGAAGGTAAATTATTCCTGTGCCGTTTGTTGCATTTGGGGAGATGAGGGAAGGAGCAGACTGGCCGTTTAAATCACAAAGAGGAAGCTAAAATTAATTACTTTTACGTTTAAGAGGAATCTTCCACTCCACCTCGCAAATAAAATCAGAGAAGTGATAATTAATAATAGAGCTGATCCAATGTCCCTGGACGTAGGGAACCATATCTTCGGGGGAAGTCAACACTAAATTCCCGACTGTACCACAACAATAAGGCTTATTCTTTGCTAAAAATTTGTTGTCTTCCGTACCTTCAGAGGCTTACGAGGACCGGCACAGCAATATGGATTATCTTGAGTGTCATCAAAATAGTCAAAATCATAAGGACTTCCATCGGTCCACCTCCAAGACCCATTGGTTAATTGAGCTCCAATGAAGACGAAACTATAATCATTCTCATTATCCACAGGATTTGTAACATTCATCACTAAAAATTGCCTATCGGTTGGTTAAAAAAACTTTCTAAAAACCAGTGCTTAAAAGGAAATTATTATCCTGGAGACTATGAATCGAAGGTAAATGGCCTCCTTGGAGTTGGCAATAATTTTCAGCAACATCCCATGATGTAACCATCCTAAATTAAGATCAACAGCTTGAAAAAGGGGCCAACTCTTACGGGATGTGAATATAGCATTTTCCTTTATATTCATAGCCATTGAGAGGACATTTAGAATAAACTAAGCTAGAAATAATTGAAATTAATGTGAAGAATCGAAGCGACATGACGTGGAAACGAGCCAAATGAACAGCTAGATAAGCGATGGGCACTAAAACACCAGAGACAAGAAGCAGAGCAACTTTTTAGTCAAAAGATGGGAAGATCAGAAAGATGGTAGAAGCAACTAGCAGCTATGTTGTAGCTCTAATCCTTTTGTAGCGATTCCCTGGGCGTTTTTCATAACTCTTTTCGATAAATACAAATTACTACCGTATAGCTCACTCCTTATCAGATAATCCGGAACTAGTAAACCTTTGGGGCTCTAGTGACCATGGTCCAATTTTTATGTTGTCAGGAAGGTCGCGGGTTCAATCTCCCTCCCTAACTTACATTTTTGCTTTATTAATTCAAGTCTTTTTCCATATTTTTTGGCGTTTTGACTCAATTTTATTGCATTATAAGCACATATGCATTGGTATCTCCTCAGTATCTCATTTTTTGAGCAATCCTATTGATAAAAGAAGCTTGCCTATTGAAAAGTTGATTCACTTTAAATAAAAATCCAATTTCTCGGCTCAGACCAGCTTAACAGCTTGATAAACTGAATGAGAGTGAGAGAATGCCAATCCTATAGAGCAGCAAAGGAGCAGTAAAAGGCCAATTCAGTGCGCTTTGTGTGACTGAATTGAGTCAAAACGTCAAAAAATATGAAAAAAAGACTTGAATTAATAAAGCAAAATGTAAGTCAGGGAGGGGGATTGAATTCGCGACTAGCGTTTATGATATATGCTTTCGAAAAAGCTTTTGGTATCAACAGAGATAAATAATTTTATTCAAGAACCGAATATCAATTGGGATGAAAACATCAAGCCATTGAACTCTTCGGTCGGAAACCATAGCTCTGCGTTCTTCCCATCTGAAAAGAAATAGAGAAATACCTCAAAAGAACGAAAATATCCCCTTTTTCGAAACAAACTCGCTCTGAGAAGCGCTCGACCACAGTGAATTCGTCCCTGAATGGCGGCTTTCATCAGCGCTGTCTGTCAGAGATTATTCGTCGATGTTCAAAGTGGGAAATTTTTCAAGCAGCGTCTCGACAATTAGCGAATATCCTGTGTAAAGATTTTACTTAGTAAAAATGGATAGCTTTCAATATACCTCGGCTGCTAAAATGAGAGGTGTGTTGCCTTCGGGATCTTGGATGTTGGGATTGGCGCCTCGAAGGGCCTCCTCCTCCACTGCTCTGAGGTCGCCTATTGCACAGGAATCTAGTGGATTTGGTGGGCATTGGATCTAGAAAAAGAGAGATATTAATTTGGACCCAATAGGATTGTGTCTTTTTTAAAGAGATTGCTCTCTCTCTCTCTCTCTATTTTTAGCAGCTAATTCTTCATTAAAATTGGCTGAGGATTAGTCTAATAGATGAGATCGTTCCCTCTATTTTCTTTAAGTGACAACGATCATCACTTCTCGTCTTTTCATGCCCTGCTTCCAAGGAAAGAAGTCATTTTTTTGGAAATTTATGCGTCTAGCGTTTTAATCTCTCAGAGAATTCAGAGCCAAAACAGATAAATTCTATAGAAAGTGTAGCTCAAAGAATAGAAGAAATGGCGATTTTTAGACTACTCAAATAGCTTCATTTTTTTCGGATTTGGTCTAGCAAAGGTAGAAAAGATAGAATCCAAAATAAGAAATTTGAGCAAAAGTATGTGTATTTTAGGCGAGAACATCGAAAAAATGATATAAAATTGAACAGAAAGAGACAAAAAGCAGGTCAAATTTGGTTCGAAACCAAAAAAGAAAATCTTCTTTTGCGTTGTATATAGTTGATTAAATAAGGAGGAAAAGAGACTTTTAGATTTTCCAGTTGGTCAGAGAATAAAATCAAACAGAGAACTGAGGGGGTGAGAAACTATTCTCTTGGTATCAGCCGGTCAGATTATTGATTGTCCAGCCGCTTGCATTGCCAGCAAGCATCCTCCTGTCTTCTTTCCTACTTCTTCATCTAGTCACAAAACTAAGTTTTCTCAGCAGTTTGATTCAGATTACCACTTTTTGAGAAGTAATCTGCCTTGAAGATGGGGGCTGGTCACAGCTGGGTGCCGGAAAATATTGACACTCAAATTAGAAACATCTTTGCTGAGTATTTCAATGACGGATTGAAGGTATTTTCCTCCCTAATAGCAATAATTTTAACAGCATCTAGCCACTCCCGATGAAGTGCAAATCAACGCGAATCTCCTAGCCAACGAAGAATATTCTTGGCAAATGACGGAAAACAGAGAAAAGCTCAAGGTAATGGCTTTTGGCGCTAAAAAAACTAAAATATAGAGACTGCCAGTTGTAAGAATTGACAGACTTGAGTTTATTATAAACAAAAATGTGAATATAGTGAGAAAAATGGAAGTGCTATACAAAGTGATGTTTGACTTAGAATATCTTTATTCTAACGAAGGTTTGGATGAATATCGTCCAGGAAATATGTGGATTGTAGGACAAATGACGGCTAAAACGTTTAGTTTAGATTTCACCTGAGTGCTTCAAATACATCCTTTTGTATATGTTTGATAAAGGATCAACGCTGGCACAAGATAGCTTTGAAGTGACAGGTAAAAAGCTGCTTTTAAAAGAACCGCAATTCCACCCAAAAATATGTTTTTGTTTTTTTTTGCCAAAAATCATCTCCTTTTTATCTTTTTTGCGCGCCTCGAACTGTTCGTTTAGAAGAATAATACAGCAATCGTTTCAGTATGGGATATGGTGCCACAAATCGCCTCCTATAACTTTCTATATCAAAGCATTTTATATGAAGTTGCAAGCGTCATGTTTGAAAAGTTTGTAAGTTTATAAAAACAATCTTAAATTGATCAGAAATTCTATGAAACCTATGAACAGAAAGTTGAATCAAGTTGTCGTATTTTAGCCTACATCAATGGCTTTGGAGAACACGATAGAAGAACTGGAGATATCAGCTATTCCAAAGCAGAACTGGCAGAACTTGACATCTACACTCAATATCGTCAAGTAAGGCTTGAGATTTCGACCTATCGCATCTCTCTCTCATCTTTTTCATAATTTTGGATAGGTTTGACCTATTTTTGTTCCACAAGGTTGTAGCTCTCCTCTACAACTTTATGGAACATTGAAAGCAAGTGGAAGATTTCAAAAAGTTGACCCCTCGCCTAGTAGAAAAGAACTGCGATGATTCCTTTCAAGAGATGACATTTCTACTCATTGAATTGACAAATAAATTCCAGAAAATGACAAAAGATTTGATATTTATCCTCGAAAAGAATGAGATATTAGCTGGCGTCCATTCTTATGAAATTCATCGTACGGGGAACATATTCGTATTGATGATTCCATTCGCAACAGATAAAGAAAAGCAACAAATTAAAGAACTTCATGTAAGTCTAACTGACCTATCGGAATTAAGCTGGAAGATCTGAAGATAAATGGACATTTCCAGGCAAAATTGGAGATAACACAAATGATCTACAGGCACACCCAAGAGTTTCTTAACAGCAACGACGACCTTAAAGTCTGGAAGTGGAGATATTACAACTATTTCTCGTGCAATTCAATCTATCCTTCAATTGTCCTCAAGGCGTTTGACGACTTTGTAAGGATCGAATTCGCCTT
The DNA here is from genome assembly GCA_932521405.1 of Oscheius sp. JU1382. NCBI lineage: Eukaryota > Metazoa > Nematoda > Chromadorea > Rhabditida > Rhabditidae > Oscheius > Oscheius sp. JU1382. Next base: position 10,136,352 of record OW051479.1, read on the forward strand.
TTAACCTAATCAGTTTTTAGTATAAGGAAAAAGAAACTGACTTAGCTTATGGCTTATTGGTGGGTATTTTGAATCAGCTTTGTTTAATCACCTTCAACAGAAAGAGGAGCTTCAAGATGCATCATTTTATAGCAAAAGTCTGCTACAGTACTATCCGAATCCTTTATTGGGTAATTTTCAACCAGAGATGTTCAAACTTGATGACAACAACAAGTCGACACAAATCCTCAATCTTGATGCAATCTACGCTCAAGGAATGCACATGTACCGTATTTCTGCTAATAGAAGCCTCCTGTTTCAATGCAGTCTGTTCAGAAAAAAGACGACAGCTGATGCCCCGAGAAAAGGGGTTTTTGTGAGCCATTTTATCCAAAAGAATTCTCAATCTCGCCGCAAAACACCAATTCTCGGGGCATCAGTTGTCGTCTTTTTTATGAACAGACTATAGAAGAAATTCTGTTGGATCCAAGACTCAAAATCCATTGATTCTTCCAGGCCTCCAAGAATTTATTGCAGTGAATACGAAAATGAAATAGAAACGAGAATATCTTTCGATCTATTATTCGATATTTTTCAAGTAAATGGAAGCCAATTTAATGCCGCAGAGTAAGCAGCCTGCAGCCTTTAAAAAATTCTAGTTCTACTTGGAAAAAACTTTTACAACTTCTTGGAAATTTTTCTACAAGATTGGAATCGATATTACTGCAAGAAGCCAAAAGGACAAACTACAATCTCATTAAATCAGCTGGTTTGATTTCTGAATCACTCTATGAGATGTTTCCACAAGAGGTTTGATTTTTCCAAAAATGTGCTCAAAAGCGACAGCACTCTTCGCATGAAGGAGAAAGGCTATTTCTACTGCTTATTGGTTGCAAGCGAGGCGGACATCATTCTCAAATTTATTTTGAACAAGCATGGGAACTTCTAAAGAATTATTCTTTCAGTTTCATGAAATTCCAAACTTTGCAGATTCATTGCGCCGTTGGTTTCAATCTCAACTTTGATCGAAATTTTCAGTGCGTTGCCAAGTTTTTTGGACATTTTCTAGAAAAAGATGAAAAACTAGAAAAAGAGATGAAACAATTGTTGGAATCTCGATGGAAAGCAGAAAAAGTTTTTATGGAGTTCCTGATAAAGCAATCGTTGTATGAACAAAACGTTTCCAAAGAAGCACTTGAGTCGCTTAGAAAACACATAACCAAGTACCCGTTTGCTTTCCTTCAGGCATTTGTCAAAACTCTTTTGGTAAGCTTTCTAAGAATCTATCGTATTCTCTCGCTTCCTCCGAAAATCAAGAGCTACAACCTTGTAGACTCGAGATAATTGTGGAATCTGAAGTAAATTCATGACAATTTACCCTTCAAAGGGAGAGAAAGAATATGGTAATTAGCTACTATTTTTAGATGTTTGTCTATAAACTCCGAACAACTGGCGACATTAAACAATATGGAGGAAGAGACGGGAGCTGCATTAATGTTTTTATCGAAACAGCCAGCTACTACACAAAAATAAAGGAGATGATTTTGAGTCAAGAGAGAACTCACTATTTTCCAAGTTTAAATGAAACTTCTCTACTCACAATACCTGAAGTAAGGCAGGATATTAAAAAAAACCATTTTTAGGCTCTACTCGGGATGCTTGGAAAAAGCAATGAAAATATACCAACAGAAAAGGTAAATCTCTTTTCCTTCCCAGGATCCCAATTTTCCAGCTTGGAATTCTCTTTGGCGGCGACTGGGGAAGTGTTCTCTCAATGCAAGGCGTAAGTCATCGCAAAAACAAATAAATTGCTAGCGTTCTCGCTTTGTCTCCTACGAAAAAAGCTCCTTGAAGAAGATTAAAGACCTCGGTGTTGGTGCACAAGGGAATACAGTCCTCGTCTCAACGAAAAAGTCTCCAGTGCAGCATGCTGCTAAATATTTTGATACTTCTCAGCTGAATTCTCAATTGATCAAAAATGAAATAACAACTTTACTCTCGGTGAGCCTATTATTCTGGAAGAAAGCCGCTTTTAGCTGCAAGGAAATCAACACGTTGTGACTCTTTTCGGCTTCATTTCAGAAGACAACAAAGAGATTGGAATCCTGATGGAATACTGTGAAGGAGGCTCTTTATTCGAATGTTGATTTTATTTTTAAAAAAGGCTAATTTATTGAATTTCCAGTAATAGCTCAAGGGAAGAAATACACTGGGAAGGAGATACTGTTTTGGACTACCCAAGCAGCTAGTGGGCTTTGCTACCTCCATGACAACAAGATAACGCATCGAGATGTCAAACCAGCCAAGTTTGTGGCCATTTCTCGACAAAAAAGTGATTTCCAGCATGGTCTTGAATTCGGATCATTCTATCCTAAAAATAGCTGATCTTGGAATAGCAAAAATTATTGAAAATACAGCCCTGGCAGCAAAAGATTCCATAAAAACATACTGGTTTGGAACAGAGGGCTACAATTGCGAAGAAGCCTACACGGACGAGGCTTACAATCCAACTGTGGATGTTTTCGCGCTGGGAAGATCCATTTGGCATATGATCTATCGAGTTTCTCCCATGGATCCAACAGTAGAAGAGACAACAAAAGCTGGAAGTCTGGCTACCCAAGCTGGAAATAATTGGTCGATTGGTGATTCAATTGTTGAAGGCCGTTCCTATCCAGAAGTAATTTCAATCTCATTAGAAGTTTGGCTCTTCCACATTGGGTAATTGGAGTCTATTAAAAGAGTTTAGCTTTTAGAATGATGGTCGAAGGGAAAGAAAAACGCCCAAATATGGAAAAAGTTTATGAATTTTTTAGTCAAAAGAGTAGAGAAAATCCCACAGAGCCAGTTGATAAAGGCGACTGGCAGGCAACAGAGGCTTTAGCAAAATGGGTTTTAGCTTCTGAATCAAAGCCTACGAAAGAAGAAATGCAAGATTTTCTGGGCGCTTTAGGAATAAATCTTTTGTTTTGTGTTTGAATTTGAATTGATCATGCATTGCTGAGTCAGACTAAACGCTACTCTGAGCAATCAAGAGGGCAAAAAACTCTGGATTTTGACAGTCCGGCAGCTTTTATTCGCGCTTTTGGGTCTCGCCTCGATTACTGCATCTACAGAAGCCATGTATGCTGTTTGCTCTAAAAATGGAATTTATTTGGGAGAAAAAGTTTTGCGTAAACGGTCTGCATAATTACCAGGAATGACTATGGCACAATATGTGTTATCTATATCGTGTATTAACATTAGTCCTCTTCGCCATGCTTTTCCATCAAATATTTCCGAAGAAATGAAATCTCCATTATTCTGTTGGCTTTTCTCCTCATCGCGTCCAATCACAATTATTTCATTGTTTAATCCAAAACCAAGAAACTCTCTTCTTTTAACTTGAGGCGATAGAACTCGTTCCCAGGAATTGAAAAAGAGAGCGGAGGACAGCAAAATACATCGGTAGGATTTTTAACTTTTAAACTTTGCTTGTAGCTCTTAATTTTGGGCAAATTCATAGATTCAAAAACGATTTATTTGCGCGACGAGGAGACTCAAAGTTGGAAGGAATTAAGAAGTACTATTCCAATGGGGATGCGAGCTTTTGGAACTGTTGTGCTCAATGAAGAAATTTATATTTTTGGAGGAAATGACAATCATAATGCTAAACAAGACTGTTATAAATTGAAAGATGATGGAAGTTGGATCAAATTGGCATCACTAAATTAAAAAAGAAGTAATATTTCCAGTAGCTCTTTGGTTTACAAAGGAGATATCTGGGCTATTGGAGGATATTCCGGAGAAACTCTAAATTCAGTAGAAAAGTATGATATTTCCCGAGATAAATGGACCTCCATGCCGTTAGCTTTTTCCAAAATGTAATTAAAACTACAGAGCAGCAAAGGAGCAGTAAAAGGCCAATTCAGCGTGCTTTGTGCGGCTGAATTGAGTTAATACGTCAAAAAATTTACAAAAAGACTTGAATTAATAAAGCAAAAAGGTATGGCAGGGAGGGGGATTGAACCCGCGACCCTTCTGACAACGCAAAAATTAAATCATGGCTACTGGAGCCCCTAAAGATTAATAGTTCCGATAATCTTTGCCGATTTTAAAGCTAAAAACGCGCTTGGTTTTCATCCACTTTTTAGTTCTAAAATGATTTTATTGATTCTTTTGCTTCTCCCAGTGCATCTAGTGGTTGCCAAATGCCCTCTCAATTGGACTCAATATGAAGATAAATGTTATTTTTATTCTCTGTGAGTTAGCTATCTTTTCTATATTTAAAGCTACAAAAAATATAGGATGGTTACTAAATTCGATGCAGCGGAGCAGATCTGCCAGACGAGAGGAGAACATTTAGCTTCGATTCATAGCCAACAACAGAATGATTTTATAATTAGCAGTGTGATCAACGGACAGATGACTAATAATACCTATTGGCGGGTATTGAAATAATTCGACGATGAAATGGGCTTGGATTGATGGATCTTCAATGGATTTTACTCATTTTAAAAGCTTCAAGCTACCAGAAGTTGCTCTCAATATTGTAGGAATTGTTATTTGTGGTATTGCCGATTTAATTTATAATGGATAGTGGGATGACATAGAAACTGGAGGTAATTATGCTGAAGGATTCGTTTGTCAGGTGAGAATTTCAAACAGAGTGGGGGGAAGACGGAAGATAACTTAGGTACCAGCTTGTAATTCCAATGGTAGATCAGCTTCAAGCGTTCTCTCGCAAAATGTAACTGGATTAATACTTGCCTACCTTTCCACAATCAATTCCTGGGTCTACGGCTTTCCCTACTCCTTCATTTTTTCTGACGCTGATGCCGAGAGCTTATGCCAATCTTTTGGAACTCATTTGCCCTCTGTTCACAACGCCTTCGAGAATACCGATCTGTTTAATGCAATTTCGAGCGAGTTCTGTTTAAATTCTTTAGAAAGAATGTATTATTTCTATGAATCTATAGAGAGCAATATGATCAAGATCCTTTCTATGAAAGCGTTGTTTTTGGTCTAATTTTGAATTCAACAGGATCTGGCTGGCAATTTACTGACGGAACTCCTTTGACTTACACCAACTTGGCTGCAGATGGTATTAGATAGCGGAAAATAAGCTAACATAGCCTATTTAGAGTCTGAAACTTACTCCCAAACTGCCAATTCAATGATAAGCGGTAGTGATGGTACTTGGCATACAGAAAACAATTACGTTGGGAGAAACTTCGGCTGTCAGGTGAGAGCTAATGATAATTTGTGTCAATAAAAGTCTCTCCGCTCCATTATTCCTTTTGTAGTTGGCTGCCTAGAGTCTAGGACTTCACAAGTCTCTTCATAGAAATCATCTAAACAGCTGAAGCTCCTTTTCCGCCTTGCGCTACCGTGTAGCTTTCTTATCAGGAGATGGCCTTCAAGCTTATAAATTCAAAGTTTTGAAGTTCTTACTCGCTTTTGGCTTTACAATGGTGTTGAAATTCTCTTTTTCGCTTCTTCTTCTTCCCCTGCTGGCAGCTGCTAAATGCCCTCTCGATGGGGTTCAATATGAAGATAATTGTTACTTTTATTCTCAGTAAGTTGGATATTCTATAGCTCTTCTATTGAAAGTGACAGGATGGTGACTAAATTCGATGCTGCGGAGCAAATCTGCCAGACGAGAGGGGGACATCTAGCGTCGATTCATAGTCTGAAACAAAATCGATTCATTATTCGCGATGTGATCGGTAAGAATATGCCTGGCAGCTTTTTGCCAGTCGCCTATATTGGTGGATATTGGAACTTTACTACCAATACAACGACTTGGACTGATGGATCCCCAATGGATTTTACTAATTTTGAAACGTTTATGATGTCAAATGTGACGATTTTCGACAGCCCTACTTGTATTACTCTAGCAGCTAGTAACCTAGGCATACAGACTAAAGGCAAATGGTACTACTTGGACACTGAAGTCAGTTATGCCGAGGGATTCGTCTGCCAGGTTTAGATTATTGATCGGAGAAATACGGTAGGTAGCTTTAGGTGCCAGCTTGTGACGCCGATGGGAAATCAGCTCCTAGCATTCTCGCACAAAATTCAACTGGTTTCCTTAGCTATATGGCCACCAGTAATTCCTGGTTTTACGGCTTCGCCTATTGTTCCACTCGCTGTTATAACGCCTATAATGTTGAGAACTTATGCCAATCTTTTGGAGCTCACTTGCCTTCAGTTCACAACGCTTTTGAGAACACTGACCTCGTGAATGCTTTTTCCAGTGAGTTTTCTAGGTTCTTTCAAGAAATAAACCCAATTTCTAGGTTTATATGATCAACAAGGCCAAGACCCTTCATTTAAAGAAGTTATCTTTGGTCTCTATTCGCTTGATAACGGAACCACTTGGTACTTCACTGACCGTACTCGTGTGGCTTATACCAACTGGGGAAGTAACGGTAGGACTTTTAGTGGCTTTAAATTAAAATAAATTTAGATCCAAAAATGTACTCCTCTTATTCTGTAATAAGTGGAATTGATGGCAAATGGCATTCTGATGAGAAGTGGCAAACCATCGACGGTTCGCAGAGAAACGTCGGCTGTCAGATTAGGATCGACCAAAATTTGTGTCAATGAACATCCTTTGAATAAACTGTTGTCAAAAAAGAACGAGTATTCTTCAGCAAGATACTATAGTTCCACTCTTTTGCCTTCGCTGTAGCTTTATATCTTTGTACTTCCTTCGAGAAGATCCTTCCACAAACTACAGTCGCTAACGTGTAGCTTACCCTTATCAGCTAATCAACTTACTCTGAAGCTCATAAATACACTTGGCTTGCTAAGCTTTTTCAATTTGGTTTTCACAAATGATTTATTGATTTTTTTGGCTTCTCACAGTGCAGGCTGTGATAGCCAAATGCCCTCTCGACTGGGTCCCATATGAAGATAAATGTTATTTTTTCACTCCGTGAGTTGGCTATCCCTTCTATGGAAGTTAGAAAGTTCTATAAGATGGTGACTGATTACTATGCTGCGGAACAGATCTGCCAGACGAGAGGAGGACATCTAGCGTCAATTCATAGTCAACAACAGAATGATTTTATAATTAGCAGTGTGATCAGAGGACAGATGAGGCTCAACACCTATTCGCTTGACACCTATATTGGAGCGTTTTGAAACTTTTCAACTACTCAATGGGAATGGACGGATAGATCTCCGATGGATTTTATTCATTTTAGGCCTGTACATACTTATAATGGCCCTTCTGCTGCCATTATTTTGGATCCTTATATTCCAGATAAAACAACTGTCTGGTGGGATTGAGTAGAAATTACTGATAATTATGGTGAAGGATTCGTTTGCCAGGTGGATAGTTTCCTAGGTTACGACAGATAATTTAGGTCCCAGAATGTGATTCTAACGTCAAATCAGCTTCAAACATTATCTCTCAGAATAGTGATCTATCCCTGGCTTACTTGTCCTCTTCCAATTCATATTTTTACGGTTGTCCGAGCTGCTTACTTCGTACTTATTCGCCCACAGCCGCGGAGAGAGTTTGCCGTTCGATTGGAGCTCACTTACCTTCGATTCACAATGCCTTCGAAAATACCGATTTAATCAATGCCATTTCCAGTTAGTTAAATGCTTTAATTCGAAAAATTAATTATTTTAGAAGCACCTCAACCACATTATCATATGCAATTTATCTTCGGATTGATTAAAAATGCAACTGGAGGCGATTGGAGATTCACTGACGGCACTCAATTGGCTTATGCCAATTGGGCGCTAAATGGTGAGAGATCTAAGGTAGAAAAAGGCAAAAAGTATAGAACCTAAGAAATATACCCATATGGCTTATTCCTGGATCTCTGAAGAAGACGCAGAATGGCATACAGAATATCTGAGAGAGAAAGACTTCGGCTGTCAGATTAAGATTAATCAAAATTTGTGTCAATAAACATTCAACACAGATCACAATCAGATTAATCAATGGCTCTTGAGTATTAGCTACAGAAGAGTCTCTTGATTAGGATCGCATTAAACTAAAAAGTGGCAAAGAAATTTTGGCTAAAAATGAAAGAAAACGATTAATCGATCAGTCTTAAGTCCTTTTATGAATTAGAAAGCGATAATCCTGGAATGAGATGATAAAAGTAAAACAAAAATCAGAAGATTCTTTGAGGAGATGTTGACCCTCAGAAAAAAATAAAGGACTAGAAGACTATTATATTATTCCTTTAGTATCGCTTTGTCTCGCTTAGGTAAAAATCATCTGCTTTTCTCTCAAAATCGCGTCAAATATTGTGTTTTGTAGTTTGATAATTCTCATAGCCTGACCTCCTAGACAAATAAGGTAGTCCGTGATCATAAAATCAGCGTATTTCCTTTCTTGCATAATCTAGGAGCTACAAAGGAGCTTGGGACCAGTTCTTATCTCTACCAAAAAGTTAATAAAAGCACTCGATCAGCAGCTTAATTTTAGTTTTCAATGCGCTTTCTTCTTCTTCTTCCAGCCTTGGTTGCGGCAAAATGCCCTCTCAATTGGCTTCAATATGGAGATCTTTGTTACTTCTATTCACCGTGAGTTTATCTCTAAATATAGATTTAAGTTTTGTAGAATGACGGTTTCTTGGCAAGCAGCTGAGCAGATCTGTCAGACAAGAGGGGGGCATTTAGCTTCGATTCACAGTCAAGCACAGAATGATTTTATAATTAACAGTGTGATCCAGAGACAGGAGGTTCCCAACGATACTTTATATTATACGATTGCCGCCTACCTCGGAGGATATTACGACTACGCCACTAGAAAATGGAAATGGACAGACGATTCGCCAATGGATTATAACAACTATAGAAATGGCACAGCCCCAGACACTCCTTTCCTCGGCACTCATCCTCAAAGCATTCGAATGTTTACAGGAGAAGATGTCCAAACTCGTGGTACATGGTTCTATCTACAAAATTACTATGCAACTTACGCTCAAAGCTTCGTTTGTCAAGTAGGACTAGATGAAACAAAGTAAAAAAAGGCGCTTCTAGGCTCCTCCTTGTGATGCTAATGGAGTATCAGCTCCAAGTCTCCTCGCTCCGATAACCACAAATACAGCCCTTTTCTATATGGCCAGCAGTAATTCGTAAGGATTTTTTTAGCTGGAGAAGGACAATTATTGCTTCCAGATGGTTCTATGGATGTCCTAATTGTTTGGGAAAGATATATCTTCCACAAGAAGGAGAGCTTCTTTGTCAATCAATTGGAGGACACCTTCCATCGGTTGTCAACGCTTTCCAAAATACTGACCTCTACAATGGAATGCAAAGTAAGCTTTTTAATCGACAAAAATGAGAGATAAAATGTAGAAATGTGTAAGCAAGTCAACTCTCTAATGCAGTTTCAAACGTTCTTGTTTGGTTTAACTTCTGATGCGAGTGGATCCAATTGGACGTTTAATGATGGAACTCCGGTTGTTTTTACCAACTGGGGTGGCTCTGAGCCTAGAAACTACAATCATACGGCTTATTCGTTCGTTGATGCCTTTACTGGAGTTTGGTACTCAGACGATAATCACAGGGGATGGAATGGACACGACCTGGGATGCCAGATCAAGGTTGATATCAATCTCTGTCAATAAAGAGTAGCACTTTGTAACTTTATTTAGAGATTCATTCATATAGAAGGGGCTCAACGGCCATTTTGAAGGGTCAAAGCCCAATACAAATGATATTTCCACAAGTGGTGGATCTTTCCTTCTTATCTTCACAGCAGACTTTACAGAGTGCTTTGATCGCTTCCTCAGCATAGTCGCATGAATCATCGAAGATAATGAGCAACCTTCTATTCAAAGCAGGGGGAGGAAAGTTGACCAATTCAAATCGAATTCAAAAACAAAGATCCAGAGACTTTGGAAAAAAAACAGTCATTTTACTAAAAAAAAAACTAAGAAAATTCAACTAATTGAAAAAATAATGTGCGATTAAAAAAATAAATGAATAAGATAGGGCGAGGCAAATGCAATGCTCTAAATTTAGCTTATGATTTGAAACAATTTTGATCCTAGGTTACGGTAGCTTTTAATATAAGCTACATGTACATTTGTGAACAAAAGCTATTCTTCTCCTCCCATAATCATATACTGAAAAATCGTTTATTTCTTTAAAAAAAACAGCAAGTAATTAGAACAACATTGTCTGATCACAGAGCTGACAAGCTCGCTCGAAATCAGCTAGGGTAACATCAAAGAAGTCTTTAATTATCTCCATGGCCCCAGTAACGGCGGCCAAATAATGGTTGGGGACTTTAGGATTGAAGAAGCATCCAAACCAAGTAGGGAAGTATTCATTACAGAACTCGAAGAAGCTCATAAAATCTGGGCAATATGAAATATAAACTTTAGGTTCCTGGTTAGGTTGGTCATTTTCCAACTGGATAAAGGCTACAAAGCTAGAGTCTACGCGGGTCAGGACCATGGAGAGTTTAGCTTTAGAGGAAAGATCTTTCGAACGTCCAGACAGCATAACCGTGTGAACGGTTGAATTGAGATGATCGGACAGATTAAGTATATGTTTGATGGAGATTTTGATCGCCTTTTGCTTCTTTTGGTTGTGGAGAAGCTGAAATTTTATTTCTATTCTCGATTTTTGAGAAAAACAAATTGCCTAATTTTTTAGGTTACTTTAGCCTTTTTTGCTAGCTAAGTACGGTAGACAATGCGTGTGCACTGCGTATCAAAGGTCATAAATGCCAAACAAACCGAGAAAAGATTATCGACGACATTTTTCCCGATTTCTGCATTATCTTCACAAAAATCCTCTAATTGCAGAATTTCAACAGGAATTTTCCAATCCAAGATGGTCCTCACATTTCTAATTAATTTCTGGATATCTTTTGTGATGATAAGCTTGACCGTTTCCTAAAAAAATAATTTTTAAAAAAGATGAGGGCTCTCACCACGTTGCTTCCAATTTTGATGTTTTTTATATTTTGATCTGATTCGAAGTGACTTGGTCGAAGAGAGACAAAGATTTCATTAACGCAAAGCGAATCAATCATCCGCACCGTTTTGGCATAAATATTAGCCGATTTTAAGGTTTCTAGACAGGCCAACAAATCATTTGTATCATTCCTAAAATCTTTGAAGCAGATGCAAGGCACGAGGATGTTTTTGTATAAATCCATTTTATAAATTGATCCATCTCTCGGGTGAAATTCCTAAAAAGCTTTTTTAAATGGGGAATAAAGACCCACCACATAGTTTCTTATTCTCCACGGATTTTTGCTCATACTTTCTTTTACGGCGAAAAATAGAAATTGATCGTATTCACCGCTAATCCACCTGGCTGATGCCTTCATCTTTCCATAGCTCTTGGTATTCACCTGGAAATAAATGCCAAATTTTTGATGGAAACTGGAGTGGATCAAGCGGTTTTTCCAAGAAAAAGGAAATGGTTCCTTCGCCTACCTTTTCCAAAATCTTCTTAATAAATTTTCGAGGCAATATTTGAAGACAGAATTTGTCTTTGGATAGAATTTTTATCCTCAAATAGACGATTTTCTCCTCGAAACGTCAAAAACTCACCAAAGAGACAACTGCTTTGTGGCGGCATTAAGCAGAGTATATTCTTCTTTTAAAGAAGCTACCAGTTTTTCAGTGATTTCTTGATTTTCATCAAGATTGACTTGATTAGATGACAGGAGAACAGATAAATGTAGTGGTTGTTCATCCCAAAATTCGAGTATATCCATTATATCGTCAAGGCGATTTGATTCTCCCTGAATTGAAGCTTTAAAAGAGGAAAGAAGTAGATAAACCATCTCATCTCCGTCATAAATTTCATGCAATTGGAGGCGATCTTTTGTCAGAATACTCAGCCACTCCTTATAAATGACATATTTAGATCTAGCTGATTGAATACTGCCAAATAGCTCATTTATATTATTTTCCTTCCAATGAAGATCCAGTTGGAATGAAGAGACGATAGAAGAATAATGAATATGCTGCATTGGCGTAGAGCTTTTCGCTTCAACGCGAGTTTTCTTAAAAGTAAGGGGGATTCTCCTAAAGATTTTAAACAAAGTTGCGAGGGAAAGAGAAAAATTATGTAGGCAATCAATCTGAATGGAATTTCCCTCTCTTAGAGAAAAGAAAAAAATCAAATAGTCGCTTATTTACTTTATTATTACCATATATTAAAGATGAAGCGCTGAGAAAGTCATCTTCTTCTTGCAAACATTGCAGACTTTTTCCAATGTCTTGGCACAAGGCCGGCAGGAAGTATGGCCACACGAGAAGACAGTATTAATCTCATTTTTTGTGCAAACTTTGCAGAGGAGCTTCTTTTCTACATTGCCAATTTGAGATCTTAACTTGTTTGTTTCTTGAATGACTTGATCCATGTCCTTTTTACTTTGTTCCATTCTTTGGCTTTTCTAGCTGAATAGTCTTTGAATGAAGCAGCAGATTTTGCCAAAATCTCGGTGAACTTCTCGGGAAGTGAGTACTCGAATATAGGGCGAAAGGTCTTTGTTTCTTCGCAGAACAATTGGAGATTTATATCGCCATCTGCCACAAAGTTGAATAGGAAAACCGTGATCCCAGATTTGAAGAAGTTGGAGCAACAGCACGGATGCGATTCTTTTTAACGTAATTCAAAAGTGTGTTTTCACAAATCGAAAGTTGAATCGAAAAAAACTCTTCTTCCTCTGGCATGACTGGCAATTCAGCTTGCAATAGGCTTTCCTTCATCGAATTCTGGAGATCTGACGGCATTTCTGACATCCGAAAAATAAAATATTTTCTTTGGAAAATGGTAAGGAGAAAAGCTTGGAAGGAAAAAGTCAAATAAAAATGAATCGATTGGAGAAAGAATGCGAATTTTCGTTATTTCCATCTCCGCGGTCGCAAATGGTGAGAAAAGACGCATAAAAAGCAGAGAAGGTTGCCTATCCTGCGCAGTCAAATCGTCCTCTTAATTGATCAATATCTCAATTTTGCGTCAATTTCTATATCGAAATATTTCGACTCAAACTCTATTGTTGAGTGGTCCGAGGTGGTCACTCCGACTGAGCCAGACAGCGTAGGTGCGGCCGAGTTATCACCAGATGAGGAGTGAAAAACAGCTGATTCATTTGGATCTTTTGATTTCCAACTATTTGAATGGGAATAAGAATATCTTCCCACAACAATTATCACTGGGTAAAAATGAGCAAATGATTTACAAACGAAGACCATTGGAGGTGATATTCGGATAGCGGCAGATGCGGCACATCGCCCTCAAGGAATGGGGCGTGGCTTATGCACGTGTTTGGTTTAGTGAAGCTTTTGATCCGATTTGAAGTTCTCACCATTTGGGATGCCAACTCAAGAGGAATATTAATTTGTGTCAATAAAACTGTCTTTCTTCTGCTTTTGCGAGGCTAATTGTTGCTGTTGAACTGGCGAGGAGCCAGCAAAGGACAAAGGAAGGAGAACAGTCAGCGTGGTGTTTTGAGCGTCATAAAAATAGGTCTTTAACCCGTTCCAGAAACCCCTGATTCAGACAGGCAGAGCAAACAAATTTTGAGGCGGAATTGCCTGTTTTAGGCGGAGGATGGCCACTGACTGTTCTCCTCCCTGCCGACTATAAAAGTCTGTTCTTTTGATGGAGCAGCCAGGTGTTCGCCCATTCTTTGTTAAAAAGCGAAAGCGGTTGGAAAGGCAAGTAGAATCTCTACAGGAAGGATGTTCAAAAAAGACATAAAAATTGATCGACTTCTTCAAGAATGCAACCAACCAACATCCTGCACAAACTGCACCTCTAGGATTACTTGTGATAAATGGAGCAGAAAGAATACCGCTTCAATTGTTATCTCAAATAAATTGCTTAATCGCTTTAGTTTTGAAAGAATTTCCTCAGAAACGAATTCTGTTTTGGAGACTTAGATCATTTTCCCCGACCTAGATGGCTAGGTGCCAAGTGCTGGCGCGCTCATTGTGAATATAAGGTCAAAGGCTCTCTCTACTTCTCGGGCTCTACCCTTCTAAAAGTTTGTTAAAACACGCCAGCGCTAATAGTCTTTTATAATTAGTGGATTCTAATAATCATTGAGAGCTAGAATTCGCTTAAAAATGAGATTGATTAGTTAAAATCTGGCGGGAAAATCGACTTGAGGGGGCGTTAGGTCTTAAATTCAAGGGCCAAAAGAGGCTAGACTCTTATAGGACACTTCCCTTTAGGAGAACTCTCTCTTTTATCATCCCTCTTTCCCTATTGATTCCATTTTCAGACATTGCACAGCCAAGCCCCCCTCATCCCATATTGATTTCCTTTTTCTTGTGCTAGCGGCGACTGTTTTGGCGCCCTCTCTCTGCGCTCTGCAAGTTTGAACATGTTGAGATAACCCTAATGAACTTTTACTCTCTGTAATGAGCCATCTGTCTGTCTCGAGCATCATTTTCTCTCCTTTTGTTTGCTTTGTTCTCCCCGCCTTTTTTGTTTTCGAATTCAAATTTGCAGGAAATCAATGGCTGGCGAAGACACTTGGGAAGCTCATACCTTTCGAAAAAATGTGAGTGGTCGCTTCCAGTATTTGGTCTTTACTTGTACAGCGGAGGAAAAGATGGATGCGCCAATCTTGGATCAAGTAATCGTTGCTATCAATGAAAGGAAACATGGCTGGGTGATTGACGTCCAGGAAATTCGACTGACTTGTTTTGAGGAAGGCATATTTCAACATTTTGTTCAGCCTGAAAACTTGGAAACTTGCCGAAATCCTGCAGATATCAACGCTTGCTCTCTTTTCTATCGCGAGCTGACGGTCGATACGATTGAGGATGCAACATTTGCTATGAGGATTTCTGATAGCAGAAAACATTCTATCTATGAGGAATTTTATATTCCAAACTACTTTGGCCAACAGCTGCAAAAACTGCTCTTCAAGACAAAGAGCAACAAAACGGTTGGAGATCTCTGGGAGACCATCCGCGAGGAGCGAGAGAAGAACTTCTATCTTCAACGCCAGCTACTTGAAGCAACGCAAGTTATTCAAGCCATCAAAAATCAGAGAGATGAAATCGAATTCGAATTGAAATGCAACATCTGCACCGAGAATAAGAAGAACAAAGTCTTCACCTGCGGACACACCGCCTGTGGAGAGTGTGCCGCCAAGCTGGACGGCGTTTGCCACATCTGCAGGAGAGATGATATCTGGTGCCATAATCTCCACTTGTAATATGTGCGTTGCTTTTAAAATAAATTGTTTATTTCTTTCTTCTCTTACAGTGAGTCGGCCAAGGTCAAAGAGCACGAATTTTGAAAGCATTAGGTCAATTTGCTTGAAATTGAAAGCGCTGCTATCTAAAGCTAAAAAAGCATCACCGCTTGTTTTCTCCTTGATAAATTCATTCTTGGATTGTCGTCCTTTCAAGGTAGGTTCTCCTGTTTTTACTACCCTTTCTCACCCCTAATTCCTTTGTTTGGTTTGATCCGTTGGCCTCTCACCCTTATGAGAGTAATTAGTCCCTTCTCACCCCCAATTTTGATGGCTTCGGTCCGCTTTTCAACTCAATCAATCGCTTTTCAGATGAATAAAATTTTATCGTTTTTCTGCCGTCTCTTTGGCTTCAAAAAAGTCAAAAGTGATGTCTACTCTAAACCTTTATTGGAGATCGATGAACTCAAATTGGCTGTGGATCGCAAGAGATACGAGGAGCTATCAAAGAATTATGCCGAAAGCCAGCTGGAGTTGAAGAAACTCAAAGATTATTGCAGAATGCTAGACATGAAGGCCAAACTCATCATCGACAATTTGAAGCTTTCAATCAGAGAGAAGAGACACTACGAGGATGAGAATATCATCCTCTGCAAGCAGAAAGCCGAATTGGAGAAGCAGAAGAAGGATCTCGAAGAGCTGACTATTTGCAAAGTGTGCACCTTGAAAAGGAAGGATGTTGTCCTCAATTGCGGACACACCGCCTGTTTCGATTGCGCCTTGCATTTGAAGGTTTGCCACATTTGTAAAGCAAAAACCACTCGTCTGAGTTTCGTACATTTGTGATCAATCAAAATAAATAACCTTCTCAAGTTCATTTTTAATCGATGAGAGCTCGTCTATTCGAATTCTTTATTTCCTAATCAATGCCCGCCTCTTTTCAAATCTCTCTAGCCAGATGGGCAATACTGTGTCCGTTCGCAGGTCAATGGCGAGGGGCTATTTTCCCTGGCACTTGCTGCCTCCACTTATGAGCTAATAGGATAAAAGATTATCGCTATCGATTGCAAGTTTTTCTCTACTCCAAATGAGTATTTCTTTGGTTACGAGAGGAGAAAGTTTTCGAATCATTTTGATAAATTCCTCCCGTTTTTATAGAATCGCAAGCCTTTTTCCCAGAGAATTTTTCTTACATTAAAATCAACTAGCGACGATTTGAATTCCCTTTATCGATTCGAATAATCTAGAATTGTTTATCTTCCACAACTCACACAGATCATCTACAACTCCTCTTAGGCCATAAATAACAGGCTGTAAGCGGCAGCCTACCAACACATAATAAATCAACTAAGCTTTTGCAAATTTATGGGTCATTGCTTGCAAACTTATTGATTATTCATCCTCACTTCTTTTTCTTTGTATTTCGTCTATAAAAAAATATTTTAAGAACGATGGCTCCTCAAACGAAAACAACTGTAGCATCTCGAAAGACAGTTACCGTGAACAAGGAAGTTGAAGTTCTCAAAAAACAGTTGGAGAAAGAGATGAAAAAGACTGCGAAAGTTAGCGAAGAACTTCGCAATTTAAAAGCCAGCTTGAAGAAGTCCTCCAAAGAAACTAAAACTGGTGAAGTGACGATAATCGAGGCAAGCTTGAAAGAAGCTAAATCAGAGGTGCTTTTTTTTAAAATTTTCTTTATGATTCTCTCTTTATTTTAGAACAAAAAGCTGAATACCGAGCTGAATAAAGTCAAGAAAGAGCTCAACAATGAGAAGAAAAAGGCAGCCAAGGCTGAGCAAGAAAAGGATACGATGGAGACCGAGCTGCTCTGTAATATCTGTGTGCTTCGCAAGAAAAATATCGTCTTCGAGTGTGGCCATTGTCTTTGTGATACTTGTACCACCGGATTGAATGGAACCTGTCATGTCTGTAGGAGGGAAAACGTTTGGAAGCATAAGTTGCACTTGTAAAATTTTAGTAAAAGTTTTAACACTTTTTTATTAGCCCTTTATTAGTAGCTCTAAGCTTTTGATTATAAGAAAAACGAGCGGATTGTAAACTTGGTCGCTCGACAGATGTGACAAGAAGTCAATTGGGTTGCACATCCAAAGCAGAGAGAATGACCACAGAGAGAGAGTATTACATTTTTCCTTTCTAATTTACAAATCGGACAGTTTAGTTCATATTCTAGCTGAGCTACTTGGTTCAAAAGTCTTTTTATTTCTGCGTTCAGCTCGGCAATTTTCTCCATTTGTCCGGCGTTATTTATTTGACTCTTTTCTTTGAGAAAAAATATTCTCCAATTCGTTTTTCTCACGAAGGAGGTCCATCTCTTCGTGGGAGATAAACTGTAGCTCGTCGAAAATAGCCAAAGGGATGGGAACTTCTCGATAATATTGGATGTCATTCAGCGAGGGAAGATGATTCGACCAACAGCCCGATGACTCATCGGATGTAGATGATTTCATATAAACAGGCAGTTGATTCCAGATCATTTTTGGAGGAAGCGGATTGTTGTTGACAATTTTTTTGAGTAAATCACTGAGGGTTAGTCTAGCAGAATCATCCGACTAAACCTCCTTCATCGAAATAA
Organism: Oscheius sp. JU1382; assembly: GCA_932521405.1. Taxonomy (NCBI): domain Eukaryota; kingdom Metazoa; phylum Nematoda; class Chromadorea; order Rhabditida; family Rhabditidae; genus Oscheius; species Oscheius sp. JU1382. The sequence continues at coordinate 10,154,060 of OW051479.1, forward strand.
TCAGATAGACATTGCTTTTGATCCGAAAATGGGGAGCATCTTTAGCCTCTCGAAAGTCTCCAATCTTCGCCAATAGCAAGATCTTATGAGAGAAATGGCCCTCAATATCTCGAATTAGATGGATCGCCAAGGTTTCTTTCTTCGAAGATGTAAAAACAAGAGGAGAGATGGTCAATTCTTCAGCACGATACTTCTTGAACAGTTTGGCTAATCAAGAAGCCATGACTTAGGCCAAGCCTATTGGAATCTCTATAAGAATGAATCGATAAAGGGTAGAGACAAACCTTTCGCGGCGCGGATAAGAAAAGCGAAACGGCACCTTCTCTCTTTCGACAAAAAATGAATCTCTAATAGAAATATAAATACAGAGTGACCCAAAATAAAGTTCAAAAAGTTCAAGAGCTTACAGAAGAAAATAAGAAAGTTAGACTTCAAAGATGCCGAAAACTCCTTAAGCGGGCCGCAGGTCAAAATTGGGAGAGATTTCTGTTCACAGATGAGAAGCTGTTCACTATTGAGCAAGTTCACAGTTGCCAAAATGACAGAATATGATCTACAAAAGCTCCAGTTTCCTCCGCAATTCTCCAGCATCGTCAAAATCCTCTTTCTGTCATGGTGTGGGGAGGAATTTGTGCTACGGGCAAAATACCACTGGTTTTTCTTTAAAAAGGAGTGAAAATAAATCAAGAACTATATCGTCGTAATGTTTTGGAGGCAGTAGTACTTCCGTGGGCACAACAGCATTTTGGAAACAAGAGATGAACTTTTCAACAAGATTCCGCACCCTCTTATAGGGCAAAAAAGACTCAAGACTACGGTAGGACCCATTTTCCGCAATTTATCACTTCTGAAGAATGGCCACTTTACTCGCCGTACATTAATCCGCTTGACTATAGCATATAGTCAATATTGAAAACAAGAACTTGCTCTACACCACGTAAAAGTTTGGAATCTCTTAAACGATCATTGAAAAGAGAATGGGACAAATTATCCCCGGAAGAGCTGTGGCCCATAGCACAAAATTTCAAGAAGCGATTGCTGCTCTGTATCAATGCTCGTGGTGGCCATTTTGAAACCGACTGAAAATATTGTTGACTTCCATCTTTAGTTATTGTTTCATATTGTCATAATAACAATTTCTGTTGATTTAATAAAAATATCTATAAAAAACCTTGTCCACGTTATTTTGGGTCATCCTGTACTTCCGTTTTTAGATGTTCCGGCAGGCTAATAGCTGATATTCGCATGCTGCATATTCGGCTATCAATGCGCCTCTTTCCCAATTTTGACTCATTGTTTATAGTGTATGCTTTCGAAGCGACGATTTTAAAGTCTCACCCGCTGACTGCCAGGTCTAGCAGCCTTTCTCTCTCTCTCACACTCGATCTCAAATAGAATCTATCTTTTTTCAGGGTAATCATCATGTTCTCTTACATCCGTGACTCCAATCGGCATTCCGATGATGGAGGATATGTTCCTACTAGTACGGTCACAAGCCAATCGCCTGTTGTTGTTCATCTGATTGGAAATTCAAATAATCAATTTTTTCACAAACTCTTGACGATCACAACAACGAATCCTTTCAATATCTCAAGATTCAACCGAGAGACTCATCTGTTCGAATTTAATTTTGAGAACTATTATATCAACTCTTCCACAGAAAACAAAGCCAATCCATATGTGGCAAACAAATTGAAGAAGTATATGAACTCAATTAAACAGCCAAACTGTAGCGTGATTGAATCTCAAATCCTGTTGTTCATAAAGGTTCGTCGCTATGATGATCACAATGCGAAGATCTATAATCTGTCTTCGTTCGATATAAACGAATACTACTCTCAAATCATGACGCCGGTTTATTTGCTCGAAGATCTTCAACTGATGACCCTCAATGAAATGGGTCTCTTCCGAGAAAAAGAGTTTTTGGAGGACAAAACAAAGAAAGGACAGCTTCTCTGTGAATCTGACGAATATATGAAACTAAAGGAAAGCATTGAAAAACTGCAAAAGATTATCACCAAACAAGAGGCAGAACTCAACTGCGGCATTTGTCTGATCAATCGAAAGGATACCTTCTTTTCTCCTTGTGGACACACTGCCTGCTCTAGATGTGCTGATAAATTGAATAATGCTTGTCACATCTGTAGGAAACAAATCACACCTAGAACTCTCTATTTGTGATGCCTTTATTTTGTCACTCTTATCTTGCAGATAAATATTAGCCAACAGCTTCATGTTCTAGACTATAGTTTGTATACTGAACTCGAGGGTTTATTCTTCTAAACACATGGGTCATTTGCATAGGAGAGAATGTGTTTTTGCTTTGATGACTCAGATCAGATGATTTAGAGGGCTCAGAAGGGCTTTTATTGCTGATGACTATCCATCATAAACAGCTGAATTTCTCATGATTCGACTGTTTTTGAAAAGCAGAAACGTGAAATTAATAGCGAAAAAGAATTCTACGGAGATAGTCAGGACACGAGAAAACGGGTTGTCTTTCTTCATCTCTTCTAGGAGGAGGAATTTGCTCGATTTAGCTGTAGCTTATAGATACTACGCTGACCTAATTTGTATGCATCGATTCGAATTGCCTCTAATCATTATTAAAAGCGGTGACCTTCTCCGCCTTTTTGATCTTATTGAGCACCACTTCAGATCAAAGTTATATCTTGCAATGTTGTATTTTATTACGAGACTCTACTACAAATTATTTATCGCTGTGCCGTGTCTCATCCTAAAGGTTCTTATTAGCTCAATTTCTGTACCAAAACTATGTGAAAAGTGAGTTAAATCCGATAGATATTGAAGCCACTTTTAGTATCTTGATTTTCTCAAAAGTTCTCATTGGAATCGCCATGATGATCATCGAAGAAATCTTTGAAATATCGCCAGAAGATTATTATAATCGATTAAATCAGCTACTAGAGGAAGAGTCTCCCAAAGAGTTGGATCTTCAATTGGTTCATTTAATCGACGACCTGCATGGCGAATTCAGACATCAGCTTATTTTCCTTCGAGAAACTCGACAAGAACAACCAGATTTAATGGCTTACTTCCCTCAAAAGCCATTCCCCTACAAAATTATAAAAATTAGAGAATTTGGAGATTCTGATTACATAGAAATGATGGTAGATGACTCTGCTTCTCATTTAAAAGAACTACTTTTTACAAATGAGGATGACTGCATGAAGAAAAGGCTTCCCATCTATAGACACTGCAAAAGAACGACTTCTAACCTGGGAGATTTGATTTTCAACTGTTCTGGAGAGAATTCCACTGAGAAGGCTTTTGAACGAGCTCCTATTCCATACAACAGCGCTTACCAGCTAGAAGTCTGCATCCAAACGATTAATGAAAGAGAACTACAGAAATTAAAGCTGGAACCTGAAGAAACTATTCGAGATCTTGTGAACAAGATAATCAACTTTGAGGCGGAGGTCTATTGTGGAGTTTGTTTCATCGAGAAGAAAAACGTCGTCTTCTCTTGTGGACACACTGCCTGTCGAAAATGTGCCAAAGAGCTGAAGAAGACTTGTCACATATGTCGAAAAAAAGAGATCACCTTTACCACTCTTTATTTGTAATTTGAATGTAAATAAATTTATTGTTGATATCTCGTCGCATCTATTAGAGGATTTACAAGCTAATTCCCATTCAAATCGCTTTAAAATTCATTCACTAGTGTGATTGATTTTCGATAGCACTTCTACTCAAAATGGAGCCAATACTTATCCTTTTTGGGCTTGTCGTTCTTTTCATTCTTTTAATATTTGCTGTTGATATCATCTTAACGTAAGAGTAATCCATTATTTATAATATTTTCTCTCATTTTCAGGCTCTTAAGTATAATTGTAGGATGGGTGATCGATCAGGATGAGGAGGTTGAAGATTCAGATTTGGAGCAACAGCAGCTCAGTGGATATTTAGAAGAGCGTATCCTCGAGCGAGCTAGATTTCCAGAACCTCCTCGGGAGGATGAAAATGACTCGGAAAAGCTGTTGATCCAATTGGAAAATGAAATAACCAATCCGGCTGAGGAGATGAAAAAAAGTGAAGAAGAAATTCAGCAAGGGAGAGAAGATTTTGATATAATTTGTTTAACCCTTCAACAGCAAATAGACGACTATGAAACTATCCTAAATTGTGGGATTTGCACCGCAAATAGGAGGAATATTGTCTTCACCTGCGGTCACACTAGCTGTAGCGAGTGCGCCGTTCGATTAATCCCAAGGATTTGCCCCATTTGCAGGAAGGATATTGAACTCTTCCACCTTCATTTATAAAAAAAATGGATAAATAAAATTGTCTATTTTCCTGAGAGAGTAACCAAGTAGAAAAATTGCGCATTTCTGTTGATTATGAGATTGTTTTTGAGCCATAGAGGTGGAAATGATCAATCTCCGCTGAGAATATGTCCCACGATCTTATAGAGGAGATCATTCTCTATAAAATAAGCTAAGTTTTAAAAAAAAGTAGCTAGAATCTAGATATTTGGACTGATTCTCAAGGGACCAAACTTACAAAAGAAAACGCTCTTTTCTCTCGCTTAATTCGCATTTTCTAGTCTCTACAGTAACTTTCAGCTGAAATTATGTTCTGCGATTTTGTAGCCCTTGATCTCCTCTATAAATTGATGGAACATAATTTCATATGAAAACTATTCTGAATCCTAGAAAAAATGGAGGCTACAGTAATTCATCCTAATTACAGAAAGATCGCCCTTTAGTAAAGTTCTCCCTCTTCTCAGAAAAGGATAATCCTTGGCTCTTTGTTGACTATCCCTATTTATAGCCAATTGACGTAGGCTTAGCTCATCATGCGTAGAAGTAATTTCCAAGCAACAATCAGTTCCCCAGCAACGCCACATCACCCCAGGTCAAAAAGTGTTCAGCTCAATAGTTATTTCTTTTATCCAGCTGATTCACCTGTGAGGTTTGACCTCATCTCTCTCTCTAACTCTCGCTGATCCGAAGAACAGGTTCTGTCGTCTGACAATAATAATTTCAGAATGAATATGATCAGTATGTCGACTATGATGGCCAATTATTTACATCTTGGAAGCATGGAGACTATTCTCTTCAATTTTTGGATGCCAGAAACGCCAATAGGTTGGTCATTTTTAGCTTCTTTAGCTGAATTTTTTTCTAGGAATGGCCCTTTCTTGTCTCTTAGTCATGGTGGTGGCGTTTTTTCGAGAAACAATTCGTTGGTATCGATCGTATCGAAGAGCTCAACGGGCACTCGATCTTCCTATGACTTCAGCTGATCGACTGCTTTATTCTCCTCGCTTCACTTCTATCCATTTCATCAACGCGTGGTTTCATTTTCTTGAAGTTCTTCTCTCAACTCTTTTGATGCTAATCGTAATGACTTTTAATATTTGGCTGGGGCTTGCAGTCATTTTGGGGCAGGTGGGTTGTTGATTTTAATTGAGGAAGAAGTGGAAATTTTCAGGTGATTTCAAAGCTAATCTTGACGATTTTTTTCCCAAACTTTGAGGCATAAAAGTGTTTATTTCGATTTGTTTAAAACTCTTTTTATCTTGAAGGAGCACCGACATTTTTCAAAAAGTGAAGAACCATCCCGCGAATCTGCCAGGAGAACGCCTCCCATTCAGTCTTCTTCCAGGTTTGCTTGATCGACTCAGGGCCAATCACATCCACCACAATTTTTGTCTCAAAATCCGAAAGGACGAGCGATTTATTCTGAAAAAATATTCAAATTAGAATTGGAATTACCTGATCTTTGTTTGTAAACGTGATCTCCGCTGTACCCGATTGGCCAACGTTAAAAATAAAACCAAGGGAGTACTCTTCCGCCATCTGGAAATAACATGAGAGACGATTAATATTTTTCATTAACAACAAGCGCACGAGCTTGTCGTAAATCTTAAAAAGACGACAAGCTAGATTGATTAAACTCTCTCTCTCTCTCTCGCTTTTTTTTAAAACACGGGGTATTTTTGATGTTCAGCAAATGCTGCTTTTAGAAGATTTCAAGGATTAGAACATAGAAAATTCAAAAAAAATTGGCCAAATTTGGGCTGAAAATCAGTCAAGTTTAGATACAAATAACACGACTGTTCGATAAAATCACCTGTAGGAGTTCATTCTTCCTGTCAATTAGCCTGAATCGACCTCCTTTTGTTGGAGTCCTTGAGGAAGGCTGATGCATCGGAGGGTTTTGAATCTGACTCGGCCCTTGGCCAGAATTGGATGAAGGCCCAGTAACTTCTTCTTTTGGCACAATTCCATCAAAAATATTACTAGGAGCTGGCTGGATATTTTGCTGCATCATTTGCTGAGGAACCGGATTCATGTGTGGCACCATGTTGTTCATGTTATTCATAAAATTTGGCAATAAAAACTGGAAATAGGTAAAAGAAAACTCAGAAAAAGCACCTGGGGATTCATAAAATTTTGATAATCATAGTTTTCTTCTATTTTGACGGTCGCGGTAGCGCCTTGGCTCGCTGAAAGACATAAAAATAGACTTTGAAAAGAAAGACGAACTCACAAGGACCGGCCTGGCTGTCTTCTGGAGCGAAGCCATTCAATAATTTATGCTGAAGATCGTCGAAATTTTGAGGCACGGGGATTGTATTTATCCCGGGGATTCTCAAACCACCGTGGTGGTGTTCCCCTCCTTTATAGACGTAGATCTGATTATCAGCCATAGTCAGGGCATACATTTGGAAAGGACAGCGAGTCCTCTTCCAGGCGTTGCATCTGAAGGAAATAGATGTTTTTTGAGAGGTAAATTTGTTGAGAGTTTAGTCTTAAAAACCAGTTAAAATGGGTTTTCTGGAGATCTGGCAGACAAACTGCTCAAAAATTCTCACTTTTTAGACAAAAATCTTAACCAAGTTTGGCTCAAAACGTCACAGATTGTAAGCCATTAAAGTCATTGAAATTTCATCTAGAAATTCTAGATGTTTTTGGTTAAAAATAAATCCAAAAAAAAACAATTTGCCTCGAGAAAATCCACAGTTTGATGAAGCTTTTTGATTCGATTTTAGAAGGTAAAAACAGTATTTTTCTACTAATTTAAAGCCAAAAAATAATTAAATAACTCAACCTGTAGGTGACTTTGGATCCACTGAGCAGCTCGTCGGTTTTTCTCCTTGAAACCTTATTTTGTCTAGCAATCGCCTTGACTTCCATGTCTGATTTATAGACTCCATAGAGATTCCATTGAATATTTCCTCTTTTTTGATTCAATTCAGGCGGTAAAAAGCCTTGAGCCATCTTGGATCCTCTCTTCTTCGGCGAGGGAGTAAGCGGCTCTTCTTTAGGAATAATTCCCGGCTCCATTTTGGGCGTATTTCCCAAAGCGGTAGTCATTTTTCTGAAAATTAGCAAAAAATAGTTGAAAAATCGAGGGAAGCGAGGGAAAAGCGCCTTGTGTTCAAAAGCGTAAGGGGGGAGAATGGGGGACGCAGCGAGCGACCCCCTATTGATTGGACCCCCGCTAATCTTCTCGGCGGTCTTTCTCAGGGGGGAGAGCTTGCCTCCTCGAAAGAAAGTTGAAATCTCAAGACCCTTTTTGAAATTAGTCCCGGGGAGAGCGAGGATTAATTTTATAGGGCAGTCAGGCGTACAAATTTGCTGCTTTTTCTATTAACTTTTCTGCTAGAAATCCAAGAATTTTCTCCTATAAATTTAAAGTTTTATTTTCTCTTTCTCTACAAAAATACATATTATGCAATGAGAATGATCAAAATCACGATCAACCTGATTTTCCTCCAGAATTATAATAAGGCTCGTCTCTCTCAATTGCCTCAATTTTTTTAGTTTAGCACCGTAAATTTACAAATTGGCCAATACAATAACCCAAATACAGCAACCCAACGATTATTAATATTCTTGGCAACCGGGAGACTCTTCTGGACTTATTTCGCGTCCAAAATAAAATAAATTGGAAAGATAATCACAACAGAAGGGGATAGAGGAGCAGGCAGGGAGATTTCTACAAGTATCCAATCAAATATAATGCACTAATTTTGTGGAGAAAAGCGAAGGTCATTGAGCGAAGGCAACACGTAAGACACTTGGTAGGCTTTTTTTGAGAGTAAAAAAATTTAAATAAAACAATCGGGAGATTACTAATTATTCCTATGGGCGGGCTGGTTACTATGAGGGATTTTCGGCTTCTGCCAGAAGGAGTCTTGCACAGCAAAGCCGTCTATTGTTGCCCCGAGATGTTTTGTCGGTATTTGGGAGAAGGACTTTCCTCCAGAATCGTATCTGAAATCAACTTAGAAAAAGCAGAGTATTTCACTCACTTAAACATGATTTTAATCATCTCCTCTGTGCATTTGCTCGGCCCTTGTCCAGAGATCTTCTCAATCGTATCGGACTGCTGATCCCAGGCATATAATCCTCTATATTGGCATTTATGATCCCTGAAGTGAATCAAAAAGTGTTTAGAACTTGAGCTGGCCAGATCATTCATCGCCTGAATTATGCTACTATTTATCGTTAAAAAAGGGAAAAAACCTTCATCAATTGATCTTTATTCACAGGCCCTGGGAAGACGGCATACTGTAGGGCGTTGATAATAAGGGAGCGGTTGGACTTGGGAGCAGTTTTGGCGAATAATTTATGCGCTAAAAATGGTACCTTTCCAAGGGGGAAATTAGCTAGAACTCACTTGGCTCTTGCAGACTCGCTACTTTGATTTCAGCATTGGAAATTCCTCTTGCCCGGGTGTTGGCCTTATCTCCTCCCATACTTGATTCTGTCATCTAAAAAAGGGAGAGAGAATATACTGTATTTTGGAGGATTCTACCTGTGATTTTGTCCTAATAAAAGGAGGCTGAGAGTGTCCTCTTGCTGAACTAACAGATCTGGCTGATATTGGCTCCAAGCCGAGTTCTTTTTCCATCTTTTTCCTCTTATAATCTTCCAATATCTTTTGCCTTTGGATTTCTTTCTCCAATTTTTTCTGCTCAGCAGCCTCCTTTTTCGCTTCTTCTGCCAGCTTCTTCTCTATATTCCTCTGCTCCATAGCATCGACCTTATTTTCCATTTCTTCTTTCCTCTTCTGGGTTTTTGCTAGAAGAGCTGCTCGTTTTGCTTCCCTCCTTTGTTCGGCTATTTTATCCGAATCATCAGCCGTTTGATCAACGACAAAAGTGGGAGCAGGAGGGGCAGAAGCTCTAAAACATTTTTTTGAAAAAGAAGAAAGGGAGGTCTTTACCTGGAAGAATCGAAGCCATTTCCATTTTGATAAGACATTCCAGGATCTCTAGGTGGGGAATAATGTTGAGCCTGGGGACCCGGATCAGCAACTTTATCAGCTGGGACAGATTCATCTCGAGAATCCCTTGATCTCCGCTTCACTGAGCCAACAACCGACGGTGAACGGCGCTGTTGCTGCATAGAGAAATCCTAAAAAATATAAAATCAACTTCTTCTTTTTTGAAAAGAAAACTCACGTCGCCGTTGGGAACAGTCGGCACCAAATCTGGATGATTAACGAGATCTTGTTCGTTTTTGATGAACGTCTGATTCTCCCAAGTTCTTCGCTGCGGTCTGCCAGTATGGCCCTAGAATTAGTCGTAAATTCACACCGGATGAGGAGGAGGGATCGGTCATATAATAACTGGATTTTAGAGTTACCTACCGCTTTCATGGTCATTCCCCAATTGGTCAGGTTTCTATTCAATTCCAGCGGAGGATCTAGACGACTTGAACTAGCCTAAAAAACTCAAAATTAACAATTATCGTAATCCTTGAGTTCTCTAAAAGTTTTTTTGTGGATAAATTTGAAAAAAAATCAGGAATCCCTCAACCGAAAGAAACCAAGATTTTAAACCAAACTTACATCGTGCGAGTGCAGGCGGAAAGTGTTCTGCCCATCCTGTAAACTATCGTATCCGGAGACCATGCTCATATTATCCGAATTGTCGAGGAATCCTCGATTGGGAGTATCCACAGGAGTTGAAGCGTAGGAATAAGACTGCGGCTGTTGATGACCATATCCCATTTCTTGAGGTGGATAGGCGTGCTGCTAAAAGAGAGCGAAACAATAAGCGGATAAATGACACCCAGAAATGATGAGACCCAAAAATTAAAAGCCAAACCTGCTGATAAACAGGTGAAACATCGTGCTGCATAGACCCCATCCCTTGATGTAACCCAAAGCCGGTAGCTGCATGAGCCGATTGGTGCATCTAGAAAAATACCCAAATAGATTGAAAGGAAAGGAGAGGGAATGCAGAGCAAATAAATCGTAAAAATGAAACTGACCAAACTGAAGCCTTGTTGTTGCTGGGGCATCATCGTGCTGTGACCGTTTTGTGGCGCATAGGGAGAGGATTGCATCATTCCTGAATTAAATAGATTCGATTTAAATGGTGGAAGATCATGAAATTACAGTATCTCCTCTTTATTTGACCGTTTTTAGACAAAATGTAGTAATTTTTTTTTTCGAGTTTTTAATGTTCTACAATCTTGTAGCTCTTAATTTCCGTTATGCAAAAAGCATCCTACCTGGGACTTGATGGTAGCCATAGGCTCCTTCATTTGGCATCTGTCCTGGTAAATAATTGATCATCCCATTGCTCAAACTCGATCGCATCTGGAACAAGTATTTCACAATAAAACGGAAGTTTACCTGGTTAGACATGCCATAAGCCTGCTGTTGTTGCATCGGCTGTTGGTAATAATCAAAAGGTTGTTGGTAAGGAGGAGGCTGCTGCTGCTGCATACTTGCGTTGTGAGGAAGAGTGCCGTAATCTGCTCGAGCTGATTGTGGATGGATTTGATCTATAAATTTATCAATTTTTTTATTTAAAAAGAGATTTTACCTTGGTAGACACTTGGCTGAGAGACGGCTCGGCTCATTCTAGCTTGCTGATCATTCTCCCGCTCAATTTTGAGACGCTCGAAGAGGTCCTCCATTTTGGCCAAGCGTTGCGACATCTCGCTGAGCATTTTCGAGTCCGGCGATTGGGGCACTTGCTGAATGAGTCATTGTGACTGAGAGAGGGAGGTGGCGACTTTCATCGCTACCAGAGGGGGCTACTCACCTTTGCTTGGTTCATTACTGCAAAGAAAGCCGCTTTCGTCTTCTCAGCGCGTTCCGTCTCACTCATTGTGCTGAAATAAAAGAACTTTTTTTTTCTCATAAAGAGATCTCTTCAAAAGATCCTAAGAGCAGATTTAAAAAGCGCAAGAAAGACCATTTACGGACTACTGTAGCCGCTCTTTTTGAAGGATGCGTATTTTTGATACCTTCTAATGGCGTAGACCAGTTTTTTGTTGTTTTTCAAGGCCCAATCATTCCTTTTGAAGTAAATTCAACTTGAAATATCGATTTCGTCAAGTTCTATTACTCAAGGACAGGCAAAAACCTTGAAAATGATCAAAGAAAGACCCCCTAATGTAAAGATTTCTTTGATCCTGGGCTTCAAAGTACCAACCTCTGCATCATTTTCCTCTTTTCGTGCTCTCTTCTCTTCTCTTCTAATGCCATTCGAATAGAGGCAGCTGGTAGGGAATCAGATCTTGTGTATTGCCCGGTTTGGGAGAGATTTCCATTTGATCCAGCATCGTATTGAGGTAATCTTCCAAAATTTGTAACATTCCCACTGAAATCTGGCGCTGGTTTGGGCATATTCCTTCCCCAAGTGGCTGATCTATAAGAAGAAATTGTTAAAAAAGAAGAGATGGATTTACCTATTGGTCATTAGACTGTCCTGACTCATCATGCTCATGCTCCTTGTAGGAGTAGTCTGAGCCACGTGTACATTGGCGAATGGATTCCTCACTCTGGAAACATCTGGCTTACAACTGAAAAGACAAAAGACGCCGCTGGGAGTCCATCTGTTTGAAGCCAAAAACGAACGAACCTAGGAGGATGGGGTGAACGGGCAGCTGAATTAGCCGCTCTTAAATCCGGGATGGCATGAACCGGTACAAATCGTCTAGGCGATGTCACTGCCTCCGGCTGCTGAGGGACTAAAGCTCTTATATAGAAAATATCGTTCAAATCAACTAACCGATTGGCGGAGGCTCCAAAATATCAAAGAGATCCGCCAAGAAGACATTTACATTCATCTGCATCGTATCATGGAGATATAAGAGATCCTCAATCTCCATGTGAAATGAGTTGATCGGCAGGAAATTTCGACAAAACTCTCGAATTAACAAGAGATTGTATTGACAATCAGGATTAGACATCTTGTCGTTAAAACAAACATCTGAGAGAGAATAATAATAAAATTGGTAGAAGGATTCACCTTCTATTGGGAGCTCTCTTGGTCGATAATAGGAAATAAGAGCGCAGAGACATTGCCCATCACTGATCTCATCATAAAGATCTTCCATTTCTGGGATCATCCCGTCATCTCCTCCTGAAAAATTGGACTATTTTTATGCTCTTTTTCTGCTCTACAAAATTATAGAAAATTAAAAATCCTACCTTTGAGTTGAATCTGACTCTGCTCTACATCATCCCTGACTAGGAGGCAAATCTTATTAATCCAAAAAAGAAGAGCATCAGCTGAATCCATTGGCCTCTCCCGGTCGTCAACACTCGTTTGCCTTGAAACTGAGTCAACTACTCGTTCTACTGTCACAATATTCCTCAAGTGAGCTAACATTAAGGCGTCTATTACTGCTAGATGAGCCAGCTGAATGAAATAGAAATAAAATCTAAATAAAATTACTTTTTGGAATGGCTCTACGTTCATCAGCTCGTGTTCTGAGACGGGATGGCCTCCTTCTTCTGCTCGCTGCACTACATCGATGCCGTAATCTGTAAGGACTGCGAGGACTGCTCCATGGGACTGCTGAAAGATCATTGATTCCTGAAGAATTCTGAGCGGTGTCAAAACAAATTAACATTGATCCTAATGCGACAGGCGATTTTTCGCTGGGTTGGTAGGAAAAACCCGGTTTCTTGGCGATTTCCCTATGATAAGAAAAGCCGATTCGCTGGAGGAGAGATCATCCAAGCTTTTTGACAGCGATTTTTAGCGATAATTTTATCAGGGCAGCACGAGGCTGTACTCTCTCCCCTTTCTCTCTCGCAACTGGCAACTACGAGGATTTATGGAGGTTCCCTGAACTAGTCGAGCGAGAGCCAGGTGTTAAAATTTCGCAAGGGTCTGGACTTTACGAGGCTACTACAATCTCATGACCTTCTAATCGATTGAGGCAATCTTCTTCAATAGAGCCCTATGAATAATGAAAAAGCAAATAAAAATGAATCAAAACTCACATTTACGAGATGAGGTTCTTTAAAAATTTTGGCGGCTGCTTGAGAATAGAGGGATCCATTGCTCAAAGCTGTGAGGACTGCTGTATCGAAGTGAAAACTACCCTAGAAATAGCAAAAGAAGTTTAAAGAAGAATCAAAAATTGACTTACCGTATCGTCTCTAACTATTCCGTGCTTTAATTTATCAGGGATATTTGCAGCAATCTCATATACCCGTGTGATCACCCACTTCACTGAGGCCGCTAATTTTCCCTGAAAAAAGAGAGAAACATTAATGGTTTAATTGTGGCTGGCTGGCCAATAGCGTCCGGAATAATGATGGCGAGTTTCGAGGAGGAAAAAAGTTTGACGGCGCTGACCTTTCACAAAGGAAAATAAAGGCCATTATGCGGGGCTGTAACGGGAAATGCAGGTGAGGTAAAAATATACAGCGGGAAGATCAAAGCCAATAAACTAATTCGATGAGAGAACATTAAAAATGGCTGATTTTCTGAAAATTTTTGCCCAAAAATCCATAAAAATGGCAGTTTCTCATCTAGAAAAAGCCACTACAATTGAATTTTGCCCGAAAAGTCAGGAAATAAATCAAAAAAGGATTGGACTTTCCAGGAATTTTGACTTACTTTTATCCAATTTTTCAAAGATTTCTCATCCATTTCTTTTCCCCCAATTTTTAGAACAAAATTCCCATAAAAGACCTTGAATTCCTTGTTCCTTTTCGTCATTTCTCTCTTGCTAAACTTGGGAGAGTCCAAGGTTGTCAGTCATTCATGACTAGCTGCATTCCCAATAGCCTCTCCCAAGTCAAGCAAGCACCCCATCACCCAAATTCCCTCAAAGAATCCTCGCTTACCTCAACTTCACTATAATTCTCGATCGGAATCAGGGGAGGGAGGACAATTTCGCCCATTTTATCATCTGCTTTCCACCTCTCTCAAGGCCTCATTCAGGGGTTTTTCGAGGAAAAATCGTGGCGCTCTGAAAAGAGATTTCTATGAAAAGAAGAGAAAAAAGAGGAAAACAAATTTGGGTGGCAATGGAAACTCCAAATTGGCCATTTGGTGGGCGTTGACAAGCTGATAAGATGTTGGAAAATTTAAGGGAAAAGATAGGTCAAGGAAAAACGTCATCGAAGGACCAAAAAAACAAAAAATTTCCTCCTAAATTGACAGAAAACCATCCAAAAAGCCAAGAAAATCAGAGAGTTTTATCAAAATCCATCTAGATAGGCAAATTTATATCAAAAAATATCCTCAAAATTGAGCTAAAAAGAAGTAAAAGAGACACGTATTGTGGTGGTAAGAGGCTGGACAAATATTACGGACTTTGTCGAGGGTGAGTGGCCGGTGGAGACAATTAAAACGGGCTTTAATTTAGCGGGAAATTTCAATTTCTCAATTTATTTTGGAAAAAGCTATCAAATTCTAGTATTTTCTCCGCTAAAATCACTTTTTGACAAGAGAAAATCCAAAAATTCGAGAGGAATTGACTAAAAACTAGAGATTTTGAATAGAAATCCCAGGTTTGATGGAGAAATTTCAATAAACGAGGCGCCAAGGGGCCGAAAACAATCAAAGTCGTCAATCCCACGATTCAAATACAAATAAAGAATCCACCCGCTATAAAGACAAGTGTGTCGTGGGGTCAGCGACCGCGACGCGTGGCGCAACGCACCCGAAATCGCGAGAATAGAAAAGAACTAAAGCTCCCTAGCTCCACTAAAACAGAATTCATTATTCTTTTGTCCTAAAAATCCTTCCTAAAATCCATAGGAGGTTGGGGCATCTCCAGATTACTGTAGCTCCCTCTCTAGTTTCAAATTTTTTCAATTATTTTGTCGCGTTTCTCTTTAAAATTGTGTCCAACTGCCTCCTTGTTTACTCTCCAACTCCACCAAAAAATTGGAAGTTGACAACTTTTTATGACCCCCACTCCCCTCCCCTCGGAGATAGATCGTGTCACAAGATAGCTTGATTCTCCCATCTCGAACGAATAAATAATCTCCTTTTCCCTCTGCCTCCAATAGTATAAAAGAGATTACAAAAAGCAATGATATTTGCATCTGTCAGCAAGCACGATATGCACTTGACCCTGAATATTAAGTAGGATCCCTGGGGAGAATCGAGAGAGAGGAAATCGGGGAGAACAAAAAGAAAATGGACAGGCTATGAAGGAACACGTGCGCCTATAAATTCTAATGAAGACAACTGGAGGAGGGAAGGGTCAGGAGGGGTTTCGTGACCAATCTCCATAGTAGAACGAAATTATTCGGATTGTTTTCAAAGTTGGATAAAGAAACAGTTGGAATCTCTAGGGAGAGATAAAAGCGAAGAGAGAGAAGGGAAAATATATAAAAGATGAAGTCTGCAGGGCTTCTTTTGTGCGTAAAATGTCTTAGTCATTACTCGTCGCATCTTGTTCATTGGATTCTTCAGATCTGTACAATTTCACTAGAAATAGAGTCTAATTTATCTGAAATTTTAGAGAGAGAGAGAGAGCGAGCAAGACTACAAATAGGAATAAGAAAAGCCTCCACACCAGGAGGAATGCTCGATTGGATTGCAGCTTTTGCTCTCTGTTGCGCTTCGATCTCCATCCATTACGTCTCCTTATTCGTTTTTCAGAGCTGTGAGCTCAGATTTTCTGGGCTTTAGAAGTTGCAATTCAAGCTAAATCCCCCTTTAGCTTTAAACCTATCGTGTACTTTTCTGTTAGCTCTGTTCTCCCACGCCCGATCTCCAGTCGTCTCAGTTCTGTTTGAATGATCTTTAAAACAGTAAAACACAGAACATCGGAACGGCTGTGGGTTTGTGTCAGCGAATAGTTTACTCAACTCGTTCAAAAAAACTCTTAAGAGCTTGTTTATCTCATTTTTAGGATCAAAACTCAAGTAAATCCGAAGAATGGATGCCAATTCACTTAGTTTTTGTCATCATCGGCGGCTGCTTCAAGATGGCCTCCTCCTGTCTAAAAGAAGTGAGATTTTTTGATTGAGGATCTGAGATACAGTTCTCCTCGCTTTTTGGGTCAGATCCAGATGTTAATCTTTTCTCGCGGCGCAGTTTTCAACACAATCTCATTTCCGCTCTCACACCCTTAGATTCCAGGATCTCACTCAGCCTTCTTCGTCTTCTTTTCTCTCCTTCACTGGCAGCAGCTGCTCTTCCTCAAGCCTTTCCTCCACAATGGGCAGAAAGCATAAAAGCCGCCGTCAGCAGAAGCAGCAACTCGCTTCAGAGTTGGAAAGCGTGACTGGAAGTTGCTCTTCCTCCCAATCGGCTGAAACGATTGTCGAGATGCCGGCTGTGGCCGAACAGCAGCACAACCCTCCGAAGGTCTCCAAGATTCCAGTATTGGCTGCAAATGCTCGACTTGTTCGCTCATCTCCTTCTCTCAACACAACCGGATCAAGGATTCCTCGTCTTCCGGTTAGTTCTTCTCTCAAAATTTGGAAGATTTTCAGGCGCTTTGTGCCACTACGTTGACTTGTTCAACCACTTCCTCCTATTCCCTCACATCAGACTCATCCGATAAAGGTCAATTTGTGACGGATGACCGAGTAACAAGAGCCGGCATCCTAGATCTTGTGACTGTTCACGAGACTTCTATCCATGAAGTGCCAGTAGTTTTGAATGAAAGCCAACTTCCTATTCAAATTTCGGCTGAACATGACGGAATGGAGATCAAGATCGGGTTCGCTGCACTGATCGACGACGAAGCTGCCCTTCTCTCGGCTGATCTCCGGGCAAGAGCCTGACCTCCTTTTTTGGAAGATATCTAATCAAAAAGTAAAGTGATTTGAGTCATGTTTTCTGTATCTAGTCTTACGTCTTTCTGGGAGCAAATAAGAGGCAATTTTAGCTATTTACCTGGACACAAAACGGCTCAAATTGAGAGTCATTTCTTGAACTCAAAATGTCCCCCCGAAAAGTCCCTTCTCTCTCTCTCTCACACATTTCCGATTGACAATGATCAATTAGGAAGAAATAAGCCGCACATTGCCCGTTATAATAAACATCATTTGATCTTGGAACCTTTCTAGAGGATAAGAAGGCGATTAGCAGAAGTAAATGCAGCACTTTAAAAGCCCTGAATGAACTACTAATTACGGTAGAATAGCAGACAATTAGAAGGAACAAATCACGTTATTTTTAAGGGTACAAAACCAGGTAAAAACATGTTCACTTTTTCTCTACTTGCTTGGAAATTAGTCAGTCTCAGAAAGTCAAAAATTGCCTGAGATTATGTAAAAATTAAGCTTCCTTTGCTTGTTGATCCCCTCATAAGACCTTGCCAGCTCCCAGTCGAAAGAAGTTTTATTGCTGGAAAATCTCGCCGATTATTATATTCCTGATTTTCTCGAAGGGTCCAGCCTCCCCCGCAACTCTCTTTCTCTCTCTCTGTGTCTGACCGAGTACAATTTTGTCTAATTGCTCTTCTGGTCTCTTCTCGATCATCAAAACAAGATTATTGAAGAGCAAGAAGAAGAAGAGATCAACCTGCTAGACGCTGACTCCTAGCACCCTCTATTCGCCCCGTATTCCATCAGAGATCTGGTAGAAGACTGTTGACTTCTAGTTTTATTTTTCGAAGGTAAGTATTAGGTTGTGGAAGACAATTTGTCTGGGCATTTTACGACCTCCCCGTTGAACTTTTTTTTTGTTGTTTTCGCTTCATAGATTACCTCCCCCTAGGCCTTCAAAAACCAAGAAGGAGGGAGAACTGATTTGGTTAGCTCCCAAGGTTCAAAGAGACTAAGCAGCCCCTACTTTTAAAATCTCGTCTCGTGGACGGGAGAGAGATCTGGCCCAGATTTGAGCGGTTATGGTTACACAACCCTCTCTCTTTTTGGACCATTTGCTCAGCCGGATGAAAAAGATGTCGAGGTGGCTAGATTCAGCCATCAAAACACAACAACACGGGTGCAGGGAAGTCCCACGTTGGCCTCCACACTGTGTGTGAGGGTTCTCCACTCAAGTTCTCATTCTGGTAGGTTTCGAGGCTCCCTTTTGATCGATGTTCTTGCCGAGAGGGCAAATACAGGAGAGGAGAGAATGCAGCTGGATGGTCGTCGCGGGCCGTGACCTCACGTGGTTCCTTGAACTCTGCTGGGAAAATATGGATATATCGACGATAAGAGTCGGACCAGACTGGAGAGGCTAGAGGTCAAAAGATGTTCCCACGTCCTCCAGACCATTAAGATCTGTAGAGGTTCCTTAGAAAAAGTGCTTTGAAGCTTAGAGCTCACTTTCTGCTTTCCGAGCTTTTGAAAAGACCAATAATTTCATTTTAATTTGCGCTTTTGATGATTTTCGGTCTAACTTCTAGAGCACTAAGTAACACCAGTAATCTCCGAAAAGCTGGTTAAAAATGACATTCTTTGTACTCTCTTTGTTTTGCTAAAATAAGCTTCCTTCTACTCTTGAAGAAAGCAAACTTTTTGCTCAGAAATTTCTCCTTTTTCTTGAAAACTACAATTAGCCTCTAAGAGTTGATTAATCGAACCTCCTTTTTGCAAGAAATTAGGTTGCGACCTAGAAAATTTAAATTTTCCTTGCGGGAATCCCGAATTTCTCTTTTAACCTTGTTTTTCTAGCTACTCCTCTGGAAAGATCTAGCCAAAAAGAGATGGAGGAGTTGCATTTTTTAAGTGAAGGGCCCCTCCTCTTCTCCCTTGCTCATAGTCCTCAATTGATATCATCTAGCTGATTAAAGACCAAATTGATTGGAGAGAGTCTTTCGAAGAAAATAGCAAGAGGACGACTGACCTTTATCTCAGCCGATAACCTCAGGTGCATGTTCAAGGGTCAGCCTCGGTACCATCTTTGAGCCTATTTCTTGATCCAACTAGACTTTACAATTT
The DNA here is from genome assembly GCA_932521405.1 of Oscheius sp. JU1382. NCBI lineage: Eukaryota > Metazoa > Nematoda > Chromadorea > Rhabditida > Rhabditidae > Oscheius > Oscheius sp. JU1382. The sequence continues at coordinate 10,173,155 of OW051479.1, forward strand.
CCCATCATATTGGGAGTAAAGGAAATTAGCCTGGGAAATTGGGGTGTGAGGGTGGGAGCTGATCAGCCACGTCATGATGGGGTCAATCAGTCCCTCTGATTTCATGTGACAAGCTTTTTTTAAAGACTTCTTCCTAAGCTGACTGTTTTGAAGAGAAAGAGGGAGAGATTCATCAGTCCTTATTGAAGATTATCGTTAAGATGGGATCTCCTCCACTTCTTGATAAACACCTTGAATGCTGGTCTAATTGAACTTGTTGTAGTTTTTTGTGACAGCAGCAGATTTTTGACCTTGGCGTAAGAGACTCGCTCAATAAGCTCACTTCAGATTAGATTTAGTCGCAACATCATCAGACATTGGCCACAAGGAGAGCAGAGAGAGAGAGCACCTGGCTCAGATTATGCTCGCTCGTTTAATGATAATTTTATGAGATTTTTTCCTGTCTGCCTCACTCTCTCTTTCGCTCAGCATCTAGGAGAGATTCAGAGAAAAGTAGGATGGAGAGAGAGGGAAGTGGTGTCGATTTTTTGAGGTGGTGGAATATTCATTGAGATAGGCGAGAGAGAGCGGTGAGAGCCAGGTGGAATGCTCGCATTTTCAGAGTTTTTTTTTGCTTATTCCTCGTCATTCCAAGTTTCATTAATTTCTGACTAGGCAAATTAGGATTTTTCTTGGAAAATATGGCCTGCAAGAGCATGTAGGACCAACTACCGTAGCCCAAAAAGGACTTCCTAGCCTCCTTTTGTGTCCTAAAAGTTCAATTTCTACAGTAATCTGACTCTTAGAAACCTTCTTGATCCTAAATTAAGGCTTAAAGGTTTGATTTCCTTCCCATTCCATTCGAATTCTAATAAAAGCGACCTCCTAGTCGCTTCTAATTGCTCCTATAATCTCTCAATTTGTACTTTCGGCCTCCCACGACCTTCCTGAAGCCTCTCTTTTTACTTCCCAGCTTAGGATTAGCAAATTATTTTTTGTCCTAAAAAGAATCTGATGACTCTGACAGCCTTATTAGTCCTGGCAATCTGAACTCTTACGCCCACCTTGGAGATCTGAATTGAACCCTGATATTGCTAGAGAAACCATAATTTTAATTGTTCTCTGGACTCGTCTCGTCAATCTCTGCCAGCCATCCAGCTTCCGTTCAAAAGGTGACAAATGAAAAAAAGTTAGCCCCAATGTTTGCTTGAATTTCTTCTCCTCTTTCGAGCCCAAAGTCTGCAATCAATGTCTCAGACAGGAATTACCTTGAGAAAGGCTCCAATTTGCTATGAATTCTCCCCCATCCACCAGCCTCTCTTCAGATCAAGGTCTACCCAAATTGTCTCGAATGTGTCTCTCGTTTGGTTTTGAATTACTTCCTCCTTGCTAGTTGCTTCTATTCTCTATTGGAAGAGGAACTCCGATACGAAATTGTCCCGATGGTAATTGTCCTGTCTCTCTTTCTCTCTCTTTCTCCAAGCTGCTTTCACAATTGTCGATTCCCAGTGCCATTGCCTTAGCTCCCCTGGCCTCTCTCGTTCCAGCCCACTGTCTGGGCTGATGTCGCAGTCTCTCCCGATCCCGAACTTTTTCCCCTGGTTTAGTGCCCCTAACGCTCTCCACCAGCTAGCGCAGTCTCTCGACTCCCTCCGAGAAAAGCGCACTCTTTCGCCGGCTGTTAGTTCCCCTGGCGGTGGTGTTCTCTCACGGCCTTAGCATCTTTGCGCCTCTTCGTGGGGAGGTGGGACGAGTCTCTCCCCTCTATGCAGTCTCTCTTCACCACCACCTTTACATTCGTTTACCGTCCCATATCAGGGGGCCAGACGAAGGGAGAGAATCACTTCTTAGTCTCTCTCCCCCCTTCTTCTGCTACTCCCGTGACTAAAGTACAGAGGAGGGGGGCTGTTTTTCTTTCTCTGTTTTTCATTCTTCCCCCCTCTCCACACTGCTGAATTTATTAATCATTTGCTCTCTCTCTCTCTCTATCTCTCATCAAACTTTTTTCTTTCTTAACTGGCTCGTGATCAAAGTTTGACTGGATGTAAAGTGAGTGGCAAGAGCACAAGGTCACGGGGCAACCAACGGGGACTCGTCCTCTATTTCAGCATCACACATCATTCATTCCTGGATAGAGTTGGTGTTTTGGAGTAAAATTCAATCGGTCCCCCTATCAATGCCAGAAAAAGAATCAGCGAGAGTGAATTATCATCACCCGGTTTTGGAGAAAAAAAATGATTGTTTTCAACCAAATTTGAGTGCAGAATTCACTTTTTTTAAAAGAAATAAAAACTAAAATCAGAAAGTTGATCTTTCAAGTGGGGAGAGAGCAATTTTTCTAACTTGATTTGTTGCTGTACACAGCCGAGCGGAAAAAGCGTTGGGACTTTTTTTCCTTTCATCGCAATTACTCAGCTGACAGAAAGATGATCTTTGATCAATCCTGATTTCTTGCGCAGTCTGATCTCCGGAGAAGAAGAAGAGGCTGGAAGCAGGTTAATCCGGGGGATGTCCTCTCTCTCTAGAGGTCTCTCCCACTCTCTGCGCTCCGTTGTTATATTCTAATGTGGGATCGCGGACTGGCCGATGGGAACGCCCCTCCCCGAGAGTGAGAGAGAGGGAGAGTGACGTCACAATCGATTGAAGAGATAGTGCATAGAGAATGCTCGAGGATTGGTGGGACTCGTCTGCGTCTCTTCAGCTCTGCTTTCGTCCTCCCCCGCCTCTGTGTTCACTGGCCTCTCCGATCTCTCTCTCTGTTGACTCTCTTTGGCCTCTCTCAGATAGCGGCGCTGTCTCGGCCGACTGTTAACAGCTCTGCGTCTCTTAGGTGATGAAATGGCTGTCTCGTTTTGCCACCACCTCTGTTCTCTCTCCCACTTGGACGGGTTGCCTTTCTGTTGTGCTTTCCTGCGTCCCTTGCGCTACTGGGATCTCTCTCGCCACTTCTCTTTCTCCCGTGGTGGTGTGCCCCCAACAGACTTGTTTTACTGCCCGTTGAATCCTCGTCAGCTTCTCAGCCTTCTCGCTTCCCACGCCCGGGTCTCTGCCCCTTTCATCTCTCCTTCAGCCAACAAAATGAGTTCAATTGCACCCTACAGTACACTCTCGCTTCCCACGCTTCTTTCTTCTTGTTTTTTAATCTACCGTAATCACTTCTTGAGGAATCTTGATAAGAGAGAAGAGTAGGAAGATCGCTCAAAGTTCTTGAAACTTTTCCGAGGCTTCTGCTGTGGACATCAAGGCAGTTCCCCCTTCCCCTCGTGGGAAAGATCCAGTCTCTCCCAGACCGTGTTTTTCTCCCACTCACTCTCTCAGTCTTTTTCAAAGGTTCAGCGGCTCTCAAAATCATCCTCTCTCTCTAGGTCTTCTCCTCCTCCACTAATTTGTCTTTTTGATCCAGGTCAATTCGCGTATTCTTTCCTACAATTTCTACCGTATCCATCCTCCTCCTCCTTCACACAATCCGCCGTTTGAAAACAAGTCCAAGGAGTCCGCAGTTTTCATTAATTAAGAAATCTCTCTCTGGGAATCTTTTTATTTTTATTTTTAGTGTTTTGACCTCTCCTCCGCTTCAGTTCACACATAAAGTTTTCACGCCAACTCTCTCTTTCCCAACAAACCCGACCCGCTCTCAGCTTGGACTCCTATCATAGGCGTGAGAGACAGCCACTGCATTAATAAACTTTTCTTTCCCTCTCGCTTTTGCGTAGACTTTTTAAAAAATCAAGCGCGTATCCATTTCATGTTTGATCCTGAGCATTTGTTTGCTGATGGGCCATTTCTCTCTCTCACTCTATGCTCCGACTGCCAGGCTCAATGTGCGCGCCAAACCCTGATATTTGGTCATGACGTGGTTGGCAAAAAATCCTTGGAAAATTGCTATTAAAGGAATCAAAATGTGGCATGGATAGACGCCCACAGAGAATTGGCCCTTGAAAACAAAAAAATTGGCGTCAAAAATCTTTCTTGAAATTTAATATTTTGCACATGATGTGGCTAAAATTCATGGAAAATTTTCTTCAAGAAGCTGCACTTTCTCGAGAAATCCAAGGACTCCTGTCCTCTCTCTCTCCATATTCTTCAAGAGTTTCATCTTCTAGCGTTGTTTCTCAAGGTCGATGATCAAGAATTAACGCAAAATTTGCTGATTTCGATAGGAAATAAATCAAAAGTAGTCAATTATCCTCTCCTAGAGGAATATTTCGCTTTCAATCCAGTGGACAAAACTTCCACTTTTCTTATGAAGATGGTTGTTTTGAAAATTTAATGCGAGATTTCATAATTTCCCGGCAACTTTCGTGAAATTCTTGTTTCCTAGAGAGCCAAATTCTAGAAGAAAACAGGCCGATTAGGAGTTTAGCGGATTGAAAGAGCCTACGTGAGATTTCAGAATTTTCCATCGAAGAATCTAAAATCAAAATTAATAATCTCTATTCTAAAATTACTTCTCTCACAGCCACTTTCCCCATATTCTCCTTGAATAAATCTAATTTGCATTTTTCTCTCGAACCGACAGGTGCTCTTTTGCCGTACTTTCATCGCAATTTTTGTCATGGCTAGGCTAAATTCTACTTCCCTGTCAGTTTTTGAACTCGGCTGTTGGCTCAACTCTTTGGCATTTTGCCAATGGCCGCCTGACATTAGACAATCTATCCCAGAGACTTCAGAGAACAGCTGCCTGGGGGCTTCTCCGCCTCTCATCTTGGGAACTCCCTTCTCCTTCTTTCACCTTGATCTCTCAATTTTGAAATTGTCTTTTTTTTTCAGGTAGTTTGAACAGCCGAACATCTGATGGCATTTGTCTCCGGCGGAAGTGGTGGAGGCTTGCCACCACAGGCTCCTCAGCCATCCGCCGGCACACAACTTCCGGGAATTAACAGCCAGATATTGGTGAGTTCAATTTGAGACCTTTTCCTGGGACCTAATTATGTGCTCTCTCTCTCTCTCTGGGAGGAAGAGGACATAAACAGAACTGACGGAATTTGTTTGACTGAATGGCGTGACGGCAAATTGGCATCAGTCTGACTCATTTCCGATCTTTTAATTCGCCAGGGTTTCAAAAGTGGGACATTGCAGATTTTTGAAGGTGAAAACAGAGAGAAAAATTGTAAAAATAGATGACGCAGCGAGGATGAGACTGGGATTTTAGCCTAATCAGGGATGTCGCGTGAAGTTTTCTTTTCGAGGGAGAAGAAAAACAAGGAGGAAAGAGGGGGGAAGTTGATAATTTCCACATGGAACTTGTTTAAAAACAACTGCGGGGACGGGCACGTGAGAGATACTGTAGCCCTCCAAGAGACCTCCTAGTCATTTTTGCGGAGAAATACAGTAGTCATAAGACCTCCTAGTTTCCCAACTTTTTTCGCAACCTAGAAGACCTATTTGTTTACGCTGAGTTCCTCGGACTTTAGCGACACGCCTAGACATTTTCCTTGCAACTTTTTCCAACCCAGAGAGCAACAAAAAGTGATTGTTCAGCTCTTGAAAGTGCATTTTCTCGGAGTGAGCAAGGGAGGGGCTGAAAGTCAATCGGGGCACCCTGGGGGCGAAGACCAAACATAGACACTCACTCATAAAGAGAGAAAGAGAGGGGAAAAGCTTTAAAAAAGCACGTGCTATCTCACTCTTGTTACTCATTCAGCGAATGCACTTTTTTTGCTTCCGCTCGCTTTCTCTCCCACCACGCAGCATTAATTTGGGCTCTTTCTCTCCCTCTCTCTCTCTAAAAGCCTAACGAGGCAATTGAGGGTGGGAGAGGAATGAGAGAGTTAGACTTTGATCAACACAAAACGGCACGGGTCATCACTCTTCTTCTGGGTGAATCATTCTGCTGATTAGAGAGAAGTTTACAGAAGAGGGGCCCATCGCTCACGTGCAGATAAGAGCTTTTCGGAACACTCTGAATTTTAAAAAGTTTTTTTCAAGAAAGAATTCAGCTGCTTTTTGGAGTCCTTCTCTCTTTGAATCAAATTCTTTCGGAGCTTACGAAGCCCGGCGCTGTTTTGTTGCGCTCATCAACGGCGGCGAAGAAGATAGACACAACTTTAAAAGTTCATTCATTTTACGAGGGAAGAAGATAGCGGGAAAAAGAGGCCAAAAAAGGAGAGGAGAAAAGAAGAAAAAGATATTTTAAAAGTGGGAATGTCTCTGGGATAATTTTTAGCCAATCTTTTTGGTTATTGTATCTCTCTTCTTGGGGAATATTTTCCACAGAAGGGCATTGGGAAAATCCTCAAATTATTATTTTGAACCCAAAATTAGAATTACAGTACTCCTTGCCGACGTCCTGAACTATTTTAGAACGACTTTTAGAACTTTTTCGACTATTTTTAAGCGATAAAACTCCCGGAAGTTTGTCTTTAAGCCTCTTAAAGGCTTTTCTCTAGAAAAATTCAATGTTTTTTTATGTAAATTGAAGAGTAAAAATTTCAAAACCAAAAGATTAAGATACTTTTGTTATTTCCGGTTGTTTTTTTCCATCCGACTTCCTCCAAGCCTCCGGTATTTTGTTTCAACCTGGGGGATGCCCTCTCTCTTTTGTTTCCCTCTCTCATCACATCAAAACATTCCCCTCTCCTTATCGTTTTTCTATTTCCAGCCTCAATTTGTACCTGTTTTCTCTGCTTTGTTTGTTACAAAGAGAGAAAGAGGGGCTCTCACTCTATTCCCAAGTGATAACGTTTGTTTGCGTCGTCGGGGACGTTTGGGGCGCAGGAGACTGACGTCACGCGCGGTCCTCCTGTCGCCGAGAGTGTTGCAAGCCGCTAAAAGTGTTTCTTTACACCCAAAAGAGATAAAGAATATTCTTCTCTTGCCCAATTTTGGTCCGCGAAGGAGAACATTTTCATCGATTCTGGAAGGCGGCTCTCTCTCTTCTCCCCGATTTCTGAGCCCCGAAAGCCGAAAGAAAAAAGGGAGAGAGTCGACCAAAAATTCAATAAAGTCCAGAGAACTCTTTTCTACCGGATAGAGAGAGAAAAAAGTCTCCAACCATTTCGCGTCATGCGATCAGCCGCTCGGAAAAAACGACGAGACGGTCTTTGCCGTTTCGACGTCACCGAACGCGATCGATTTATCAGTTTGTTGGCCGCGAAAAAGTTGGCAATCAGCCAACAAAGAGAGGAGAGAGAATTTCAGCTCGTCGCGCAGATCGATAATCACGGTTGTTTGATCTCATCTGTTGGGAGTGTTCGTTGACTAAGAGAGTTAGAGAAGAGGGACGAGCATCAAAATTTTGCGTGAAGGGCACGACGATGGGCACTTACGTAAAAGCGAGTAGCGGCAAAAAAAGCGATCTCTGCTGCGAGGGAGAAAAGACGGTAAAGTGCCACAAAAATTAGCCACAATTCTCACGCAAACAAGAGGTCTTAACCAACTCAAACACCAGTTTCAAAAATGGTTTCCTTATATTTACTTTTCCGCACTCATATGAGTATTTTTAGATCCTCAATTCTCTCAGAAAATGACTCAATTTTTATTCGAAAACGTCTCAAATTCTCTCGTCTTATACCGTTTTTCCTTGAAGACTTTAGAACTTATTTAAAGTTTAAATCTTAGACTTCCTAGGAGTCCTTTTTGATGACGAAAAAGGTCAGAAATTCTCCTAGAATGGCCTTGTCTATTTATAATTTACAGACCGTAATCCTTGGGCGCCAAATTTCAGCAGCATTGTCGTTCGCGATTGACAATCTGCACCCATAAATTCCTACGCCAATTTACGGCCCTAATTTCATCTTGGGTTTTCTTTCTCTCTCTCACACTGCTTCGGAACCTTTTCCGCTTGGGGACAAACTCTCTGCTGCCATTATTATATGAAGGGGGAAGGAGATCTTTCTCTCTCGAGCATGAATAAATGATCAGAGTGGGGGAAATATGTTGCCGCCACCGCGTTATTCTTTTGCTCTCTCCGATAATCTGAAATATAGTATGAATGGGGGTTCAAAATTCCTCAGCGTGATCGGGGGGATCAATAGTTCAGTCGGTTCAACATCTATTTATATTTTTTTCTCTGCAAAGAGTCTTCTCGCTCCCTGGGGGGATTATCTTGTGATCGTGTTGCAGAAACCTTGAACTAATTAAAATTGGAGCCATCCTCCTCTCTATCTAGCTTGTCCCTCTCTCTCTCTCTCTCTCTCTCCAGATGGCTTTGGTGAGGTGATTTTGAGCGAAAAAGGGTGAACTTTGAACAATTTCGCGGAACAGCAGGCATCGGGCAACTGAGATAAAACCAACAATCGATGCACTTTCAAAAAAATTTTGGACGACTGGGGAGAGACTAGAGAGGATCATAAAAAGAGGAGATTTGACCACAAATCTGGGCTTCTAGAAGTCCCCAAAGAGACTTCAAAAGAGCTCAAATCTGAAGATTACAGTAGTCCGCTCCTCCTCCATTTTGAAGAGAATTTTTCCAGTAACCCTAATTGGTTCATTTTCTCGGAACGTGCCCAGCCCATAATCGAGGACTAATTGAGCTCTTAGAACACACACACCTGAAAAGCTGTCTAGGACCTTTTCTATGGCTTCTTAATTCCCCCCAAAAAGAAGCCTTTCTCCAGGCTTTTTGGGATCATAAACTAATCATCTCTTCTTTCAGGAAACACTGATTCTCCAACAGCAGCAGCAGCAAGCGAATAATCAGGGAAATGTGGTTGCGCTTCTAGCCCAAGCCCTTCTAGGACAGAGTGAGTGAAATCTCCTCTCTTGTAGAGACAAAAAAATAATTTAAGATGGAAACCAGCTAGGAGCATTAGGAGCCCAGGCGTTGGCTCCCCAACAGCCAGCACAGAATCTCATTCTCCAGCAGTTACAGTCTCAATTAGCGTTGAGCTCTCTCTTGGGACAGAACACTGCGGCTTTAACTAACCCACTCTTGACATCGGGAGCGTTGAATAATCCAACTTTGGCTCTCTACTATGCCCAATTGCTACAACAACAGCAGCAACAGCAGACTTCGAGTCTGAATCTGATTCAGCAGCTGCAGGTATGTCTGATGGATATTTAATTAAATGAAGTGACAAGAGCTGTGGATAGAGAGAGTAATTTAATTCCAACGGGGAGGGGAGAAATCAGAGGGCAAATTGATTATGACGGGAGGGGTGAAGAAAGAGAAAATAATTGAGAGGAGGAAAGTTGGAGCTAATTTCTGACTAGGAGAAATGATTTTATCTGAGAAACAAGAAAGTGAGACGTTAGATATGCCATTTTACATGAAAATCTGGAGTTTATGCTCAAATTTCAATCCATTTTGACGCTTTTCGCTCTTCGCTTTGATTTAAAATAACCTAATTTTGGAACAATTTCTCCTCAAAGATTGCAATAATCCGTTGATTTTTCCTCTGATTTTCAGCAGGCCCAACAGGCTCAACCACAACCAGTTCAAGCGGCTCCACCAGCTCCTGCTCCAATTCCCACTCAAGCTAGCTTGACTCACCAGATCCAAGCTCAAGTTGCTCACAGTGCTTTCCAGCCGCCTACGGCCCAAGGTTTGTGGTTTGCTCTTTGTTTTGGCTACGGTTCTCCATGGTCTCTCTTTTATCATTCTATCTTTGATATCATGATTTTTATGGGCTAAAAATGCTTTTCTTATTGATTTCAATTGTTCACTCGAAAAAGAATCAAGAAAAACGATAAGACCAGAGTCTTTTTGCAAAATTTTTGAGAGTTTGTTGTTCTTAATGCGTTGGCACCAAAAAAAGAGGAGAGAGATTATGGTTATCGGGAAATATTTCAGAAGATTAACCAAAAGGTGACTCCTTTTTCTGGCTGGCGCCACGCTGTCGCAGATCGACGACACGGCGTCAGTCTGTCGCAGTTGTGGGGGACAGATAAGGCCACAGCCACGTCAATAACAATAACCTTTCTTGGGAATTTCTGGGGAACAAGAAAAGAAAAATCCAGAATTATTTCAGCTGTTCCCTCCTCTGGAAATGTCGAAAGCCACCTCAACGCCCAGCAGAAGCTCATAGATCTCTTCAGCCAGGACCAACAAGCAGCTGCTCAAAAGGAGATGGAGCAACGCCTCCTTGCAGCCCAAGCTGCTTCCACAACTGCTTCAACCTCAATCCCTCAGCCCGATCGAACTGTCCCTCGAAACACTAAGGAAGTTCACGATCGAATTGATAAGTTGATAAGTGAAAATGCAGCCATTCTTCAACCCCAAGAGGTAAACCATCCTTTCTTTTTTGGTTAAAAAGTAGAAGTTTCAGCCCCTTTTGAAGCGAAGACCTTACCATCGGGCAGTTGGACAGCAATCTTCTATGGATGATAGCAACAGCTCTTCAACAAGGACTAGTCCTGGATTGCCTGGCCAACGGGATCCAAGAATGTTAGCCAATAATAATAGGACTCAAAGCTTGTATGAGCCTATTAATGTAAGATATAGTCCTCCACTTGTGGTTGAGCATTATTTTTCAGGGAGTTCGAGCATTTGGAGGAGGAAGTTTGACCTCCGGCCAGCCAGTCGTCCGCACTCAGGTGCATCAATCCCAGTATCATACTCCACCTTGTCCCTACTGTAATGTGCATTTCCCCAATGAGGCCGGACTCCAATGCCATGAGTTGAGATGCTCAAAGCGGATAGAAATGGAAAAAGCTAAAGAACAAGCCGTTTCTGAGATTCCTCTTCTCCAAGAGGCTACAAAGCAGCATCCACTTAAGCGGAGACTTTTAGCAGCTGCTATGCAGGATGATCTGCCAAGTCCTAGCCAGAAATTGGCGCGTAAGGTAGGGTTAATGTTGTTAGCGTGATTGTAAGAGCACGGTTTTCCAGGATTCCGGTGATATAATTATCGTAACGGATCGTCCGCAAGATGGACTCTTGAGGAAGGACTCGCTCGTTCCAGTCAATACAGCCAATAATGTGATGGGCTTCGATCAGGCGTTTGGACATCCGGGTCTTCCGCGTCGAGCCACAATTGCCGCCATTCCGACGATTGCCGCCGCAGCACAACCACAGGCACCTGCACCCCTAGTTATCCCACAGCCACAAGCACCTCCTCAAGTTCTTCAAGTACAAAGCCAAATTCCCGGGCCTTCATCCCTTCAACCGTCGGCTATGATTTCTCCAACGCAGCATCCGACTGCGTTTCATCAGGTTCGCATATAAGTTCTCGCTCACTTTAGCCCCAGAAAAAAACGATTTGTGAGGGAGTTCCACTGGGCCCATGAACTCAGCCGTTATTTTCAGGTCATCCAGGGTCAAAATCGGGTAAATGCCGCCGCTCTTAGTGCTCTTCAACAACAGCAATTGGCGCAACAAGTCTATCAGCTTCAACAAGCACAGCAAATTCCCTCTACCTCAGCTATCCATCCTCCGCAGCCGGTTATACAAATCCAAAAGATGGAAGAAGAGCCACTCCATCAACCGTTCAACATCAATCGTCTTTTTCCACTGGATGGCAACACCAGCAAACCCTATACTTTAGTCCTCAACGATGCAAAAGTCTCCTCTCCTGAAAGAACGTAGGATTTTTAAAAAAATAATTTAAAGATTTTTTTAAGGAATAGAACTAGAAATCGCAATATAACCAGTGAGACTTTTGTTTGTCTTCAACGTGCTCAGCCTATGTTCGTTGAGCAGAAGGGAAATCTTAGTATGTACAGTAATTGGCATCAAGTGACTGTCAATGAAGCTGACGCGAAGTTGAATCTCGCCTTTATGGCGCAATGCTCAGCTAGGCCGAAGACTGGCCATTATCCCTACTGGAAGTATACTGTAGCCAATCGGGATATGGTACAGTATAAAGTGACGCATTCATCATTTTGGGAGATTTCTCAGCGGGTATATTGCAGTGCCTATCTCTCTTACGATAATTCATCTTTTTTCAGCAGCAATTACGCCTAAAACAGCAGCAGGAGATGCCCGAAATTAAGGAGGAAGAGCCGGAGATTAAACAAGAAGAAAAGGAGAATATTGACATCCCTCCTTTGCCTCCGATGCCTCCGATCCCTCCGATGCCGCAAAAGGTAAGCACACATTGTCGCCACACGTCATCACCAAAAAAAATGAGGATAGGTGTCGTGGAGAGTGTCGTTCATGCACCTTTCCTTGCTAACAGTATTGAATCCTTAGGTTTAGAGTGACCTGATGCCTTCACCTTCCTTCCCTGAGTCAGCACCAGTCTCTAAAGAACTTTCGAAAACTGATTCTACTTCACTCAATGCTCGAAAGGATGACGACGGATTTGAATGGAAGCCCAATCGCTCGCCAAGACCTTCGAAGAAAGCTGAGCCACTCATTGGTGGACATAGGACAGATGAATTATATGTCTATGTGCGGGGTCGAGGAAGGGGTCGTTATGTCTGTGACCGTTGTGGAATTCGCTGTAAAAAGCCCAGCATGCTCAAGAAGCACATCAAGTCACACACAGACATTAGGCCCTATAAGTGCAAGCAGTGTAATTTCTCGTTCAAGACCAAAGGCAATCTCACCAAGCATTTGAGCTCCAAAACTCATAAACGACGTATCCAGGCTGGAGAAGACGATTCCGATGGTGACGATGATGGTCGTTTGGAGATTGCGGAGAACGACGAGGAGGACAAGGACGAGATGGTGGAAGTGCCTGACAGATTGGATGAAGACGAAGAGTCGGAGGACGAAGAGGCTCCTTTGCCTGCTGACTTGGAAGAGAAGCCTTTCCGCCGCTTTGGACAGGAAAATATTCTGTTGGAAAGAGGCGCTCACACTCCTCCATCTCGTTGGGTTCTTGAGAAGGAAGATGAAGAAGAAATTTATTCCTGGCCGGAAGCTACTTGGCATAGGTCTTGTATGTCAGCTCCTGCTGTGGCAGTAGCTGGTCCTCTTGTGCTCGACGCGAAGAAGACAGCCGGCACTCCATCCACTCCTCCCCTCCCTATCACAGCTATGCAATTCGTCCAAATAGAGAGCTCATTAACATCAACTGCTTCGCCAATCCTCTCTTCCAATGGCCTACTCGCTCCTCAAGCAAGGCTCAATGGAAATGTTGCTGGAGGCAATGGGTCTTACGTGGTGAATTTTTTTCCTAAAGAGGTGGGTTCATCTCTCTTTATTTGACATACTATATTCCAAATTTAGGAGGCATTGAAATGCGACTTGTGCGATAAGACATTTCGAAAAGCTTGTGACCTCAACTACCACCAATTAACTCACAATGTTGAGAAGCAGCAAATGATCAATAAGAATAGAATGTTCCAAGTAGGGACTTTTTTTTGTGAGTAAAAATGAATAATTTTCAGTGTCCGGAATGTAGAATCCCCGCTCGTACAAAGGCTATGCTTTCTAAACATATGGAACAAGCCCATGGAAGTCATGTAAGCGCGCTTTTCAAAAGCTAAAAAGTAAATTGTTTTTTAGATTGATGAGAGCGCTATGGCTGCGATCGATCCTTCAGCCACGACCCAATCGGTTCTAGGCGGAGGAGTCTCTTCTCAAATGGTCAACAATCCTCGCAGCTTCATGTGTCTGGATTGTAACATCGGCTTTCGAAAACATGGCATCCTCGCTAAGCACCTGAGATCCAAGACGCATGTTACCAAGCTGGAGACCTTGAAACGGCTCCCAGAAGATTCGCTTTCTCTCATCCAAGGGCACGACAATGGCGCTTGTTTAAACGAGGTGGACACGACTGATTGTGAAAAGGCACGACAGTCATTGACAGCTATTGTGGAGAACATTCGAACAAGAAGACAAGAAGCTTTGTCTTCTGCCGGCTCAACACCAGCCACTTCTTCCTCTGCAATAAGCTTAGAGTGCAGGGAAACCCTAGCCGCTTCTCCTATGCCTTTGAATAAGAGTCTTCTTCAAGATTCTCCTTCGAATGGAATCCTACGATCATCCTATTCTGAGACCTCCTCGCCTTTCCGCTCAAGATGTGGATCAGCTGCTTCAACTTCGACCGATATTCCCAGGAAGAGATCTGATTCGCTGGTAAATAAGATTGATCAAAACACCCTGCAGGCAATGAAATTCATTTCCGCTAATGTCTGGGTGCCGCCAAAAGCCCAAGATCCGGTGAGAACTTTTATTTGCATTTCAAATTGAATTTATTATACTGTATTGCGCCCCGCGCGTCTCCATTTGGAGTTCTTTTCGCTTTCTCTTTTTATGCCACGGGAAAGCAGAAGTCATTCTAAAAGATCCGGGGAGAGTACGGTAACCTTGACCTCCAGACTTGAAAAACAAAGCGAAGAAGGATCTCTCTCTCTCTTACTCTCCACCCCTCAATTTTGACCACATTCCTCTCGCCGCCTTTTCGTGCTCAATTTCACAACATTTTCCTCTGAATGTCAGATATTTGCTACGAAAAAGCCGTAAATTTTCCCCCTGACTCATCCAAGGGAGAGAGATCAAAGTTCCTTCCTCGCTTTTTCGTTGTCTAGCCGGCCTGCCCCTTGAAATTAACGAGTAGATTAATCTGTGCTCATCCTCTATAATTTCAGTCTCATCACCGTCCCGAGTCAATAGCCCTACGTGCTCCAGTACCTTCCATCATGTCCGAAGCGATGGAAGTCGATAATCATAGCTCTTGCCCTTCTCCAGTCATGAGAATTCTAGCTGCTAATGGGCATAAAAGTCCTCCCATTCCTCCTGGAACTCGCTGCTCTGTCTGCCAAGGAAATTTCGATACTCCAGTGGATCTGCAAGTCCATTTATATACGGACCACATCTCCGTGAAGGATGGAACCTTCTTCCGCTGTCCAAAAAAGCTCTGCGAGAAGGTCTATCCAAATAAGGAGAGTTTGAGGATCCACGTGGCCGCTCATTACAAGTTGGAGAGTCTGGAAAAAGGAATCGAGCACGAGGAGATTGTCTCAAATGGTGCTTGCCCATCCGTCCGCCACGAAGAGCACGAAGCCTCAACTCCCATGACAGACGGATCCGACAGCTCATGTCACAGTCCACCTGCTGAACCAATTCGTCCGATTGCTGTGGAGCCCGTCGTAACTGGAATCCCCTGCATGACTTGTGGAAAATCATTCCCGGATCTCAACACTCTCCAACAGCATTGGCTTTCTCATGTCACAAATCGAGGCCACGTCTGCCAAGTGAGTTGTCGCTTTATTTGAACTAAGATCAGAGGAGGTTTAGGCTAAAAATAAAAGGAATAAGGTAAATTGAGTGAATTAATAGAATGAGTGAAATACTAAGAATTAGTTAGGTTTCTTGAAGAAAATAATAATCTTAGTAGACTAATGATAAATCGAAAAATTTCAGATTTGTGATGCTGGCTTCACTACTCAAGAGCAGCTTGTTCTTCATCAGGCAACTCACCTTAATCAAAGTACAAACGTAAGTTAGATACCATAGTCTTTAAAGCTGCAGTAATTTATGCGTTTTTGCGTGCGAAAATTCAAACTTCCTAGGGAGAATCTACCGTATCTGGCGGCTACTTTTAGCCACATTTAATAGACTTGATTAGGAAGCCCATAAACTCTTATCAACGTTTTCCAATTTCAGGGTGTAATCTAATTCTTCATGTATTATCCTTGTATTCATCATTACGGCTCCAACATCTCACCTCCCATTCATATTCTACAGATTAGTCTAGCCTTCCATTCCCCTCCATTTGTATATTGTCCTAACCCCCTCAATTTCAGAGTATCTCATTTTATCTTAGATTTAAAACAAAAAGAGTTGACTCAGCTCAGCCACAAAAAGATCATTCCCTACAGCCTTTTCTCTTCCTCTTTTTGCCAGATTTGATGTAATTTTGTATATTTTTTTGTGAAAAATTAAGAGAGTTATTTATTTGGGTCATTTATCTACAGAATTTGGCGTCACTTTTCTGATTCTAGTCGAATTTGAGATTTATATTTTTCACAAGAGAGAGAAAGAGAAAGAATAAATATTCATTATTTCTGAAAAACTCCCTGAGATCACAATAAAAGTGCTTCTGCTTAATCGAGCCAAGCCAAAAAAAAACCCGTAGAAAATTCCAAAAATAGCCTCATCTAGAGGAAAATAAGAAGAGAAACAACCATTAGAAGAAGTGAAAAAAGACCTAGAGGGGAAGACGAATTCCGACGCTGTTCGAGTTCACGAAATTTGATATCGCCCTCGGCCGCATCGCGAGACCATTGATTGTTGGAACCCTGAAAAATTGGCTAATTATGGAGGCAGTTGCTGGATGAAAATACTAATGAAAGGAGCTCATTTTTGACTGCAGAGGCAACTACCGTAGGTCTAGCTCTGGGAAAAAGCTAAAAATGATGCCATTTTTTTGTTCTTTTTAGCAGCAATAGACGCTCTAGGACCCACCTCAAGCATTTTTCCTATCCTTTGCAATTTTTCCTGGCCTTCTTTGTCTCCTTTGACTGCTTCTCCTACCGCCGCTGAGACATTTCTCTGCAGAATCGGCACCCAAGCGACACGTGGTTTTGCTGAAAATTCAATTTTTGCCTTTAAAAAGCCTAAAAAAAAGTGTTCCAACTCGCGAAATTAGATCAAAAGACTCACAATAAGTGCCAATCTCCTCTTCTGCATCGTCCTCTTCATCGTCGAAACTATCGGGAAAGGCTGTTGCCACCGCTATTATTAAGAGGAGAAGAGGAAGGACCTTCATGATGGAACACTGAAATGTTGGGCGATTTGGAGAGCTGGTCTGAATAAATAGGAGACAACAAGCCGTTTAACAACAAAAGAGAATGTACAGCAAAAATAATAGAACGCCCGAGGCGCCGATGGCAAATGAAGCGTGAGGCCAATTTGAATTCTGACGACACTCACAGGGATTATTTCTCGTTTGGATGTTGCGAGGGTGTTTAGCCAAGAAAATTGAAATTTTTATGAGATTTGAAGGGCGCAAGAAGTGGAAAACATGTTGACCATAAATCTTAACATTTACTACCTCGCCAGGGATTATTATAGGTCTTAGTATGGCTGGAGAAATCGAGGTTTGCTTAAGATAAAATCAGGCAAAAAGATAGAATATTTTGACCAAAAATTGACTTCAATTGCTTGGCTGAGAGTGCAAAAGTGGAAAGAAAACAGCGGGATAGGAAACTGCCGGCCTGTTTTGCCTCTCTCTCTCTAATCGACAGCGATATCTGTTTATTTTGAAAGCGCCCTCTTTGGAGACAAACACTTGAAGAGGCCAGGAAGGTAGCTTTGACCTGCCAGCCCTGTCAACCAGGAGATCTCTCCCGCATCTGTAGCCACATAAAATGAGAAAGACGGACGAGGGGGTATAGCACTTTTACAATCGCAATAAAGAGCTGTGGGAAGGGGAGAAAAACTGGCTGAAAATGACTGGGAGGTTTTCGTAAAGCTGTGAGGAGGCAGAGTTCCTCAGATTTCAAAGGGTTCCAAAAAAAATTTCTAGGGGTCAGGATTGATCCGCAGGAATCCCGACGCCAGGAGGAGGAAATGTAATCAGTCGCCATTTGGAAAACAAGCACTGCCCCTTCTAGAGGATATCAAAAGTCCCCAATTTTTTGGGACAAAATTTCTATCAAAAAGCTACCATATTTTACGAAAAAAAGGTGCAAATTTCTAGAGAAGTTTGAAGGTTTTTTGCAAGGAGAAGACGACCGTAACCCCATGAAGAAAGAATAAATTGAGAGGCAATCTCTCTCGAAGGGACCAGCTTACGGAAGCTCGTTGAAATCTGAGCCGCCGGGAACCAGCCGCGAACCTCACGGACAGAGAGAAGAAAAAGTTGACATTGATAAAACCAGCCGTAAACATGGAAGCAGAAAAAAGCTGCGGGCAGCTGTCCTTTTCGACAGCCTGGAAGAGCGCCCTGCTCCTCTCTTTAGGGCTTTGGGGACGTAATTGGAATGCAAAGTCGTTCGTCTTTCGGGAACGGCGGCGAGAGAATCATCGCTGAAAGACGAAGAAGAGACGAAAATTGAACTGCTAAACGCATGGTTTGCGCTCAAAATGATACGAGAATTCTATTAGTTTTTCTGATAAGATGGGGGGCTACTGCGCAAAGAGGGGGAGGAAGGAAAACTGGAAATACTCCTCAAAATATGAGAGAAGATTTGCTTTTTAACAAAAAAATGGACAAAATACTCTCAGCCAGTTGATCAAAAAGGTTCAAAAAGGCTCAAAAATGAACAAGAGGATTAGGGTTTCGGACTGAAAATACCCTGAAAGCTTTAGAATTTACTCTAAAAAGCCATTCAAAGCGGTTTCCAATCGAAAGCCAACCTCCTTTGGGTGAAATTCCCACAATTTTATGCTTTTTTCACACGAAAATCAAAGAAAAACGAGTAAAATTGCTCGTATTGCGCGTATGCAAGTTGGGACAAAAGTTCTCTCTCTTATCGAATCAGCTGTTCCACTCTAATTGTGGCTAATCTCAGAGCCAAAGGAAAGGCAAAAGTACAGCCGGAAGATGTTTTCTTTTTTTATAGGGAAAAGGGGACAAGAATGTCAAATGAGAGATGCCCGCTTTGGGAACCAAGGTCAAAAAACTGAGGACACTTTCTTTGAATTTGTGAGAGACATAGCTTGACATAGCTTACAAAGTGTGGTGATGGGAGGACGCTCAGCTAATTCCATTCAAATCCCTTCCGGCCAGGCGGTTAGGTTTGCTAATAAGTCTTGACTGACTCTCGACAGCATCTGGAGCCGCCTTGTTCCGCATGGATTATGCTCTTAATTACCGGTGGAGGAGGAGGAAAGCAGTCAATCTGACAGATGGGCGAAGTGACGAGAAGAATTGACAGGTGGACTAAAAGGAGAGAGGTAGACTTCCCCCTCAGGGGAGCACTCGCTGATTATGCAAACGCCCACCCCCTTTGAAGACATGAGTAATGACAAGACCAGGATTACTTCGCTAGCGGCGTGGATTGGATTAACAGGAAGATGAGGGGGCCACAAGAGATGCCAGCCAATTGGTCTCTACAGGGGGTATTGGATGTCACAACAAGCTAATAGAGTCTCCTTCAAGAGGAAGCAGCAGAGCTGAGAGGAGAACTGAAAAGGGCCAATCTAATCTTCAAAATCTACTCGCAGACAACGACCTTGAAACCTTTTCAAAAGGACAAGTACGAAGCGAGAGGTGAAGAAGAGACCCCGCCCTATTGGGAATAGAAAAAGAGGTAGAGATCATAGCTCTTGCTGCTTGGATAATTATATTCATCTCCGGAGTAATTTAATAGCGGTAGGATTTATTTCGGGCTCTCATTTAAATAAACAGATAGCACTTATAATTGAACGATCAAATCTTCTTCTTTATGGCTGAAATCACTGAAATCTTTCGAGTTCATTCTCTCTCTCCTTGATTTTATATTGGAATTCAAGATCTCCTCCTCTCCACAGCCTGATATCTTGATCTTTCATCGCTTTAGAATGTAATTAGCTTCTAGATCTGAAGCTAAAATTGCTAACTTCTTTTACAATCTTCGTTTGATTTCCTCCCATCTCGGTTCTTCTTTTGAGAATTACTCCGAGAGGACTGAGCGCCGTTTACAACGGTGCTAGGCAACCCAAATCTATGCTTAAAAAACAGTGACTAAATCGCGGGAAAATGGACAACTTCGCAGCGAAACTTATAGATCTTAACTTCTGCTCTTTGCCTCTCTTATTCCTCTTATTTTCCTCCCTTTTGTTTTTCTAAATTTTCTCGCTAATAATGATTTAATTTGCACGGGTTATATTTATCCCTTTCTTGATTAACCTACTATTATTAATTTAAATGTCCAACTATGGTATAGTTGGTGAGGCTCCCTGTGGCAGGATTACTGTAATTCTTTGTCAAAAAGCCGGTTCACTGGGCTCAGAGCAGAAAAGTTTCAAAGATATCCTTCTCTGATAGGTTTATTTGACTTGAAGTAGCTTGATGTCAATTTTGCAGGGTGGATTCATGCCGTCTATACAATAGGAAATAGCAGAGGGATCAAAAGTGGTCATTTAAAGCTTTGGGTTGAGGATTTAAAATGCGAAATGGCAAAACGAAAAAAAGGTAAAGAATGATTATTATATTAAACTAAAATTTAAGATCAACGCCGCCAAAGCTCACTTTTATGAGGACTTGTGCCACGGAAATAAGGAGAAATGTGATAGAAAATTAAAATAAACTCTTCTAAACAAACCTTTTTTTAGCTTTTTGGGTCATCAAGGGGAGAAATCATAGATCTCTTCTTGTATTCATTTTTCACTGTACTATCAAGGCGATTAGTCCTGCTGATCACCAATGGTCATCTCTATCTTGTCTGCACAGTCACTTTTGTTCAAATAATACACTGACTTTTTGTGTATCTCGGGGGCGACAACAGTACAAACAAGTCAGACTATAAAAGGCTTTTATTAAATTGGAGAACAACAAGCCATGTCTACAACCAAAGTCGCTCTTTTTTCTCTCCTCCTTGCTCTCACTGTTTCTTCTCTTCCAATCCAGGAAGTGGAGGAAGGAAATCGGGACACAGAAACGTCTGTAATACTTCCTATTAACGATCCAAAAATAATTTCGTCTGACAATGGTGTGGAACAACCAGACGAAACGATAAATAATGACTTTCCTATAGCCAAAGCTGTGAGTTTCAATAGATTATTATAGCCAGTTCTCCTAGAGGACAACATAGTTATTTTTCAGAGCAAGATCGACATCAAATGTACTATCAGCTGTGGAGCCTATTGGGCTTGTGTCTTCCGAACTGGCAAGGGCTGTAAGGCTCCTAGAGGTTGTATCTGTGAATCCTTTGCCTTTTAACCCTCTTTTCTTCTTGAAAAAACTGTATCTGTAAATAAAAGATTCTCTCATTCACCCACCTAACACATCTGTTCTCTCAGAGTAGTAAAGGCACATAAAATATATATATATAATTTGCTGCGGGAAGAGGATCTCTTTGTTGTTCCGGAGGTACGTTATTGCATCGGAGCGGGCTGTTTTCTGCTCTGGTCGGGGAGGGTTCTTGTCAACACGCATATTAAAGCAAGCCACTGGTGGCTACAGCTAATCTTTCGTTTTGTCCAGCTGGAGAGATCAACTCCTAAGATATAAATTATTCATTTATTTTTTAACTATTTGGAGAGAAATTGCTTCTCCAAGGCCACAGGATTACATCAATCAGCTGCTGCTGGCTGTATTCCACCTGCTCTGTTCGCTTCTGTTTTTCCCGCCAAAATTGAATCTCAAAAGCTAATTTTAGTTTTTAAAAAAAGTCTCTTCCTTGAAAGCGAATTCTTGTTTTTGAAGCGTCATCCCCCTATTTTCGAACTGTTTTTGTCTCGAAAATATCTCTGTTTACTTGAAACAACACTACAATTTCCTCTACAAAAATCTACATCCGCCTCCAAAATTCAAATTTGAGAAGAAATCCCTCCCTCTGTTATTTCTGTGGGCTGAATTAGAATTTCAAAAATTAATTCAAGTAGGAGGACTGCTATGAGATAAATTGGCTGTACAAAGCGCTCCATAAATCAGGCGATTTCCTGGCCCAATTAAAATGATTCAAAATCACCACGCCATTCAGTTGAAAATTATCATAAACTGGCAATTATTCTGGCACATTTCCACCTTCTCTCTCTCTCTGTTGAATTCTCATCCAAATCATCATCAAAACAGACCATCAGTGGCTGTGAAATGTTAATCCTTCGACTTTTTTTCTCTCTCTCTCTCTTTCTCTTTGGATAGGAGAATTGACGTGCGAGATGAGGATTCACATTGAGATCGTTTTTAAAGACCACGAGATCTTAGGGATGAGGGGAGTCTCCCTGGGAGATTTTTCATTCATCCGCTTATTTTCTCCTCACACGGGCTCTTTTTTCCAATCAATTTTTTTGGAGTTTGTGATCAATTTGACCTCCAAAATGCCATAAACTCCTGGTATAATCACCCTCATTCGACCCAATTTCTCGTCTCTTCTCTTAGCCTTTTGGAAGCTGCCATTTCCTCATCAATTTTCCCTGCTAAGAGTGAGAGCTTCTAATAATCTTCTGGGCTCCTTGTACTTCTAATAATCTTTGAAAGGATTGGAGAAGACTAGAAAGCAAGCGGACTTCCTGCATTGCAAGGCTTCTTCCAAAAAAAAAAATTTCTTTTGGAATTGAGCTTCATTTGGTGCAAAAGGATGCCATTCAATGTTCTAAAGAATTGTGCCCTTTGATTTCCTCCACAAGATATGGCAAGTGGGCGAAATATTAAGCCGGTGTGGAAATTATCTGCCTCCTTTGTCCTCCCCCTTCTTGTCTTTCAAATTCTCATGAATTTCGCTCCCTCTCTTTCTGTGGGCGTAAATCTCCTGGATCCGTGCTGCTTCCCAGGCAGATGATACATCTCACTATCTCTCTCTCTCAACATCTGCCACTTTTCGCGCCTAACCTTGAGTGAGAGTGAGAGAACAGATGGCTGGGAAACTAGGAGGTCGTGGAGGCAGCTACCCTCCTTCGACAATTAGTCGGCGATCCTGCCCCGGGCACTCAACCGCCTCCCCTAATTGTCAATTATTGCTCGTCTTAGAAGAGGGGTTCTTCCTCTTCTCCCTTTCTCTCGACCTCCCTGCTCTTTGTTTCTTCCAAGTCAGCTGATTTTCCTGAAGGCAGGTGGAATTCTAACTTATTTTTGCTCAACTTTATTGTTCCCCCAAGTGCCGTGTCTTCTACTTAAAATTGCAGAAAAGTTGTTGTCATTTCAATTTCTATCCCTCACCTCTCGAATGAACTTCATCAATTAGTTGCTATTTCTCTTGGGAGATAAGGAAATGAGAAGAATCCGCTATGAGGGAAAGCATTTGCAAATGAGAAATATAGATAGATAAATTCAGCCGACGGGATTTTGGGTGAGATCACTTGGATTAATTGACTAGGACATGGGCTCCTCTTCAGTAATTTTCCGAGAGATGTCTGGGTCATTTTTAGAACCACCCAACGAACAACAATTTGCTCGCAATTTTGATCTCTGACTAGATGAAATTGTGTGGCCACAACCTTCAGCCAAAGAGATAAACGCCCATTACGGTATTTTTGGCTAAAGGCTGAAGCCTAAAGCGAGCAGAGAGGATCCCCTTGGGCTTCTTTCCCTATATCAATTTGTAGAGGAAATCAAAGGCTTTAAAACCTATTTTTTGTAGCTTAATTCTTTAAAAGATACGGTGGTTTAGAAATTGTCCAAAAATTCAAGGGTTTTATTTATTGAGAAGACATTCATCTCTCGGCTGTAGTCTCCTCCTCTAGTAATTCCGCCACCTTTTTAGTCGCAGAAGTCAACACACATTTGCCGGAGCGTTGACCACCAAAAATATACCCTTTCTCTCACTCTGTCTCAATTGTTTTCCCCCTCGTTTCTGTCTTTCAAAGGCGTCAAATTGAAATTCCCCCAGTCCAGGCACAGCAGCAGCCGCCAGTGGCTTTGTTTTCTGTCTGAGTTATTATCTTCTCCTCTCACTCGGCCTCTCCCTAGTCCCATAATTGAGTGTTTTCAGCTGGCAGGCCATAAAAAGTTCTATCTTTAAGGATCTATCTCCAGCCACCTAGCTAGACGTCCAGACTGCCTCCTCTCCTGACCCTCAGCGGGTTTTTGAACTCCTTTTTTAAGTAAACAAAGTACTCACAGCTCCTATGAGCGATTCAAATCTGGCGGCTTAGCCCTTATTTTTGGCTAAACTCCCCGTCACCTCTGATGTTTGTCCCAATTTTACTAAAAGTTTCCATTTTTAGTGGCGAAAAGTGTGGGAGGGTGATGAATAATCGCCCTTCCCCTAGATTTTTTGAAATTAAATATCCGAATAGACATCAATCAAATTAAGCACAGAGAGACTACCTCTCTTTCTAAATTATTTATAAATAAATTTGGCGCCAGCTTCCGCTAATTTTCAAAAGCTACTATTGCCATTTTTGCACAACAAACTGGCCTCAATTGCTCTCTTTCTTGCAGAAAAACTAAAAGCAATGGGGCGAAAGCTTTTAAAATCTAGAAGAAAAAAAACCTAATTTTTTGGATTGCTGTAGCCTAGGAGGTCCATTTTAGGCGCAAAATGATTTTCTAAAAAAGAGTAGAACTTTCATAGATTTGGAGAAAACTAGAATCAAAAAAGTTGGAAGAAAAGATTTAGGTTTTCTCTTACTTCCTATCTTTTTGGATCAGACGCTCTATTCTTTCAACTAATTATAGCTGGAAAAGTAAACACAAAATAAGGAGCTTCCACCCGCGGGCAAAAACTCCAAAATGAAACCTCAATCGTCTCAAAAAGTACGATGGCAGGACGTCAGAGTGGGTGGGCTTTTTTGTCATCTCTTATCTCTCCCCCCAATCTGGATATTAAACTCACTCTTTCTGGGTCATTTATCTTCAACTTCAACCCCTGGCTGACTCCTTCGACAAATTTATAGCTATCTAGACAACTCTAAATTTGAATAAAAAGTTCGTAGCAAGAGTAACTCTCAAATCCCACGATTTCTAAATCTTTCCTAGTTACCGTAACTAAAGCAGCGAATTAGTAGTTATTTTCTGTCGGGTTCTGGGAAAAACACTCTTTAGCTACGTATTTCATTGTTCCTACAAAATAATAGGAGAAGATTAAACTCATCACCGATTAGGATCAAGTTCTGAGTAGAGCAGAATTCCTCTGAATAGATCCCTTCCTAATTCGAATCCAGCTTAACTTTTAAAGAATATATTGTTCAACTAATCTTGTAGAGGAGATCAAGATTTACAAAATTTTAGTACATCAAAACATCTATAAACAGCTAGAAATATTTAAAAAAAATGGCATTTTTCGCTTTTTTTGAGAAAAAGATTTATCACGGCTTTTTTTATTGCGTAGTGAGCCATTTCTTCCACCATTTTCCGCCCTTTGAACATAGATCGTTTCCCCTTCCTCCTACAGCCTGAGCCCCTTCCAGAAGAGTTTGCATGTACCCAAAGCGGGAGACTCTAGAAGAGACCACGGTCTCCTGCTGCCCCACCCTTTGGTCTCCCTTATGCATTCATCGGCCGCTGTTTTCCCTCCCGGCAGCCATTCACATGACATATCCTAGTGAAAACAGAGACTTTTGGTAGCTTTTCCTTACGGCTGCTTCGTGACAAGGAGTAGTTCTTTGACACCTGATCGAATTGGCAATTATGCCATGGCGTTCACGCTCGTGTTCCCAGAAGATCGTCTCTCCTCGTCTCAAGAGTGAGAGCACTCACTTCAGGGAATCCCCTTCTCGGCAGAGCCAGCAACTGCTTGAATGAGTCAAACTCTCGCGCTTTCTTATTGCAACAGCACATAACAAGTTTTTGGGCAGCTGTGGGGACAAAAGGCAGATCTTGAGAAAGGCAGAGAACCCACGTCAGAGACAGCCAAACTTTTGAAGCAAGTGGGGGCGAGAGTCTGTCATTATCTCTTGCCTCTCTTGAGTTTATTCTAGCCTGGCACCAAGGTGATGTTTCCCTCATGTCGAACTCATCAATTTGCAATTCAATTTTCTCTCCACAGCCACTTTGCATAACTAAAAATTAACTGATCGCCATGCCCTTCCACATTTCCGGTCGATTAGCCCCAAAAAATTGTAAACATCTTGGAGGGCAGCAGTCACCTGATTTTTTGACCTCAGACCTTATAGGCTAGTGATTTTCTAAAGATTAGAGAGTCAACAACATTTTCATCAAGATAAGAGGAAACCTGTGTCTATTTTGAAAGCCCTTTCACCTTTATTTTTCGTGAAGTCAATCTCTCCAAGATTTCTTCAGATCTCAATTATCCTAGAGCTCATAAAAGACCGGTAAAAGGCATCTGAAAATGGGCCCCATCATAAGAAAATTACATTCTTTTAGAGCTTCCACGCCATTCCTTTAAGATCTTATAGAGGAGATCAAGATTGCAGAACAGCTAAAATGACAAAAATAAGAGGAAATGCCCTAAAATTAGGAAGAAGTTGGGTTAATGTAGGTTTTGCCTTCCTAGTTGAAGGTTTTTACCCGTTAAACGACCACAGTTCTACGGTTGCCAGGCTGGTTGTCCATGTTTTGACCGAAAAAGTAATGCAGCTGTCTGGACTTAGGCGACTTACAGAACCAGTAGCCTACCCCACGAGTCAATCGCATCAGCAATCTTCTCTTCCCCCAATCAGAATTTTTTCCTCTAAAAAAAGTCTCGCCAATGTTTAATTACTCCCCCTCAGTCTCTTTCTCTGAAAACGACAGCTCTTTCTAGTCGTCCAAAACATTTTCCCAAAATGAGAGAGAGAGAGTCGGCAATAATCTCTTGCGATGATCCTGTTAGCAGGAGAGAGTGACTGAACGGCGAACTCTAATCTCTTCTCTGTGAGATTTTAAGGGTGGGAGTCCTTTTTGGTCAGCCTCACACTTAGCACCGCCGTAAACAGTGGGAGAGACATCGATCGCAGCAACGAGCTAGCTACTTTTTGAATTATTTCTTAGCCACCTTTGAGACCGCTAAATTCCATTTTTAAAGAGATCTCCGACCTTTTTTCTGCCGATTTTTCCCAGTCGAGAGACACGAAAGCCAACTAAATTAGCCCTAATTTATCGTCCCCATCAGCTCTGAGAAGAGAAGAAAACAATAAATTGGAGACTTCGACAGATTTTCTAAAGCTTTCTGCTCAAAATTCAACCTCAGGGTGATTTTAGCCATCAAATGTTCAAAAAGTCTTATATTTTAGACAGAAATAAATTTCAAATGTTTAGAAATTTGATATCCAAACACGCTTTCGATTTATTATTATGCTTCTCTATTTTAGGCTCTCCTAGTTTTCTAAAAGCTGTTTAATTTCTTCTTCTTTTGACAATTTCTCATAGTTTTGGTCAATTACACCCTCATTTCTGGCTAAATTATCTTCTAAATATCATTCCCACCCGCAAGAAAAAGTCAGAAATTAAATTTCCTGAGATCCTATCCCTCTCTGAATAGAAATACACTCGGAGCAAAATGTTCTAGGTGGACTCGCTTTTGAAAAAAATTTAAATATTGATGATGAGAATTACGGTAGAAAAGGTCATTGGGTTATCAAAAAGTGCAAAAAGCCTATTGAAAAGTGCCAGAGATCCTTCTGCCCTTACAGTGCATTGCGGGGCGGGGAGAAATGAACTTTTTAACATCACTTTTTGGAATGGAATTTGAACTCTCCCATTTTTTTTTCTTCCCTGTTTGATCGGATTAGGCTGGGTGGAGAGAACTTTTGAAAATAATTTGCCTCCTTTTTAGTGGGTGACTCTCTCCCTCCCTTCTGAATTCGAATTCTCTCACGCTGAATGAGCACAGATGGAAATATTTCGTGATCCGTGGGAGAGCGCTAGAGCGCGTCACCGAGGAGGTCACTCTCTCTTACTTTCCGGCTCAGGAAGTTCCTTGTTTTTTGAGACTTCTAAGACCCAAGAAAATTGTAGAGTTCGTCTTTGATTTGCAGAAAGGAAATCAAGCACTACTTGGGCTAATTTTTCTTGAATTTATTTTGCTGGGGGAAAAAAATCCTAAAAATTCTCTGTCATTTTAAACTTTGACCCTTCATCTCATTCTCAGAATCCTCTCTTTTCTACGAAATATTCCGCTTCAACTGCCTTCACATTATCTATTCCAAACTTGGCTGAACGTCAAAAGTTAATTTTTCTGAATTTTGGCTTCATTTTCTCCCGAATTCTGCATCATTTTCATGCTACTTTAATCAAAATTTCCTTCTTTTTGAGCTTTGTCTTTAAAATTGTAGTTTTCTTCATTATTTTTTTAAGTCAAATTTGACCTAGAAATAAATAATTTTGAGGCTTGGAGCTACGAAATGATTAGAAATTTAATGGTTAGTCTGTCTTTTTTTCTCTGGCCTTGTTCCTCGTTTGTTTTCCCTTCCTCTCTCTCTCTCTCTCCCAGTGCTGGCGAGACTTCCTCATAAGGGCAATTAATCTCCCCCTTGCTACCTTTTATGCTTCCGTTTGCATTTTTTTTTCGAATTCCGGTTTCCCATCTTCCTTTTTTGGTCTTTCATCTGCCTTCAATAGGCTGAGAGAGGAATTTGAATTGGTAGTAATTCCTGGGTTGACCTCATCTTCTTTCTTCTCTCTTTCCTGCTTCGAGCCATTACTCTTTCTCACAAGATTGGTCATTTTTCGTGTGTTAGGGGCTGAAAGAGGATCCACTTTCCGCCTCCGCCTTCAATTTAGAGCAGATTTTTTTTTTTAAGAGAAAGGGGTTAAACAGCGCGAGAGATCAGACTGGAATCAAACTTTCATGACATTTTTTGGGTGATCTACGTCCTTTCTGCCTCTCTCTCTCGGATCAAAAAGAAATATGAAACCTCTCCGAACTTTTGGTGCAATCTCCTTGGAGAAATCGGGGACTCATCAGGCTTGCAGGACTCTCGACTTTTTGCTGATTTTTTTTCAAGAGAAGCTCCAATTTCTGCCAAACTATACTTCACCTTTGGACTTTTGAATATAAAATCAAGCAAAAAGCGATAATCTTACTTCTCGCTTTTGATGATTTTCTTTCTTTCATAAGATCAGAGGTTAAATCTTTCATTTCAGAGTCACTACGGGTGCTCACGCTCAACCAGTTAGCGCGGCATCGCCACGCGCCGTGCCGACGACGTACGATTCGCTGGTCGTCGATTCGCAGAGCCCACGGACTGTCCTGATACACAAGGTTGGTCAATCTTTATTTTTTTTCTCACGAAATAGTACAGTATACTTCCTATTTTTGAAAACAATAATCGAACAGCTGTCCCTGCTGAAGGCAGCCTTATTTTGGTACATACTATTTTCATTGTAGGTGGGGGATTGTTTGCGAGGTAATTCGATTTCTACCTAGATCTCTTGATTTTTCTTGAGTCTTGGAAGTTCACGTGTTTGGCAATAATAAAATTATCCCTATAAAAATGGGATCTCTGAGTCTCTTTAAGATCAAAAGATCCCAATTTTAGTCTGGCGCTACTTTATAAAAAAATTAGGATTTTCCCTCCAAAAAAATCGTCAACAACTGACGCAACAATCTGCCTTCCAAAGCAACATAAATAAACCATGAGCCCGTTGAACAGCAGGTGATTTCCTCCTCGTTTTTTCTCAGCCTTGCAGCCGCTGTTCTGACGCTCGTCTGATCCTCCCAAAAATGCGATGCTATTCCCTCTCTTGTGTAGCAAGTACTATCTCCTGCTATTTTTGGCCAACAACACCTGTTTGCTGGCGATCTCGAGAGGGAAAGTGTTTTCCAGAATAGAAGTATATCCGGATAGTTTCCCTCCCCCAAAAGAGACAACAAACACGCCATGTTTCTATTTTTATTCTGCGATTCTAGCGATTTGGCTTCTCTTTGCGACCAACTGGTAACAACTCTCTTTTTTAATCTCCGTTCCACTTTTTCCCGCCTCGTATTTCTTCCAAAAGCTTTAGGGCTAGATCCATCGCTTGGGTTCAAGTTCCAAGAGGAGTGAATTAGACAACTCTGAGTCCTTAAATGTTTAGTTTCATTAGAGATCCAGCTATCTTGGGGGAAAAGAAATATTTATTTAGGCGCTTGTAACGAATCCAGTAAAGCCAGGATAGACGAGGTTATCATCTGTTGTAAAAACTACAAGAACGTAGTAATTCGAGATTGTGAAAGAAACCCGGTCATATTTACCATTTAATCTAAGAGGACCATTTTTTGTAAAGAAATTGATTGAAATCACCTTGTTACATACGAAAGCCCTGAGGTTGGAACAGTTGAAGGATCAACTCCCCCATAAAATTTCATCGTATCCTTATCTTCTATATTGAAAGAGGAGAAAGTGAAGTTAAATGGTCCACTAGATAATTATTCGTTAAATGATCATCTCTCTCTTACCCGATAAAGGCATAGCTGCAATGTAGATTATTATCGTAGGCATATGGATAATTGGGAGACATGATGGGATAACTTCCTTTTCTTACATCCGAAATGTATGGATACCCGCAGTTTGTGTTTACCGTTGTTTCTGAAATATTTTTCCTATATTGTTTTCTCTTTTTAACAAACGGATAGAAACTATTGGCGCTTGTTGACAAACATAGCCGGCAGCAGTTGAACAATCCACACTTAGCCATTTGCCGTAGAATGCACCGCTGTGGAAGGCATCCATAACCACGCAGCCTTCGGTATTAGCGGCAGGGGGACTGATAAAATTCGACAGCATATTTGTCACTCGGATTCCATTGTTGTAGAAGCAGAGATTTGTATCGTAACATCTGACTCCAATATGAACCATTGTTATCGAGTTAGCAGCAGCGACTATTACAGAGTTAAACTGTAAAGGTCTAAAATAATCTACTTTTGATAGTTTTCGTTACCTTTGTGTCTGTTATCTGGACGAGCGATCCATTATTCTTTAGACATAATGTTTCAGCCGATGCGTGGTCATTAAGTGGTGCATAGACCTAGTTATTAGTTATTAAAGTAACTAAGCGAGTCATTACTTGATAGCAGTAGGTTGCGCCAGAACTGGATGTTAGGTTGTTATATCCTGGTGGACAAAAATTGTTTTGGCCGTCAATTAAAGATAAAAAAGAGAAGAAAAGAAGAAAGACTAACATTGGGGCTTTTTGATTGGAACTGACTAAAGTCTTATCGAGATAGTAGCTTTTATAACGAATTTGTCTTCTTATCGGAAATACAGTCAAAACTTTCTTGGGGCTAAACTTAGTGATGATTTTTGGCTTAAACAAAGCTACTAGGGGAACTCTTTCCTTTTTTGCAGAATAAAGGCGAATTTGGAATCTCCTCATCATGAGACTATTAAGAATTCATCTGCAGGTGTTCTGTCGTTTTCCAAGTAGAAACCAGTTGTCTCTTCCATTAACCACGAATCCTTCTCTCATTTTGGTTCAAAGACCATCGAGCTCTCTTCCATCGAAGAGATGAGGCTATCTTGTACTTTTTGAGACCTCCCAATGCAATTTGCCTCTGTATTCCACCCGCTCGCCGTCGAATCCAATCAACAAGTCAATCAGCTGACTGGCCTCTCGATCGTTTTTACCTCCCTTCGGCTTGTTTTTTTCTGAACTCACTCTCTCCTCCATTTTTCGCGCGCCAATTCTCCCACTCACGAAAAGCCAAAACAAGACCATCCAGCTGGGAAAATATCAACAATTTCTCTCTCCTCCTCCCCCCGGCTTGAGTTGCTCTGTTTTTTTCTCGAAGAAGATCTTGTTTTTTTAAACATTTCTTTACGTTTTCTTCTCGTTTCAGCGTTCTAGAAGAAGCTAAAAAGCACGATAGTACGAATAACAATTAGGGATATTTTGCCCAGGAAACACCTGGCTAGATGTGCGAACATAATAAGAGTACGCGACAGGAACAACGCACCTTTGGTCCAAGGAGCTATTTAAAAATAATGATATATTATGCTGTAACAGCTAGTCGGATCAAAAAAAAAATTTTTCTCCTAAAAATTATATCCTAGAACTCAGCCTACAGTAGCCCAGACGTGGGCTGCTCTTTGATGAGTCAGATTTCTTCAGATAGTTGGTCCTCAAATTGTTTTGATCGACTCTCCTCCTTGCAAAATTGTTCATTGCTCAAAATTAGTGATTTTTTGCTGAGAAATGCCCCTCCCTTCTCTTAGTTTGATCATTGAAGTTCTACATAGGCTTCCGGTTAATTTTATGTGGCTTGGTCTAGTCGCTATTACTTTCAAAAAGTCGGCTACAATCCACGTCATATCTAGATCATTTTGATCCAATTTGGTTTCTTTCTGCCCCACAAGATGGCCAAACATCCCCGGGAGAGAGAGAGGCGGAAGTTCAGCAATTACGTTTTGTCGGTCGATGAGCAAGAGATGGAACCTATTGTCGCTCGTCGTCGTCGGCGACATCCATTTGAAATATGAATGCCATCTCGGCTCTTTATAAGGAAGTGGGGGTCCTCTTCTTTGAATTTATTTTCTAACGAATTTGCAGCTTCCTCCCTCTATCTCTCTCTCTCTCTTCTCAAAAGTGATCAAAAATTACCTCTCTTTCTGCCTTTTTTCTGTTAAAGAATTAGTCGCTATTTTGAGGAATTATTTTCCCAAAAAGTTTGAGTGATCTTTCTCTCTTCCAGACCAGTGTCTAGACCAGTCAGCCTCTTGAGAGATAACTCATGCTTCCCCTGAACGAGGCGTCATGAATTCACAAATTGACCTGTAAGAGCCATCAATTAGGCTGGCAAATTTGCTTCCATTGAGGGTTTACGTGAGCTGCGCGGGCGAGGAAAACATCGTGACTAGTTATCATATGGACAGAGGGGTAGAGAGTCTTCTCGGGAAGTCCTTTCAATCAGAGATATTATCGAGATCTATGTGTCTTTTTTCAAGAACTCTAGTAATCAGTCAAAAAAATCTGTCTTCCTTCTACTGCAATCTATAGATCTCTTCGGTGGCTACTGTAAAACCAAAAATTGAACAATTCTAGATCCTAAAAATCCCATTTTTGTAATCTTGCAGAGGAGATCAAGAACTACAACTTTGCGAAACATTTAAAAGCCCAAAATTAATTTTAAAACTCTCAAATTTTTGCCTAGATTACGGTAGAGGAAGCTTATTTTTCAAGCTTCGTCTCGTATAATTTCTCCGCTTGTTTTTCCTCTGTCTTCTCTTTAATCCGTACTACATGGAATAAAATCCTCTCTGGGCCAGCACATGAAATGGATAAACACAATTTCTCGATGCCCTAAGTAAACATTCCCTGGACACTGGCTGTTCCCCCTCCCACAAGTCGCCGTGTGTGCCTCGTCCTCGTCTCTGACCGCTTGATTAATACATGCCGGGGGCCCCCTCCTCCCTCTTTTTGCTACACAAAACAATAGCCTTCACTGGAGTAAATAAATACTCCGATTAACGAGCAGTCCGGCGCGGCTGCCCCTTTCTTCCACAGAGAGAGAGGCGGGAGAGAGGACCCTTTATGCTGGAGGAAATTGGCAGCCCAACCCACACAGCTGGGTTGCACTGGACTTGTTCTCTTCCCGGTTCTCGCTCACTTCTTGGACTTTGATAGATTAACTAATAACTTTCTCTCTCTGACTCAGACTATGAGAACTTGAGGCTACTTTTTGTTGATCAGTTGGAGCTAGATTGACCTCTGTGAGACCAAAGCCCACTCTAATTGACCTTTTATTAATCAACTTTAGTCTTCTTGGTCCAAATTTATGGCCATTTAGAGCTGGCGTCCAAGGGGTTTATAGCCTCCAGGCTGTGGTCAGCTGTGACCCCTTAAATCTTAGGGTTTTAGGGCGGATCGAAGCTTAATTTTTGATTAATCTACGACCACTTTTGTTCTCTGAATTTGAGCCAGACGTTAATCTTTAAATTCTCCCCTTCTGTACTTCGAGTCGCTCTTTTGTCCAACAAATTTGATAGGATTTTGTACTCTTCCTTTTCTTCCTGGAAATTGAATCAAAACTCAGGCAAATAGAGTCCAGAGTGGACTCACTACCGCGAGAGATCTATTATTGCACCCGGAAATTTAATCGAAACGAGTAGTTGTGGTCATCGTAGACAATTTTCCTAGTAATGGACTATAGTATAGAAGTTTGGATAAAGGATTGTAGGCTTATTGACGTAAAGAGGGGGAGCCAGTTGATGTACCCAAAAATATCCGTAACAGGAAATTTGATCCAAACTCGTTCACAAAAAGTACTGTCCTCAATGTTTTCTTTCCTCCTCACAGTACAATCTTCTCCTATTTTCAACAAATATACAGACGAATATACATGATTGTTATTTATGTGCCAAGATTATATACGTACGAGTGTCCTCTAGCTTTCTTCCTTATCTCTCTCTTCCTCCCTCCTTCATGATGTGATTATGAACAATTTCTGCTCAAGTGATTCCTCCATCCAATCTCTTTGTTCTTTCTTTTTTTGTTGAAACAATTTCTGCTCGGCTTTCTCTCTAACTCTCGCTCGTAAATCTCATTATAAAGCCAACAAAACAATTCAATAATAAGTTAATAAGGGCTCTCGCGCAACGGCCAGTTGTTACGTCAAAAATGTCTCTTCCCCTCTCTGTGTCAATAGTCAGTTGGAAGGATATTGTTTTACGAGGAATCAGAGATGCTCTCTTCATCTTTTTCTGTCTCTTAAATTTAAATGGGATCCTCTGGAAACTTTTTGGGGAACAACATCATCATGGAGAATCCTTAGGAGGATTTGAGCCCATTTTTAGCTTAGATTCTAGGTATTCTGATCTCAATTTTCTCTTAAATTTTGCTTAAAGATTGTTAGAGGTCTTCTAGACGTCATTCTAATCTCAAATTTAGACTTCCTAGACGCTACAGTAATACTTTTGGCCTTCTGATAGTCTAGAATTCTACAATACTCTCCGGCCAATCTATTAATTTGATAAAATTGCCTTAGGATTCTACAATAAGAGAATCAAATTCTCTGGTAGGACTCTCCCTCGCCAGCCCCCACATAAAATCAAACCATACGAGCAAAACAAATTTATTTTCTCGGCAAAGATCTCTCAAAGCTCAGAAAAATACAGCTACCATTCTCTCTCTGTTTTTCAGACATCCTCCTCCGTATTTTTTTATGAGGACGTCTAGGCCAAAATCCATTCCCCTCATACTCCTCAAAGTACACACAAGGGCCGGTGACTTGCATAGCCAATGGAGGGAAATGTTGTCCTTAAGCTGAACTTTTCCTTTCCAAAATAAGGTTATTGGCTCAGCAGATTCAAAGCACATTTTCTCATCACAACTCTAATTCTAAGAATAGTGATAATTCCCTGGATCACTTTCCCAAGGAGAGAGCAAGAGAGGAGAGAAAATATTTTGCCTTTGGGAGAATGCAAGAGTGAGGCAGTTCGCCATTTTCTGCTGTTTACGAGGTGTATTCTCCTCTTGGAGAACAAGAGAGGAGGAGGAGGAAAGCAACTTGCAATTTTCTGCAAGCATTGAGCAGGAAATGGCGAGTCATTTTGACATGAATGTGACGTTGAAAGGCGCTTGAAAGAGAGCAAAAATTGGTAATAGAATGGAACTAGCAGGGAGAGCTTAGGGAACGAAGGAATTTTAGAAAAATGGTTGAGGTGAGAGGTTTTCTAGCGTCATTCTAAACGTCAGAGATGGCCTTTTAACTCCATTTTTTTAACCATTTAGCTTCTATTTTGGTCTCTTAGCTCAGCAAATTAACGAGTTTTAGCTTCCTACTGTAGCCCATAGCTAATTTTTGGTCCTTTAGCCTGCAAAAAGTCTCTTGAGAAATATCCACTCGCGTCAAAGACTGGTATCAATCTACCTTTTAATCATAATTAAATCCGCCAGTCATAAATATAAGCTGCTAGTTGGCTTTGTTTTTCAGTCAAACTAACAAGAGAAAATCGCTTTATGAAGCCCTCTCTCTCACTCGTTCTAATTTAGAAGAAGAACATTATATAAATATCCTAATCCTTTAAACATTCCTGTTGACGTCGCGTCCTTCTCTCTTCTCGACTTGACAGGTGCTATAGCCAAACTGAAACAAAAAACAAAAAGTCCATTACCCTCTCTTACTTCCTTGATTGGTTTTGTTCTTTTTTGTTATATATTCTCGATAATAGACTATTGTTCTCAGATGCTTCTATTATTTTGTCGAGAAAAATGGCTGCTTTTTGTTGAGAGGGGGACGATCGTGGAATTCACACGATCTTAATTAGAGATTGTCTGGAAAACCTGGGATCACCGAGGGGAGAAAGAGAGGAAGACTTAGAGCAAAATATTTTCTTCCTTTCCTCTTTATTTCCGCAGAATCGACGGAAATTGACAAGGAGACAATTCTTCCTAATTCATATAGCTACCCAATCTATACGAAAAGACGATTCATTTTTCCTTTTCATTTCGTTTCTTGTAGTTATTTTAAGCATTTTTCCAAACTAAATTCAATCAAGTCCAGGGTCTATTTGAGTCACAAAAGAATAGTTTTTATGTAGATAGCTGATCTTTCCCAGTGCTTTTTTGAGTATTCTAGAATATTTTGAGAGCTTTCCCCTCCCCTGACTATATAAGTCTCTGAAAAACTTTACTTTTCGTACCGGGTGGTATCCTTCTTGTCCTCCAATTGTTGGCTGAGCTCTTGAGAATAATATGAATTTGGAGCTGAGAAGCCTACAATTTAAAGTCAGCCGATCTCCCACCTGTTGATCACTTTAGTCTCTCAGTCTACCTTTCTCTCTCTCTCACTCTCGAGATCAGACAATATGGCTGTTGTAAGTTTCTTCCTGAACGGATTAGGGTTCTTTCGCCTTTCTCTCCTAAGCCGGAATAGTAATGGCGTGTTTTCAGGCGTCAAGCACGATTTCTGTATCAGCACCGGACAGTGCCGGCTGCGCGGCCGTGATCGTGCAGGCCTTCAGGCGCTGTCTCTGTCGACGGGAGTTGCATCACCACAAGCGGCATAGCAAGCGATCAAGTGGGT
The DNA here is from genome assembly GCA_932521405.1 of Oscheius sp. JU1382. Classification (NCBI taxonomy): domain Eukaryota; kingdom Metazoa; phylum Nematoda; class Chromadorea; order Rhabditida; family Rhabditidae; genus Oscheius; species Oscheius sp. JU1382. The sequence continues at coordinate 10,209,380 of OW051479.1, forward strand.
TTTTAACTCATATCTTCTCTATAACTCTTTTTTATCTTCAAAAATAAGCTTGATTTGCCCAAAAAGCTGGGGCGAGTTTTTTAAAACTCATTTATTTTTGCTAAAGATGATGCAATGAAGTGGATATTGAAGAAGAGAGAGAAATGAATTCCCCTCCATCTGTCGTTTCTTCTCGTATTTTCCTATAGATTGTGTGCAACGAAGTCGTAAAAAAAGGACTGTAATCTCCCTCTTATGAGCCACCTGCCCCTCGATCCCTCGGCCTCGGACAGTCCAGCTGACTGACCTCCCTCCTTTCAGTTTGATTAAGATTCTCTCACTCATTCGAATTATCTCCTGCAAAGAGGTTCACTGAACACGTAAAGCATTTCATTCATCAGCTGGGTCGATAATTTTCCCACCAAAGTCGTCATATCAGAGACTTCTCCTCCCATAATTTCACACTCATTTTCCATTTTTCTCTCCCTCTCTAAAAAGAAGAAAGTACAGTCTAAAAATGTGAACATAACAGTCGGCTGATGACGAGCTGAGCTTAGTTCCCTCTGAATCATGGCCATGAAAGTAAATAATCATCTCATCTTTCTCATTTTTCTCGATTCATCTCCTCATTCTGATAAAATAAACTCTGGGGGCTCTTCTATCAATTTCCCTCTTCTAAATGAAGTTTTGGAAGGAAATAAAACGTAAGATTGAATGCTTTTTCCTCCTCACAGCTACAGTAGTCCTTGAATTCCATTACGATTATGTCAATCAGCCAAAGGGTTTGACTTGATTTGGATTTAGAAAGTTGATTATCTGGGGACCCTTTTTTTCTATTGATATTTTGACTTTCTGATGCGCTTTTTTGATGGCTTTTCCAGTTGGATGGAATTGCGTCTAATAAGCACAGAAAAATGAGAGAAAACTGATTGTATTCAATAGAATTCCCGCCGCTGTTTCCCATACACAATCGACATTGAATCATTTGCTACGTGTATGTCCCGTCGTCTTTTCTGTGTTCCTCCTTGAGATTTTATTATCTTGAACGAATCAAAAGTCTGATATTCTCCCACGTCAAAAGGGCATCGTTTTTACGTTTGCGTAGAACTTGCGTCATTTGAGCATACAATTTGGGCTGTTTTGTCGAGTCTAGGCTGTTAAAAGAAGCCAGAAATTACAGTAATTTCCTCTGACGTCATGCAGAGGATGTCCTTGCCTTAGTAATTAGCGAGGAAGAGAGAAAAAACAATTTGAATCCCTCTCATTTGCAGGTACTGGAAGTGCTACCAGCTCGTGGGGTTGTGGTTGGCTGCGTCGTGTTGCAGCAATGGGATCTGCTTCCTCTTCAGCTAGTAGTCCGGAGCCTGATGAAGCTGCCTCATTGAGTGAGAGGATCTCTCTTTATTTGACTGAAAAGCCCATCAAAATGCAGCACATGCTAAAAGCTCAAAGGTGAGAATTCAGGTGTAAAATGAAATTAATGTTTTGTGATGAAAATTGGTTGGGAGAAAGACAATAACAAGAAATATCATAAATTATAGGCTGATCTGCGACGCTTCCGTCGAGGAAAAACAAGTCATGTTTGACTCAGGAGTCCTGGGAGCTCTTTGTGAACTCATCGCCGATTTAGCTTCCATCGACACTCAACGGTAAACAACTCCCTTTTCCCAAAAAATCTCGCTTTATTGTTAGAAATGGCTCTGGAGAACGAAAACGACGCCAATCTAGAAGGAATTCTAACTCAGCTGCTCAAAGAGGAATCGGCTATGGTCATGGCTCAACCCGCTCCAAATGGGATATCGAACGAACTGTCGAAGAGCGTCTAGCCCGAGAGGAACATCTCACCTGGTTGTTGAATCTCCTCATCGCCTACATGAAATCAACGTCGCCAAGTACTACCGCCCATATCGGCCCCAATGTAGCTGCCATGATAGGAGAAAGCGCTGTCGTCCCGCTGCTGGAATATCACTTAAAGAATGATTCTGTTCTCGATGTGACTGAGCATATGGAACTCTACCAATCGCTTCTCGAAACAGCATCAGCTATGTCCCTCTATCCGGCTCTTGTCCCCTACTTAGTCCAACCCTGCTTCCCAGGAGCTAAATCCGTGGCCAAGGAGTTGCTTCCCAAATTCCGAGAGACAATCATGGGATTTGCCAATACTTGGAAGACACAAATGGGATCTCCCGATTTCCGTTTGATGGAATTCATCAATCGAGTCGATATCTGTAGCCAAGATGCGCTCATAGCTGGGAGAAAGTACGAAAGCGATCTGCCAGCTGAAGAAAGGGTTCGAACTGCCTCCACTATCCGTCAAAGAGCTGCTCAAGAAGTGACTGTAACCCGCAAAGCTGAAGTCCACGAGCCTGCTGAGTCAGAAAAAATCGATTCATCTACAGATATCAGTGAGATCTATGCGAAGACTTTGAAAACTCTTCAAATGCAACAAGCCAAGTAGGATTTATTCCAGAAAATAGATAATAACAAATTCAGATTCTTTGGCGATTATGGAAAGCTGATCTTGCCATATACTTTTAAGAAGGAGATTAGGAATACAAATCCTTTCACTCCGACTTTGAGAGAGAGAACTAAGCGCATAGCCAAGGTAGGAAGGTAAAGATAAAAGAGGGCAACTTTTTTTAGGAACTTGCCTCGATGCCAAACGCTTTGCCACTCAACGCCAGCAATTCTATTTTCGTCTGTGTGGATGAATCTCGTTGCGATATGATGAAAGTTCTCATTTCTGGGCCGGATGATACTCCTTATGCTAATGGACTCTTCGAATTTGATATCTGGTTCCCAACTGGCTATCCCTATGCCCCACCGAAGTGCTCTTTCTTGACGACCGGCTCGGGAAATGTTCGATTCAACCCGAATTTGTATAATGATGGCAAGATTTGTCTTTCCATCTTGGGAACTTGGGAAGGCAGGCCTGAGGAGAAGTGGACTCCTTATTGCTCTCTCATGCAGGTTCTGGTCAGCATTCAGGTTGAATTTTTTTCTTGTGGAATTCAATTCATTTTTAGGGTTTAATCTTCGTAAAAGATCCATATTTTAATGAGCCCGGCTTTGAAAAGTACCAAGGAACTGAGAAAGGCGACGATTATTCTCGGAAATACAACCTCCAAATTGAACATGCCACTCTTCAATATGCAATTAGAGAACAGCTCAAAAATCCACCCGAGCATTTCAAGGTACACTCGCCTGTGGGAATAAAATCAGCGCAACTCTGTTTTTTCAGAAAGTTATTCAACGTCATTTTTGGCTCAAGCGATTTGCTATCATAGACCAGGCTAAGAAGTGGATGGAAGAGATGAGAAAAGACGCTGCGGAGGTGGAAAGAAATCCCAAAAAGAAGGATAACATCAGCTTTGAGGCTATGTTCAATCCCATGAATCAGGTAATAGAGGGAAAGAGATAAGGCAAAACAGAGAAATGCTTATAGGAAAGAAACATCCACGCTCTGATCAATGAGCTCCAAAACATGACTTGTCCTTCAGAAACTGTGGACGCCTAAAAATTGTAAGTTCTTCGCTTCTTTTTGTATACAAAACAATCGATTTCAGGTCAATAAAAATGGCTGCATCAATCAACCAGAAGTCAGGACTGCAGCCTGTGGTACATATCCCATCCCCCTCTTTTTTATCTTTTCTTTCCTTTTTTAATTCCAATTTCATATTCCTCCCCCTCCCCACTCGTTTTTGCCTTATAACCTAGCCCTTATATTTTTGTGATTGAAACGACCAAATAATGAATTTGGTTAAGCACCGCGAGGCCTCTCATATCACTCCATATGATCATCTCCTTCATGGGTATGGTTATTTATGCTTAAAAATGTTTCTAAAAGACCTCCTCAGAGAAACATTTCCATCAACCTGATAGATATCACTTTTTTTTTTGAAATTGCATTGATTGTACATTTTCAAAAAAAATTATGCACCCCCACTTGGTTTTGTGTGATAAACGACGGCGAGTATAAATCCATTTTTGATCCTCTTCTCTTTAGCGTAATCTAGACGCTTTTCTCGAAGAAAAAAAATGGAAAAAATCAAAAGCCCGAAGGAGACCACAACCTCCTTAAAAAACTGTTGAAGTCCAGGGATTCTTTGAGAGAAAAATATAAATTCTTTATTTCTTTTTGTTTTTTTATTAAAAAAAGACTCCAAAATTGTGACCAAAGAGGAAAACCTTATGTCCTTTGGGTAAATACTCCCTGACGAAGTCTAATTTGTGTTGGACTTGTTCGTCTAGCAAAAATCTATCTAAATAAAAACCTTTCTTGCTTTTAAAAAACGAAGGATGCCATTGTATTTATGGTTTCCACAATGGCGAAGCTCTGGAGACATGGAGACACGATTCACAGCATACACGGCTTCTGTATATGCAGTAATCGAGGCGAGACCTAAAAGCGCGAATAAAAGTTGTCGGACTGTCAAAATCCAGAGTTTTTTGCCCTTTTGATTGTTCACTTTTTATCAGAGTAGCGTTTAGTCTGGCTCAGCAATGCATGATCAATTCAAATTCAAACACAAAATAAAAGATTTATTCATAAAGTGCCCAGAAATTTTTGTACTTATTTTTTCGTAGTCTTTGATTCAGAAGCTAAAATCATTTTGCTAAAGCCTCGGTTTTTTTTCAACTGGTTCTGTGAGATTTTCTCTACTCTTTTGACTAAAAAATTCATAAACTTTTTCCATATTTGGGCGGTTATCTTTCCCTTCGACCATCATTCTAAAGCTTAAGCTCTTTTAATAGACTCCAATTACCCAATGTGAAAGAGCCAAACTTCTAATGAGATTGGAATTGCTTCTGATGAGATTGGAATTATTTCTTGAAATGCTTCTGGATAGGGGCCTTCAATAATTGAATCACCAATCGACCAATTATTTTCAGCTTGGGCAGCTAGACTTTCAGTTTTTGTTGTATCTTCTACTGTTAAATTCGTGGGAAGAACTCGATAGATCATATGCCAAATGGATCTTCCCAGCGAGAAAACATCCACAGTTGGATTGTAAGCGTCGTCGTCGTCGTAGGCTTCTTCGCAATTGTAGCCCTCTGTTCCAAACCAGTATGTTCCTGTGGAATCTCCTGCTACCAGGGCTGTATTTTCAATTATCTTTGCTATTCCAAGATCAGCTATCTTTAGGATAGAATGATCCGAATTCAAGACCATGCTGGAAATCACTTTTTTGTCGAGAAATGGCTACAAACTTGGCTGGTTTGACATCTCTATGCGTTATATTGTTGTCATGGAGGTAGCAAAGCCCACTAGCTGCCTGAGCAGTCCAGAACAATATCTCCTTTTCAGCGTATTTCTGCCTTCGAGCTATCACTGGAAATTCAATAAACTACCCATCTTTTAAATAAAATCAACATCCAAGTAAAGAGCCTCCTCTACAGTATTCCATCAAGATTCCAATCTCTTTGTTGTCTTCTGTAATGAAGCCGAAAAGAGTCACAACGTGTTGATTTCCTTGCAGCTGAAAGCGGCCTTTCTTCCAGAATAGTAGGCTCACCGAGAGTAAAGTTGTTATTTCGTTTTTGATCAATTGAGAATTCAAAGTATCAAAATATTTAGCAGCATGCAGCACTGGAGACGTTTTTGTTGAGACGAGGACTGTTTTCCCTTGTATACCAGTACCGAGAATTCCGTTTTTAATCTCCGTCAAGGAGCTTTTTTCGTAGGAGACAAAACGAGAACGCTAGCAATTTATTTGTTTTTGCGATGACTTACGCCTAGCATTGAGAGAACACTTCCCCAGTCGCCGCCGAAGAGAATTCCAAGCTGGAAAATTGGATCCTGGGAAGGAAGAGAGATTTACCTTTTCTGTTGTTGGTATATTTTCATTGCCTTTTTCAATCATCCCGAGTAGGGCCTAAAAATGTTTTTTTAATATCCTGCTTTACTTCAGGTATTGTGAGTAGAGAAGTTTGATTTAAACTTGGTAAATAGTGAGTTCTCTTTTGACTCAAAATCATCTCCTTTATTTTTGTGTAGTAGCTGGCTGTTTCGATAAAAACATTAATGCAGCGCCCGTCTCTCCCTCTATATTTTTTAAGATCGCCAGTTGTTCGGAGTTTATAGACAAACATCTAGAAATAGTGGCTAATTACCGTATTCTTTCTCTCTTGGAAGGATAGATTGTCATGAATTTACTCTACAATTTTCTCGAGTCTACAAGGTTGTAACTCTTGATTTTCGGGGGAAGTGAGAGAATACAGTAGATTCCTAGAAAGCTTACCAAAAGAGTTTTGACAAATGCTTGAAGGAAAGCAAACGGGTACTTGGTTATGTCTTTTCTAAGCGACTCAAGTGCTTTTTTGGAAACACTTTGTTCGTACAACGATTCCTTTATCAGGAACTCCATAAAAACTTTTTCTGCCTTCCATCGAACTTCCAATAATTGCTTCATCTCTTTTTCTAGTTTTTCATCCAGAAAATGTCCAAAAAACTTGGCAACGCACTGCAAATTTTGATGAAAGTTGAGGTTGAAACCGACGGCGCAATAAATCTGCAAAGTGTCGAATTTCATGAAGCTGTTGGAATAATTCTTCAGAAGTGTCCATGCTTGTTCAAAATATTTAATTTGAGAATGATGTTCGCCTCGCTTCCAACCAATGAGCAGCAGAAACAGCCTTTCTCCTTCATGCGAGGAATGCTGTCGCTTTTGAGCACATTTTTGGAATAATCAAACCTCTTGTGGGAACATCTCATAGAGTGATTGCGAAATCAAATCCGCTGATGTAATGAGCTTGTTTTTCCTTTCGTCTTCTCGTTGTAAAATCGAATCCAATCTTGTGGAAAAATTTTTAAGAAGTCCTAAAAGTTCCATCCAAGTATCACTAGAACTTTTTAAAGGCTGCAGGCTACTTATTCTGCCTCATCAAATTGGCTTCCATTTATTTGAAAAATATCGATTAATAGATCGTAAGTCATTCTCGTTTCCATTTCATGTTTAAATTCAAAGGGATTTAAATCAGATCTTGAAGGCCTGGAAGAATCAATGGATTTTAAGTCTTGGATCCAGCAGAATTTCTCCTATAATCTGTTCATAAAAAAGATGACAACTAATGCCCCGAGAGTTGGTATTTCGCGGAGAGATTGAGATGTTTTGGATAAAATGGCTCACAAAAACCCCTTTTCTCAGGACATCCGCTGTCATCTCTTTTCTGAACAGAATATATTAAAACAGGAGACTTCTATTAGCAGAAATACGGTACATTTTCATTCCTTTTTGAGCGCAGATTGCATCAAGATTGAGAATTTGTGTCAACTTGTTGTTGTCGTCAAATTTTAAGATCTCTGGTTGAAAATTACTCAATAAAGGATTCGGATAATACTGTAGCAGACTTTTGCTATAAAATGATGCATCTTGGAGCTCTTCCTGTTGAAATTGATTAATCTCTTCTTCTTCTTCTTCTTCCGATTCTGCTTCTTCTTCTTCTTCTTCCGATTCTGATTCATGAGTCAAGTCATATTCTTTTTCCTTATACTAAAAACGTATTAGGCTAAAAGGCGAATGCAATCCTTACAAAGTCGTCAAACGCCTTTATGACAATTAAAGGATAGATTGAATTGCACGAGAAATAGTTGAAATATCTCCACTTCCAGACTTTAGCGTCGTCTTTGCTTTTAAGAAACTCCTGGGTGTGATCGTAGATCATTTGTGTTATCTCCAATTTTGCCTGGAAATGTCCATTTATCTTCAGATCTTCCAGCTTAATTCCGACAGGTCAGTTAGACTTACATGAAGTTCTTTAATTTGTTGCTTTTCTTTATCTGTTGCGAATGGAATCATCAATACGAATATGTTCCCCGTACGATGAATTTCATAAGAATGGACGCCAGCTAATATCTCATTCTTCTCGAGGATAAATATCAAATCTTTTGTCATTTTCTGGAATTTAATTTGTCATTCAATATGAGTGGAAATATCATCTCTTGAAAGGAATCATTGCAGTTCTTTTCTACTAGGCGAGGGGTCACCTTTTTGAAATCTTCCACTTGCTTTCAATGTTCTACAAAGCTGTAGCTCTCCTCTACAACTTTGCGGAACATCAAAAATAGGTCAAACCTATCCAAAATTATGAAAAAGATGAGAGAGAGATACGATAGGTCGAATCTCAAGCCTTACTTGACGATATTGAGTGTAGATGTCAAGTTCTTCCTTGGAATAGCTGATATCTCCAGTTGTGTAGCGAGAATCGTGTTTTCCAAAGTAATTGATGTAGGTTATAACACGATCGTTTGATACATCTTTCTGTTCATAGGTTTCACAGAGTTTCTGATCAAGTTAAGATTGTTTTTATCAACTTACACACTTTTCAAATAAGACACTTCCAACTTCAAAAAAAATGATTTTATATAGAAAGTTATAGAAGACGATTTGGTCCGTCATATTCCATACTGAAACGATTGCTGTATTGTTCTTCTAAATGAACAGTTCGAGGCGTGTAAAGGCAAAGAGGAGATGATTTTTGGGTGGAATTGCGGTCTCTTTAAAAGCAGCGTTTTACCTGTGTATTCAAAGCTATCTTGTGCTAGCATTGGTCCTTTATCAAAAATATACAAAACGATGTATTTGAAGCACTCAGGTGAAATCTAAAATAAACGTTTTAGCCGTGATTTGTCCTACAATCCACATCTTTCCTGGACAATATTCATCCGAATCATTCATTAAATAAGCAACTTCCCTGTCAAACCTCATTTCGCTTAGCATATTCACTTTTCGTTTTATAATAAACATACGTAGTTTGTCAATCATTACAACTGGCAATGTCTGTTTTAAGTTTTGTTAGCGTCAAAAGCCATTACCTTGAGCTTTTCTCTGTCTTCCGTCATTTGCCAAGAATAGCCTTCGTTGGCTAGGAGATCCGCGTTGATTTGGACTTGATCGGGAGTGACTATATGCTGTTAATTTCAATTATTGCTGTTAGGGAGGAAAACACCTCCGATTCGTCGTTGAAATACTCATCAAAGATGTTTATAATTTGAGTGTCGATCTCTTCCGGCATGCAGCTCTGAACAGCCCCCATCTTCAAAGCAGACTACTTTTCAAAAAAGGAGAGATCCTATCAGTGGCAGTCTGAATCAAACTGCTGAGAAAATTTTATTTTGTGACTAGATGAAAAAGTAGAAAAGAAGACAGGAGGATGGCAATGCAAGCGGCTGGACAATCGATAATCTGACCGGCTGATACCAAGAGAATAGTTTCTTACCCCTGGTCTACTTGAACATACAGCTTCTAACCATTGGTTTTATTGAAATTATTAACCTTTAGGGGCCCCAGTAGTCATGATTCAATTTTTGTGTTGTCATGAGGGTCGTGGGTTCAATCCCCTTCCCTAACTTACATTTTTGTTTTATTAATTCAAGTCTTTTTCCATATTTTTTGGCGTTTTGACTCAATTTTATTGCATTATAAGCACATGTGCATTGGCCTTTTACTGTTCCAGCTGCTCTGTAGCATTGGAATTCTCTGGCTTATCGAGTTGGTCTGAGTCGAGAAATTGGATTTTTATTTAAAGAGAATAAACTTTTCAGCAGGCAAGCTTCTTTTATCAATAGGGTTGCTCAAAAAACGAAATAATGAATTGGATAATGAGGAGATGCCAACGCATATGTGCTTATAATGCAATAAAATTGAGTCAAAACGGCAAAAAATATGAAAAAAGGCTTGATGAGGAGAAAAGTCAACGGAATAATGGAGATTTGATTTCTTTGGAAATATTTAATGGAAAAGCATGGCGAAGAGGACCAATGTTAACACACGATATAGATAATACATATTGTGCCATAGTCATTCCTGGTGATTATACAGAACGTTTACTCAAAGCTTTTTCTCTCAAATAAATCCTATTGTTTTTGAGAGAAACAGGAAACAGAAGGTTTTGGTCAGCATTCAGGTTGGATTTTTTTTCTTGTGGAATTCAGCTCATTTTTTAGGGCTTAATCTTCGTAAAAGATCCATATTTCAATGAGCCCGGCTTTGAAAAGTACCAAGGAAACGACCAAATAATGAATTTAGTTAAGCACCGCGAGGCCTCTCATATCACTCCATATGATCATCTCCTTCATGGGTATGGTTATTTATGCTTAAAAATGTTTCTAAAAGACCTCCTCAGAGAAACATTTCCATCAACCTGATAGATATCACTTTTTTTTTTTTGAAATTGCATTGATTGTACATTTTCAAAAAAAATTATGCACCCCCACTTGGTTTTGTGTGATAAACGACGGCGAGTATAAATCCATTTTTGATCCTCTTCTCTTTAGCGTAATCTAGACGCTTTTCTCGAAGAAAAAAAATGGAAAGAATCAAGACCACAACCTCCTCAAAAAAAACTGTTGAAATCCAGAAAAAGCAGGAATTCTTTGAGAGAAAAATATAAATTCTTTATTTTTTTTTAATAAAAAGAAGACTCCAAAACCGGGGAATGTAATATCACTTGGGAACTGACTGACTAGAGAAATAAAAGCTATCTTCAAGAGATCTCAATTGATGAATTGTATCAACTTTTCAGCCATCACTGGGCCATCACGAATTACAAAAGCGTGTTCACAATTTTGGTCGTCGATTAGGACATGTCCTTTAGGGAGTCTCTTCTCCATTTCAATTCCTAAAAAAAGTTAAAATAATTTAGGGACAAACCGTAATCGAGTGGACACCACCCGTCCTCTACTCCATAATAAAAGTGAGTTATGTCTTTGTGCGCTAGTAAAGTACTATCCAATGCTGTCACTTTTTCTAATTCATCATTCGACATGTGGATGATATTTCGAAAAACGTGCATATGCAGCAATTCGCCAGCTGAAGCAACGACTTCTGGTGGAGCCTTGAATTGTTCCTATTTTGATTTCCAAGAGAGGAGACTAACCTGGCCGCCTAGATTAAACCCAACTAGCCAATTTTTAAGACTAACTGGCAGGCAATCTAACCAAAAAGTCAGGGATTTAGCTAGCCAATCGTTGTCATTCAACGTCTAGAATTATTCTCTCCCAATTGATTAAAAATAATTACCGCTATTAACCTCTTCAATCGAACACCATTAGGCGATTCTGGCATTCTTTCAATCGTTGGGAATAAAGCAACAGCCTTTCTAATATTAAAATCTTCCCTAATATATGGCAAAATCCTGGAAAGTTTTATCTCAAAAATTCGTTGAAAAACCTTACCTGAGCATCATATAGGAGCCAATACTATGACCAAAAAGGAAAACCTTATGTCCTTTGGGTAAATACTCCCTGACAAAGTCTAATTTGTGTTGGACTTGTTCGTCTAGCAAAAATCTATCTAAATAAAAACCTTTCTTGCTTTTAAAAAACGAAGGCTACCATTGTATTTATGGTTTCCACAATGGCGAAGCTCTGGAGGCATGGAGACATGATTCAGATGGGAGACGGTGTAGAACAGATATTGATGCTTATTGTGACCTAATCTTTCATCCCTAGCTAGGAGATTTCTCAACAATCTGTGGCCTATATCCGAATAGAAGCCTTCATTTCCAGGATTGCCTATAACAGAATTACATCAAAATGAATAAAAGATACTCACCAGGGATCATCAAAATGACTATTCGGTTGTCCGTCTCTCCCTTGTTCTCAATCTCCAGAGCCTCCTTTGACAAATCTGTGCCTATGACAGAAAAGCGTGTCCATCGGCCTCCCACGAGGACCCACTCCACATGACGCGTCAATTCCCGTAGCATCTGGAATTCTTCATCTATTTATACTAGTAAATAAAAGGAAACAGATATAGAAAAGCGAGGCTTGTCAAAAAAAATAATAAACATAAAGAAGAAGAAATTTTCTCCCAATGATTTTATCAAAAGAAAATGGACAAAACAGATTATGGAGAATAAATTAAGACAAGTTTTTCGCGTTTTTACTTGAACGATTGGGTATCCAACATGGCAGCCAAATTCTGTACAATATTGTCGCCCAAAAGAGAGTTGACTTCATCAGTTAAATGCCGCTTGGGGTCTTGTTTTCCGACGTTTTTGATCTCCAATTCGTGATCAGTCATCTTCTCCTCAGCCTCCAGTGATTGTTTGTAGAGTTTAGCCAATTTAAGCATTTGTTGCATGCTGGTGTTACTCTTAGCGCAACACTTCTCATAGCTTTGCATAGCCAACGAATCCATCCAGGATTGTTTGTTCAAATTCAGGAGCATCTACAAGAGTTTTGGAGTTAGATTGCAAGAGACAAATACCTTTTGTTCGAGATCGTGAGTTTTATAAGCGATTGGAATGGAATAGTAGTGACGATTGAGACCATGGATCAAAGCTTGAATGCTAGGCTTCTGTAGATGTCCGATATTGGAGGTCGTCTGACGTGGCTCTTGGTTGAGAGCCATTGCTTGGGGATTAATTGTTCGGAAGGCATCAATGACAACCTGAAGAATGAAGAGTGAAAAAGATGGGGGAGAAATGGTTGAAAGGATCAAAGACCCCGCCCTTTCAACAGCCCTTGGGGACAGTTCTGTCAAGTGGCTGTTGCCTCGAAGCGACAAATGATGACATGTGGAGGCGAGAAATAGCAACATTTTAAGGCGAATGGGGAACGACTTAAAGTGCTGAGAGCTATTCTTTTCGACTAGAGGGGATAGTTTTCAAGAGAAGCCATAGAATTTCTCCTATGGGAGCAATCTTTCGCATTCTTTTTGATTGGACTATTTTTCAATCTTTTTCAGCCCTTCTATCTTTTTTGGGCTTCAGCGCTCACCTTTCCTTTGACGGATTGGATGGGATCAACGACGACGGCGACAGCTCGATCAGACAAAGCCTCAAAGGACTGTTGAGTGTTGATATCGACTCCAGAGAGCCAGCATCCGAATCCAGGATGGGAGTGGTACCTATATAAACATGTAATTTTAGCGTATTGCCCCTTTGAAACTTGAGCACACTAGGTAAAAGCCAATTTAATGCTTGCATTGACGCAAATAGACAAAAAAGAGTTCAACTAACCATCCAACGACCATTTCTGGGCGGCCTGTTTGCTTCAGCATGTCTAACATTTTGGCTTGAAAGACTGGGTCGACAGCTTCGACAGAGACTCCTGTACCGGATTGAGGCATGGCGAAAACGTCGATTACATTCACTGTATATTCGTCTACAAACTCTCCGAGCATCAAACCCATAACCTGGATGATTTTTTTTAAAAGTACAAGTGGGGTGATTTACCTCCATAGGGACTCCAGCTCGTCCATGCTTGAGCATTTTTAGGAGAGCGAGAGAGGAAATGTAGACAGTTTCGGAGGTATCCACCTGATTGGAATCGGAAGGAGTGCCAGAAAGTTGGCCAAGTCCACCACCGAGTCCTCCGAGTCGCAAGAAGCGTTCCATTTCTTAAGGATTATTTTAGGTAATTGACGGGGTGAGATAAGAGTCCTCAAAAAGTAACCAAATCTCCCAGATCAAATTTAAAATTCAAGTGGGGTCGATAAATTTCTCCTGCTAGAATTAACAAAAGCAAAAATAAAGGTTAAAACAAATCAGAGGAGCAATAACCTTAGAGAGAAGATCTATTTGAAATGTCAGCAAATCAGACCAAGATATTTTCGAATAAACGTCGGCGAAAAGTACGCAACGGCGTGAGACAAATATTATCATTTTTAGAAATTCGAGCGCTTTTACCAGCTGTTATTACACTTTTGACTATGAATCCGAATAGTACTTTGACTGAAAGACTCACTCTGAGACAAAATCTTCCTCTAAATCAGCTAGTTTTATCATCTTTTTCGAGAAATTTTGTCTAAAACTGTAAGAATCTGTGGGAAAGCGTTTTCTCTATTCGAAGATTCTCCTTCGATAGCATCTCTTACAGTAGAGAACCATCTTTTTGGATGAATTCTCTGATTAAAATGAGCCAAAACCTCAGGAAATGGCTTGAATTCTGTGATCTTTCTCAAATCAAATCTCCTGGAAAACTGTTTTTCAGCTTATGCACTGGCATATCACAACGCTTCTAATATGCATCTATGGAATTATTAAAGAATTTCGACCAGCCACTCCCTTCCTCACTCCCTACCTAGTCTCCTATAAGAACTTTAGTTTAGAAGAAGTCTATAGTGATATTTATCCATATTGGACATACTCTTATATGATTTTTCTGGTTTGGTTTCTTTTTTCAGTTAGTTTTTAGATTCCTATCTTCATTTTGACTGATATATTACGGTATAAGTCGATAATTGTCCTAGAAGCTGGCTGCTATGTAGCCACTTGGAGTCTATTAGTTTGGGGGAAGACCCTCTGGCAAATGCAGTTGATGCAAATATTTTTTGGTAAATCTATTTTTGTACCAAAAATAGCAATTTAGGACTCTCATCAGCTGCTGAAATTGCCTATTTTTCCTATATGTACGCAGTAGTGGAGGAGAAAAACTACAAAAAAGTAACATCCTACATCAGAACTGCTGCAATGTTAGGCAAATTAGTGGCTTTCGGTTCAGCTCAGATCTTGATCTCCACTGGAATTGGGACATTTTTATTGCTAAATCAGGTGAGAAAATATCAAAATTTTAAATGGAAATCTCCATAGATGTCCCTAATCGCGGTGTCTATTGTCTTCTTTATTTCTCTAGGATTGCCAGGAGTCCCAGCAGTTAGGGCAGATAGGCACAATCACATCCAGAGCTTAACTAAAATAGATGAACAACAAGGAGTTGAGCCATTAACGTGAGTTTATAGCCTAGAAAAGTAGCCAATTGCCATTCTAGACGAGCTGAATTCGAACGAGGGAAGCTGCAAAACGGCTTGAAATTTTATCTCCTCTCTACGCTGAAATGCTTTAAAATTTATAAAGAGAATAAGATTGTCCTTCGTTGGTCAATCTGGTGGGCTTTAGCCAGCTGTGGAATGTACCAAGTTTACAATTATATGCAATCGCTTTGGATGGAAATGGAGCCAGATCCAGAAAGAGCGGATAATGGCTGGGCTGAATTTTTTAACACCTTGATTGGAGCGATTCTCTCCTTTACCATCCAATACATGGCGATAAATTGGTCTCGCTATGGAGCGATAACATTAGCAATCTCGTCGCTTCTCATCTCTGGGATATTGCTCTTCCTCTCACAAGCGACTAATGTCCTCTTTGGGTACGTAGGATATGTGGTGATTACGTCCATTTATCACATGCTGATTACAGCTGCCAGGTAGAGCTCTAGATCTATTTCACAATAATATTTAGTGCAAATATTGCTTCAGCTTTGACGTCAGCTTCTTATGGTTTAATCTTCGGATGGAATACTTTTGTAGCTGTCGCTTTACAAACTTTATTAACACTATCTGTAGCTGATTCTCATGGCTTTAATCTACCCATCAGGGAACAGGTAGCTTTATCCTCGATGACAAAAAAATCATCTTTCAGTTTGGCGTCTATTCGGGATATTTCTTCTTGGTTGGGTTAATTTTCGGCTCATTTATGATCGTCTCCAAGTGCTTTAAGAAACCTACGGGTCAAGAAAACCAGGAACCAGTTCGGGTTTAAAAGAGAGAATGTACAAATTATATATTAGGAGAATAAATCTAGTTTTATGAATGATTTAGCGGTGTGTGACGTATAAGAGATGATACGACGTTCTCTCTCTCCAAGGTTGAAAAATAATCTCTCCTGCTATCAGTAGTGCTTTATTTTGTCCAAATTTTAGTCTTAGTCATTCCCCCGTTGCGCTCTGGTCGCCCTGAAAAATAGTGCTATATTGCACGAGTTCTTTTCGAAATTCCCCAAGAATTTCGAAACCCCTTTTGTCACCCCACCCATCTGCTGGGTATATAAAGCGCTCGTTTATCGGTGAAAAACCAACATCTCTTTCTTTTCAAAAAGAATTTTTCTCTTTTTGGCTCTTTTACAACCAAAACTAGCCGCATTTTTCTTCAGAAATGTCCAAGGCAACTGAAGGAAGCCATGAGAGCAGAGTGGAGAAGTATCTCAAGGTGAATCTACCTAGTTTTTTTTAATCTTGGACATTTATAGAAGAGATCCTCTTCAACCTCTAGCCTCGATTCTGATGATTTGAGAAGAATTCGAAAGCTTCTCAGCCGTCGTTCTCCTTCATCTTCTTCCTCTTCGTCTTCTTCTTCATCTTCCAGTTCTGAGGATGAGAAGAAGCAAGAGCATAGAAAGTTCAAAAAGTGGTTCAAGAAACCTCATCGCAAAGTCTCTCCTCGTCATCGCTCTTCTTCCTCTTCTTCTTCTTCATCTTCTTCTTCTGACGATGAGCATCACAAGAAGAAGTGCGGAAAGAAAGAAAAGAAGGTAAAGGGATTTGTTGAAGTCAGCCATGATCTCAAGGTATTCTTAAAATCTAGAAATAACTAAAATTTTTCAGAAAAAGGAAAAGAAAGCCAATATGATGATCTATCGCGAAGAGAGACGCGTCCAACGAGCTGGTAAAGTCATCGCCAAAATCCAGAGAAAACGCGATAAATTGGAGAGAAAGCAGATGAAATGGGAGAAAAAGCTAGCCAAGAGAGAGGCGAAGCTCAGCGCTCGTCTTGAAGCAAGAGCCGAATTGACCAACCAATCCAAGTCAGACGAAAAGGCATAAAAAAGCTGTAAATAACTCTTGTAAAATAACTCGAGCTTGTAAGAATATCCAATAAAGCATCTGTTGTTAATACCGTTTCTTTTTCTTTGGGGTCTTCCATCCAAGAAGATTGACTAAAAAGACAGAACTTTGCAAAATTCGCCTAATTTTCATCTATTCTATCGTAATCCAAGAGGTAGAGCCTAGAGAATATCAGAAAGACTGTTGATTCCCTTCTTCAATATTAAATCTGTTGATTTCCAACCACTTTTAGGACCTTTTTGTAAGTTTTTATCATTTCCAGCTGTCCATCATGTTAAATTTTGAACCAAATAGTCTTTAGTCTCTGGTCTCTTTGGGAAAATATTCCCTTACCTGCACGAGTTCTTTTCGAAAACGCCCGCGATATTCGAAACTCCTCGTCACTTCAACCAACAAACCTATTTGATCATTCAAAGACCAAGATGAACTCTGATGACACTTTAACTTTATTAAGAAAACAACCTGAAAGAGAATAAAAAAAACAACCATTCAATACACCGAAAAACCGACGAAAAGTTTAGAAAGTAGGCTTTCTAACGGCTTCACAAATCGCTTTGGATAAAAGACACAAAGCGGTGTTGTGCCGATAGGCGATGCTATTCCTGCCGCTTCTTGTCCAGTGAAAGCAGAGAGGACGAAGACATTCTGGATCTCCTTCTCGATGTCCTTTCTTCGTACATCTTATGCATCGTCCTTTGGTGATTAATGCTTCAACTCACTCTTCAATTTTGATCAAATTTGGGCAATTCGAGAAATAATGTCGACTATTGCAGCCGATGCAATCTTGTCCAGAGACTCTATCTGAAAGTTAATTAATTTTGTTTCTATAAAAAGGAGAAATCTACCATCTAATAAGTAATAGTTCTCTCGATCGTTGACTTCACCACTTGGAAAATAATCAGGGTTTGCAAAGTTTTCCGCTTGATCTCTAAGTGCTTTGCCGTATTTCTCAACTTTAAGTATATATTTCGGCTAAATTGGAGGCTAAAATAATTTAAAATTGAAAGAATTACCTGAGAAGGAGCATTTTGCTATCTTCCTTCTACATTTCCCTGCGAATGACTGGCAAAAGCCTCATCAAGTTGTTGTTTAATTTTGAGCGATATGCTTCTCTCCATTTCTTTTTTAAATTCAGCTAATCGGTCGTTCAATATTTGCGAGAAATGGTCCTCAACATTTAATTTTTTAAACGTTTCCACGATGACTTTTTCTTTTGCCTTCCTTTCTAGAGAAATTGCTGGCGTTGGCAGTCGATTAATAGAATAAACAAGAGGAGCTGGACTTTGATAAGCTACGGTAGGAGTTTGATAAAATACAGGAATTTTATCTTTCCTGGGGAATGTAGCATTTCTATTTTGATGCTCCATTTGTAATTTGATTTCTTCTTCTATAGGAATCTTCTTTCCTTCTCCACTATTTCCAGAATCAGAGTCTAGGTAGTTCTTCGAAGATTTGTCTATATCCAATTGAGTAGTCAGTGTCTCTTCATCTTCCATCCATGGAAATTGCTTGTATCCATTTTCCATTCAAAGCTGCTGAAAAAAAGAAAGCGAAATATTTTCAGCGCATTCTCCACAAGTGACTCCGACCACTTTGAGAGCTTTTCCACACATTTTACAGGATTCCTCTTGGGTGTTGCCGATTTGCATGAGTCGATCAAAATTCTCTTGATTTTTGTCAGTTCGAGCGATGAATTCAACGCAGAATTCAATAGTATTATCATAAAGATTCTTTTTGATTTCGAAAGCAGTCACTTTCTTGGCTTCTGTCACAAATTTCGGCAGAATTTTTTGCCAACCCTTTTGATCTTCAGTTACAGTGTCTTCCGTTCTTAAAGAAATATTCTCATTCTCTGGTAGGATATAGAATTGCGAAAACTTCAAGTTATAAAACTGACCTACTGGCTGACATTGATGGGTGGAGAGAAAATAAGAACTTTTATCCGGATATTTATTGCACCTTTTGTCCACACTTAATCTCTCCTGTCCCTGTGATGATCACGCTCTTCTGAGATAAAATCGCTGTTGAAGCCTACAGCTTTAAAATGCTAATAAATCAGCGAACTCAAATAATAAATATAAATTTATTTCTTCTCCAAAATCTTCATCAAACTAGCTGTCGTTGGAGTCGGCGGATTGATAGTATGAGCTTGGAAATCGAGACAAACAACTTCTCCAAGAGAGATGTCAACCAAATGATATTCAAACATATGCGTTATGTCGTCCTCCAACGCATTTAGAATCAGCCTATCCTTATCCAAATCAAGTTCGAATTTGATTTTTTGTTGAACAGGAGTTAGCGGGCAGGGCACTCCATAATTACAAGCGTTGAGTCTATTAAGCAAGCCAAAAGTAGGAAGTGTATCCCATCCGCATCCACCAAATCCGATATTATACTGGAAGAGGTAAACCGACTGAAAGTTTTAGGAAGTTTTGAGTTGGAAGAACTCTCTCACGAGTTTCAAATTGCCGGCTTGATATGTGATTCCCTTTGGATTCATGTAGTCCATCACAACATCGAAAGGTTTGCTCAAAGGGATGGGATAGATGTAATTTCCTAAAAGCTGATACCCAACGATATATTGCTAATACCATTGGTGTCTTGAGGAGTAGCAGAACTAATCTTGGCAGCTCCACCGCATTGCCACCAATGTGGCGAAGTTTCGGTGTTATTTGGCCAGTGGACTGAACAGCCAGCTGAGATTAGCCCAATAAAAAGAGAGGAAAACAACAATTGGAACATTATTATTGAGGGAGAGAATATCAGAGACAAATTCAGATCAAAACAATTTTATACTTTTTCTTATCGAAAGCACGCCATTTTTAAGGGCCGATAAGGAACATCGTTTATGGGCAATACACCTATAGTTTGTTCTGATTTTCTAGAGGCTTCAAGGTTCATCGAACAGCACAGAAATCAACTTTTTTGCTTTTTTCTGTCGTGGGAAAGGCGAAGATGGATGACAATAGGATCCATCTTCTATGCAAAAACTGGGGATTTAGATAGCTTTGAGTCGTTCATTTAATTATTTATTTAATTATTATTTGAAGACAAGTCGAGAGATCAATTTAGTAGTTCCTCCAATCTTCTTTTCGACGTTTCTTCCGCAGCTTCCTGCTACATCCAGTCATCAGCCTCTTCTTCATTGCTTCACTCCAACAGCTGCTACCTTCGATTCTGAAACAAATTTTAAAGATAAAGAAAAAAGAATCGAAGCTACTTACATCCTGGATCTAAACCATCTTGAATAAAGAGAATACAGAACACATAGTGAATAGGGGGGAAGACGATAAGGGAGGGGATCGCGCTTTTGATTTAAAAAAAAGCGTAGAAAAAAAAATTAAACGAAAATATTATATATATTGTAGCAAAACACACTGCAAATGTGATGCATCTAGTACAAGAAAAGAAACCAAAGGTGTTTTATCAGGTATTTCGCTAATTAAAAACTAGATGTGTTCAGATTGAGCAAAAGAGTGACCAATGTACGAGAGATCATAAAGACAAAAATATTTCGAATCTGAAATAAATTCTACAAGAGACTAAAGATCAGCTAGCAATAGAAAGGAAGAGAATTGGAGAACTGGAAACTATAGCATCTGACCAAAATAATAAACTCCGATTAATGGAGTAGCTACAGCAGGAACTGGATAATATTAAAACTCCGAAAGAAGAAGAAATAACGAAGATGAAACAAGAAGTTAAAGAGAGATTTGCGCAGATGTCGCTGGCAAAGAAAGTAAATCTCAGGAATAGTAATAATCTGAAAAAAGACTTGAGAGAGAAGACTATTCAAGTTCTTAGCCTATTAGAGAAGATTAAAACTATTGAAGACTTAAATGAGATAGAACCGTCACCTCGTGATATTTCCTTGTTAGAAATAATAGAAAAAGACAATTCTAGGTTATCGTTATCTTATTAAACGAACTTATGTCTATTATAGGATGGTAATTAATTAACAGAATGAAAGCGAAACGGGAACGCTAAACGCTGAGACAAATACTGCAACGGCTTCACAAGAAAAAGGAATTCAAATGCTTCAGTAGGTGGAAAAATACAAGAAATAAAAATCTTTAGATTAAATGCCTCAAAAACAGAAAAACCATCAGTTGCACCAGCAGAAGCGAGAATCGATATTGATGCAACCGTTTCAGGCGAACTAATAGCAACGCCGCTTCTAGAAGACGTTATTGAAAGGAACACACACTTTATTAGAGCCGGAATTCCGATTACGGATCCTATAATAAGAAGACTACGCTTAAATTGGGGACATAGAGGATTTAGGCCGTATATGCGTTATGGGTTGACTGTTTACTTTATGATAATCCATTTGCTTTTTTTCAACTGTTGGATGCATAAGTAAAGAGTCATGCCAAAAATAATAATTATGATAACAAAAAATAAAACTGATTTTCTCCAAATCTCTGCCTTTCTCCATTTTATTTGCAGCTCTCTCCATCAAAATATTCAATAATTATTTCGTTAAAAAACAAACATAATCGCTTTAAAATCTCTGACTTTTCTACAAAGCTCTGACTTTAGGCTGTTACAGAAAGAACTAAAGGTAAATTATTAGAATCTTATTCTTTTCTTTTTCTGTCTTACTTTGTCAACGTATTAGTTTGTTTTTGTGCTCATCTCGAAATTATTTACTACACAAATTAAATCCATTTTGCATAGAGTAGTCATATCAACTACCGAGATTACGGCCAATAATTCAAAGTTTACTTACGTCCGTTAGAATACTATGAAATTAAAATGTTCAATAGTCGCCATTATCGGGAGCTAATTCAATTTCCAGGTTATAGTCTTATTCCTTCATTTAACTGACCTCCACGTTCGGGAAATAATGGCTGTCTTTGTTATCTACTTCTTGGTTATTCCTTCAACTCTTCTTTTCTCCCTTCTTGCTTATATTACTCTAACAAAAAGTCCAAAGGCAATGAATCGATATAAGTACATGATATTGGCTCTATCTATTGCCGTCAATCAATTCGACATAATCTACAGCCTCCTTTGTATGTCGGCATTGTTAGGAACCTTTGGCTTGCAATTCAATGGGCTCCTTGGAATCAGCTTCCCTTCTTCTGGAAATTACTTGATTGTAAGGATACCAAGTAGATTAAAACATAATTCAGTTATTATACGTTGTGAGCATAATGGTCACCCTATTGGCTTTAGCCTTCAGTGTCGTTTGGAGAGAATACGCATTGATTCCATTTTCGACTCATCCACTGCATTTACTCTACCATTTTGTTCATTTTGCTATTTCTCTTGGTTTAATAGCTGGATTTTTTCCTATGTTTTGGGCGATAGCCTCTGATTATGAAAACACACTCGCTGTATTTAAAAGAGATGTGAGTTTATTAAAAATGGCCAACAAGGTTATGCAATTTAGTATGTAGTATATAATCCAAACTACGCTATTTTCAACATTTTGTTGGACAAAATCACAAATTTTTATTTGTTCTTGCTGTATGTCGTGTTGATGACCGTCATTCTTGGACTCTACGTTTTAAAGGCGTTCATTCGAATCAAATGGAGACTTAACAACATCTCGATTCAACTGAGTGAGCATACAATCAACATGCACAAGATGCTTGTGCGTTCCTTAAAAATCCAGGTGATAATCTTGAGAGATTCAAATCAAATGCTTTGCAGATAATTTTGCCTTTTCTTTTCTTTGGAATCCCATTGGCTATAATATCCAGAGGGAATAAAGTCTTTGATTTCTTGCTGGTATTTTTTAGCTTTGAGCAATGTAAGTACCTTGCAATTTGATTTGACAAATCTATTTTTAGCGGTTGTTATCCTTCCAATTATGTTCCAAGTTGTGTTTACAATCCCAGCCCTCTTCTCAACCGTCCACTTCTGTAGTGTCATCTATTTTACCACTCCTTATAGAAACTTCCTAGTTGGATTGTTTGCAAAGAAATCGGCGAAAACGGTCGAAGCTGTCGTTATAAAAACTAGCACCTCAACTGTTTAGGTAAATCTTCTATCCTCTCTGACGAATTATGAAAACATTTTTTGTGTCTTATCATGAAGATCAGGAATCAAGAGAAAATAGTTGTTCACTCCAACACATTGCTACTATATTTAATTTCCCTGATAATTGCCTTTCGTAAAAAGTGGACGTTACTATTTTGCGCTCAATCTAATCGTAGGTAAACGTATTCGCCCACTAACTGTCTAGTTGCGTGATACTTGTGGCTGAGTTGCGCGGTAACGCATTCAAAGTCGGTAACGGCTTTCATAGACCGAGCTAGAGTTTTCTTCTCTAGCTTAGGAATGGATTCCCTGGAATCGGTTCATCCGGAGATAGGAACGTTGTTTCTTCCATAAAGCATCGCGATTTCTGTGATGTCCCGTGCTTTGTGACTGCCCCTTGAAAAACCGATGGCGGCTATTAAGCAACAGACAATCGTACCGATATCCGCATCAGGTCTTCAAGGTGAACAGCCTCTAGTCGATAGAATAATGTAGATAAGGGAAGTCGGCAAATTAGATCCGTAACTTCGGGAAAAGGATTGGCTCCAGTGATCGGGTTTGATTGGCCTTGCGGCTGATGCTTGTGCGGTTTCCTTCGTGGCTGGTCTGCTTCTTCTGGGAGCGTTTCGGCCTGGTGGGGAGACTGCCTTGTGGACGTCTCTAGGTGTGCACTCTGGTTTCGGCCTTAGTGTCCTGATCTGCCATTTAACGATCAAACTGGAACTGGTACGGACTCGGGGAATTCGACTGTCTAATTAAAACAGAGGAGACAGATGGTCCTTGCGGACGTTTACTGTCTCTGATTTCTACCCAGTGCTCTGAATGTTAAATCGTAGTAATTCGAGTAAGCGCGGGTAAACGGCGGGAGTAACTATGACTCTCTTAAGGTAGCCAAATGCCTCGTTATCTAATTAGTGACATGCATGAATGGATTAACGAGATTCCCACTGTCCCTAACTACTATCTAGTGAAACTACAGCCAAGGGAACGGGCTTGGCAAATATAGCGGGGAAAGAAGACCCTGTTGAGCTTGACTCTAGTTTGACATTGTGAAGAATCATGAAAGGTGTAGTATAGGTGGGAGGTGCAAGCCGACAATGAAGTGCCACCACTTTCATCGATTCTTCTCCTGGGTTTGCCATCCCTTTCCTCTCTGATTTATCTGGGACTTTTTCTAGAATTTCCTGAAATATAATAATTCTAATCTAATCTACTTACTATTAAATTGCCATTCTCGCTTTCATTCCAGTTCTCTCACTCTCGCACAATCCTCTCTTTACATTATATTTACAATTCAGCTCATTACTTTTTGCCGTAGCGATGCAGACATTCTTGGAGCTCATAGGACTCAATCCAAACTACTGTATTAGAGATGGCAATAAGCTAGTATTGGTGAGTGTTTTTACTGTTTTAAAAAAAGCTTCGTTTTTTCAGCAAGCCAGGGTTTTTATTGGAGTATTCTTTGAATTTATCATATTTTTACTCTTGATGTATCAAATGGCAACGTCCGCCGTTGCTGAAACGCAAGCGTTCTGGTAGTTTTTAGTAAGAAAGTCTCATATTAATTAATTTAGGAAATAAGCATCGTTATCATTTTTTTGCAAAGAGATAGTCGCAGAAGTCCTGGCTATCATATTTTTTGAAAAAGAAAATGAATTGAACTGACTCTCAGTCATTTTCGGATTACTTTTGTAGGCCAGTTTTTCAGTTCTCGAAAATATTGATTCAGACTCCTCTTCAACAGCTCTTGGAGTGATTGTCAACATATTAACAAACTTCCGGACTAATATCTGTTGTGCGTTCTTTCTAACCTAATATACTCATTTTAGACGCTTCGATAGGCTTAGCGTCACTCCGCCATATTCTCAATACTTTTACTGGCGCTTCTTGCAATATCAATTGTAGGCATCAGTAGTTTGTAAGTTCAACAAAATGTTAAACAAATAAAAATTACAATAATATCTTATTTTAACACGTTCGCGACACAATGGCATTTTTAGCCAAATTATCTGGTGGGACAATAAATTTTTTGTCGAATTCTGTCAGGGGCCCACTGGTGGGCCCCATTGTCCCCATACATAATTTTTTATGCGGTTGACCTAGTTTTGGGTATTTTCGTTGTGTTTTTGTATTTATTTTAGTCCTTTTTATTAGAAAATGGACGACGATGATTTTGAGAAGATACTAGATGCATTATTGATTGATAGTGACTTAGATGAGGATTTACGTAGTGAATCGGAAGAAGAAAGGAAAGTGGAAGAGGACAGTAGTTCAGATGAATCGACAGAAACTGAAGAAAGCTCTAAAGCAGAAGAATGGAGACACGATATCAAAGATTTGAATGATTTTCCTTTTGCTGATTGTGATGCGGGCTATAACGACATCATTGATACAGCCAAAACTCCCTTGAACTACTACATGTTATTCGTGAAGAATATATTGGACATTTTGGTTGTTGAAACAAATCGCTACGGAAAAAAGAAGAAGTGCAATTGGACAGATACCAACCCTGAAGAGATGTACATTTTCCTTGGACTATGCATCAAAATGGGAATAGTAAAATTATCGAAGCTAAGGGACTATTGGAATCAAAAAG
The DNA here is from genome assembly GCA_932521405.1 of Oscheius sp. JU1382. Classification (NCBI taxonomy): domain Eukaryota; kingdom Metazoa; phylum Nematoda; class Chromadorea; order Rhabditida; family Rhabditidae; genus Oscheius; species Oscheius sp. JU1382. The sequence goes on from OW051479.1 coordinate 10,234,513, forward strand.
GAATTTTTGCGGATCAGCCCATATGTGGCAAATGGATGATAAGGAACAGATTCGAGGAATTATTGACTCATTTGCATTTGAATGATAATGATAGCAATGATGGGTCGGACAAACTTTACAAAATACGCCCCGTGTTGGATATATTCAATAAGACTAGCCGTAGTATCTACCGTCCCTATAAAGAAATATGTATTGACGAATCGCTGATCCCTTTCCGTGGCCGCATATTCTTCCGGCAATATCTTCCCAATAAACGCCATCGCTATGGACTAAAACTATTCAAACTGTGTAGCAATGGCGGATATACTTGGAATGTGGAATTATATGCCGGAAAGGACGATAACAGAAAAGGATCAGTAGCTGACAACATTGTAATGAAACTTATGGATGGCTTGTTAAATCAAGGACGCACTCTTTTCCTTGATAACTGGTATACAAGTGTTTCACTAGCTGAAAGTCTTCTCTCCCGATACACTAATGTAATTGGAACAATAAGGAAGAACCGAGTGGGAATACCATTGGAAATTAGAGGAGCAAAGTTGAAAAAAGGAGAATTGTTGGCTAAACAGAACAGTTATGGTTATGAAATGGCGTGATAAGAGGGAGCTGTTTATGCTAAGCCTACTATCAGTAACGACACACGGTCTTTAACTGGAAAACCTAAAGTGGTAGAAGATTACAATACCGGAAAAATGTTTGTCGATATTTCTGATCAAATGGCCAGCTACTCGCCGTTTGTTCGTCGCACGTGCAAATGATACATTCACCTATTATTGCACATTGTGACATAAACGTGTCTGGTTAACGCTTGGAGGATATATTGTGATCGAGTTAAAGTTATGACTATAACCGATTTCAAAATTGAGATTTTCACGTCGTTATTGGACATATCGTCCACAACAAATAGCCTATCTTCTCCTATTCATAGATCACTTCTGGAATCTTCGGGATTAGTTTGAAATACAAGGAGAAGATGCAAAGGTTGCTACCAGAAATACACAAAAACTACTACTTCTTCTATTGCAAAAGACAAAATCCGAAAAGTCACAACCCGGTGCTCCAATTGTAAAGAGCATTATTGTTTGTCATGCTTCTCCCGTTTACATAAGAAATGTAATTAATTGTATGTTCTAATAAATGTATTCTAAAACCACATTTTCCTATAGCCTATTTGATTTTGTTTATCACAATATAGCTGAGCCCCGGCTTGCTTGCTTACAGCACAGATAGTGGATAACAGTAGCTGCCGTCTACGCAAAAATAAAATCCGAAAACCATTGTCTGTATCTAGTTACAAGGTCTTAATCAAAGGGGCCCACCGGTGGGCCCCATTGTTGCGAACGTGTTAACACATAACGTACCGAGCTCTTTTTTTAATCCGTTTTTGCGTGCATCACCATGTGATGCACGTGGTCCCAGAGACCACTTTTTTTCACTCACACGTTTTTTATCAGTGCGATTTCTCTATTTCTTGTGCATTTTTTACTTTTTGTGTTCCTGGTAATTTTTTTATATATCAACTTTATTTTGCTTTTCAAGAATATTATCTAGCTATGGATGACTTGGATGATTCATTAGACAGATTATTGTTAGATTCTGACGAGGAGGAAGAAGACTACTCGAATGATGACCCACAGCCTGCTTTGATAAGAATAGAGGATGCTAATGATTCTGACGACTCCTCAGATAGTGACGACGATGAAGTTATATTGGAATCTCAATATCCTAGTTGGAGAAGCACATTTGAACCCAAGGAGCCGTGCAACGCAAGTCAACACAAAGTGCTCAGTTTGTGAGAATTTTTTTGTTTGACTTGTTTCTAAACTAGTCACAAACATTGTTCAATGTAGTTGTTATTGTTTTTTGATTGTTCTGAAATAAAAATAATCAAAAAACCCCATTGAATTTGAACTTTTTTAGCTAGCGACAAAACATTTGACCTAAAAATCTGTCATCTTGTAACTCAGGCCTGGAAACGGCTTTTGCTGAACCAAGGTATTCATCATGTTCTTTGGGTCAAAATAAGGAAGTTTGCAAAGGTTCATAGCAAAAAACAGCCGGTAATGCGCAAAAAAATTGATTAAAAAGTCGTGCATCACACGGTGATTCACGCGGTCCGAATGGCTAGTTAAGGCGTGCATCACATGGTGATGCACGTGGTACGTTATGTGTTAAAGAAGATTCTTCCGTGTCATCCTGTCCGTCCGTTCGTCCGTGGCCTTTTTGTAAAATCCGGTCAAATCCTTTATTTTTTGGGGGAGCGGTCGTTTTTTTTTTCTAATTTTCAGAAAATTTCGGGGAAAGTCTCAGATAAAATTAGAGAGGCCTAATATTCCAGGGAAAGGGGCGAAATTCAAAGGGAAAGGTGACTGAAAGTTTCACAACGTGAAAAAAAACGGGAAAACCTTCAAAGAGCCGCCAGAGGTAGCGCAGCCCGCTTGTATTTATATAATCAGCGGCTTCTTACAGACAACATTTCTCATAGGAAGCATACAGCTGCCATTTTCCCAAGGGATCATCATTTATTGTTGTGCTCATCTCGAAATTATTTACTACATTGCAATTACTACGCAAATTAAATCCATTTTGCATAGAGTAGTCATATCAACTACCGAGATTACGGCTAATAATTAAAAGTTTACTTACATCTGTTAGAATATGAGATTAAAATGTTCAATAGTCGCCATCATTGGGAGCTAATTCAATTTCCAGGTAATAGTCTTATTCCTTCATTTAACTGACCTCCACATTCGGAAAATAATGTCTGTTTTTGTTATCTACTTCTTGATTATTCCTTCAACTCTTCTTTTCTTCTTTCTTGCTTATATTACTCTAACAAAAAGTCCAAAGGGAATGAATCGATATAAGTACATGATATTGGCTCAATCTATTGCCATCAGTCAATTCGACATAATCTACAGCCTCCTTTGTATGTCGGCATTGCTAGGAGCCTTTGGCGTGCAATTCAATGGACTCCTTGGAATCAGCTTCCCTTCTTCTGGAAATTACTTGGTTGTAAGGATACCAAGTAGATTAAAACATAATTCAGTTATTATACGTTGTGAGCATAATGGTCACCCTATTGGCTTTAGCCTTCAGTGTCGTTTGGAGAGAATACGCATTGATTCCATTTTCGACTCATCCACTGCATTTACTCTACCATTTTGTTCATTTTGCTATTTCTCTTGGTTTAATAGTTGGATTTTTTCCTATGTTTTGGGCGATAGCCTCTGATTATGAAAACACACTCGCTGTATTTAAAAGAGATGTGAGTTGATTAAAAATGGCCAGCAAGGTTATGCAATTTAGTATGTAGTATATAATCCAAACTACGCTATTTTCACCATTTTGTTGGACAAAATCACAAATTTTTATTTGTTCTTGCTGTATGTCGTGTTGATGATCGTCATTCTTGGATTCTACGTTTTAAAGGCGTTCATTCGAATCAAATGGAGACTTAACAACATCTCGATTCAACTGAGTAAGCATACAATCAACATGCACAAGATGCTTGTGCATTCCTTAAAAATCCAGGTAATCTTGAGAGATTCAAATCAAATGCTTTGCAGATAATTTTGCCTTTTCTTTTCTTTGGAATCCCATTGGCTATAATATCCGGAGGGAATAAACACTTTGATTTCTTGATGATATTTTTTAGCTTTGAGCAAAGTAAGTACTTTGCAATTTGATTTGACAAATCTATTTTTAGCGATTGCTATCCTTCCAATTGTGTTCCAAGTTGTGGCTACAATCCCAGCCCTCTTCTCAACCGTCCACTTCTGTGTCGTCATCTATTTTACCATTCCTTATAGAAACTTCCTAGTTGGATTGTTTGCAAAGAAATCGGCGAAGACGGGCGAAGTTGTCGTTACAAAGGCTAGCACCTAACTGCTTAGATAAATCTTTTGATTCTCTCTGACTTATGAGGACATTTTTTGTGTCTGATCATGAAGATCAGAAATCAAGAGAAAATTGTTGTTCACTCCAACACGTTGCGACCCTATTCAATTTCCTTGATAATTGCCTTTCGTAAAAAGTGGACGTTACTATTTTTGCGCTCAATCTAATCATAGGTAAACGTATTCGCCCACTAACTGCCTAGTTGCGATTCTTGATCCTTGTGGCTGAGTTGCGCGGTAACGCATTCAAAGTCGGTAACGGCTTTCATAGACCGGGCTAGAGTTTTCTTCTCTAGCTTAGGAACGGACTCCCTGGAATCGGTTCATCCGGAGATAGGGACGTTGTTATTTCCGTAAAGCATCGCGGTTTCTGTGATGTCCCGTGCTCTGTGACTGCCCCTTGAAAAACCGATGGCGGCTATTAAGCAACAGACAATCGTACCGATATCCGCATCAGGTCTTCAAGGTGAACAGCCTCTAGTCGATAGAATAATGTAGATAAGGGAAGTCGGCAAATTAGATCCGTAACTTCGGGAAAAGGATTGGCTCCAGTGATAAAGTTTGATTGGCCTTGAGGCTGATGCTTGTGATGATCACGCTCTCCTGAGATAAAATCGCTGTTGAAGCCTACAGCTTTAAAATGCTAATAAATCAGCAAACTCAAATAATAAATATAAATTTATTTCTTCTCCAAAATCTTCATTAAACTAGCTGTCGTTGGAGTCGGCGGATTGATAGTATGAGCTTGAAAATCGAGACAAACAACTTCTCCAAGAGAGATATCAACCAAATGATATTCAAACATATGCGCTGCGTCGTCATTCATCCAATTTAGAATCAGACTATCCAAATCAAGTTCAAATTTGATTTTTTGTTGAACAGGAGTTAGCGGGCAGGGCACTCCATAATTACAAGCGTTGAGTCTATTAAGCAAGCCAAAAGTAGGAAGTGTATCCCATCCGCATCCACCAAATCCGATATTATACTGGAAGAGGTAAACCGACTGAAAGTTTTAGGAAGTTTTGAGTTGGAAGAACTCTCTCACGAGTTTCAAATTGCCGGCTTGATATGTGATTCCCTTTGGATTCATGTAGTCCATCACAACATCGAAAGGTTTGCTCAAAGGGATGGGATAGATGTAATTTCCTAAAAGCTGATACCCAACGATATATTGCTAATACCATTGGTGTCTTGAGGAGTAGCAGAACTAATCTTGGCAGCTCCACCGCATTGCCACCAATGTGGCGAAGTTTCAGTGTTATTTGGCCAGTGGACTGAACAGCCAGCAGAGATTAGTCCAATAAAAAGAGAAGAAAATAATAATTGGAACATTATTATTGTGGGGGAGAATATCAGAACAATTTTATACTTTTCTTATCGAAAGCACGCCATTTTTAAGAACCGATAAGTAACATCACTTATGGGCAATACACCTATAGATTGTTCTGTTCTCTGGAGGCATCAAGATTCATAGAACAGCACAAAAATTAACTTTTTAATTTATCAATTCAGAAGTGAGAAAGCAAGCAGCTAGGAAAAAGAAAACCAGCGTTTCTGGGCTCGCCATTCTTTATTACTGCTTTCACACACAGTCAGAGATCATAGCTAACTTGATCAGTTCAATTCATTTGATCCTTGCTTCATCTAATTGAAATCTGCTTCTAACTTTGTTAACTCTTTTTTTAAAGGCTATGAAATTGATACTTTTTTCTGTCGTGGGAAAGGCGAAGATGGATGACAATAGGATCCATTTTCTATGCAAAAACTGGGGATTTAGATTGCGTTGAGGTGTTCATTTAATTATTATTTGAAGACAAGTCGAGAGATCAATTTAGTAGTTCCTCCAATCTTCTTGTCGATGTTTCTTCCACAGCTTCCTGCTACATCCAGTCATCAGCCTCTTCTTCATTGCTTCACTCCAACAGCTTCTACTTTCGATTCTGTTAAATTGTCTCCCAGTATTTAAACTTCTCTGTACTGTTTTTTATTAGGATAGCCAATAAGTTCTGGGACAACTTTTTTTGATCGATCATAACTTTTTGCTGGATTGACCGATTGGGCTGACATTTTAAACACAATTCCGTTGAATTTTAGGAATTTGGCAAAAAAGTTGTCCCAGAGCTTCTAATAGTTTCGGTCTCTTCAATTAATTTGAGGCTTTATTGAGTCAAATATGGAGGAATCGTCTTTGATTGATTTTTCCAGAAAAGGCACGATTGCTTCACTTTTAAGTCTAACGGTTCGTTTTGATTGGAAAACTCAAAAATACGAAGGATCAAGAGGTTCAAATTAGTGTTGTGCGGTAATGACATTTTTGAATCTTCCTTCCCAAATCGCGACAAATTCTCGTCTCGGAACTCCCGCACAGCACTGGTTCAAATATTGGGTTGGCACATAATTAATTTCGCATTTTTGAAATAATTAGAACTTTGTTAGTTTACAACGAATTTATTCCAAATATTCACCATTACTATTGACTACTAGTGCCCACTTAATGGGCAACTGCCTGATTCCTCTCTCATAGAAAACACGAGGCTTTGAGGCAAAGAAGTTGACAAGCCACTTTTTCACATCTTCGTCATTATCGAAGTGCTTTTCTGTCAGTTCATTCTTCATCGACCGGAAGAGATAAAAGTCAGAAGGGGCAAGGCCACTGGTTCAAATAGTTCAGTATCCCCAATGAGTTGCGATAAAATTGCCACAAAAATGGATTAACTTTGCATTATTTTCATTGGATTGCTCATGGTATCCTTCTCAATCAATGGTGATTTTTAGATTTTTATTTTAGCGCTTAAAGTATTTTTGCTACCATTAACGCTCGCTTAACATTAAGATTTTTTGGGTTCTTTAGGTTTACGCGCATTCTAACTAGTAACACCATTGTTTTTATCGCCCTTTTAAACCCTCGGATCCATAGTCTAAGCTTGTTTCATCGCATCTTTCAAAGTTACGATCAATTCCGTAAAAGTGGTCATTTTCCACCGTTTAATAAGTATGAAATCTTGATGAAAATTGTACTAGCGAGCAAAGAGTAGAGAAAGACAGCTAGTTACAATGTGCAGCTAGCTGCGCCCAGAACTGCGATTCGATATGGGAGTTTTCTTCAGCAGAAATATGGATACAAATGTTTAGCCTCCTTGTCAGTGTTTCTTTTTTCAATTTCTTTCATCTCCAACTAAAATTTAAAAGTTACAACTTTTCAACACAAACTGGCTCATTTTGCTTTACTTCTATAACCTCAGAATGAATTCCTCTCCAGTTTTTTGTCACTCTGTTGCCGCGAGTGATAACTTAGTCTTTTTATTTCAGTTATTTCGGCATAATCGATGAAGGAAGGAGAAAACGACTGAAGCTCATTCGCTGGTATCATGATGAGATTATGTGAGGAAATGTTTGTATTCTGATCGACAGGGTTTGTTACTTTGAATATACTAAAATAAATTAAAAATAAAATAAACTTGTTTAAAAAGCCATTCTCTTACTTCAGCAGTTCCTTCTAATCTTCTCGAGGAGAAGAAGAAATAAACTCAATTTTCTCATTATTCAAATTATTTGATCGAATAGTCGATTGCTTTCAGCTAAAGATTAGCTGCTTGACTAACTTTCAATTGGTCGTAAAAAACAGCTTTAAAAAATGCTCTAAAATTTTGAGAAACTAGTTTACAGTAGCCTTGAAAGCAGAAATGAGTCTCTGTTCTGGGGAAAGAAAGAAATCTTTTGCGAATTTTAAATTGAAGCCGCAAACCTTCTAAATTCTCTTGTTTGTCCTTGCTTGACTGCCAAATTAGTGTCTTTTTTAGCTTTCTTCTTTTAAAAAATCGAAATTCTTTCGCAATCAGTCACCAAAGATGAGCCAAATACAATTTTAGTAAATCTTAAATTAGAGCTTCCCACTTTTATAAATAGCAATAAAAAATTTTTTTGGAAGAATATTCATTTTGAGCAGAAAATCAACAACAATTTTCTAGAAATAATTAGATCTTGTTGAAGGCGGCGATGCCAACGGATTGGACGTGGTCCTCAAAATCTCCGGCGATCTTCTCAGTCAAACCATCGACGGAGACCTTAAGATCTTCGATAACGCAGATGATTTGGAGCTTCTTGATTCCATATCCGATCGGGATCAGCTTAGCTCCTTCCCAGACGAGTCCTGCAATTCTTATTTTCAGCTATTGTAGCTCAAAAAATTTTCATAGTTTTTGATTTTTAAACGTTTCTAAAACGTAAGACTTTTAAAAGTAAAACTGACCGTCCATTTTGATGGAACGAACGAGTTTCTCCATCTCCTCGAGATTGGTCTCATCATCCCAAGGCTTAACATCGAGGATAACGGAGGACTTGGCGATGGGTCCAGGCTGAAACATTTTTTCCTTATTTTTAACTCCAAAAGAGGATCAAACCTTGGCGCCCTTCTTGGCGTTGTAAGCCTTGAGTCTCTCCTCGACGTCGGAATCCTCCTCCGCTGATCCGAAGAGATCGAAGTCGTCGTCCTTCTCAGCAGAAGCTTCCTTAGCTGAGGCGACAGTAGTAGCTCCCTGAAATTGGCTTCAATTACTCTCAGCTATAATATTCCTTCTACTTTTAAGTCAATATGAAAGACAGCTCAATCCTCTTGATTTCCTCGTGTACCCGGAGTCGGAGGATTTCATCCAATTGATTGCAAATCCTTCTCGTCAAAGGAACCTCTTGACTTTGATAGAAAATCCGATAGATGCGATTGGGGAACTCAACTCCTGGACAAATCGTCCTCAATGCGGGAATTTCTTCAATTTGGACAATTGCTCCTCCACCAATCTGATACAGTAATTCAAATAGATCAATTTCCTTTTCCTCTATTTGATCCAGCTGACAAGAGAAAAGGAAGGAGATATCTCTCTCAAAGAATGGCCTCAGATTGGAGAAGATTCGTCTAGGAGGAAAGGAGAAAATTTGCTTCAAAAGTGGAGATTTTTCTACTTTTTTGAAGATCAATCGCTGAGCGTCGATTGAATTATTAAATCCTTTGGTTGTCTTTCGATAACCGGAGGATTTATATCCAGGGAAGTCGTCAGGATTCATTGGAAGGAGCTGCTCAAGTTTGAAGCCTTCCTCAGCAGAAATAGTCAAAATCTGCCACGAGTCGGATTGATGGATTGGAAGCGCTACGGTCGATTCTTCTTCGATAGAAATGTCAGATTGGCCGATTGCCAAAGAAAGATGGAAGGACGCCTTAAAGTTGAGAATACTGTAGAGAGGACGGAAGATTCCCCTAGCGAGAATTCGACTTCTTTTGAGATTCGTTTTGCCTCCTGGATGCGGGAAATTCATGATTACTGTATCGTGAACTCCTTTCCATTGAATGGGAAGGGCTGTTGCATCAATTTGGAAACAAAGCTCCACATTTTTGGATGATCGCAGTTGCTCGACGTTCTTTTTCCCTTCGTGATAGCGTTGAATGAAGAGATCTTCATCCTCAAGGACTGTAGCTGTGATCAACTTTTCCGGGTACAACTGGCTCAAAGAAGCTACGAATGAGAGATTTCCATCGCCCATAATCAGAACTCTTTTTGAGGAGGAAAAGGTCGACTGTTAGGAATAAAAAGAGAAAAAGAGAAGGGTCTCACCTTGGAGGTATTCAGCGAGAGATCTTGGATGATCTTGCGGAGCTCAGCGATCTCCTTCTTTAACTCCGAAAACTCGGCGATGGGTCCAGGCTAAAGCATTTTTTTCCTTATTTTTAGCTCCAAAAGTGGATCAAACCTTGATAGTCTTCTGACTGATATTTTTTGTTTCTAAAATGCTGGCGTTCTTTAAATTCCTAACAAACCTTCATTTACTTTTTCAACCAAAGCGGCCTTTTTCAACTGCCCAGCTTTTTGATTTTCAATTTCTCCAGACTGCTCATCAATTCTACGTTGCAAATAAGTACAAAGTACTGTCATTTCCTCAACTTTAGTTTCAACCACTCCTACTCTTTCATTGAGCGATTGTTCTAATTTTGTTTTCGCTTGTCGTTCCTCTTCTACAATTTTCAGAGTTGCACTCAGTTGTGTTGCGAATTCTTCGAACTTCTTCACTAAAATTTGCGCAGTTTATCATAAAATTGCTCTACCAGTCGCAGCAATGGTCTGATCGATCCTTTGCTGTTCATTGTCTAATCGCAGCTGTTGAATTTCTCTCTTAGCTTCTTGTAATTCCTTATCTCTTTCTATTAGCATCGCTTGCGCTTCGTACATTTGCATTTTCAAATCGTTTGCCATTCTGAAAAAATAAACAGAAAAGACGAAGAAAAGTGGCAGCAAGTGCAACACACAGCTGATAAGAAGATCAGCTGTGGAATGATGATAAAAGCTCGCTCACCCAAGAATCCTAAAAAACGATTGATTAAAAGAGGAGAAGATCTGATTATTTGTACTTGGCTCAACCCATGATCTTCAACTTTTTTAAAAACCCTAATCGAAAAGCGATTCTTTCAAAGAGGGATATTTTTTCTCACTTTCCCATGCAGCTCAAAAGAAAATTTAATTGCTATCTTTATTGCCAAATATGGTTGAATCACTAAAAATCCATAGGACAACTCGCGTACTCTCGACGTCAATCTTGACTTTCGTACTTTATTATTTCCTCGTGGACTAATAAGATTCCATTACCCACACGAAGAATTAGTTCATTCTCTTCGAACATGAAATTCATTTTGTTTATTTTCTCTATTTTTGGAATAACAATTCCTAAGGATGATTTGATTCCCTTCTTTTTTGGAAGCCGAGTCAATTATCTTCAAATAGAAGATATTCCCTTCTTCATCTCCTTCCTAGTCACTTTGCCTCTAAATGCCGTTATGATCTATCGATTATTAGCAAAAGAAGCTACGTTGAATAACTTCCAAAAATGGATTATTTTACAATGTCTTATTTCGATTTTGATAGCCATTTTTGGCTATTTATTTTTATTCTTAGCATCGAGGAATAACATGCTTGGACTAATTTTGAAGGAAATTTGTTCTTCTTGGCACAATGTGGATCTCTACGTTATTTGTATTTTTTCGATTTATTGGAAGAATATTTTCAATCGGTGAGATGAAACTTTTTTCTTTAAAAAGACAAATAATTACAGTAATCACTTCTTCGATATATTTGCCTATATCATTTTGACATTAACAATTCTTCTTCCCTTATTCCAACATTGGAAAATATGTCTAAATTATGCTTCTATCTTTTTGCCGGATTTATTGGCCGTAAGAGAGTAAAATTGGGTAGTACTTGGGCAGGCACCCTTTTTCTATCATTATTCAATGTTTTTACGTGTCATTTAGCCACATAAACACTATATTACATCAAAAAGCAGGAACAAACAGCAGAAAAAAACGTACACGGTTATAATTTAATTGAACTAAAGTATTACAGCAATTCACATTATTTTTGTTAGTGATTTGTTTATTTTATTGCAAATTAGTGTTTATTTGGCTAAATAGTACGTAAAACGATAGAAACGCAAAATTCATTGAAAGAATTCAAATTTACGCGCAGAAAGCCTTAAGCCTGGTATACTGTATGGGTGATGCCTTCCTAAGTACTACCTAAAATGGTATTGATTTCTTATAGTCGTTTGATAACTTCTGCGATATAAATTATATTTATTTCTTTGCTATGATTATCTATAATGGAGGAGCTTTTGGAATTACTTTGGCTTGTTATATCTTGGTAGCCACGATGCGGACAACAAATTATTCGACTTCTGTTATTCGAGGAATTAAGAAAATGTCTAGAGGCATATTTCTTAAAGTTTGAAAAGCTACCAAACATTGATTTGACTGGTCTTTTTTAGAGTATTTTCCCCTTAATTCCATTGATTGATTACATTTACATTCAAGTTAATCTGCTAAATAATTCTCCAGATGGCAATAATCCTACATATGTCGACGATTCTATCTACATAGTAATCATGCGATAATGGATTGAAAAATAGGTTTCTTTTTCAGATAGATACAGTAACTACTTGCCTCCACCCAGCTCTTAATTCAGCTCTAACTTGGTATTGTATTTCTGGATTATTGAAGAGGAAACAAGATGCAACTAAAAGTCCTTCAGTTTCGGCTGTTTCGAATGTTATAAAGATTTAATGGATTAGAACATATTAATTTCGCATTGTTTTTAATGATTGCTATCTTGTTGTTTTGTTTTCATGTGGCTAACTGATGGATGTTTTATCTTACTCACATAGCCCTCTTCTCACCCCATCATAACAACAATGAGTAGCTTTCTTATTCTTTCTACGCTGGTTGATTTTGTCGTAAGTATCACTGATCTACTACCCGGGCATCTGCACCATGTCATTCTTTATGAGTTCACTCGAGGAACGAGCACTCACCAAACGGCCTCTAACATAAATGAATATTATGGGGAAGGGTCTATTACTGCACGGAGCTGTCAACTTTGGTTTGAAAAGTTTCGTTCTGGAGATCGCTCGCTTGAAAGAGTCTCTGATCAGGGTCGCCCTTGGAACTCGAAGAAAGCCAACGTCTCGCCATTGTCAACCAAGATAATACCCAGTTAATCCGTGATCTGACAGAGGCTTTAAGTGTCTCTCACATAACAATAGAAAGACATTTCACAAGATTGGGTTACTCGAAAAAACTAGGTCGTTGGTTGCCCCATACCCTGACCGAGGCTCACAAGTGGCAACGAATGTCCATTGCTGCCGCTCATCTTTCCAGATATGAGCGGAAGTCTTTTCTTCCCCGTCTAATAACAGGCGATGAACAGTGGATGTTAACCATGAACTTTCAAAGGAAGCGCCAATGGGTGGGTCCTGGAGAAACACCAAGACCTGATGTGAAGCCGGATCCACATCAGAAGAAGTTTATGTTGTGTGTTTGGTGGGATATCGAGGGCGTGATATACTGGGAGCTTCTGGATAGTAAGACGACTTTAACTGCTGCTATTTACACCCAGCAATTGAATGGAGTAGCAGCTGCAATCATAGAAAAGAGACCGAGACTCCAAAAAGTCATCCTTCTTCATGACAACGCTCGTCCTCATACTGCAAAGCTCACTCGCTCCAAAATAAAAGAACTGAATTGGGAACTTCTTGCTCATCCAGCGTACTCTCCAGACCTTGCTCCTTCTGACTTTTATCTCTTCCAGTCGATAAACAATGAACTGGCAGGAAAGCACTTCGATAATGACGAAGATGTGAAAAAGTGGCTTGTCAACTTCTTTGCCTCAAAGCCTCATGTTTTCTATGAGAGAGGGATCAGGCAGTTGCCCATTAAGTTAGCACAAGTAGTCAATATTAATGGTGAATATTTGGAATCAATTCGTTGTAAACTAACAAAGTTCTAATTATTTCAAAAATGCGAAATTAATTATGTGCCAACCCAATATTTGAACCAGTGTTGTGCGGGAGTTCCGAGACAAGAATTTGTCGCGATTTGGGAAGGAAGACTCGAAAATCCCATTACCGCACAACACTAATTTGAACCTCTTGATCCTTCGTATTTTTGAGTTTTCCAATCAAAACGAGCCGTTAGACTTAAAAGTGAAGCAATCGTGCCTTTTCTGGAAAAATCAATCAAAGACGATTCCTCCATATTTGACTCAATAAAGCCTCAAATTAATTGAAGAGACCGAAACTATTAGAAGCACTGGGACAACTTTTTTGCCAAATTCCAAAAATTCAAAGGAATTGTGTTTAAAATGTCAGCCCAATCGGCCAATCAAACCCGATCACTGGAGCCAATCCTTTTCCCAAAGTTACGGATCTAATTAGCCGACTTCCCTTATCTACATTATTCTATCGACTAGAGGCTGTTCACCTTGAAGACCTGATGCGGATATCGGTACGATTGTCTGTTGCTTAATAGCCGCCATCGGTTTTTCAAGGGGCAGTCACAAAGCACGGGACATCACAGAAATCGCGATGCTTTATGGAAGAAACAACGTTCCTATCTCCGGATGAACCGATTCCAGGGAGTCCGTTCCTAAGCTAGAGAAGAAAACTCTAGCCCGGTCTATGAAAGCCGTTACCGACTTTGAATGCGTTACCGCGCAACTCAGCCACAAAGACCAAGAATCGCAATTAGACAGTTAGTGGGCGAATACATTTACCTATGATTAGATTGAACGCAAAATAGTAACGTCCACTTTTTATGAAAGGCAATTATCAGGGAAATTAAATAGGGTCGCAATGTGCTGGAGTGAATAACTATTTTCTCTTGATTCCTGATCTTCATGATAAGACACAAAAAATGTTTTCATAATTGGTCAGAGTGAATAGAAGATTTATCTAAACAGTTGAGATGCTAGCCTTTATAACGACAACTTCGGCCGTCTTCGCCGATTTCTTTGCAAACAATCCAACTATGAAGTTTCTATAAGGAGTGGTAAAATAGATGACGGCACAGAAGTGGACGATTGAGAAGAGAGCTGGAATTGTAGTCACAACTTGGAACACAATTGGAAGGATAACAAGCGCTAAAAATAGATTTGTCAAATCAAATTGCAAGGCATTTACATTGCTCAAGGCTAAAAAATACTACCAATAAATCAAGGAGTTTATTCTCTTTGGACATTATAGCCAATGGGATTCCAAAGAAAAGAAAAGGCAAAATTATCTGCAAAGCATTTGATTTGAATCTCTCAAGATCACCTGGATTTTTAAGGAATGCACAAGCATCTTGTGCATGTTGATTGTGTGCTCACTCAGTTGAATCGAGATGTTGTTAAGTCTCCATTTGATTCGAATGAACGCCTTTAAAACGTAGGATCCAATTATGACAGTCATCAACACGACATACAGCAAGAAGAAGTAAAAATTTGTTGTTTTCTCCAACAAAATGTTGAAAATAGCGTAGTTTGGATTATATACTACATACTAAATTGCATAACCTTGTTGGCCATTTTTAATAAACTCACATCTCTTTTAAATACAGCGAGTGTGTTTTCATAATCAGAGGCTATCGCCCAAAACATAGGAAAAAATCCAACTATTAAACCAAGAGAAATAGCAAAATGAACAAAATGGTAGAGTAAATGCAGTGGATGAGTCGAAAATGGAATCAATGCGTATTCTCTCCAAACGGCACTAGAAGTTAAAGCCAATAGGGTGACCATTATGCTCACAAAGTATAATAACTGAATTATGTTTTAATCTACTTGGCATCCTTACAGTCAAGTAATTTCCAGAAGAAGGGAAGCTGATTCCAAGGAGTCCATTGAATTGCACGCCAAAGGTTCCTAACAATGTCGACATACAAAGGAGGCTGTAGATTATGTCGAATTGATTGATGCCAATAGATAGAGCCAATATCATGTACTTATATCGACTCATTCCCTTTGGACTTCTTGTTAGAGTAATATAAGCAAGAAGGAAGAAAAGAAGAGTTGAAGGAATAATCAAGAAGTAGATCACAAAGACAGGCATTATTTCCCGAATGTGGAGGTCAGTTAAATGAAGGAATAAGACTATTACCTGGAAATTGAATTAGCTTCTGATAATGGCGACCATCGAACGTTTAATCTCACTCTAACGAATGTAAGTAAACTTCAATTATTAGCCGTAATCTCGGTAGCTGATATGACTACTCTATGCAAAATGGATTTAATTTGTGTAGTAATTGCAGTGTAGTAAATAATTTCGAGATGAGCACAAAAATAAATGATGATCCCTTGGGAAAATGGAAGCTGTATGCTTCCTATGAGAAATGTTGTCTGTAAGAAGCCGCTGATTATATAAATACAAGCGGGCTGCGCCACCTCTGGCGGCTCTTTGAAGGTTTTCCCGTTTTTTTTTTTCACTTTGTGAAACTTTCAGTCACCTTTCCCTTTGAATTTCGCCCCTTTCCCTGGAATATTAGGCCTTTCCTCTCTAAGTTTATCTGGGACTTTCCCCGAAATTTCCTGAAAATTAGAAAAAAATGACCGCTCCCCCAAAAAAATAAAGAAAAAAGATACAAAAAGGCCACGGACGGACAGGATGACACGGAAGAATTTTATTTAAAGTTAGATATTATTGTAATTTTTATTTGTTTAACATTTTGTTGAACTTACAAACTACTGATGCCTACAATTGATATTGCAAGAAGCGCCAGTAAAAGTATTGAGAATATGGCGGAGTGACGCTAAGCCTATCGAAGCGTCTAAAATGAGTATATTAGGTTAGAAAGAACGCACAACAGATATTAGTCCGGAAGTTTGTTAATATGTTGACAATCACTCCAAGAACTGTTAAAGAGGAGTCTGAATCAATATTTTCGAGAACTGAAAAACTGGCCTACAAAAGTAATCCGAAAATGACTGAGAGTCAGTTCAATTCATTTTCTTTTTCAAAAAATATGATAAATTCAAAGAATACTCCAATAAAAACCCTGGCTTGCTGAAAAAACGAAGCTTTTTTTTTAAATCAAAAGCGCGATTCCCTCCCTTATCGTCTTCCCTCTATTCATTATGTTTTCTGTATTCTCTTTATTCAAGATGGTTTAGATCCAGGATGTAAGTGGCTTCGATTCTTTTTCTTTATCTTTAAAATTTGTTTCAGAATCGAAGGTAGCAGCTGTTGGAGTGAAGCAATGAAGAAGAGGCTGATGCCTGGATGTAGCAGGAAGCTGTGGAAGAGACATCGACAAGAAGATTGAAGGAACTACTAAATTGATCTCTCGACTTGTCTTCAAATAATAATTAAATAAATAATTAAATGAACGACTCAAAGCTATCTAAATCCCCAGTTTTTGCATAGAAGATGGATCCTATTGTCATCCATCTTCGCCTTTCCCACGACAGAAAAAAGCAAAAAAGTTGATTTCTGTGCTGTTCGATGAACCTTGAAGCCTCTAGAAAATCAGAACAAACTATAGGTGTATTGCCCATAAACGATGTTCCTTATCGGCCCTTAAAAATGGCGTGCTTTCGATAAGAAAAAGTATAAAATTGTTTTGATCTGAATTTGTCTCTGATATTCTCTCCCTCAATAATAATGTTCCAATTGTTGTTTTCCTCTCTTTTTATTGGGCTAATCTCAGCTGGCTGTTCAGTCCACTGGCCAAATAACACCGAAACTTCGCCACATTGGTGGCAATGCGGTGGAGCTGCCAAGATTAGTTCTGCTACTCCTCAAGACACCAATGGTATTAGCAATATATCGTTGGGTATCAGCTTTTAGGAAATTACATCTATCCCATCCCTTTGAGCAAACCTTTCGATGTTGTGATGGACTACATGAATCCAAAGGGAATCACATATCAAGCCGGCAATTTGAAACTCGTGAGAGAGTTCTTCCAACTCAAAACTTCCTAAAACTTTCAGTCGGTTTACCTCTTCCAGTATAATATCGGATTTGGTGGATGCGGATGGGATACACTTCCTACTTTTGGCTTGCTTAACAGACTCAACGCTTGTAATTATGGAGTACCCTGCCCGCTAACTCCTGTTCAACAAAAAATCAAATTTGAACTCGATTTGGATAAGGATAGGCTGATTCTAAATGCGTTGGAGGACGACATAACGCATATGTTTGAATATCATTTGGTTGACATCTCTCTTGGAGAAGTTGTTTGTCTCGATTTCCAAGCTCATACTATCAATCCGCCGACTCCAACGACAGCTAGTTTGATGAAGATTTTGGAGAAGAAATAAATTTATATTTATTATTTGAGTTTGCTGATTTATTAGCATTTTAAAGCCGTAGGCTTCAACCCGGAAAACAGCGATTTTATCTCAGAAGAGCGTGATCACCACAGGGACAGGAGGGATTAAGTGTGGACAAAAGGTGCAATAAATATCCGGATAAAAGTTCTTATTTTCTCTCCACCCATCAATGTCAGCCAGTAGGTCAGTTTTATAACTTGAAGTTTTCGCAATTCTATATCCTACCAGAGATTGAGAATATTTCTTTAAGAACGGAAGACACTGTAACTGAAGATCAAAAGGGTTGGCAAAAAATTCTGCCGAAATTTGTGACAGAAGCCAAGAAAGTGACTGCTTTCGAAATCAAAAAGAATCTTTATGATAATACTATTGAATTCTGCGTTGAATTCATCGCTCGAACTGACAAAAATCAAGAGAATTTTGATCAAATCATGCAAATCGGCGACAGCCAAGAAAAATCCTGTGAAATGTGTGGAAAAGCTCTCAAAGTGGTGGGAGTCGCTTGTGGGGAATGCGCTGAAATGAAAATGAAGCGCCCTATTTCGAGGCAGGAATCGCCCCCATTATTTATTATTTTAATCTTTCTAGTGCCTCTTCTGGATCGACATGTTTCGCCGGCACTTATCAACTCATCGTGAGACTCAATGCCATCCAACTCATCCCAAGCAAAGAGAATCCTTTGAAGCGCTGCATAAATCGCCAATATTACGAATGGGAATTGATGAGCGACACTTTGCTCGGATCGCTGACCGAATATATTCAAAAGTTTATCGGACTCGCCGGTCAGTCTTGTCGCTGGTTTTACGCCATCAAGCAGAGATTCAAAAAGGATGATATCATGACGCTTGACGCAGAAGAACTCGCCGCTTATCCTCTTTCGTATCTCTTGGATAGTGAAGAATTTCTACAGCTTGTTATCACAGCGCCAGATGTCGAACTCGAGGTGACTGATCTTTTCTAGAAGCAAACTTATGTATTCTAATAAAGTCTGTTTTTCAACTGTTATTCGTGAAAATTGAGAGATTATGGAAAATTTTGATATTCTCTACGTTTCTTCCAATGGCTCCACATAACATAGACAATCCCAACAACCAAAGCGATTATAATCACAGCCAATGTGAAATTCAACCAGTCTGAAATCTTTCTCCATTTGAGTGGTAAGATCCTACTGAAGGAATACGCCCGTTTGGTGGCTAACTCTTGTAAATGAGCTAAATGGGCAATCCAGAGTTCACCAATCGCCAAACTGGAATTTAATTTCTTGCTCAGGACGTCTGGTTCATTTTCCCAGATTGAGAGAATGCTCGTTGCTGGGATATGGTAGAAAAAGTTGTCATGTTTTTCTGGAAGATCAATTGGTGGACGAGGCTGGCCGACAATGCTAAAATTGAATTACTTTTATTAAAATGTTAAAAGGGTCATACTTTGGAACAATACTCCCGAAGAAGTTGGCCGCCTCTTTGTGATAGCCTTCCCTCATTCCCGGCATCTTCATCTCATCGTCAAAATCTAGAAAGCTCGCCCTCTTTTTTAGCCACTTACCTATTACAAAATAAGAGCGGTTTTCTTTGGTCCAAGGACGCCATTCCTGTCCATTCCAGGAAGGATCACCCTTCCTGACAAAATTTGCCACAATTCCGGTGTAAATCCTCTCCATTTGGAACTCCTTTTCAGTGAAATTCTCATAGGCTCCCCAAAGCATAAGAGACTATATTGATTTGTTTCAAAAAAATCTACTAAAAATACCAAGTCATCCGCATGTTTTGGAGTAATAATCGATGAATTCAAAGAGAATCTCTCTCCCTTGACTGGATACTCAAAGCTGTACATAAAAGTCGTAGATTCTTGGCTAAATCGATCAGCAAATTCTCCAGTGTGATAGTAATAAACATGATCATCATTAAAGTCCAAAAATCTATTAACTAAACTCTTCTCAATCACTGAACATTAACTGCAAACCTGATGAATATTCCTTGATGCATTCTTCTTTAAACAATTCTGGATGCTCATAATTGAATTCATAGCCTTGAAGAGCACAGTAGTAGTCTAATAATGTGCTGTTTATTTGGCCATTTGGAGTAATGAGGCTCCTAAAAAGGAAGAATAAATCTCTCTTTTTCGGCTAGTGCCTTGTGTCCTTTGCTTCAGCATTTGTTGTTCCCATGAGATAGCGCTTAGCGGGTAATTGTCTCTTCTTTAATTCTTCAAAAGAATTTGGAAAAATCTGCAAGAATTAAGATTCAAAATCAAAAAGAGTTCACCCCATCGGGACCATCTATCCAGATTCCTTCCAACATTTCTATTTCGTAGTCCATCGATTCTTGAGCATTGAAGAGATCTTCAGATTTTGCTTTTCTCAGGCATTGAACAATTTAAATGGCAAATTATTTTTTCCCATAGAAGACTCACTTTTGTGACATTTTCCTGGTCATTATATGTTTCTCCAGGGCGAGCACATCCTACTTTTTCGACTATTTTCTGCGAATATTTTGTGTTTGAAACTATAAATTTAGATTTAATGAGATGTTTGAGAAAATACCAGCGTTTCTTTCTCCCCAATAAGCTGGACTCAACATAACAGCCTGACTGAAAAGGGAATCAGTCGCCGGAGCAACTACCATCTAAAATTTGTTAAAAAAGCCCTTTAGAATTTAGTTTAAAAAATACCTCAACCACCATTTGAGCTCCAGAACTGTGGCCCATAAAAGTGACTTTATTCTTATCTCCTCCAAAGTTGTGGATCTCTCGTTGGACCCAATTCAACCCAAAAATTATGTCTAAAATAGGGAAATCTATTTTAAAAAAATTAGATGGATGAAACCTCTATTTTGAAGATTGGAAGCAATCGGAATATCCAAAGTTGGAGCAAGATTCAACCAGCCGAAGATTCCCAATCGAAAGGCGAAAGCCACAAAGACTATGTTCCTTTCCTAAGCAAAAATAGGGTAATAAAAGAGAAAGAGAAGACTCACTTCATTAGCAAAATTGTTGATAACATTCTCTGGAGGTGTTCTCTCGGGAGAAACGAAATATCTCATTCCACCATGGACATAGGCTATGACTGGACAACCACCCTAAAAAGAAGCTAGCTTTGGTGTACTGTATCCCGCTGAAAATCCTACCTTTTCTAGGCATGTCCTACTGGCATAAACATTAACTTGTAGGCAATTTTCTGACCTTTTTATGTCTTTTAATCTCAATTTTCTAAATTATTCTTATAAAATGAGTGTCTAACTGGGTTTACCGAGTAGGCTGGAGACAAGAAATATACTCTAGAGTGTCAACAATCCCTTTCCAGGGCTTGACTGGAACAGCTTCTTTGAATCTGAGCTCTCCTATTGGAGGTTCTGTTGTGGGAATTCCGAGGAATGCATAGCCAACTGGACCACGAGGCGACTTTATCAATTGACCTCTAATAGCCCCAGCGCTGAAAATATTTCGCTTTAAAAGGACAACCATTGAGTGGTAACCAACCTTATGTTGAGGATTCGATATTCTGCTTGAATAAAATCAGTGGAAAATAAATAAATTAAAATGAAAAATAACATTTTAAAAACAGCAGCTGATTGTAAAAATGTGTAGAAAATACGAGCAAAGGAGTCCCTTCTCCTCTCTTATCAGTTCAGAAGGACAAGTGCCTTGTTTATCGGCTAGTCAAGCAAAACATTTTTTTGATCTGGTCAAGATTTTGACAAAGAGATTATTTTAATAAGGCTAAAGTGAAGGCAATCGCAAGCAGTTGAGTTTTGCAATGATTGACAGGGAGCATAATAACAAAGCTGGTTGGGTTCTTTTAAAATTTCATCAAACTAATTTGATTTAAGACGAGACGATACAAGACCAAGGAAGATTCGACGAATCAGAATACAAATAATTCGAAAGACAAGGGCCCAGAAGAGGAAGTCTACGATGAAGAAAGAGTCATCTTCTTCGGTCTCGAACAGAATATCCATGGCTACGAGAACTTGCCAAAATTTGTCGAAGGAGAAGACATGCCTGCCTTACATAGGGAAACTGAAATCCCAACAGAGTCCAACAAGAATTATGTCATGAAAGAACTTGGTCGAGGAGCATTCGGCATCGTTTATTCTGTGGGCAAGGACACTGATGGCACAAAACTTGCCTTAAAGATGGAATTTCACAAGAAGGAGAGCATCGTTCAAAGACTTAACAAAGATGATTATTTTTTTGTTTTCTTTAAAAATAAACGAAGTTGGCCCTAGTTAAATCGAAAATAATCAGCCAAGATAAGTGAAAATTGGCTGAATGTGTTAGAACTCTGAAAGAATGGAGAAAAATCTTAGGAGCAGACGTTTTTTGTCTATGCCGTCAGCATTTTCGTGATAGGACCTAAAAAGGAATTTAGGTATAGCAAACATATTTATTTTTCAACCCGTTTTCTATCACAGAATCAGTTCTTCACATGCAAATACAACAACTCTTTTTCTTCTTTCTTTTCAATTTGTTGACTTCTTCTATCACTGCAGATAATTCGCCGTATAATCTGTCGACATGAGCTCTCAGTGTAGCGCTGTTTTCTATTTCTTCTATCAATTTGATTTGAGTCCAATAGAGCTCATTTTGAATACTTGTGAATGTCGGCTTTGTATATGGGAGTTTTTGTTTTTGCCTCCACATTTTATAGTTATCAACCCAGATATTTTTCCTCTCTTTGAGTTTTTCTTGCTTTCCTTGTTTCGACTTTCTTGGTCCATTTCTTCGTCTCTACTTGCGTTCTTCAAAATCCTCATATTCGGGAGTTAAATCTATCTCAAAATTAGCTAAAAGATCCTCTTCTTTTTCTTCTTTCATTCCAGTTTCTCGCTCCAATAATAGCAGGTCCCCAGCCAAAAATTCGGGAACAATCAGCTCATCATAAAATTGCCTCTTGGAATAGTCGCCATCCGTAAATATTACATGTATTGCCTTATCGGGATTTTGGAAAAGAGGCAATCGGAAAAGCAGAAACTTCTTTGTCACTTTTCCTTAAAATGGATCCGCTGAGTGCATTGTCTCCTTAACTATTGATTCTATCTTTGGGCTTTGCTTAGCCACTTGGACATTCAACGTCTCGTAAAGGAATTTGCTGTTGGGAAAGGAGACAACTATTTTCCGTTGTTCTAAGCTTCCATACTTTGTAAATTTCCTGATTAAGAGGATTTGTGGTCAAAGCAATGATTATTATCGTCGACTAGGTGGATACAAAAGGTTTGGTCATCTTGAGGAGGTTGATATTGAGGCATCCGTAAGTGAAGAGCAATTGTTGAACTGTTCTGCAATTCTTCGGGTTTCCATTGTAGAGAGATAGAAGCAATTGAAGAACTATCTGCCAATGACTTGGGCTGATATTCTGTAGCTATAGAGAGAAGAGCATTTGGAGAGTTGCCTTTTAAGGAATCAGGTTGATAACGTGGAGAGATGAAAGCACTTGTAGAGCTATCGTCCAATCGTGTGGGTTTGTATTTCGCCGCTATGGCAAAGAGAACAGTTGAATTGAAGCAGCTTTCATCAGAAGTTTCATGCTGTGGAAGGAGAACGGTTGGAGAATTACCTTCCAACGACTGAGATTGAGAGAGGGGAGTCTCATTTTCAAGGAAGTGGAAACCAATAGAATCTTCTAATGGAGCGTCAGGGATTTCAATAAGAACTGGTGGAAAACTACCTTCTTCCTCCAAGTTTTTTGAAGGTCCTGGCTGGTCTTCTGCCATGATTACCTAAAAATTTTTAAAAGAAAGCTATAATTTTCGTGGAATAGCAGCAGAAAAAAAAGCAAAAACAGGAGAGCATCCAAATGAGGATTAATTGATAGCGCTCAAGCGAGCGGGAGAGGGTGAATATGCCCAACGCGAGCTGGCCTTCTCCGTGCTCGCGATAATTATCACCCGCATTGGGATGGACTTCTATTGTTTCTAGTCTCATAGGAAACGAGGAGAATAGCTGATTAGCCTAGTCCAACAAGCATCAACAACAGTTGAATCCGTCATTGTCCTGACAACCAATGATGGAGAAATAAACAGATACACATCATAGTCTCTTTATTGATAAAATAATCAAAATGAGTATGCTTTATCAGCCATTTACAGTGGCTGGAATCTCACAAATATATTCGTTATTAACTGTCAAACAAGGACCGGCACTCCATTGGCCAGTAGCTCCATTCATCTACAATTTACCCCATTATTATTTCTGTAATTTTCAAATCAATTCCTACCGTGACACAGTTATCAGTCAGGGCGGTTGTCGGCTGTCCTGCTGCCCAATTATTAAAATCGAAGGCGCCGCCATCAGCTGGCGTGAAGGTGGTAGCTGGGGGGATTTTCAAATAACCCAGCCAAATTGTCGCGCCACCAGAGAGGGCTAACGATCAATTTTAGGAGAAGAAAAGGGAAGTACAAACTTTGGATGAACATGTTTTGGGCCGCGCTATGAGCAACGGCAATAAAGCCGCCCATCGCTTGACAATTTGTTTGAGCAGTTTGAGCGTCGGTTGCTGTTGTGATGAGCATGTAGCAATCTGTTTCGAAGAGCATATAGCCCGCCATGCAGCTGACTGTAACCATTTAATTTAAAGTAAAGAGAGGGACTTACAGCTGGTGGTTGTTGTGGTTGTAGAGGTTGTTGTAGTCGTTGTGGCTAAAAGAGACTACTATTCGGAAAAGAACTCACTACTTGTTGTACTGGAAGTAGTCGTGGTGACGGCAGGGCTGGCTGAGGTTGTGGAAGCACATGAATTCGTCTGCTTCACGAAATAAACTAGAAGAGAAAGGCAAACTTTCCACATTTATTTCGAATCCAAAGAGAGAATTGAGAGAGTATGTGATCCTGTTCGCGGAGGATTTGCCAACCTCCTCAATTAGAAGCTTAGCCGGGGGTCAAACTTTGTCTCCGGAACTTATCCGCGAAGTCCTTGAGGAGGCCGTAGGTGAATAGAAACAGGCTTCGTTTTTAATTAATAATTGGACAAAAATCAAACTATCTTTAGAGAGAAAACTAGAAAAAAAGAGGAGTCGAATTGGAAACTCCATTTTAACCTGTTAGTTGGTTCAATCCGAATAACATTTTTACTATAAAAGGATGCCAAATCCAAGGAAAGATCATATTTCTGGTTTAATCATGGCCCAGAGCATTCCTCCTGGTGACATCGTCACCCAGCCCGGCAACAAGATTGTCTTCAGTGCCCCCTACGATGACAAGCACACCTACCACATCAAGATCATCAACTCCTCTGCTCGTCGCATTGGCTGGGCTATCACGATCACTAATATATGAAGCGCCTGGGCGTTGATCCCGCTTGTGGAGTCCTTGACCTCAAGGAAGCTACCTTGATGGCCGTCTCTTGCGACGCTTTCGCCTTCGTACAGGAAGATACCAACAACGACCGCATCACCGCCGAGTGGACCAACACCCCCGATGGAGCCGCCAAGCACTTCCGCCGTGAATGGTTCCAGGGAGACGGAATGGTTCGCAGGAAGAATCTCCCCATCGAGTACAACCCCTAGACGGGCAATCAAGTATGTATAAAAAAGTTGGTGTTCTTTTCTTCTTTTTCTGAAGCCTAGGCTGTTTTGAAAGAATTAGCTAAAAGTCGCAAGAACCTCTTCGTCGAGTACAACATCCTAATTGAATAAATATAAGGGTGTAATTCTTGTTTATTCTCTTAAATTTTATTATTCTTTTCCAATCCTTTGACAGATCTCGGTAAATATGGGTCGAACTCTTTCAAGCGCTGGAAGAGTTAAATGCAATCCGTAGGTGAAATAAACCACAAAATGATCAGGATCGTAAGGATAGAAAGTCCCATTCACCACAAATTTAGGCGTATAATCAAATTGTTCGCATTTTTCGCATGAAGTCAAGACTTCATCCAACTTCTTTTGGGCTACAGTCATGTCCATATGGAACTCCTCGCTGTAATCCCAGGAGTTTCCTATTGGAGTCCCATGATCCATGGCTTCATTCATCTGCCTATCAGCTATTTTTGCTACTGGATAAGTGTGAATGACGAAGATCTTCTTGGAAACTAATTTTGAGAGATAGGCGAGGCGGTCTTTGGCCGTTTGGATGATTTCCTTCCAATCCTCTTCTGTCCTTTTTAGGCCAAAGTAGACGTAACTGAAAGGGGAAGTCTATTGTGAGGTCAAGACGGGGTTGTAAAATTTCACCCAAGGAAGCAACTAACCGTTCGATGATGAACAAATATTCTGGGCGAACTCTCTCGATCAACTCGAAGTAGACTTTCTCTCTTTGAGGACAGAAATCATCTTTTTCTTCTTTCATCACCTCACAAGCTGGAATTATAATTAAATTCGATTTTTAGCCGATCAAAGAATATTGTGTGAGATGATCTGAGATTGTAATAGATGATGTCTCCTTTTGTCTCTCTGCCTTTCTCCACGTCGGGGAGATTCATATCTAGTCAAGGCGAGGCTCGATTCATTGAACTTAGACGTCTTTCAAAAAGTCCAACATCTCAAAAAAATCAAACCTGTGAAG
The DNA here is from genome assembly GCA_932521405.1 of Oscheius sp. JU1382. Lineage (NCBI taxonomy): Eukaryota > Metazoa > Nematoda > Chromadorea > Rhabditida > Rhabditidae > Oscheius > Oscheius sp. JU1382. Next base: position 10,260,524 of record OW051479.1, read on the forward strand.
GCTGCGCGGAAGACATTCTCGAAATAAGAACTGCACTCCTCAAAAATGATGGGACTCGAATTCGCTGTCCAACTATTTCCAATTACAGCAATCGTCCGATTATTTTTGATTTTATCATTCTACAAAATAAACGTTTAAAATTGAAAGCCTACCTCAAAACGACAGGTTCCATCAAAGTCTCCTGCTCTTGGTGGATTGTAGACACAGCCTTTGTTCTCGTTAGCTAATTGCCCAACATCGTGCATGATTATCTCATAATTGTACTCCTTTATAGCCTCTAGAAAAATAATTTTAATAAGGGTATTTGAGAAGCCAACCTTTGCTCATAGCATGGAAGTCTGTTATGGTTGGAGGCGCTACTAAACAGGCTTGAATCCTTGTCCCTAGAATCCGAAATTAGAATACAAATAAAGTGTCTTACATTCACAGCCAATTCTACTCCCATGACTGGCCAATAAGAAGGCGATGACAACAGCCAAAATGGTAGGCTTTTTCCACATCAAATATTGTTTCTCTATCGAATAGTGGATTAAAATTGAGACCAGGAGAGAAGCCAACGCACCCAGAATCATTTCTGCAATTGTTTTAGTAGAAGAAAATAAGAAATAACCACCTGGCATGGAAGTGTGGTCGTAGATCTTTTGGAGAATTACCATTGGCCAATGGACGAGATACCAAGAGTAAGAGACTTCTCCCAAGAAGACCATCGCTTTATTCTCTAGCAGAGAGAAATCTCGACCGAAGTAGATCAAAATAACTGATGTTACAGTGATTGTCAATCTGGAAGGCCATCAATCTACTCTTTTTAAAGTTTTCTTGAAATAGTTCCTCCTTGACTTCACGGATCAACTATTTCGCGGAGAAAGTTCAACTCCACAGCTAATCTCCTCTAATTGTGGAGGATTCTCTTGCACTTTCAGGAAGCAGGGAAAGAAGGAAAAAAACAAACCTCGAAAAATTGGCAGTTAGATGCTGCTCAGTTATGACGGAATAAACTAAAAGCCAAAGAGAAAGCGAAGCAAAAATCCAATCATTTGACTCGTCCATCATAGTCTGGCTCTGCGGCTCTTTTTCTCCTTCTTCTAGTTCTTCCACCAATGGTACTTTTTCTCCTTCTTCTAGCTCTTCCACCAATGGCACTTTTTCGTAATTTTCTGGGTTTTTTTCTTTAAATTCTTCCAAACAGAAGACCATATTTCCTAGAAGAAATTGCCAGATTCGACAGAACATGTTATTGAAGGCTGTCCTCTCGCTGACCAGCAAATAAGTGGCGAATGAAATTCCACCTAATTTATCTTTAAAAATATTTAAAAAAGCAACTGACTGAGAATATGCAAAAGGACCATTTTTTGCTGTAGAGGATAGACCATTTGAAGCCACCAGATGAAAGGAAAAAGGAGATAGAATTGCATTTCCAAGCATAGAGACCAAGTGTGGGTGAAGAGGTCATGCGAAACTCCGAGTTTTTCAAAATAATTAAGTGTAGATTCCCAATTAATGTTGGTTACAAGCCAGGCTGCTCGGTAAGAGGATACCAGATTTGAGCGAACTTCCGTACAAGGAGCGAAGTAAACAACTACTGAAAAAGTATCAGTCTCTAAATAGTTTGAAAGGAAGAAAAAACTAACCGGTAGTTAGGAAGAGAATAAAATAATAGAGAGGAGCAATCCTCTTCAGCCTTCTATATAAAAAATCAGCAATAATTTTGATGTCAATTGTTTCATTTTTAGACAGCATCATGGACATAAGATAGCCAGAAAGCACAAAAAATCTGGATTTATTTTCAGCTGAATTCAACTTCGCTTTAAACTTACAAATCGACGCCCAAATAGCCGTTGGGAAAATATTGAGGAAAGTAGTGAAAACAAATAACGGCACATATTGCCAGACCACGGAGACCTTGCAAGTGGAGGAGTTTTCCCATGTATCAAGAAACAAGAGAGAAAGTTGTCGATCCGTGCTGAAGATATCTCTCTCTGAGAAGGAGGAGACGCGCAGGAATCAATCGGGATCAGCTGGCGCCAAGGGAAAAGATTATAATGGTTTTAAGATCTGAAATAATATTCAATATTTCTTTCTCATTTTGTTCCTTACTCAGATCAATTCAATTCCTCCGTTCTCCCCGCGCAAAAAAGTAATCTAATCAACCGATCTAAGTAGTGTCATTCAATGAGTTCAAAGGCTATTCTCTTCCCCATTTTCTAAAAATGTCCAAGACTCATCATCATTCAACAATTCCACCTCTTATTTTAAATATTTTTGGAACTAATTTTACCATTCAAATTTCAGATTCTGAAGAGTATCTAAAATCAGTAGAAAAGTATGATATTTCGCAAGACCAATGGACCTACATGCCATTAGCTTTCCTCCAAATTTTAAAGGGATACTCTCTAGCGTTGGGAACTTTGCCTAACTCGGCAAAGATTTTCCCTTTATTTTTCAAGAATTACAGTAGAACCTATTGCGAATCAAATTTTAAATGCGCGGGCGAAGGTGCGTACTGGATTACTGTAGTGCACACTTTTTCGTTTTTTTTTGTCAATTTATTTCTTAACATTTAGTTTCATGCAATTTCATGTGCATTTCTGAAATCAGCGCATTATTTTGCATCGAATAAAAGCAACTTGTAGGAGGCGTCGATTTTAAACTTCCGTTCTTACAAGACTGCAATAATATTCAGCGATGGTGGTTGACTCCAACTACTCATGCTATTATATTCCGTGATAAAAGTAGCCCTAGGTGGGGCAACTGTTAAAGTGTATTGATCTGGCCATTGATAAAACGATATAGCTAGAATTGTAATAATTTTTAATAGTTGTTTTAGTAGCAATGGCACTTCCTCCTGTTCCATAAATTTTGAGGATTTTTCCAGACTGCAGGATGAACTAAATCACCACTTTTAGCCTGTTTTGGAATAGTTCCTTACTGTAAATGTACACGTTTTGTCCCAATATTTGCCTCTATCTAGGAAATACGACATATTGCTGTAGATAGTCTCCTCAAAAACTAGAGGATAAGCTAGATAAGAAAAAGAAAAAAAGTCTTACTGGAATAAGTCTTCAAAGGTAAGAAGCCAATCAATAAAAAGAACATTTATCGTACACAGTGGTGAATTAGACTTCAAGCCTCGAGGTAATTTAATCGAGAAGGGGACATTAAATACTCAACAAAGAGGTAAAAAGAATGGGAAGAAGACAATTTAAAAGACGACTTGATTCAGTTATTGTATAATCTATCACTCCTGAGCCATTCAAAAAGACATCTAGATGATAGGCAAAGATGCTAATCGAGGAGCTATTCGCGTTAAATCTAAAAATAATTCAATAATAGAGCAAAGTTTACGATATTCTTACGTTTGATTTCTCTCTTCCTTTCCATCGCTATAATCTATGATCATTTCCCAATCATCCGAATAGCGAGTGTTGATATTAGTCCTTCTAGGTTTAAAATTAAAATTAAAGAAAATTCCAGTATCTACAAACATTTAGAAAATAGTTTGAATCAAATTTACCAAGAAAAATCCAATTTTTATAGAAATTGTCGACTCTCAAAAAGCCTTGAGTACCATTAGCTGATTCTACAGTAGATGTAATATCTGAAACTATCCAAGCCTAATCAATTTCCTTACTTTCTAGATCAATATAGAAATGAAGTCTGCCTGTTCCATTGAGAGTAACGCTTAAGCCAGAAGAAGCAAATGAAGCTCCTTTAAAATCCGAATAAAATGTCTCTTCTCCATAGTCTGTTCCATTAAACCATTTCACCAAGATATTACAATCTGGATGACTACTCAAATCTGGCGTCAAAGTGTAAATAAAAGCTACTTGAGTATCTAAAAACTGAATTTTTTCTGGAAAAAACAATCAAAATAACCTAGCATTGTCCACATATTTATTTGATTTTTAACTTCAAAGAAACCACTCCTTCCAGGGAATATCTCATTGATATTACATTGAGAAGTACCATCATATGATTTCCAACATGAGTCTAAAAATAAAATTGTTAGATGGAAAAGGGAGGAGAATACCATAATCATCATTTTGTGCCTCTAGGGTTACAACGCCTTTTACTAGCTTTACAGTTTTTATAGAGCTAGTGAAGTATTGTGGCAAGGAGGTATAATAGTTAGAGGAGCTGGAAAAAGAGAGATCATACATTTTCTAATAAAAACCCATTCTAGAGAGCTTTTAGAGCATCAAATAACTAAAAAAAGTTGTCCAAAACATGGAGAAAAATATCTAATTTTGGCTACAATAACCCTTAGCTTCTTTTTTTTTCTCTCTCTTCTTCAACCTACTTGTAGGTCGCTATCAATTTATCTGAAGAAGCATTAAGTCCATCGTAGAAATTGAGAACAAAGTCATTCTAAAAAAAGCGAAAATCTTTTAAAATTTTAGCTTTCTTACCGAAAAGTTGGTCAAGCTAATGAGCTGGAAATAATATCCCCTATCGTTGACAACATAGGCGATTGTTGAATTGATCTTATTTAGGGTAATATTTGGATTTTGTAGATACTGCGTACTACCAGGGATGACATAATTTATTTGAGGAAGAGGCTGGAGATCTATTTTTTGATTTAGCTTTTGAGCAAAAAAAAACTAATAGATTCTTACATTGATTATCCATGAAGAATAAAATCCCAGCAGAGACAAATCTCGAAACAACATAGAGGCAAAGTTGAGTAAATTGTACTTCCTTCACTTTATACCAATTAAAAAGTCTAAGAAAAGTTTCGAAGAAAGAAATCAACTGACGTTCCAATAATTGTCGAATTTGGAGAGCATCCATCATAAATCCATAATTTATCATATAAAACACTTGGCTCCAAATATTTGGTATAATTACTAGGGAGATCAGGCCAAACCATTCGTAAAGTGAACGACTAAAATATCTGAGGAGCTTCAGACTGGCTTACTTTATTCTTCGCTATGAACATATGAGTTTTATCTGCGTAAAAACTTTGGTCAATTAGAATTGTCGGCTCTTCATCCAATGTATGGACAATAGGATATTTCAAGAAAAATGCTAAATTATCTTTCCCTCTAGCAATGACTAAGCAATTTACAAATTCTGATGCCTATGGAGAAACTTTGAATAACACTTCCATCCTCAAATTGAATCATCACCTTAGCCCATGGAGGAGCGATCACATGTTCCATGAGGTATTCAAGCTTACCCAATGGAAATAATTGATAGCTAGCGTTGTATTTATTCCAAACTGTGTAGGTTATATTCCCAGATGATAGGATTGCACCAATAACTATTCCATAATTTGGAGGACTCGTTATCTAAACAACTATCAACCAATCTAGGGGAAGACTCTCACTGTAAGTGTACAACTCTGCTTGTCATAACTACCAATGGGCAGATGAAAGAAATCACTCAACTGAGTGAAATTGAAGGTATCATTATTGCAAGCTTTGATTAGTTAGACTATAAGAAAATAAAACTTACTGAGAGCATTGGAAAATAAGGGAAGGAAGAATAAAAAATAAAGTGGAGGGTACATTTTGTAACTTCTATCTAGTACTATAAGAAAGAAGGAACAAGCAGCAATTTGATTGCAACGAGCGGTTGGAAAATATATTTATCTTCGCGTGATTACTATAATTTGTCACATGAATATACTAGATACACTGGATTTCGAAAGAAGAAAAAGGAAAGTGTTCTCTGTGGGAAAGGGTTAGCCAAATATGGCTCTAACCTGGATGGTTTATGGCCAATTGTATCCAAAAAAGGACCTAAATTTGAAAGAAAGAAGAAATGCTGAGAATTCGATTTTTTTAAAATTAATAAACTGACTGATCCAAGGTGATTGTTTCAGAGAAGAAGGAATAGCAAAACACTGGAAATTGGAGACTTCGATTGGCAGCTGTCAATTTCTTCTAAAATGGGGAAGACTCGAAGACAGAAAGAGAGGAGAATTTACCTCGACTGCTGGAAGGATTTTCCCATTTTTGTGGACAAGCTCCATCGAGCTGGAAAAATAGTCAACTGACTGAATTTTTGTATTAAAGAAAGTTAATCCAATTTTAATCAGTTTCTGATCTCAATGGGTTTGCCTTATTCAGAGAAAACGTTCTTAGATTTGGTGGAGAAATAGCTTTTAAACTCGATAAGACTTTTTGTGTGCGATTCATCATTTGGACCAGAACCACATATCTTATCATCTTTATCTGCAGAAATTCTTAACATTGCGACATTTGAATTAGAAAAATCATCGCGAGTAGACTGAAATTCAATTGCTAATTGCTATTAATAAAAGTCATGGTTCCCAATATGGTAGAAAAGCAGCCCCTCAATTTGGAGAAGCCTTCTCCGTTTTTAAATGTAATTCATATCAACAAAAATGATAAGTGAGTGAATTCTGTCTAACTGGTAAGAAAAATCTACAATTACTCAGACTCTTTACGCGATAACGGTGGTTATAAAAGGACACTGATCTTATCGGTCTGCTGATTCTACTCCCCTCTGTAGACACTCTCTTTTCTTTAACCAAGTGTTTTCAGTTCTTCTTTGTAAGAAATCTTATCTTACTTGCTCAAATGAATCGAAGCTGCTTTGTCTACGACAGGGAAAATGGCGAACAAATGGATGAAAATGCACAAATTCCTTTAGCCCAACCTAATCGTATTCGTTTCATTAATAAACGAAGCACTCAAGGAGATGACAGACCTAGCATGACTGCTGGCGTAAGAATCAAAAACTTTAGTAATATTTTCTAACTTTTAGGAATTTGTCGAATTAAATAAGAGCAATCAATCTCTTCCGGAAGTTGAGATAAAAATTAGAATGTCCTCTGATGTGGCTTCTCAACTAATGTGCCATGGAAATAGTGCAGCTTACAATACGTTGTTTTCTATTACTAAAAATGAAGAAAATAAAATTCTTCGACTCGCTACAGAGTGAGTTCTCTTACGAGATGATTCCAACATTAAAATAGATGGAAGGATTGGGCTAAATATGATCATGAATATATCAGTAAGGACAAGCGAGAAATGTCCGTAGAAATCAGAAGATTAGCAGAGCAAGCTATTTCCACCAGAGGAGTGAGTAAAAATGATGAAATGTGGAAAAGTCTTTAGGATGGTTCAGTTTCTGTACAAAGTGGATTTGCCTTCAGCAATCGTAACTGTGTTCGACTTGTTGAAAGAGAGATCGACACCGTTTACCTAAGTGGTGAGTGCCATTATTTTCTGAAAATCTTGGATTACAAATAAATAGGGCTTCTACTAGAGAAAATACGGTAGTTTAATTTCCAGGAAGAGAGAAATATGAACCGGCTGAAGTCAAATGTGTTGGTCAGCTGACAATATCCAAGGTTCAGCTTTTCAATACGAGACTCTTTCCCATTGTAACCAAGGCAATTGCCTCTCGAAATGGCGCTACCTTCATGGTGGTGCGAGATGACAGGGAGATGGATCTGGAGAGTAAGACCAAAACTGATTCTAAGAGAATGCCCATTCTTGAAATAATGTTCTGGGAGAATGTTGCTCGACTTATTCCTCCAACTGACTTTGAAAAACTTAAAACATTTCACAACACTCTTTGTTGCATATTAGAGGAGGATAAGAACGTTAAGAGCATCCAAAATGGAGCTGAAAATATTGAATTTTGCGGAGAAAAAAGAAAACGAATCTTGTCATGTGAGGCAAATATCCCGAAGTTTAGCAATGATCTAACAAATGGTAATATTCCTTTCCCTCAATCATTATATTTTCAGGAACAAACAATAACCAGATAGTGATTGTTGGTCCAGGTATTCCATATTTTGAATTTCGCTTATCCAATCTCTATATGATCTACAAGCATAAACACAAAAAGTCCTGGTCTATGAATAGATATTATACTAAAGTTGTGGTAATTGCCAATACAATGGAGGATTTGAAGGACATATTCCTGACTTATGATCGACATCAATATCAGCAGCAACTGGACATTAAATTCTTTACAAACGAAATTTTCGAAAAAACGAATGTTTCTGACAAATTTGGGAATGGTACGGTAGCAATATTTCAAAGGAAGTATCATAAAATCAGAAGACTTTTGCCTTAATTATTTGGATATACTAACCCGAAAAAAGCTTCTTCCGCTTTCAATAAAATCATTTTAGATAAGATCGCGTTTGAACGGTTTACAAGCTTCGACGATTTAGGAGCAATTCTCTATAAGAACAAACTAACCTGTAACTCCAACCAATTTGATTTTAATTTTAGTTTTCAGACTGGGAAAAACCCGTCCCTGCCTGTCTCCTTCTTTTGGGAAAGGGCCAACACATCCCAATAAAGATGATCACTTCTCGCCTCTCATTTGGAAGTTTACATGAAGGAACTACCGGAATTAACCTTTCTCAATGTGTTGAACCAGAACTGATTGCAATAATTGACACAAAGGAAGAATGAAAGATTGGGAATGAGCTCATAAAGAAGGAATTTCCAAACTCAACGATCCACAACTTTTGGCCTAAGAGCAAAATTGACCTGCAAGTAGACGCAGACAAAATGACGAGAAATACCTATTTACCTGTTAAAGAGGATGGTCTCACTTTTATCACGTGCCTCCCTCAAAATTTGGATGCAGCTATGAAGGAGTTCTCGTTCCCTATGTACAAAGACTTCAGGTTTAATAGGCTTAATGGCAAGTGGGTGGCTGAATGATCTCCCAGCCTATTATATTCTTGCCATGTTGTCTTACAAATAAATTTGTTGCAAAATAACTTTTTCATAATTAAAGTAGCAAAAAAGGGTAATTTTAAAGCTGTCCAGAAAACTGGCGACTTTTAGAAGGCAAATTCCCTGGTTGGAAGCCCTGAAAGCTTTCATCAGTATTAATCGCGATCAGAAATTGAGGATTGATTGCTATTCAGGAGCTATAGTCGGTCATTTCCGGAAAATACATCAATTTAGAGTGACTGTTTGACAACCCTTTGACGTTCAATTGACCTGTATTTGTGTGTCGAATGACGCAGCTAACTATCAGATAAGGGCTCTCTCTCTTCTTAAATCTATGGCCAATAGCTCTCTTTTTAGTCTCCATTTTGGCCGAGAATTCCTCCAAAACGCAATAAAACCAAGGTCATACCTTTTCCTCCTTCTTCTCTTTTTTAACAATGGCTATTAATCTTTCCAGCATTGGAGAAAAGATAAAAAACCGGTAGTTTCACGCTCTTTTTGTTTAAAAACCCTAAATAATTTCAGGGCTGGACGAATCTCTAATTCTTTGTTGAGAGTCATTGGAATAAATCCTCGCTCCAAACCAGTTTGTGATTTTTCTAGAATTCCAAGACATATTCTCATCGAAATAATTGAAAAGGTTTCAAGAGAGTTTGATGTAGATTCTTATTCCCAGATGAATCCTGTAGCTTCAGTAAGAATGAGAAGAACTTGCCAAGTTTTGAATAAAACAATCGAGGAGATCAATGTGATGGCTCACTCGTGCAATCGAATTGATATTGAGATTCCGATGGGAGAAAAGTCTTGGACTATTTCAACCAGATTCGGCAATTATGGCAGAGTTCGAGATGTCTTCGCCCCGGATTCCTATTCTGATTTCTATTTTACGCGCAAAAATTTCAACTTCTCATGGCTGGTCATAATCAATCGGAATTACGATGACCTCTCCGATGGGAAAAGGATCCAACTAGCCATAATTCTCGAAGAAATGTCCAAAAATGGAATGAATTTCCATTCTCTCCGTCTTTCTCCAAGTGTCCGTCCTGTCCAGCAACTATTTGATTTATTCGCCTTTCGCAATTGCGTCCTTGATCGATTTCTAAGTCTTCAACAAGAAGAAGAATTCTGGTCGGATGTTTCTTCTCTGAAAACTGTGGTGAGTCTTAAAGAAAGAAGCGAACAAAGTCCTAGAAATATATTCGATTGCGAGATACAAATGTGGAGTTATTTCTTCATAAGCAATTCATGGAGTTAACTAAGAATTGCGATGAAGTTCTAGCTACTCCTCTATTAACTCTGACGGAAAATAAATATGCCAAGGACATAATGGACCTAATCATAGAATATATAAAGGTAACTATAAGCAGAATCAATGGAACTTGATTTGGATAAAATAGGCTCAAAACGGACTGAAAAATTCCTCAAAAAATGGTGATCAAGATGACCTATAAATCGGCTTTTTTGAGGATTACGATAACACAAAAATGAGCCTTTTTGGTTCAAAAATTAAAAGAAAGATTGGCCAAACGCCTGAAAAATGAACTATTTCCCTCAGTATTTATTATTTTTAGGCGATGAGCTCTCAAAGAAATCCGCAATTTGTTCGTTTTGAAGCGATTCTCAATCGATATTTCAATTACGAACAATACTTGAGATCAAAAGGCTTTGAGGTTTATGTCTATAATATGGAAGAAGACACCAAGAATGGAGGACAAACCCTCTTTGCTATGTATCCTTCACCATTTGGAGTCTATATTTTCCGACTAATCTTCGCTTCTTCTGGAAATTATCCAGTTGATAATGAATTCCGCGGGAAGTTTGGCAGCTCTTGGGAGGATTTTGAGATAATTTTCGAAAGAGGAGGCCGATTTCAGTCAGGGTTGATTAAAAAAGAAATGGAGATCCAACACAAGCTATTAAAGAGCTATTTTATGGATTATTCTAAATAAATATTTGAGCTTTCTACTGAAAGAAGTACATCTAAATGGCTGCCGATTGCTTCGTTATTTGCCGCTTCTCCCAAAATATTAGTCGACTCCTCTAATTTTGAAGGGAGCCGCAAGAGAAGGGCTCTAAAATGGCTAAAGAAAAAGAAATTAAAGAAGCGATAAGAGACAAACACTTTTCTTCTCCTAAATTCCAAAAGCTTTCTTCTTTTTGATTAGATAAGACGGGACCATTTGAGTTTACAATATATTCGAGTATCTACTGTGATTCTTTTCGCATAGGCGAGCCCAAAAATCACCAATTCCTCCTGAGAGCCAAGAATTTTTCCCCCTTATAAGTCATAGAGAGAAAGGGACAAAGATCTATGCGTGAATGGCCTTTTTTCCTCTTCCTCCCTCCCGCTTCTGAATTTCTGATGGAAAATAATAAAAAATGTCTTCTCTCTCACTCTGATAGAGACAAATCTTTGGAAGGATTTCACTATGATTACTCGAGAATGCCAAGAAGAGCTTTCTTCCGCCAAGAGTCTTAATGAGTTCACTTCCAATCAACTAAATAACTGAGTGGAAGTAGCCAGGGATTTCTCAACTTTTAGCTTTTGGATGTTTATTGGAGGGAGGAAATGACGCGAGATCATTCCATCTATGTTGGCTTTATTTATGCACGTTCTGAAAACAATTGAAGGCCCAATGAGCACTGATAAATAGAATCTTCTGCAGCTGACAGAGTGGAGTTTTATTCAGGGGGAGATCGAGTTTTTAATCTCGGTGGATCTACAGGACTAATTGTTGAAATTTAGGAGGCAGCTTGTAGAGGCTTTTAGTGGTCTAATTTCAAGAATTCAAGCAATAAGAATAGTATCATTCGAAAGAACGTAAAAAGCTCTACAAAATGATATAAATATAGATGTTAATGAGTTGATTTTGAATCACTGGGGATATTATTATTTTATTAGTGACCTTAGGCCTATCACAATAATTGAGACTTCGAATAGTAAAATGATGCAAATGGAGGCGATTTGACGCACAAACAGGCCAAAGGATTAAGAATGTCTGGAGATCCAAAGAAAAAAACTAAATTTAGATCACTTAGAAGAAGAGCGACGAGACGGAAAAGTCTTATTTGGCTGTCGACAGCAACAAAATAAATTATGCATTGATTTTTTTGTTAAATTTATTTTGAGCTTTTTCTAGCCAACTTTAGTTGTTGATTTGAATTAATTTTCAGTGGTGTTATAATGCAATTTTCTGGATATGCCGACGTAATTTTTGAAAACAATCCAACACAAATGATTTTTAAACAATTTATGAAAATTGTTCCAGAAATCTTTCTTCTAGAGACCGAGGAATTGATGTATAAGCAAAATTTGGTAGTTTTTGAGGCAGTTTGGGTCCATCAATTCATTTATTTCCATCAAATATTTCGGATGTTTCTTCACTTCCTTCGCCCAAACCACCAAATATAATAAATCCATTTGAGAGTTTTCCTATTCCAAATCTACATCGTGGATGTTTAAAACTCTGTTTTTCTGTCCATTCCTTCGCTGGATTTTCGATATCCATTTCCAATACGCTATTTAATTCGCCAGATGAATAGCCTCCAAAAATGGATAAAATTAAATTGCTGATTAGCATCGTATGACCGATAACTTCAAGAGGCAAATCACAAAATAAAATCCATTTCTGTAGTTTTGGATCAAACATCTCCACAGATTTTAAGACTCCTTTATTCCATCCTCCAGTGACAAATATTCCATCCTTAAATACTGCTGCTGCTGCATCCCATCTTGCATAATTCATTTCTCTGGAAGGTTTTTAATTGAATCTTGAGACAAACTAACGGCATGTAGGTCCATTTGTCTTGCGAAATATCATATTTTTCTACTGATTTTAATGCCTCTCCAGAATATCCTCCAATAGCCCAGATATCTCCTTTGTAAACCAGAGAGCTACTGGAAATATCCTTTCTTTTTTGATCCATTGATGCCAATTTGATCCAACTTCCATCATCTTTCAATTTATAACAGTGCTGGTGATAATTATTCTTGGCATATCCTCCAAAAATATAGATTTCTTCATTGACTTCAACAGTTCCAAAATTTCGCGTTTCCATTGGAAGAGTGATGCTCAGTTCCTTCCAACTTTGAGCTTTCGAATCGAGCAAATAAATTGTATTCAGAGATCCATCGCTGCTCAAAATTAAAACCTACAAATTAAAGACAAAAAGTTTAAAATCCTACCGAAGTATTTTGCTGTTCTCCGCTCAGTTTTTCAACTTTGCTTTCGTTTTGATTCACATTCTGTTGGCTGACAACTTTTCTGAGATTCTCTTGAGTTGGCCTCTTTTTTCGGGAAAATTCAATAAATTTTGAGATTTCCGGTCTACTTTTTGAGTTATTGTCCCAGCCGCTGGAAGTTATTTTTTTGTTTTTTGCTTTTCTCTGCTTCGTCAATTCTACGCCTCACTTTTCAACTCCGATAAGTGAAAATTTTGATTTTAGTAAGCCAGATTGGCCAGAAATAATTAATTACCGTATCAATAAGGTTGAAATCTCCAATTCCTCTTGAATATTTGGCCGTTCTCCATCTAAAATTCGATTAATTTGCTTGAACAGTGTCATTCCCCCCATGTAACCAAACGGTTTTCTAAACTTCTAATCATTATTTTAAAAAACTTTATTAACTCTCGGTGAATAATCTCCCAAAACGTAATGGCTAACGCATAGATATCTGCCGACTTGTCATATTTAGGTTCATTATGAAGCTCCGGAGCCATGTAAGCTACTGTTCCAATTCTTTTGCAACTCGTTTGACCAAAAGACACACTCACCCACAAGTGTGAGAAGCAATTGTCTGTGGCTCAATCGCTTTAGCCAATCCAAAGTCGGAAATCCTCAAGTCGTCGAAGGATTTCCCAAGTAGAATGCTGTAACTCCAATATGAGAAGAAGAAGGAATATCTCACTTGTGAGGCTTGATATCTCGATGCAGTACGCCTTTTTTGTGGAGATATTGCAGACCACTTGAAGTCTTTTCAATCCATGAATAAACTTGTTCCATATTGTATTCTATTGCGGTATTATGAATCACTGAAAATGGCATTTTGATGTCTCAAGTTGAAAAGAAGCAAGTTTTAAAAAAACCAAAGATTTTCGACCAATTTTTTATGCTAATGTCTCCGATCGAGTTCCACCCTTATCGCAGAAAATGCCGACGTTATACACTTGAATAAACCCAATCCACTATTCAAACAGCAAAGAATTGTTATTTCACTCAACATAAGGAAAAAACCAAACAAACCGTCTAATAAGCTCCCCTTCTCCATGTACTCCATGATGTAGCCAATGCAGAAAGATCTGTTATTAGGTGAATAACCTTCTTCTGGAGTCAAAAGACCAAAAAGACGGATGATATTCTGGTGATTGGAATGCTATTTGGAAGATTATTGTAATGTTAACAAATAAAACTAACCTTTGCTAGGAGGATAACTTCCTTCATATCTTTTTTCTTGACCTGCTTTTTAAAGTCCTTGAAAGCTACTTTTCTGCAAATCGATCTCCCTATTTTAATTTTGAGTCAGACTTTCATAAACTGGTAAAACTGCTTACCCCAGTCCACCATTGTAGCCGCGCAAGACTTCTCCCTCGCCTCCACTTCCTATCCGTTCTTTCTCTGTGAAATCATTGAGAGTAAACTCATCAATAACTAAAGAAAAATTAATTGTTAAGGTAGATTTACCAGAATTAACTTCTAGACTTTTTTTCTGAAGGAAGAGGGTCACTCATCAAGATGGCGAATAGGCAAACCCGGCGTTAAACTTCTAACGATTCGACCGTTGTTTGTCTTAATAAGGAGGTTAATCTTTATTTCGAGAATCTGAATGTCATTTTAAAGTGACTGTGATCTGAAGAATAAGCAGAAAGAGGAGAAGAGCTTAGGTTTTTGATCGAATTATGGTTATTTTGTCCGAGCTCTAGTCTCTACCCATGTACCGGAGATTCTGTTCATGGATTACGGTTCTGGATACTCGTTCGTCCATCTCTGCTGAGGGCTCATATAAGTTAATTCGAACAAATTTTGAAAAGACATTCGGATAGTTTTACTCGTATAACACAAATCTCGAAGCTTAAGAAAAAATATATTTCGCCTGAGTGGGGGTCAGGTGATAAATATAACAACTTTTTCTCAATTATAATAGTTTCATATAATTATAAGGCCGGATCAGTCTCAGCTAGACTTGAAACAGACTTTTTGGAGAAAGAGAAACAGTAAATTTGGTAAAGAATGGCTGAAAAAAGGGATTTTTTTGCTGGAAAACAAGAAAGTGCAAACTGATAAGGAATGGAAAGCTAGATAAGAGCACATAAGAACGCAGCTTCCTATTTTCTAAAATTTCAAGTTTTTTTTCAACGAAATTTAGCCTTCTCATAACCCTCAAAATGGCTGGAACTCACAAGGACTTTGGACAACTCTTGGGGCTATCGAAATAATTACAAAATAGTATGCAACTAGCGAAAGCTGAAGAGCTAGTGAATGACTAGCTGATAATTTGCAATACGGCGGTTATTAAATATTTATTGGAGTTCGATCAGCACTGTTTAAAGCTCTCATTTTCATCTTTTTCCGAATCTCTCCAATGCTTAAAATTAAGCAGCCCCACCTTGTTTAGAAAAGAGCAAATAAATTTATTTATTCCTCTAAATTTAGAAATGAATGGCTGGGGAAGAGCCGCATTTTCTTGTCTGTAGAGTTGTAAATATAAATAGATTAATTATAAAATTCACCCAGAAGAATTGCCTGAACTTAAATCAATTTGCTTCTTCTTTTACCGAAGACATCAGCTTTTTCTTTATCTCTAGAATAATTTTTAAAATTCTTTAACTTTTTACCTTCGATTTGTGCTTGAAGATCCGCTATAATAACTCGCTCTTGGTCGCGTCTTTCCCATGCTTCTTCCAATTGTCGATGCAAAAGGTTCTCCTCCTGTGGATAACTCTCAACTATTGTTCTAATACTTCCACCATATTCCCTGCTATGTACAGCCGCAATTTCAACAAATAGCCTTCTGTAGCATCGTTAATTGGAGTGAAAGCATTTGTTTTCAGGAAAAAGGCACCCTTGGCGCAGGCTTCGTAGATCTGCTTCTGCTCACTCTCGATCTCGTTCTTCCAAACTTCCTGCGAGCGAATTTTTGCGTTCAGCTGATTTTTCATATCTAAAAAGAAGTAGTATACTCGCCAACCAAAATATTTGGTGGATGTTGAAAGTAGAGCCCGGATTTCAGAGATCGGGATTGAATCCCGAAAAAAGGTTGGGATTAACGGATCCTGAAAATGCAATCATCCAGTTCGGGATCTGGATGTTTGCGGATTTCGGAGTCCACTCCCTCTCGGCGTCGACCTCGGCCACACACGGCAGAGTTCATTCCCCTCTCTTCCAAAAACCCTCCATAATGCCGCAATTTTCCCGCCATATATTCATACTTTTATCAAGAACCCACCTTCTAACGCAGCCTCGCCCCCTCCTGTATTTTAAACAATATTTACCCAATCTACCAGTCATGTATCGATAAAACCAGGGCTTTA
The DNA here is from genome assembly GCA_932521405.1 of Oscheius sp. JU1382. Lineage (NCBI taxonomy): Eukaryota > Metazoa > Nematoda > Chromadorea > Rhabditida > Rhabditidae > Oscheius > Oscheius sp. JU1382. The sequence goes on from OW051479.1 coordinate 10,276,726, forward strand.
TCAAATAACCATTTTCTTGTGCAGTTTCGCTCCTCATCGTCGTTTTTTTAGCGATTTTTTATATTTATTAAAATGTTAAAACCATTGATAAATTACAACATTATAAATCTTGCAAATTAATTAAAAATTAAAGACTTTACAGTGCGTCCAGAAATTATGTAACCACTCTTCAAAATAGACCGCCATGGCCCTGGGACATCATGTTAAATACTGTAATCAAGTAAAAATGAAAATTAAGACTTTGGCGATGATAAATCCCATAATCCTATTAATCGTATCAAACAATATCATCTGATACAGCTCTCAGTACCGATCACTCGAGAATGGGCCGCTTTGGATCCTCAAGTTCTCAAGATTCTTTCCGAGTTCTTCCTTGTTGTTTGATAGAAGTTATTCAGAAAAATGGAGGATAAACCAGTTATTAAACAGTTAATAATACAGTGGTTACATGATTTCTGGACACCTGTTTTTGGGGCTTTTGATCATAACTCTGGAGCCGAAAGATGAAATTGGCTGAAATTTTGGCTATCTGGATTTTTTTCGCGCGGGAAAAATAATGGTACTCATTGGGTGTGTTACTACCACATGAACGACCAAATAAAAACAAATTTATTCATTCATGAACACTCATCGAATCAATCGAAATAATTTTCGAGGCCATTTGAGTCCCACTGAACTTCCCAGAACTTTGACTTCGAGTCCTTCCGAAGTTACGCCAAGGCCAGTTCCAAGCAACTCCGCTTTGATTCCATCTTTTGTGTCAATACCGCTGGACACTCCGAGTCCCAGCGTGGCATTCACTGGGCCAAGATTAGCTTTCGCATACCTTGCTTCTGCTTCGAATCCCAATCCGTCTTTGTCAGCATAGCTTCCAACTTTGCTTCCTGCACCAACACCGACTCTCGCCAAATTACCGACTCCAACACTTGCGAGGTCAAGGTATCCGTAAGCCTCTTTGCGACCAGGCACATTCTTGACGCCCTCATTAATGTCGAATAGTTTGAAGTCAATAGGCCCCACATACCCTTCACCAAATGGACCCCTTTTGCCACCTTTGGTCCTCTCCTCCATTTGTCTGTAAATATCCTCTCGTTCTCTTTTTAGACGAGCTTCCTCATTTCTTATCCTTTCTCTTTCAACTCGTTGCTCCTCCTCTAACTGCCTTTCCTTATTCTTAATTCTCTCAACTTCTTTCAGTCGATCTTTTTCCATTTGCTTCCATTTCTTTTTTACGAGCGCATTCTGCTTAACCATTGCCTGTAGTCTGTCACGTTGCGCCTAAAATTATTTGAATTCTCAAAAAACTATTTTCTCTGCCTGGAAATATTGTTTCAAATTCGCTAAATGAGCATCCCCAGCGTTTTCTTCTCCAATTCTTGAACGATTTTTAAAGATTGTTAGAGCTCGACCAATTGCCGCTGAGATAATTTCCTCGAAAAGGTCCAAGTTTGACAAATCAAGAAGAACATTCTATAAATGAGTGATTTTCGATGAAATTTCTCTACTTTTTTGATCTCATCATCGAAGAAATCCTTAGCTTTTTGTTCAAAAGCCATATTGAGAGCACTAGCAGTGGCATCTAGTATAGTCATTGGCTCGGGAAGGCTATTCGAATTGAAAATAGCCATATAACTCTTGAAGAGCTCCATTAAAGCTCCACAAGTGATCTCCTCTCCATTGATTGTCTTCGCCTTCAAATTGTCAAACAGCGAAGGGACAAATTCCTCCATCTTTTTGGCGAAGTCTCTCTTAATTTCTAAAAGTTTTGCCATCTTTTTTGGCATTTTCCGAACCTCCAAGGATTTTGGTTGAATTATTAAAGGCAATTTTCTCACCAGGGAAGGGCATTAGGAAGGCTTCCATCGACTCAAAAGACTTCTTCAACCGTCGGCGGAGTTGTCTGAGCTCCTTCTTTTGACTATCATTTGTCTGAAAAACAGGATTTTGGTCCAGAAACTAGGATACCTCTAGAATATTTTGAAGATACTTCTTGCCTCCTTGATATCCATAAGGGAACTCGTTAGAATTGGCCCAATCTCGAATGAGGAAGAGAAGCTTCTGAAAAGGAGCTATTCTTTCTCCTCTCTCCTGCTGTCCACAAGCCAAGCCTGCATATTCAGTGAATAGGCGGAGATTATTCAAGTCATCCTCTTGAATCTGCGAACTGATATTGAAGATCTGAATTGAGGAAAGGAGAGTACTCATTGAGAAGATGGTAGCGCAATCTTGGACTGTAGATTTATGATCGAATGTGCCCTGGGTGTCCATGAGAAACACAGCAACTTCTTCGCCATTCGAATTAGAAAGGAGATACGGCTCCGACCAGAGGTAGATGCCATTTGTGTGGCGATCGACTCCTCCTCTCCATTGGAATTTCTCGAGCGAAGAATTTTCATCGAAGAATCTTTGATTTATTTTTCCTTTTGATAGCCATTCCAGGTAGAGGACCAAGAAATTCAAAAGGAATGACTTTCCTTTTCGAAATGCTCCCGCCACCGAGATCAAAGCCACCTGCAAGAGTTTGTTTGAATTTCAATGAGGAAATCATCAAAATCAGCAAAATGAGACTCACCTTTTTGGAGGAGATGGCTTTGTTTCCTAAAACTTTCTTCAGCTCTTCTTCATTCAGCCGATAGGAGGCACGAGAGCCAGATTCTCGATATTCAACAACACATGCAGCATAAGCCATGACGATTTTATAAAAGGAAGGAGATTTTTTCGATAAGAAATGAGGCTATTAGATGAGGAGGAAAGGAACTCTCTCTATTTCCATTGAACGGCCGAGACCAATCAAGTCTTTATATAACGTCGGCTATGAGAATTTGGGAGACGATCAAAGTAGTTTTTTGACCGGAGAACGCTCCTTTTCTCATCGAAGGAAATGGATTGCCTGTCAATTGAGCGAAAAACGCTGCAAGATAAGAGAGTCGGAGACACGTTTAAAGTGATGAGAAACCTTGAATTCGATCACTCCTGGATGTCCAAACGGGAATTCGTGAAAATACGACATGTCAACCCGCCAATATTGAATTTCCCGATGTAGGCGACGTGATCAGCTATACAGTCTCCATGGAGCTGTTGGGAAAAAAGGAATCCCATTATTTCATTGTTTTTCCAAGTCGCGCTCAGCGTCTCTTTACCGCGAATTATTTGAGATTGTGAAAAAATAATTGATTGCCGCTAATCAAGATCTCACTGTTCTCCACTTCATAACAGATTTCGAAGGTGCTTCTATAAAGGCAGTAAAAGAAGCCTTTTCAACAAGTCAGCTACATGGTTGCTTATTTCACTATTCGTTGGCAGTCAATCGAAAATCAAAGAAGCTTGCAAGTGGATACAAAAACGACGCAACTATTAGGTTGGCAATTAATTTGTGTTACACTTTTCAACTTTTAATTTACAAACTGTTTTTCCTCGAATGTTTATTCTTCAACCACTAACATATTCATTCATCGAAGGTGGATGGAGTGAGGTTCATCATTCAGGGAGAAATTTCCAGTAGAGAATTGTTGGAACCATCTGTTGACCGTCATGTGGGAGACCGTTCCATCGCCTATCACCTGGTTGATTCTGGCTGCGGTAGCCCTCACAGATGAGCCCAAACGAAACTCATATAGAATGATCGATCTCAAGCCTTCACGAGACAACTGAAGATCGCCGCCAGTAGAAGCCATCTAGGGAACCCGCTAGTGGTAAAATATGGAGTACTTAGCATAGATTAATTATCTGTATTATTAGCTTAAACAGGTAAACAAAGTAATTTCTTATAAAGAAATTTTTAAAGTGTAACACAAATTAGTTGCCAACCTAATATTATTGATGGACCTTCAAGACGCCGCAAAGAAACTGAACATTGCGCTTCCAGTTTCATCGGCCGTTCAAGCTCGTTATGCAGAACGTGGACAAAATCTCTTGAAGATATTGATGAAAATAAATTTTATTTATTTGTTCTTGTTATGCGTTCAATAGTGTTGTTCAGAGATTATCTATAGTAAGCAGTGATTGTAGGGCAATCTGAAGTATTCATATGCTGGATGAAAAGTAATTCGAATAATGAATAATCGTTAAAAATTAAAGAAAAAGAAAGAAGATTCGATGAGATGTCAGGTGGCCTTATTAGCCTCCTTTCTATTTCCACTTGCAACAGCAATCCAATTTTTCAGTTATTCAGTCTCTTTAAAATATCTGGTTCGAGTTTAAAAGAGACAGACCCGGTCTTGCAAATATATGAAGCTCAGGCTATTATAGTTGAGAAGGATCAAGACATTGAGCAAATGAGACAAGAAATTGAAAGGCTTCGAATGGAGAATAATTCCAATAAAAACCAGCAGGAATTGGCTCAGAAAGGTTGATTTTATTTGATAAATAATCGATGAGAAATTTAATGGCAAAATTAGAACGAGATCTAGCTTCAAAAATTGATAATTTGAGCGACAGATCCAAAACTTTAGAATTAGCTGTCAATCAAAAAGGTTGGATAGTCTTTTGAAATTGGTCAATAAGAAATTTAGCGACAAAATTAGAAAATGATTTAATCTCTAAAATTGATAATTTGAGTGAACGATTGGAAACTCTCGAACTAGCTGTCAATCAAAATAAAAATATCGAAGAATTATCCCAAAAAAGCTTTTGGAATTTTAGTAAATAGAAAACTGTGTTCTTACGTGTTTTTATCTATCTTTCCATTCCTTACCAGCTTGCGCTTTATTGAGTTCCAGTTAGCTGCAAGCAATTTATTTTTTTCAGCCATCCTTCACCAAATTTACTCTTTCTCCAAAATGTCTGCTTCAAATCTAGCTAAGACTGCTCCGGCCTTGCGATATGAGACTATTATAATTGAGAAAAATCAAAAATTACGAGAAAAAGATGTCGAAATAGAGCAATTGAGACAAGAGATTGAAAGACTTCGAATGCCAGACTCCAGTAGAAATCAGCAGGAAGACTTGGCACAAAGAGGTTCGTTTGATTTGCAAATAGTCGATGAGAAATTCATTGACACAACTAGAAGAGAATCTATCTAAATCAAAGTCTGATAATTTGCAATTGAGAGATCAGATGGATGATTTGCGTTTTCTTTTAGATCAAGTGACTGGACAAAAGCAGCCGAGAAATCAGCAGAATTTAATGCCCAATGGTTTGGTCAAAAGTGATTTTATTTGAGGGATTTTTAGCTCAAAATGCGGCTCGAAATGAAAATAAAGTTAAAAAACTGAGCAGAGGACGGCGGAAGCCAAATACATCGGTAGGATTTTTAACTTTTAGACTTTGCTTGTAGGTATTAATTTTGGGCGGTTATGGATCTATGACTAGAGTTTTCGATCTAATTGCTTTAAAAACAATTTACTTGCTCGATTCGAAGGCTCAATGTTGGAAGAAACTGAGAATTACTCTTCCAATGTCACTGTTTGGTTTTGGAGTTGTTGTCCTCAATGAAAAAATCTATATTTTTGGAGGATGTACCAATTATAATTATCACCAGCACTGTTATAAATTGAAAGATAATGGAAGTTGGATACAATTGGCTTCGATGAATCAAAAAAGAGCTCATATTTCCAGTTGCTCTCTGGTTTACAAAGGGGATATCTGGGTCATTGGAGGATACAATGGAAATTCAGCTCTATAATCAGTAGAAAAGTATGATATTTCGCAAGACAAATGGACCTACATGCCGTTAGTTTTCCTCCAAATTTGAAAGGGACAGTCGTGTTGCCCCTTTAATCAAAATCTTCCAGAGAAATGAATTATCCAAGAAATATTGCAGCAGCAGCAGTATTTAAGGATCAAATATTTGTCACTGGAGGACGGAGTGGAGAAAGATCTGTGGAGATGTTTGATCCAAAACTACAGAAATGGGTCTTATTTTGTGATTTGCCTATTGAAGTTTCTTGCCATACGATGCTAATCAGCAATTCAACTTTATCCATTTTTGGAGGCATTTCAGAATCTGACCGATTAAATAGCGTATGGAAAATGGATATCGAAGATCCAAAGAAGAAATGGACAGAAAAGCAGAGTTTTAAACATCCACGAGGTTCTTTTGGAATAGGAAAAACATCAAATGGAATTATTGTATTTGGTGGTCTTGCGGATGCTAGTGAAACATCCAAAATATTTGATGGAAATGACTGGATTGATGGACCCAAACTGCCTCAAAAACTAGAAAGATTTGCTTATACATCCATTCCTCGATCCCTTGAAGAAATTTTCATAAATTGTTTAAAAATCATTTGTGTTGGATTGCTTTCAAAAATTACGTCGGCATATCCAGAAAATTGCATTATAACACCACTAAAAATTAATTCAAATCAACAACTAAAGTTGGCTAGAAAAAGCGCAAAATAAATTCAACGAAAAAAGCCAATGTGTCATTTATTTAGTTGCTGTCGACAGCCAAATAAGACTTTTCCGTCTCGTCGCTCTTCTTCTGGAAATAGTCAGCATCATCTGCCTACTGAACGGACGATTCTTGCATCTTGGACGATCGCTGTTGGCTCATTTGAGCCGAGGTGTCCATCATGGGGCTAGCTGCTGCCATCTTGAATTCCGCCCGGCTACTTTCACTCATCGGAACTTGTCGAGTTTTCGGCACCTGGCCTCCTTCACGACCGAATTATAAACCGATGAATTGCCGTTCTGATCAGCATAGACTGAGCCTTGAATCGAGGGAGGATCGCTATCAGCCACGGCTAAATCGCGACGAAGAGTGTTGATATTCAATATTTCTTTCTCATTTTTCTCCTTACTCAGACCAATTCAATTCCTCCGTTCTCCCCGCGCAAAAAAGTAATCTAATCAACCGATCTAAGTAGTGTCATTTAATGAGTTCAAAGGCTATTCTCTTCCCCATTTTCTAGAAATGTCCAAGACTCATCATCATTCAACAATTCCACCTCTTATTTTAAATACTTTTGGGACTAATTTTGCCATTCAAACTACGCAAGATTCAACAGTTGTTTTTGTTAGTGAAGTGAGTCATAAAATTACAGGGAGTACAGCAATCAAAAAGTTCGAATAATGAAATTTCCTTGAGGTGTCTGTTTAAAATAAATGGAGGTCTTTGCCTGTTTCCTCTCTCTTTTTATGCGGTTATTTCTCCTATATTAATCCATTTATCTGAGAATAATTGCTGCCTTTATCGCGTTCGGAAGAGATATTACTTCCACTGCTCCTCCTCACTGTATAAAGCAAAGAAAATGAAAGCGACGACAGTTGAACCTGAAGTGATTACTGAATTGCTTCAAATATTTGTAAAGGAGACTAACCGTTCTCTATCTAACTATACCAATCCGTTGGTTGAAGAAGTATGTTGTGAGAAAAGGACAGTTTTTAAATCTTTGTACAAAATGTTCTAAACTAATCCACTTATTCGATCATAATTGAGACCATTTTCATTCCGTTCGAGTCGAAAGAATTACTTCTTCCTTTGTTTTCTCGACTTCTTTCAACTTTATTCTAGAATTTTCTAGCATAATACAGAAATGAAGCCAAAAATGACAACAACATGAGAGCCTATAGTTATCCCCAAGCTGGCTCAAACTTTTACGGTTGTTGTTATCAGTTTACCTAGCGAGACAAATCCCTTCGTTAATGAAGCAAGTTTGTGATTAAAACTCTTGACCTCAGTTAGAGGAAATTATGAATGTAATTTTGCCAAAGATCTGTTTGATTGAATCACTTCCCGACATTTTAATTTCTGTTCACCATTTAATGGCAATCAAATCTGGCCGCCATTACTCCTTGTAAAGCTATTTCCACCACATTCGTTTGCCATTTCCTCCGGCTTTTGTCATGAATCGACCTACCAAAACGACCCTTGGCTTTGTTTTAGTCACTCAAGAAATGCAAACTGTTCAAGTATTTACTGAGTCTCCTACAACTCCTCCATATATTCCTACTGTAGAGGAAGTAAGCTAATTTAACTCACTTGAGTTCAAACTGAAAAAAAACAACAACAAATAGATGCAGGATCAAGTTAATAAAAGATTAAAACAGGGCTATTTTTAACCTAAATATGATAGATAGGAACAGAGATTTTTTTTCCCGATATGAAATCATTCGTTGATTATACTTCCAACGTGCAGAAAATAATGGAATCACCCGCCATTCTCCTTCTTGTGTCTGTCTTGCTCTACTTCCTTCTAACTAGAAGATGCCAAAAGGGAATAACCATCCAAAAACGACTACTATCTCATCTCAAGATGAACTTCTATCTACGCCTATATCGTCTTTGATCACTAACGTTGAAAATCCAACTGTTATCATACCTTTTGTGTCAGAAGTAAACTTTAACTAAAAGGGAGATATTATTATTCATTGATCCATTTTGTATCGTTACCCATTCTTCTTTTTCAGCTTGGAATAGAAGTGCCGTCTTATCAAAAGGATTTTTTATATTATTTCGCCAATTTTATCTATGTCTTCATCCTTTTTATCTCAGCTCTTGTTAATATCTTCCTCCTTGCAGCGTTGATTCACCAGCATCGTCTTTTTTTCCAGGTTTTTCTTCATCCTCAAAGAAATAATAATTCAGAGACCATTCTATGTCCTTTTGACGCAGCTAATCATTGCAAATTTATTTTCAGTCATATCGAATTTAGTCACAAATGTGCCGGTAGTTATTTTTCTCGAAAATGATGCAATTCAAGTCTACGTCAAGACGAGTAATTTTCTCTCTTTTAAAGCGTGAATGGAATCGGCTTACAGTAATTTATACTATTTTTACTGCTTTTGATGTCCTCGCAGGGCAGGCAACTCAATGGCTGGTTATTATCATCGCAGTACATCGCTTCTTTGTATTTTTGAAGCCAAAATTGTCTAACTTTTTATTCGAAGGGTGGGAAATCTATTCTTCAAATATATAGATAATTTTCAAGAGCCTCTTTCAAAATAATCACAATCTTTATTTGGTTAATCGCAGCAGCTGATGCCATCTATTTGGCTGTTGCCAAATGTGCTTTTAGTGCCTACATTCCGCCTAGACTAGAGACAATTCCGAAGGAAATTCAAACGGTTAAATATAAATATAATTGTATCTGGACATCGAATACTACTGGCCAAAATCAAATAGATCTGGGACCTCTACTGGCTGAAACGTCTCTAAAAGTAAAGATAGATGAAGATAATTCCACATTAATCTAGGTCTTCTTTGCTCAACAAGCTATTTTCCCTTTGATCGCAATAGTGCTTTACTTTTTGGTTACCATCAAATTGTGCTGTTTGGAAAGAAAGACAGGCTCCAATTATAATGAGACAAGGATTTTATACCAAGGCTTTTTTATTTTTATCGCTTGTCAGGTAATGAATTCTCTTTGATTTAGACCAAAATTTTTTAGATTCCAACGGCAGTTACAGTAATCGTTTATAATACAGAAGTACCCCAGGCTATAGCCTTCCAATTTAAGAGGATAATGGCTACCGTAATTTCATCAACTCTTTGAGAAATTTAAACGAATTCAGGGAATTTTGTTGTCAGGACTCTTGCCGCCTTTATTCATCTTGGTGACGAGCAGGGAGATTCGCTCTATATTTGGTGATCGCTTTAAAAGGACGAGAGTTACACCGACTAGCAGCAAAGTATCGTCTGAATAATAAAGCTATCCTAATTCAATCAAGTGTTGACTCTTAGTCTTTCCACCAACAAAAAATAATGCCCGATTTTTTAATTTCCTCCGTTTAACGTCAAGTAATAGAATTACTGCTAGTAAGTGGATTAATATTCTTCTCGAAGAAATAGCTCTCTTGTGAGGAAATGCCAAACAGGACTGGACAGCATCATCCAAAGCTAACAACTACTCCTTTCCCTGAGTTAACTATTACCTTTCAAGCTCCAGTTGTTGTGATGTTGACTACCACGACTCTACCACCAGAGACAAATATTGTCATTGGAGATGTAAGTTTAAAGGCTTTTTTCTCGAGTTGGCGCCAATAGTTGAGAACAGTTCTTGTTTTTTTAATTTCCTCCGTTCGCTTTGTTATACTTAATCCAATCAGCTTGCCAAGTAGTTGGAATCAATCTTCCTCCTTTCTCCGTCAAGTTCATTCTTTCTGCTTTCTCTCATAATGTCGAATCATCATTCAAAAAGAACTACACCTTTTCCTTTGATAACGATGATTCTTCAAACTGCTAAAATTGTTGAATATATTCCTACGACTCCACCTCCTTCAACAACTCTTATTATTCGCGATGTATGTTTCCTTTAATTTATTTTTAAAAAATAACTGGGTCCATTTTTTTATTCCCTCTATTTTTTAGTTGATTGAATCAGCCTCGAGTTTTTAATTTAATCGTGATAGTAACCCAATTTTGCTGCTATAACTCCTTCCACCTTTCTTGATGACTCTTCTCAAAATAAGCACTAAAATTCCAATTTATTCCACAACTGAAAGGAACAATAATTTTGCCCAAAGCACTACTCATCAAATGTACTTTATGCCTAGATATTCTCTATTTTTGTCGACGCCTATTACAGAGCTGGTTATCCAAGATTTACTGTAGTTTTTAGAGAGTTGAAAATTGGTATAAAAAATCTCTTTATTTCAGCTTGAACTTGACGTTCCGCCTGAAGAGAAGGATTTTATTTTTTATTTGATTAATTCTTTTTACGTTTTGGTTCTTTTTATCTCGACGGTGGCTAATCTTCTCCTTGTTGGAGCTCTAATTTCTCAATATAAGCTATTTCTCCAGGTTGAAGTTCCTTCTCTATTATTAGAAGAGAGTTTAGAGGCCATTCTACATCCTTCTTATTCAAATAATCTTTGCAAATTTGTTTTCAATCATCTCGAATCTGATTACAAATGTTCCGGCGATAAGTTTCCTTGATTCGTCAGCCGTTAAATTATATATCAAATCGGGTGGGTTTATATTCAAATTTAGAGGAAATTGTTGTCCTAATTTCTAGGATTTTATTCAATTTTCGCGGCTGTTGATGCGCTTTCGGATCAAGCGACTCAATGGCTGGTGTTGGTCATAGCAGCTCATCGATTTCTGATCTTTATAAAGCCAAAACTTTCCTATCTTTGGTTCGAAGGGTTAGAGAGAGAGAAAGCAAATTTAATGAATGAAATTTAGGCTCCCTCTTGGAATAATTAGTACATTTATTTGGCTAATAGCTGTGGCAGATGCGATATTCCTTCACATAACTGATTGCTCTTTCATAGGCAGACAAAGCGAACACTTAATGATAATACCAGGAACGAATAAGGCCGATGAGCTCGTCTATTATAGTTATTCTTGTAATTTCACTGGAACAAACTATGCCAATACAGACGATGAAGCATATAGTAAATCAACTTTAATGGTAGAAAATAAAGTTGGCTGGCAGTGATTTTTTTTTAGGTTTTCTTTGCTCAACGAGCTATTTTTCCAATGCTTACTATTATTTTTTATTTTATTGTCACGATTAAGCTTTGTTTCTTGAGGAAGGCTACATTAGGTTCGAGCTATAACGAGACTCAAATCTTGTACCAAGGCATTTTTATTTTTATTGCTTGTCAGGTAATGAATTCTCTTTGATTTAGACCAAAAGTCTTTAGATTCCAACGGCAGTTACAGTAATCGTTTATACAGCGGAGGTACGAAGAGGAGTGGCTTTTCTTTTTAAGAGGATTCTAGCTACCGTAATTTTATTTTTATTCTAATTAAGGAGCCATTTTCCAGGGGAATTTACTCTCCGGAGCATTGCCTCCTCTATTCATCCTGATGACAAGCAAGGAGATTCACACCATCTTTAGAGACTATTTTTGCACCAAAAGGAGGAAAGAGATCTTCCCGTTGAGCAGTCAACAATCCTCTTCATCTGATATCAATTTGATTAAATAACAATAAGTAAAAAATTTCACAACTGACTTGTCTTTGATTTGTCTCCGCCGTAATGCGATCACTTCAGTCATTTCCACTTACTTCTCTCGTGAAAAATACATTTGACGGATTTTTTCCACTTACCAACTGGCAACAATTCCAACGGTCAAGATAGCTTCTTCTCCTTCTAGTACTCTCAAAATGACGACTCACTCTCCGGGTTTATTTACTATTACCATACCGGTGAGAACTACCACGACTCCTCAATCAAACACCGTGGAGAATCTTGTCTTCACAGAAGTAAGTTCTTCCCTCAATTAGAAGCCAAATTTGATAGTTAGTGGCCGCTTTGTCTCTTTTTCATTGGCTAACCAGACAAGCGGAAGATTATTATATTAATCGAATCGGAGACCAATATCAAACTGTTCGCCTCATTTTCCGAGTGATTCATTTACTTTTTTAGAATAAGAAAGAAAGAGAGAATCTAGTTTCAACTCGAGGCACACTTTTTCTGGCAGGAAATAAAATTTTAGAGAACCAAGAAAAGTACAAAGTCATTTTTAATGACCTTTACATAGTCTCGGCGAATAATAATTGCGACGAGACTCATTTTTATCCTAAAATATTTATTAAAGGCCTATTTTAGGATAAAATGGGTCCCGCTGCAATAACCCCTTTCTTGAATACGAAGGATGTCGTCTTTTTTATGAACAGACTATAAAGATATTTGTCTTTTTTCAGCTTGGACTTGAAGTTCCGCCTGACCAAAAGGATTTTTTATATTATTCTATTATTATTCTCTATCTAGTTGTTCTTATCTCTTCTCTAATTATAAATTTAACGCTTCTAGGAGCTCTCATCTCTCAATTTCGGCTATTTTTTCAGGTTTCATGTCAATTTTATAATCAAACTGTTGTTTAGAGACCATTCTATGTCTTACTTGTTCAGATAATATTCGCCAATTTGCTTGCGATCGCTTCGAACTTGATAACCCACGTGCCAGTAATTACTTTTCTTGACGCTGTGGGAGTTCAAAGTTTTATTAAAACAGGTGTGATTAGCGTTAATATTTCGAAGATTTGGATTACAGTACCCTATGTGCTCTTTGCGGCTTTTGATGCCGTAGCAGATCAGACAACTCAATGGATCGTTTTGATTATTGCAGCACATAGATTCTTCATTTTTCTGAAGCCTACGCTGTCTTATATTTTATTCGAAGGGTAGGCTTCTCCTCTCTACAGTAGCCATTTAGATTTTTGTTGAAAATTATGAGCGTCTTTGTCTGGCTGATAGCAGTCGCTGATGCCATCTTTCTCGCTTATTCTGATTGTGCTTTCAAAGCCTTTCAGCCCAATCCAACTTCAGTTGTTTACATCTATTCTTGTAATGTAACTCGCATGACGATTGAGAGCACTGCCGATCAGGCATTTAGCAATGCAGCTTTGAAGGTAAGCCAGAAAGCTGCTTTTAGCTATCTGGTTTAGGTTTTCTTTGCCCAGCGAGCTATTTTCCCAATAATTACAGTCATTTTTTATTTCGTTGTTACTCTCAAACTCTGCTGTTTGAAAAAAGAGACTGGCACGAGTTACAACGAGATTCAGATCTTATATCAAGGGATTTTTATTTTTATTGCTTGTCAGGTAAAAATAGAAATGATGAGGAAAGTACTAATCAGATTCCAACTGCTGTCGCAGTCATGGTTTATACAAAGGAAGTGCAATTATCTACAGCATTTTTATATAAAAGGATGGTGGCTACCGTAAGATTTTTAATTTAATCTTTAAAGAGTAGACAATTTCAGGGGGAATTATTGTCAGGACTTTTGCCTCCTTTATTCATCTTGGTGACGAGCAGGGAGATTCGAAGTATTTTCAAAGATCATCGATGCTTTCTTAATAGAGATAGGATCTCTCCTCCTAGTAGTCAACATTCTTCTGATAAATTCATCAAATGAGTTGTGTATTATTCCACAAAATGAGTAAATCATTTCTACTCACGTTTTAAAGCATTTTAAATGATAAATAAACTTTTTCGATGTAATTTTCTCCTTAATTTTTACCTCGATTTTCTCCTTGATTTTCTTCTTGACTTTCCTTTTCCTTTATCCACATTTCGCTCAATCTGACATCAAAAAAATAAAGCTCTAATTCGCTTTCCTCCAATTTGCTGAATCAGTTCCGATTATTTCTTTTGATGAATCCAATAACTTCCATCACTTTCTGCCTTCAGTTTCCAATTTTCTCCTTCCAAAAATGGTCTCTAAACGACCACCAGTTAATAATTCAGAATTCTCTACAGAAAATACCGCACCTTGGAGGATTTTTGTAACAATTGTACCTGAATTGAATAAGATTGTAGAAAACGATGATTCATATCATGTAATCTCTATCGCAGAGGTTTGATTTTTGTTTAAATTATCTCTTTTTTATTTTAGCTTGGTATTGCAATTCCTCCAGAAGAGAAGAACTTAACCTACTATGTTTTTATTTGTCTCTACTTGCTTATTCTTTTTATTTCCACCGTAATCAATCTCCTCCTTTTTGGAATCTTATTCTTCCAATATAAAATATTCTTCCAGGTAGTTAGTTTTAGGAAGAATCTCAACCAGCCCAGAGGCCATTCTACATCCTTCTGGCTCAAATAGTTCTCGCAAATTTACTTTCGACCGTCTCGAATGTGATTATAAACGTTCCGGCCATTTTGTTTCTCGATGTAATTACACTGAAAATCTACATTATTTCCAGTAGTTCCCAGCTATTTTGAGTTTGAGAATCCCTTTTCAGCATTTTATAAAGTATTCCAAGCATTTGATGACCTCTCAGATCAGGCTGTCCAATGGCTGGTTCTCATCATAGCAATCCACCGCTCGTTCATTTTCTTAAGACCCAGACTATCTGAAATTTTCTTCGAAGGGTAAGAACAAAAAGACTTTTACAATCAATTTTTAGAATCTCGTTGAAGCTGATCAGCTTACTTGTTTGGGTAATATCAGCGGTTGATGCAATCTTCGTAACCTATGCTGATTGCTCATTCAAAGGAGCTTCAATTGCTGAGCAAATGCCTATAAATCCATCGCTTGAGCTAATCCACTTCGAATATGCCTGCAACATATCTGGCTCACGGTTATTGAATTTCAACGAAAGAGATATTCCTCTATCCTCAGCAAGTCTAAAGGTTTTTTTTTTAAATTTTGAGATTCGAAGTAATTTAGGTCTTCTTTGGACAGCGAGTTACTTTTCCAATCGTCTGCTTTATCCTTTATTTTATTATTACTTTGAAACTGTTTTGTTTGAAACGAGCTACTGGTGCTCATTACAATGAAATTCAGATCTTGTACCAAGGTATTTTTGTTTTTATTGCTTGTCAGGTAATGAATTCTCCTTGATTTAGACCAAAAGTTTTTAGATTCCAACGGCAGTTACAGTAATCGTTTATACAGCGGAGGTACGAAGAGGAGTGGCTTTTCTTTTTAAGAGGATTCTAGCTACCGTAATTTTATTTTTATTCTAATTAAGGAGCCATTTTCCAGGGGAATTTACTCTCCGGAGCATTGCCTCCTCTATTCATCCTGATGACAAGCAAGGAGATTCGCACCATCTTTAGAGACTATTTTTGCATCAAAAAAGAGGGAATCAGTCCTCCAAATAGTCAACAATCTTCTTCTAGTTGAAGAGATGAAGGATCTTTTGATGATTCTGATAAAAACGGAATGGAAAGTAGTGTGGTCATTGAATTGTTTTTATTCTCTTTTTTCTGATGGCTCCGTTGCATACAATTTTTTTGTTGACCCAAGCTTCCGCTGAAAGATATCAGATCTGCATCATAAGAAAAACAGCGCCGCTGCCGTAAATCTTCAATTCAAAAAGTTGTTTTGGTTACTCCTTTCCGGTGATCTATCGCCTCCTCAAAACAAAATCTCTCCAAGCTTCCACCTCGTGGCCCTCTTCTTCCAATTAGAGATGGAATAAATTTTAATTTTCCTGCACTGCAGCTGCACTTGCAGGATAATTCATGTTTTTGCAGGGCCCAACGGAATTCAAAAGGAAGCAATGAGGAAGAGGCTCACACTCTCTTCCCACGCTGTTTTGATTCCACCAGGGGAAGGACTGATTTTGTCTAATTGAGTTAGTCTCCTGTCTACAAACCATAAGGTGATTGTAGTCGCTTTAGAAATCAACAAAAACATAAGAATAATCCAATTTTTTGACTCACTTGACCACCCTGACCGAGATAAACCCTGCTCTCTGGTTAGCTAATTTCCTTTCCTAATAATTGAGGGTGGCTTCCGTCTCGGAAGTCGGATTTACGCAATTGGCACCATTTCCCAGCACCCAGCTCTAGCTCGAATGTGCTCTCGGGTAATAAAAACAACTCAATGAAGTTCAAAGTCTAGTCAAGTTCATGGCCCGCTTTTGGTTGGTGAGGTAGATTTCTCGGAGCTAATTTATTCCTGATTGTGACGATGGACTCATTTATTAAGTCAATAGGAGAGCAATTGGGGGATCGTAGATATAATTCTACTATAATAACTCCTTCTTTTTTTCAAAATTCAGTCCCATTCGAGCCAAATTTTTGCGAATTTCTTCTTGATTTGAACTCTTCAGATGTTTTCCCAGCCTTTTTAAATTTCAAAAGTCTTCCTTTTGACGCTTTTCCGTGTCTCTTAAGCGGATTTTTAGCCTCTTTATGAGAAAAAAGAAGTCCTTCCCATGGCTGAATCCTGAATTCAGGTCATTCAGATCTGAAACTTCTTTCAGCTTTCTTCTTCTTTTTTGGGAATCTTTATCGGGTAGGACTCGAAAATGAACCCAAAACGTCGGAATAGCTCCCTCTCTCTATCTTTCTACTAATGAATTAACCAGAGAGTGGGAGAAAAATATTTTTGTTGAGAATTGATTTTTAAAAAGCGATTTGACCTATTTTTCTTTTCCAAGGAAAAGGTTTGTTTTCCTCGTTAAAATGCAGGTCCTTCCATATGCAAAAGAGACGCTTTTGTTTTTCTCATCTTTCGCTTTGTCTCTCTCTCTCTCTCTTCTCGCGGCTGATCTTGCAACCTGGCCTCCTTGTCTATCCTTGTAGAATATTCCATCTCCTCTCGCCTTATTAACCACACCACTCTCTCTCTCTTTCTTCCTTGCAAGAGAGAGAATTCCCGACTACCCAATCCATCAAAGAAATTCAGTCCATCCATCTCGTCATCTTTTTGGTTTTTGGGTTTGGGGGATTTTATCGTTTGCCAGGACTGGCTCGTGTTAATTTTCTGGCCAAAGTTCCGCACAGAGGACACCAATTGGCTTGATTACTGCTTTCAACAAGAGGGAGAGTTCAATAGGTAGTTTGGTCAAGATTTATTGATTGCAATCCACTGCAAACTCCACTCTTCTTGTTCAAGTCTTCAGGCTACTATCTTACTTTAAATAAAACTGAGCTGTGCCCGTCCGTCCATCTGAAGCCTTGCTAAATCCTGTCAAGATTCAGATTATAGCCGCCACCGAAGGTGGCGCAGCCCCAACTTGTAGTTTTCTAAGCACATGAAGGGATTTTGTTGCTTTTCATTTAAAAGCCGCCAAATTTTGAGATATTATTACTGAATTACTGTAGCTTTATTATCCAGAAAGAGCCATATTTCCTCGCTCTCTTTTAATTGGAGTTTAAACGAGGAAGCTAAAGACGGAGTTCCCCTTCCTTCGTGACCAGTGATAATTTCCTCTATCATCTCTCTAATTAATTAATTCAACCCACCTGGTCTTCTTCCCCCAAGATTATATTATTTTATCCGATTTGTTTATATTCTTCCCACTATTTCTCTCAACTTCGGCGTCCAATGTGTGACAAGGTGGTCTTGATGGATTACGCGGCGTCAGTGATTGAAAAACAGCTCATAAGTTGTGTCACTTATGCTCCTCCTCTCCACTTTTTAATATAAATTCATCTATTCTTTCTCTTCCATTTTTGTTTACTAGAGAACTCCCCCCGAAATAGCTTAGTTACCCACGAAGGTTCTCCTATTTTTATCCTCAAAAGGGTGGGGTGGTCGTCTCATTTTCACACCAGTTCCTTTCATGCTGAACCCATATCTCTCTCGCTATCCATTTTGGGCTTTCCCTTCTCTCTCTCTCTCTCTCTCTCTAATTTATCAAGACGTCACCTAGGAATTTGTTGATTCCTTCCTGACATTAGCTTCTCAAAGAGCAG
Source organism: Oscheius sp. JU1382 (assembly GCA_932521405.1). NCBI lineage: Eukaryota > Metazoa > Nematoda > Chromadorea > Rhabditida > Rhabditidae > Oscheius > Oscheius sp. JU1382. The sequence continues at coordinate 10,294,718 of OW051479.1, forward strand.
CATACTAATTGAAAAGTAATGGAAATTTGCAGTTTTTTTAAGTCAAGAATCGAGTAGGGAAAGGGGGATGTCCTTTCAAAGGACTTTGTTCCCGAGTCTTCTTCAAAACAGTCATTTTGATCACGAGAAAAGGGCATCTCATAACTCGCTCTTTCCTTCCTTATTATTTCTTTAGATAATTCTATTTTTTGTCCTTTTCAAGTACTCTTCACTTTAAAGTTTTTGAAAAAATCCTCAAAAATAGCTCATGAAATTATCCCTAATTATAGCTGGATGAGTTGGCAAACAGTAAAAGTAACAAGAATGTCAATAGCTCACGCGAGTCGAGGCGACTTTTCTCGCTTTTGATCTTCCTAGACTTCTTTCCTCAGAGAGTCTAGTCATTTTAATGAACGGTCCTGTTCTATCTCCCACGCTGTTTGGTTGCATCCATCCTCATTCTCCGAGAAAAATTACGCTAATTTTCCTTTGAGAAACAAATGGCGACTAGACTGACCCTGTCCTCTATTTTCCAATTGGAAAAAAAGTTCATTTCTGATCGTTTCACCACAAGCCGGAATTCAAAACAGCCGCCTGGGGCGTTAATTTCTTTCCTATTTTTCTTCCTTTCTCTCTTTTCCGCTTCAAATTCCTTTTATCTTCTATTTTCCTTTCTATCTCTCTCAACTCCATCACGAGTTGTCGGCAAGATCATTTATCATTCCTACAAGATTGTGCTGAAAAATGGAGTGAGGGACTTCGAATAACAAAAACTCTATTTTTCTTCCTGGGAGAGGGAGTTATTTAGAATTTTCAAAGCAATCCCAAGAGGTTGTAGGTTCGAAGAAAACAATGAATCATCCAAAAAAGACTTCCTTTTCATTTTCATTGCTGCGTATCAACTTGCTTTATCCTAAAATTTAGTAAATACCAAAGGTGGGTCTCGGTGCAGAAACTAAATGCAATGAGAATAGGTAGTTATAGTCTATTCATAAAAAGACGACATCCTTCGTATCTAAGAAAGGGATTGTCGAGGCGGGACCCATTTTACCATGACCCATGGAGCATCTGTCTCATCTACAGCTGTCGTCTTTTTTATGAACAAACTATAGACACTCTTCATTCAAGTGATGCTTGTCTGCCTTCTCAGAGTTTCAGAGATTCTAGAAACCTGGGGCGGGATGACTGATTCAAAAGTCGATGAATATGTGAATCTGAAGTATGCTGGGATAACATTTCATTTCCTTTGCTGGGCTAATCCTTGATTCCCGGAACTTTCTGCTAGTTGGAGGGACGAAAATCTTAAGAAATTTCTTATTTATTTGGGCAACATTGAAATTACTTCCTCCTCTCTCTCTCTCTGTGTTCCAATCTCATCTCCACGTGCTGCTGATCCTCCGATCTTATTTGTCTTCTCTCCTCCCACTAGATGTATTCAAGGCTCGTGGCTCCCGCTAGCTTTTGATATTCTCTCGGTCTAACACAATGAACTTTGAGCGAATCATCTGAATTTCTGAGAAATCGTCTCACTCGCTTAATTTTCGCCGAACAAATTGACACGTTAGGAAGTTGTGTCGCTCGTCCTTTAACTCCGGAAAATGTCTTTCCTGTTCGCTAAGAAGGCGAGTTGTGCTCGCTATTTTTGGACTTGTGAGTGAGGGAGGTACAATTCTCTGGAAGTTCTTAGAAGTTCTTTCGGTTCATTTCCAGTTCGAAAAGTCAAGCTTGTGGGGATTTTTGGGCTGATTGAGAGGCAGCTTAGGGTACTAGAGACGTGCCATCTACGTCAACTTTTTCCCACGTTTAACTTCCTTTTTTCTCTGTGGGCTTCCTGAGTTAGTATAGATTTTTTAAATCTTTTGATTTAAATTTGTGGCCTTTTTTCCACCTCGATGTGTTTTATTCTCTTTTTCTCTCCCCTGAAAAAATGTTTTCCATCTAAAACTTTCTCTTTCTCTCTCTACTAGTTTAGTTTTATTATTTCCTGTCACCAGCAGCTACTCCTCTCGGCTCAACAAATTATCACCTTTTCCCTTTTCTCCGTACCTTTTCTTGCTTAATTCTTTTTCAAGGAATATGAAGATGGGCAAATATTTTTCTTCTCAAAACTCGCGCACTCTCAATGTCTTTGGCAGGGAATGATTGCGTACGAGGAGGGGATTCTTGATCATGCTTTAGGAGGGAAAGGATTTGTGACGACCTTTTGGGAAAATATTATTCAAAATCTGAGCTCTATAGTAACCATTTTTTTGGTTGTTTTCCTATGCTTTTTTTTGGCGCCAAAGTCTTCAGTTTTTATAAACTGTCTCTCTCTCTCTCTTTCGGCTGTGCCTCCCACCCAAACAAGGCCTTCCTCCTTGACACAAAATAAACACTACCTACCCCCATTGCCTCTCACTTTCCCAAGCTTTAAGTCTTCCCCCAAAAATCACTGTGCCACTAATCTGTGAAAAGCTGGAGAGAGTGTGCTGCAAACAATATTTGCTCGCAGTGGGGAGAAATAATGTTGCAATTGGTCTCTGATAGAGAGAGAGAGCGAGAGGGGGCAAAATGACCACGATACTTTCTCTCTCAATCTTTCAGAGTTCAATTTTTCTGCCGCTCGCCGATTCTTCCGCTTCCGTTGGCCACCTAAATCCAATTGAAACCCACGGAGAACTCCTAGGGGGTCGTTTGCAAGGCGGCTCTCTCTCTCTCTCTCTTGTTTAAACTCACTGTTGGATTCTTTTCGGTCCTTCTTCTTTTTTTTCACAAAAGACGTTGGAATTTTTAATGCCTGAGGGAAAGCTGAAAGCTGGGGAAAGCCGTTTTGCAATCGCTTCCGGAAGCGGCCTCCCCGGTCTTTTGCAGGCTCACACTCACCACCTTATTCTTTTGTTCTAGTTCTTTTTAGTTCTAACACTTTAATTTTTTCAGGGAATGATTCTGCCAGAATGTCCAAAAGATGAGGATTTTTGTAGCTGTTTGATCAAAAAATGCCCAATTATGTACAATTATTCGGTAGATTTGATGGAGGAATGTTATATGAGCACTTGCTTCCTTCCCAAACAAGTCCTACCCATTTCTTCTTTGATAAAAGTGAGTAGTAAATACCGTACTTTTCAACCTTTTTCTCGGATAAACTAGTAGCAAAATATCGTAACCTTTTCAGTTAAGTTCTTTATTATTTTTGACTTTAAAAATGACCAAAAAACGAAATTTTTGCTAATTCAGCTAGTCAAACAGAAAGAGTTCCTCGTCAAAAATCAAAAGTCTAATGAATCTTCTAGGTGACTAGCCTTTATTTGGTTCTCTTCGCAGTGGGCTTTGGGGGGAATGTTCTCACCTGCATTGTCATTTGCAAACATCCCATGTTGAAAACAAATAGCCGGTAAGTTGATTACCCCAAACGAATAAACAACAAGCAATTTAGGTGGTATCTGTTGAACTTGGCGATTGCTGATCTAGTTACCATATGTGTGGGATTGCCGTTTGAAATCGTCATGAACTGGAATCAATATCCATGGCCTTTTCCCGATTGGGTCTGTAATCTCAAGGCTCTCATTGCGGAGACTACCACGTGAGTTGTTTTGTTAAATTCTCAATCCTAGAAAAATACCAGCTTTTTTGGGGGAGCCAAACCAAACGATGTAATTTAGTTTGCAACGTCAAAGCTTTTGACGAGCCCCCCTACCACGTGAGAGACAGCGACTGGGTCATTAAATCCAGACAGGAGGGGGAGAATAAACTCAAAACAGGGCTCAGATTTCTGACTTTTTGGGCGCACTGGTTTTTGGCCATTTTTGGAGGCGGAATCCCATAAACTTCAAATTTTGCTGCAAAAAATATAGGGAAAAAATTGTAGATCGGTCTCCATTTTGACGATTCTCTTCTTCTCTATCGAACGATACATCGCCGTTTGTCAGCCGTTCGTCTTTGTCAAAATAAAGAAGCTTCTACCTAAATATGTAGGATTGACCTAAATCTTTTCACCAAATTTTTTGGTCTAGGTGGTCTCCTTCCTCGTCATAACGTGGATCATCTCTATTTGCTGCTCAGGACCTTTTGCCTATTATCACAAGGCCGATTATTGGTTCAAAAATTGGCCGGATACAAACGATACCGAGCCGATTTATTCCTCGAAAATGTGCATGATGCAGGGGGTTTTTGATCCGGCATTTATCCCAACTTTCAAGGTGAGCAAGATCAAAGAAAAAGAAGGAGAGAATTTATTTTTAGATCCTTTTTCATTTCTCAGCTTTGACATTTTTTGTTTTCCCCTTGTTTATTATCTTCATCCTCTATGCATTGATAGCAAAGCGGGTAAGTTGCACTCTCGTTTGCAGAGAGGGGTGAATGGGCCGACCAAACATTAGTAAATTAAGAGAGAGGATTTCAGGTGATCCACTCCAAAGTGGAAATCGACTCGTTTGGAAAAGATTTTGGACGACAGACGGAGGAAGAGGGACCCAAGAAGGTCACCACCATTCTTTGTTAGTTTCACTCCTTTTTTGAGAAATTTCTTCTTTTTTAGGTGCAATAGTCTTCACCTTTTTCATCTGCTATCTGCCATTTCAATTCCAGAGGCTAGCATTTTTTTATCTTGATCACGACACTGTTCAACATTTAAACCAATACATATATTTTATCTCAGGTTTGATTCCCCTAAGGGAAAGATACTCTTGATTTTTTTTAGGAATTTTATTTTATCTAGCGCCGATAATCAATCCAATTGTTTATAATGTAGTGTCATCGCGATTTCGACGGGCTTTTAAGGAGGTGCTAACGGATCTTTGTGGCAGAAGATGTGGCCGAAATAGAGTCATTTCTGCCAGAGCTAGCTATAATTATAATTATTCACAGTGAGTGATTTTGATAGTTAAAGAGAGATTTATCTGACATCGTTAGATAGCCTAAGAACCCCAATTTTTCGCACCTCATATCATCAAGTCTCCCTCCCTCGCTCCCCTCAAAAAATGAGTGTAACAATCCAAGCCACATTCACAACATTCTTCAAATTGAAAGAGAGACAGACAGAGAGAGAGAGAGAAAGATCCCTTTTCGCCTGGATCAAATAATAATTTCAGTGTAAGCGATCGCTGTATCGGCTGCCGAACAACGAGCGTCGAAGTTTGAGGAGATTCTCTTATGAAGAGACCCGGGTGCTTTGTGATCTCTTTTTTCTCTGAGTCTACGTGTATTGAATAATAAACGCGGTTTGATGGTTTATTTGATTGAAAAGTGTAAGGTCGAAGAAAACAGCTGCTCCATCCTCCCTCCTCCTCTCACATCTATCTTTCAAAAAGGAATCGCCCACACATGGATGCTCCAGGCCCAGCGCGTGTAATGTGTGATTTGAGTTCACTTTTACCTCGTCGGCAGGTGCCAGAGCGTAGAGCCAACTGTCTGGATGAATTCAGCAGCAATCGGCCATTACACCGATCCCCACGGGGCTAGCTTCTTTTCTCTACTAATTATATGAGTCTTTTGACACAACCGCACTCGCTTCCACCCGCTCTTCCTCATACCATTCGTTCTACCAGTAAACAAGCAAGGGGGATAATATTGGAAGAGATTCTTTTGTCTGGGGATATGATCCCTTTTCATAACAAGCATGCAGAGTCCAAAAAAGGAGAAGGGTAAGCTTTTTCTCTATAGTGTTCCCCTTGAAATCAGACAAAAATCATCTAAAAAAGGTGAAAAAAGGTTCTTTTGTTGTAAAGCTGCGAAGAAACAAGAGAGATTTGACCTTTTTTCAAAGGAGTTCTTTAAACTCCTCGAAAGATCTGGAATATTTTTTCCGCTGAGGAAGCAATTTTTGATATATTTTGTCTCTTTTTCTAAACCAAAAGAACACACAAGGTGCCAGCAAGTGTTCTCCCCAAGCCGCAGTGCAAAAACTTTGACAAATCGCAAATCCTCGATGCTGCTGTTTATCTCCGAAGAGTTCACGAAACGGATGAGTTCTAATTGACACTATAAACAAAATATTTTGCTCCTTGAAATCCGGAAGTTGGGTGAGTTGACGCGTGAAATTTACGCTGGGCTAAGTGGTAAGTTCTCGCGATATTAATAAAGCGCTAAAATCCCAAGGCGTTCCTCGCTTTTATGTTTTGTTAAGTGCGTTTGCTCCCGACAATTTGTCACAGCGGGTAGTCTCTCCTCCACTCTCTCAATATGTGTCCAGGCTTATCGTCTTCTTTCATCGTGAAATTTCTAGAAATGTCAGCCCCAGTGGCGCGCAATCTGCGTGCTTTATTTCAAGAACTTGGGAAAGGAACCAAAGGTACTTTCTGGCTTTTATTTTTGTTTCTAATCTACTTTTCTAGGGCTATGGCCTCTATTAATTTTGGTCCTTTTCACTATCATTGGAGCCCTAATTTTTCGGGAATTAGAATCTCCTAATGAGGTTTTTACCCTCAAAACGGAGCAAGAGCAAAGGACTAAGGTATTAGAGGTGGGATCTCCAAAAGATTTCTCAAAATGGAAGGAAAATCTTTAGGATACTGTCTTCCGGCTGAATAACATCAGGGCAATGAAACCTGCAGCAGCTCGTGATCACACTGTTAGGACGCTGAAAATATTCCAAGATAAGCTAGGAATAGAGCCGGTGAGTGATTCCGATCTTTTATCAATTTGAGCTAGATTGACGTCGAAAAACAACAGAAATGGACCTTCTGGGGAGCTATGTTCTACGCCTGTACCGTCTATACAACCATAGGTTATGGCAGCATCTATCCTGTCACTGCTGGAGGTCGAATTTTTACAATTCTTTATTCTTTCATCGGCATTCCACTCACTTTGATTTGCTTGTATTATCTAGGCAGGGCTTGCTTTTTTTTTTTGGAAAATAGCAGGATTTAGGTTTGACTTTTGCCAGGATTTGTAAATTCTTCTGGAGATTGATGTTGAAGGGATGTGGCTGCTTGTCTAAAGATTTGGAGAGAAAAGTCAGCAAAGCGGTGGGAGTTGAGGAAGGAGAAGCGAAAGCCACTGAAGAAGATGAAACGAATGAACTCCTCTCTTTTCCTATTTCTTTCTTAGCTTTTTTGACTGTTCTTTGGATTCTCATGTGCGCTGCCATTTGGGCTTGGACTGAGGATTGGGACTACGGTTTGTTTTGAATTAATTGAAAATACTGTATTTATAGGAACCTCACTTTATTTCACTTTGATTTCCTTCACTACCATCGGCTTTGGAGATATTACTCCCAATACTGATGGATTTGTTCTCTTTGCCTTTTTGTTGTTCATTGGATTGGCCTTGGTTTCAACTGTTTTGAATCTAATCCAACAGCAAATTGAGGCGTTAGCTACAGTAAGTTCCTAATCCCTTGAAAGGAGCCATCCCTCACTCGAATTGTCATAGTTTCCCTTGTTTTTGCTGTAAATCCCCCTTTGGAACAACAAAAAGCAAGCGACCTCCTGTTGACAGAATCCCATTTTCTTTGTTTAATGACTCAATTGGCGTAGAGAAAGAAATCCAATCTCCCCCAACTGAGTTTGATCTTTCACTTTTCTAGGGAATGCAAGACAACATCGACCGCGAGTACATGAACGCGTTAGCTGAAGCTGCCGACGAAGGGGAGATCAGTGAAGCCGACGTGAGACGAATGAGCGAGGCTCAAGCGGTTGAAGGAGAAGAAATGACTCAATCCCACGTTGAAGGCAAGTCTTTTTTGAACTAAATCTCTTAGCTTAGAGTCATTTTAGAGTCAAATAAGCGAGCATTGGATGCAGTTATTGCTAGAATGCCGTTGAAGGAACGTCTTCTTTTCAAAGTTATGCCGGCCGCTTCAAGAAAACAGCTGGAGGCATCAGCTCAGCAAAAAGCTAATAGGAAGAATAAGTCGTGTCAAACTGATAATACTCTCTTGGAGGTAGGCTCTCAATTCCTTTCGCTGCATTTTTTAGTTCAAAAGTCCAAAATTTACTTACTTTTGGAATGATTTTTAGCTTTATTTTTGGTCATTTTGCACCTCGCATGAGCACGAATTCCAGAATCTGATCAAGGAAGAAATCCTCAAGATGGAACTTAATAATGAATTAGAAAGAAGAAAGCCCAAATCTGGAATGGAGAGTCCTTTCCTCCCCAAACGACCATCAGTTGAAGACAATCTAGTCAAGCCGCCACCAACAACAACTACAACTACTTTCGCCGCTCCTGGCCCTTCCACAGTTCAAATTCAATACCAAAACGACGACTCATCGAAAGAAGCAACTCCTGAAGCTCCTATCCGTCCCCACAGAGGTTTTAAAATAGAAAAAGTGACAGAAGTCGGCCATGAGGAGGAGAAGCCTTTAATTTCGACGACTGTCCTACAGGAGGATGATGTTTAGGCATGTCACTTGCACCTTTATGATTGGGAAATGGGGAAAATACAAAAGATAGAATAAGAAAAGTGAATTCCAGATGTATATAAGACAACGCCACATTCGACGACAAGTACAAGAGAGCAATATTATCCATGGACGTCAGAAGATTCCATTTCGCTGAGTCATTTTGTTGCTTGTTTTTGATATTTTTTTGGAATAAAAACCCGGTTTTTTAAAATGAGAGATGGGTCTTTTGATCCTCTAGGTTTTTTCTAGGCTAGAAAGAGAACGGAAATTGGCACGAGCTCACTGAGCAGATAGCGTGCGTACGAGTTTTTGTTGTTTTTTTCAATTATCCCACGACGAGGTCTTCCGCTTTTTAACGTTCCAACTTTTGCCATCCCCGTCGCGTCACTTTTGCTCTTGAAATAAAATCCCTTTGCTCCCTGCAGACATAAATTTCACTGCAAAAGTGGTGACTCCACTTAACCCAGATCACACGCCAGGTCAATTGCTTCCTTTCTGCATAACCAAAAAAGGCCGAGCATTCAAATGGAGATGAAGAATTCAAAACTCGGCAGGGAAAGTGACCCACGCAGTGGGGAAGTTGGAATAAAGATCATCGAATTTGGTCCTCAAAAGAAGGGAGAAAAAAGTCTGGGTTGAATGCTAATTCAATTTTAAAAGGGAGCTTAAAAGTCGTCGCAAACTTTGGAGGAAAATTTTGGCTTCTCTAGGCCTCTCCAATTCCCGCTTCTCAGAATTTTCAAACTATACCTCGTAGATCCCCTTCATTAAAGCCGCTTTCAAAGTATTTGTCAATCCGAGAATTGACGAAAAGTGATAAGGATATCCAAGTGATCTATGTTGCGAAAACTTACAATTTTTTGAGGAGAAAGATTGTTTTTTGAACAAAATTGGGGGAGGCTAATCGAAGAATCGGAGATTGAATTGAGCCGAGAGAGGGGGAGATTCTTTTTTTGTGATTCTCTTCACGAGCAAAATCCTTTTGGATTTGAAGTCATCAAGTGCCTTTGCCCTAAGGAATCTAGCAATTAGCGCAGAAAAGAAGAAGAAGTAATTCATAAATTTTTCCCCCATCCTGCACCCAATAAAATCTCGCCCTGTAAACACTTCGCTCTTCTTTTCAGTCCATTCGTCACAGTTAAATGAGCCCAATTCCTCAAAACAACTCCTGCACTGGTCGCTACGCTGTCTGCTCTAAAATGAGCTCCCCCAATTACATCATCTCCTCCTCTGGCCTTGACAGCTCTTTGCTCATTTTTAGAAGAACATAGGCTCTCCCGACCTCCCTTTCAAACCAAATTTCCCTGTTCTCTCTCCCGAATCGGGTATCCCCCGCCCCCCAAGTCACTCGAGCCACCAGGCTAGGCAGAGGTGCTTGGTCACTGGCTCCTTCTTTTGCAATTATCTTCTTTAAAAAGCTTACGTCAAATGTCTGAAGGGATAAAGAAACGAGTTTAGAATGTACCTTCGCTTTCTACTTCTCTGCTTGTTGGCTCTCTTCGCCTCTGCCCAGCTGACGGGAGAAAAGCGACGAGTCGGCCTCAGGTACATGGTTGCTGAAGATGATGCCCCCTACAAGTGAGTTTTCTCCATCTAATTTTACTCTAGAGGTTTTAGTTTTGGATCTATTTTTTGGGGAATTATGACGTTTTATAAAAGTTTTAGCAGAGATCAGACTCTATTCAGTCTCGTAAAAACATCATAAGCTGTGAAATTCCAAACTCCAATGTTTGCCTAAAATTCGCTTTTAATCTAGAGATCTCTTATTATTTTCCTTTGGCTCCGATTCGCATAAATTTTAATTTTAATTATTTTTTTGATTGGAAAACATTCCCTTTTCTTCGTTTTGTTTTCCCAGCAACTCTTAAAAATCACCAAAACTCTTGATGCTTTAATCTTGAAGAAAAGTGTACAGTAACATCAAATATCGAGTGCCTCTTCAAGAGTATTTGCCGGGGTTCTATTAGAAAAAGCTTGTTCGGGCAAACTCCTTGATCTCTTATTTTAAATCTTTGAAAGTTCATAGTTCCTCTCAAGTTTCTGGAAAACTTGTCAATCAAAGTATCCATTTTCAGCTATGGAGCTCGCAATGGCGGTCGAAACCAAGTCAACTCCCTTCGAGGAAGATACGGCAAACGAGCGGAGCCAGAATGGAATAGAGATTACTGAATACGAGACAAATTTCAATAATAACTGTTAATAAAGGGTACGTGTTATCCTCTGTGTGTGTGTGTGTGTGTTGAAATCTAAAGTCTTTTGTGGAATCTCTTTGCTCTTTTAGACCCTCTTCATCAACTCTCACTGATTAATTTCTCTCCCAAAATTAGAATTAATCTCAAACATCTCTCTTTTGCTCTTCCTTGTGATCAAGGGAAATGATGTAAAATTGTGCTCAGGAAATTACACACAGTCTCTATCTCGAAAAACCTCCCGTGACAGGATCCAGGAAATTGAAACTCTTCTGCAAAGCTTTCAGTTTATTAGATCAAATCATGGAAAAAGTCAACGATTCTTAGATGAAACCACCCGGTTAGAGCTCCAATATCACTGTAGATGGCCACAGCTATGAGGGCGATCAGGATGCTGTAGAAGACTTGAGCTGCTATTCCCAAAAGGAAGCCAACTATTTGATAGAAGCTGCTTTCAGATTCAAAGATGTTTTCTAAATAATTTGAGTTGGGATTTTTTAAAGAGATTCCTACCAATTCCCAAGAAGTATCTAAAGAATTGAAGAGATTGTTCTTGGAAGCTGGCTTCTCCTGACATTGCTCGAATAACCAAGCAGAAAAGAAGCATCCCATTCTAAACAATCAATCAAAGAAAAGCATCAACTAACCACAAGAATAGCCAAAAATAGGAGAGGAGAATATCCCTCAAGAAAAGGAACAATTCTTAATCGAATTGGTCTAGCAAATCGTCCAGCCACTTGCTCCAAATTTGTGATGACTCCATCCTCGTGCCAATAAACCATCCAAACGAGAATATTCAATGCTATCGAAAGAACAACAATATAGATAACAGCCTTGGTATCCACCACTAAACGATCAGCTGGAAGCCCATGGAATAAGGAGGATTTCTTACTGATTCCAAAGGCTAGATTCAAAGTGTTTAAGACACTGTGATGGATCTTTGTCTCATTGTAATTCTTCGACAAATACATAATCATCTCACCCATAATTTCGTCCAACTCGTCGACTGTCTGAAAATATTTTCACCTGGATAAAGAATAAGAGATTTTCACCACTCCAGGACCAATAGCGTCGACTTTTTGTTTAGCGATTTGGACTGTTTCGATCAAAAGATTGTTGAAATTCTTTTGTTCTTCATAATTGAATAGAATAATCAATGATCCCAGCATTAGATAGCCACTGATGATTACGAGGAATATAATAGAGAAGGGGATGAACGAGCACATCCCGTTGAGTAAGTGTTCCACCCTGCCGACTTCCATCTCAAAATCGCGTAACCTTGGAGAATAGCCAACAGAGTGATTTATTTCCATCGTTACTTGTCAACAAAGAGACGTCGGCTTAGACTAGCAAACTCACTAGCTATAGAACCCTCTAGAATTATAAAAGTTGCGAGGATAGCCGGGATGATGGAGAGATGGTGGGACATATGGAGGAGGTATCTGATAGTTATTCTCTCTAGGAGGGCAAGGACAATAGGCGGAATCTTTCCCAGCTGGACCGGGAGGTCCGGGAGGACCTGGGAGACCATCAATTGCTTTTTCTCCGGGTTGTCCTGGCTGGCCATCAGATCCAGGAAGTCCTACTTCTCCAGGAGGACCAGCGGGTCCTTGAGATCCAGGTAGTCCCTTTTCTCCAGCGATACCAGTTGGCCCCATTGGACCAGGAACACCAATCTCTCTAAAAAAATAATTTTAGTCCAGTAAAATCTCACCGATAAGAATCCATTCCTGGCTGACCCATACTTCCTGGCCTTCCTGCTATTCCAGACTCTCCAGGAGGACCAATTGGTCCCATCTCCCCAGCCCCAGTGTCTTTTCCTGGGAGACCTGCTGGTCCTTCTAGACCGATCAAGCCTTGAAGACCAGGAGAGCCTGGAATCCCTGGTAATCCAGGCGGCCCAGGTGGGCAAGTGATACAAGGAAGATTAGAATATTGCATCAGCTCTGGTGTTACACCAGTTGGACCAGGAATTCCATCGCTTCCAGGGAGTCCAGCTTCTCCAGGATTTCCAGGCGTTCCAGGGCTTCCAGATGGACCATCTGGGCATTTTGATGAAGGAGTTGAAGGACATGAACAAGCTTGTCTAGGAGACTTTTTAAAAAGAGAAGATCCTACCGCTTCTCTCGCCGTGTTTCCTTCCAAATGCCAACTTCTTTTAATCCAATATTATGATCTCTAATTTCTAGTAGAGTAAAGTCGCGAAATTTTAAAAAATCTTGCACTAAGAGACCAAAAAATAAAACAGATAGAAGGAATATAAAGCCGCTAAGAGAAGCAGCTGCTTTGATGGCAGTTACCATAGCAATTGGCTGCCATTTCCCCTCAAAACTGGTTAGCCTAATGGACCAGACGATCTTGGTCAGTCTCTAAATGAGGGTGGCTACTCGTGTCGCTCTGATTTCTTCGTCTCTACTTTGTTTTTGTCTTATTCTGACGCTATGGCTAACTATTGAAATGAAAAGCTTTTATAAGCTAAGCATGGAAATATCGGATGAATTTAAAGAACTTGAAGCAGCTAGTTGGAAGGAATTGAGACTATTGACCAGGCTAAAAAGATCCACTTCAACCTATGTGGTATTCTAGTCTTTTTATCTCAAAAATTAATAATCTCCAGGTGCCGAAGAAGGAATGTAAGTGTCCAGCTGGTCCTCCTGGTCCTCCAGGACCTCAAGGACTCCCAGGCGATCCAGGAAAGCCAGGAAGCAATGGAGGAAATGCTACCAATTGGGAAGTTAATGAAAAGGATACTGTTGTTGTCCTCGGCTGTATTGACTGTCCAATCGGACCACCGGGATCACCGGGAGAGCCAGGTATTCCGGGAAATCGCGGTGTCACAGGCAAGTCTGCTCTTTGGTTCGTTAAAGAAAACTGGAAACTATAGGTCTCGATGGTCATCCCGGTGATCCTGGCACAGATGGTGAAGAAGGTGAACCCGGTTGGCCTGGCGAGCCTGGAGAAGATGGATGGGATGGAGAGCCCGGGTTGTCAGGAGAGCCGGGGACAGATTCCCATCGAATTATTAACTATCCAGGCCCTCCTGGTCCAGATGGAGAGGATGGTCTCCCCGGTTTGCCTGGACTAGACGGCAATCCGGGTGCAACTGGTCATGTTGGCCCTTCAGGAGATCCTGGAACTCCTGGAGAACATGGCGTGAATGGACCGCCAGGAGCTCCTGGAGTTGTGAGAGATCTGGGAATTATAAAAAAAAATATAAAATTTAGCCTGGAGATCCAGGACCAGCTGGAAATCCCGGAGGACAATGTCCTTGCTCATCTTCTAGGAAAGGATCTGAAGGCTACCGCACTCCCCCTCCAGCCTATGGAGCACCGATTCCAGTGACAAGCAGCACTCATAGGTAGAATCTTCTTCTTCTTCTTCAGTAAAGAAGATCCAGGTATTATGTGAAAGTGAGTCCTTCACCCAGCTATCGAGAAGCTCAAGAAAACTATCGGGAGTACTCCAGAAGGCACCGGAAATCTTCAGCAATCAACTGAAAATAGAAAGGATACCTTTTTGCTAACATTGATAGCTTTTGAGCGGAGTGACTCTGTGTATATTTAACTTGGCTCTTGTAACTATGTGCTCAACTTCGCGCTCAAAAAAAGATCGAGAGATTATGCCACAAGTGCAAATATTTCATTATTCCTCTAGAACAAATATACTCGTAAAAGACAACAATATACAACTCTTTTTCAGGGAATGTGAAAAGAAGGAAGTCAAGCAGCTACAGTGATTACTGTCGCCTTAGTGTTGTCATCAAAAGAGAGGGAATATTCGCTTTTTGTCGATTCTTCCGTTGGAGTGGGAGAGTCTATAGGGGGATTTTCGACAACTTCAGGTGCTGCTGGACCATGCAGACCAACGAAGAGCTTATAAAAAGCTGCTCCAATTATGGCGCCGATCTGGAATTAATTCGATTTTTGATTTAAATCCCCGCGGGTTAAATTCAAAAGCTACCGTAGCTAGCTTTTGCGAGATCCTATCTGGTACCCTAAAAAGGTCGAAAGTCAAAAAAAATACGGGAAAGTGGTAGTTTTTAGATAAAGTTAAAGCACTTACAAAAGGAACGAAAAGAGGAATCCAAAAGTAGTGGCCGTGAGCGGTGAAGACAGCTGAGCCATATCCTACACATAAGCAGAGAAGTCTAGGTCCCAAGTCGCGAGCAGGATTCATAGCGAATCCAGCATTGGCTCCAAATGTCATGGCAATCTGAAATCAAACCATTACCAAAAGAAGTCTCTGAGTCTGAGTACCATGGTGACGATGGAACCGGCTAGAGGGGGAACAAATGGAGCGGGGATGTTGTGCCTCTTATCAGTTATTAAATGGATCAGCCCAGAAAGCATCGCTGTTCCGATGACTTGATCCAAAACACTTCCCCAAACGGTCATATGCTCCTTGGGAAAGGTTACAAATAGCTCAGCTGTGTGGCCATAGCCTGTGACTGTTCGATTTCCACCATCTAATTTGTGCAAATCATCTAGAAATCTTTAGTTGTACTTTGAAAAAAGAATGTCTACCGTAATGTCCAAAGTATGCAACTCCAGCGCCGAGATATGCTCCCACGACTTGGACAACACAATACGGTAGAACCTGAATCAATGAAAATCAACTCATTCAACTCAAAACTCTAAAACTCACTTTCCAAAGTGGGAAATTGCCCAACAAAAATTGAGAAACGCAGATGGCTGGATTTAAATGGGCTCCTAGAAAGGAAATTTAAAAAGCAGATTGAAATTACCGGAGACTGAAGCAGCTAAAAAGCAGCCAAACATGAAGCCAATTCCCCAAGCGATATGGGCAGAGGTTGAATTTCCAATGGATGCAGCAGCGGCCTGGATGTTGGCTGAGTTACCAATCAGCTGGAAGAGAAGATATTAAACCAAAGAAGAGACTTACAACGAGGAAAAATGTGCCAATACATTCTGCTAGAAGCTCTCGGACGAAGGGTTTATTTTCGATTCGAATGAAGGAAGCAACGGCTGAGCGGTAGTCGCGCATCTTGTCACTTTGGGTACAGCCGAGTACAAGACACGGGGATTATATATGCGAACTTAAGGCGGCTGTTGATCTTTGAGATTCTCGCGATTCAAAACAACTTCGATACTCATCATCTTTGGGAACAACAGGCCAGAGTGAGAGTTGACAATGAGATCTTGGTTAAACAACCCCCGCGCCTTGTGAACAGATGAGTTTGGTCTAGACAAACGAACAGTGCCGGTGTAAGGAACGACACAAAAACGTTTGTTTTTGGCGCTAAAAGGAAGTGACAATTTATTTATACAAAGAGCCTATCCAGCCCTTATTCAAATTGATGGATTTTTTTCTATTTTCCGGCTCATCTCTCACATGAATCCAATTCGCCAGTAAAAATTGAAGATCTTCACAATAGGACTCATCCTCTCATTCGTTTGTAAATTCCTCAAATTTGACTTTAATTTCATCGTTGGATAGGTCAGATAACTTCTTCCTTTAGAAATTTGAGATAAATCAAGAAAATCAGCCGCTCCTCTTCAAATGCACTGAATTAGTCTCGTTTTTGCATCAAAATGCTCTCTTACCGTACAACAATGAAATCCGTATCGTTTCAATTGAGTTTCAAAGTTTTAGATGATCGAAGGCAATAGACTATCATTCTGTGGCCCAGATAGTGCCGATGCGAATTTGCAAATTTTGTATGGTGAAACTATTAGAAAGAGAGAACTCGTGGATATGGAGGATTTAAAAAAATTGAATAAAAAGGAAAGAATAAAATTCAAACTCAAAAAAGGTGGCAAGCGTTACGTAGGCTTTTGAGGCTTAAAAAATTTAGATATTAGGTATGTGAAAAAGTTTCCGCCCTTTTTTAAGCTAAATTGAATCTTTATTGAAAAAAAATCAACGCAGATATATCAATCAAAGTATTGGCCATCGTTGGCTATAACTTTTTCCCATCTTTCTGGGAGAAGACGGATGCCGCGGCGGTAGAAAGCCTCGTCCTTCGACTCGATCCATTCCTTCACCCATTTTTCGACATCTTCGAACGATTGGAAACGCTGCTCAGAAAGCCCGTGGGACATCGACCGAAACAAATGGTAGTCTGATGGAGCACAGTCTGGTGAATAAGCCGCATGGGGTAGCACATCCCAGCGAAGTGCTTCAAGAGTTTCCTTGACGGCTTTTGTGACGTGTGGACGAGCATTGTCATGCAGCAAAATGACTTTGTGTTGTCTTGTCTCGTATTCCGGTCGTTTCTGGTGCAATGCTCTGCTCAAACGAATTATTTGCTCTCTGTAGAGATCGCCTGTGATTGTCTGACCTTGTTTCAGCAGCTCATAATGGATTACACCCTTCTGGTTCCACCAGATACAGAGCATTGCCTTCTTCTCATGGATATTGCGCTTTGGTGTTGATTGTAATGGTTGGCCACGGTCGCAAATGGTTTTTCGGCGCTTCGGATTATTGAAATAGATCCACTTTTCGTCTCCAGTAACGATACGATGCAGAAATCCCTTCCTCTTTTGTTTGTAAAGCAGCATTTCAC
Organism: Oscheius sp. JU1382; assembly: GCA_932521405.1. Taxonomy (NCBI): domain Eukaryota; kingdom Metazoa; phylum Nematoda; class Chromadorea; order Rhabditida; family Rhabditidae; genus Oscheius; species Oscheius sp. JU1382. The sequence continues at coordinate 10,311,733 of OW051479.1, forward strand.
AGATGGTTTTTCTTCTTTCGATGTCTCGTTCTTTCAGTTCGTATGGTACCCATCTGCCTTCCTTATAAAGCTTTCCCATGGCTTTGAGACGCTTGGAAATGTTGGATCTATCAATATTTAAATATTTGGCAAGCTGTTCCTGTGTCTGGCATGGATCTTCATCGATTAATGATTAAAGTTCGTTGTCTTCAAGCACTTTTGGCCTTCCACTGCGTTGATTGTCTCCAACATCGAAATCACCACTATTGAAGCGTCGAAACCATTCTTTGCATGTTGTTTCTGATGGAGCATGCTCACCATAAGCTTCCACGAGCATTCTACGAGATTCGGCAGCGGTTTTTTTCAAATTGAAGCAGAAAAGAAGTGCTTCGCGCAAATGATGTTTTTTTGGCTCAAAAGTTGACATGATTATCGCTGTAAAGCACAACGATGTTGATGCCAATCAAAACAAATATGTACTGAATATTATTGACAGATGTCAACCAACAAAATTAAGCAGGATTTACAAGCATTTACAAAGATAACTAACTATTATAACTACTTATCGCTAGAGGGCGGAAACTTTTTCACATACTCAATATGTTCTCTTGTTACAAGCAGCATATTTGGAAAATCTTGATATTCTACAAAGTAATAGCATAAAATAATAAAAAGGCTTTCTTACCGTTAAAGCATGCTACTAATTTCCTTTCAAAAACATTCAAATAGTCTACAACTGTTATATTTATATATGAGTTTCTGTGAAATACGATAAGTAAATTTATTGTACAGTTTAGAAATAGTTTTGACAACAAAGTATGATGATAAATATACACGTAAGTTGGATAAAATTGGGATATTAAAAGGTTCACCATGTCAAACAGCCGGTTCTCCTTTATCAAAAACGAACTGAAACTTTTTGCTATAAAAATAAATTAATACCTTCATATTTTTCAAGTAGCGCCATCATCCGGTCTATTACTTGGTTCATTAGTCGGTCCAATATCCGGTCAATTTCTATGTTCGTTGCCCGGTCCATTTCTATGTCCGTTGCCCGGTCCATTTCTATGTCCGTTGCCCGGTCCATTTCTATGTCCGTTGCCCGGTCCATTTCTATGACCATTTCTATGATCATTTCGTTGACCATTTCTATGACCATTAAGCTGTTGGTTACGATCAATTCAAAGAAGTTGAGCTATAATTTGTTATTAGTAAAAAAAATTACTTACCTGCGGCACTAAGCTTATCCGAGACTTCTGTAAGTTCAAAATCGGCCCTATCAATCATTCTTCTTTTCCTCCTTGGGTCGTCAACAGGTATAAGAGCTGCCCTTATTATTAAGACAGTTGCGCTCCCGATAAGCTCTTGGGCTTCTACAAGCAGTTGATCAACCATCTGCAAAAAAACAAACATAATCGTAAAATGTAAATGTAAAAAAAAAAGCGCCTGCGCTTATTGATATAACGTATTTTCTCCGCCGCAAGCCCTGTGGCCGGATCCGCTTTCTTCCCGGGAACACTTAATTCTCCCGTGGCTTTTGCCCTATTTTGGTGGGCTTCTATTAGAAAATACGGTAGTCCATTTGTAATGGATGATAGTCAGCATCAATAATGGCGCCTTTTTTGAAATGGACTATATCTTATCGATACGATACAGATGCGTTGACCTCACGTTTGTTCTTTTGTAACCGCCGCTTATAATAGACTACTCCTATTTTAGGCCATCTTGCTCCTCATCACGTGGATGGACTCGGCAGCCTTTCTCACTCTCCTTCAGGACGATTCAAAGCTTTAATTGTTTCAATACTTCTTGGAAAAGAAGAATTTCAATGTTTTGAGAAGCTTGGTAGCAAATGAAGGGCCAGAAGTTAGGAAAAGTTTTGCTGATTACTGTAAAGAACAGGATGTTTTGGTAAGAATTTGGTAGTAGTGTAGCTGGCTACCCCGTTCGTTATGCAGCCTGCGCACCAGACCGCGCGGCGGGACCCATATATTAATTTTTTCTCTTTTCTTTATTTTCTTACTGGTTTTCATAGCTTTTACATCTTTTTTTAAAACAAATCATATAGAATTTGATATATAAACACAAAGACATTAAAAAAACACGTCTAAAAGCATCTTGCAGCATCGGATCTTTTTTTGTTTTCAATATGCTGTTAGTCATGTTTTTTAATGTCTTTGTGTTTATATATCAAATTCTATATGATTTGTTTTAAAAAAAGATGTAAAAGCTATGAAAACCAGTAAGAAAATAAAGAAAAGAAAAAATTAATATATGGGTCCCGTCGCGCGGTCTGGTGCGCAGGCTGCATAACGAACGGGGTAGCCAGCTACACTACTACCGAATTTTGTTGAATTTGCTAAAATTAGTTAAGAATGAAGGACTTGAAGACTTTTTTAAATGAGCAAGTTGCTTTAATACAGTAACAAGGAGGGCTACGTCACCTTCGGCGGCGTTTAATTTTAAGCATTGAACCTAAACTTTAACTTCTTGCGAATATAATTAATATATCGATGACGATTTTAGTCCTGCAAAAAACCCTGGGCTCATCTTTTCCCCTTTCATTTTTAGGCCCCTTCGCCCCTCGAAATGTAGTCCCGTTTCCCCTCGAATTTTCATCCCCTTCCCCCTCAATTTTTTATCGCCTTTCCCCTCAAGTTTTAGTCCCAATTCCTCGAATTTCCATAAAAAGGTTTTCCCTTCGAATTTTAGGCGGACTTAGGCATTTTGTGTGAGATGGAATCGCGGAAATGGAAAACAAAAAAAGCAAAAATATTTGGCGTGAGTGGGGATCGAACCCTCAACTGAGCAGATCGAACCAAAAACCGACCTCGCGTCTAAAGTCTAAAACTTATCAATTCAAAAATTTCAAAGCGCGGAGTTCTACAAAAGCGTGACGGACAGACAGACAGACACCGTAGCCGATTATTTTTATTAGATCCTTGAATGTTTAGTGAACTTCACGCAATTTGTATCCTAATGAAGCCTGACGAATCGAAACTCTCCTTGACTTTTCGTTATTGTATCAATGAGCTTCTGACGAAACTCCATCGATCAGCTAGTCAAAATATTCTATTTTGTTTCACCAACGCTCGAAAAAATGTCTACAAATCTGGAGAAACTCGAGCTACATTAGAAGCTCATTTGAAGAAGTTAGAAGAAACAAGTGGGATTTCTATTCCCTTAAACAATTCATCTATGTTTTGCTTCGATAATGAAGCGTTTCGATTTCTTTGCGCTTGGAGAGAGGGATTTAATTTCGAAGATGAGGAGGTTAAGATCTATAATTCCAGCTGGCAGCATACTGTTACTGAGACTTTCAGGTAAAAGCTAAGCTTTTATTGGTTTATTCAAACTATTTAGATTGTTTAAGCGTATTTCTAAGCTAGCTCCTCACAAAGTTAGAGACACTTTGAGCGTGAATAACATCCGCTCAGTTATTCTGGCAATGACGCGATCTTTGGCTGACATCTCTAAGAACCAGATGACAAACATTCGGCTGATTGAATAAAAAATAGAAGAAATTCAGTTAGCCTTGCAATCTGGTTAAGATTTGGGAGAAGTACTCTTTGTGGAGCAGGTGGAGCTGATCCCTGAAGCACTGCCATATCCAAGAACTGTTTGCTCAAGTGAAAAGTGTGTAGAGCATGTGAAAATTTCAAACATGGTAAATGCTCCAGTCCAGATTGTTTACAAAACAATTTGTCACGATAATTGCACAGTAGATGGTGTTCAAGTGAGGCTCTATTTTTCTCTAAAATTCCCCCTTTTTATGTCAGCGTTTTTCTCAATCCTGATATCAAAAAATGTTGGTTATTTGAGAAAAGCGAACAAGAATGTAGAAATTGCGGATGTCCATAGGGTACTCACCTCCACATCCGTTATAAAATTAATAAACAAATGAAAAAAATGGCCACTTTTCTATCATTTTTAATCAGAATTATAGATTCAAGATCAAGAAGTCCAGGCACTTTTGGATGATGGCGAAGGATTTGTCAAAGCTGCTGAGAAATTCATCAAAATTGAGAAGAATAGGGTAGGTTTTGAGTGAGCCTATAGCCCTCATTTTCTAAAGCTATAATAATTCCTTAATAATCAATTTTAGAGAGACAAATTGGAGAGAGAAGCCAATAAAATCCGTAAAAAATGCGCTGCTTTCACCGAATATCTCAAGAAGAATGCGCTAATGCCTTATAATGACGTCTACATGGAGTATATTGACCATCTGATTGCAAGAACAAAAATATGCTGTTGACCAAGGAGCCGATCCAGCTTATTTAAATAAATTAAAGGATCATCAGAATAAATATAAAAAAGAGGTTGAAGTTATTGAGACTGCTGACCTAGCAACACCTGAACAAGTTGCTTCCACCGAAGAGATTTATCAAATGGTAGACGAGCTGAAGAACATGGAAAGCGATGGCAAGATTTTGGAGGAAGTTCAAATAAATTTCTACAAATTTTAGTCTAATTCTCTAGAATTTGAAACTCAAATCGGTCCAGCAGGAAAAGGAAGAGAAAGCTATCCAAATCGAATTGAAAGGAGGATGGCTTTCAAAGAAATTCTCTGATTGAGCGAACGAGGTGGTTAATTGTGCCAAAAAAGTCGGAAACAAACTGACTGGAACAATTAAAAAATTTTGGAAATAAATTTTTTCTCTTTTAAAATTAGTTGATCTCCCTCTTCGCAGACAAATCGATGTTGTATTCAATCTGCGTCGAATAGAAAGACCAGCCTTGTTGTCGTTCGTGCCTGATTCACGAGCCAGGAGATCACTCATCCCCGAAGCTTTTGTTCGTCGCCCGCTCGTCTTTTATACGTCCCTGGCTCGAGCCTGTAGCCAATTTCTTTTTCTCTCTCTTCCTCTTTGCATCACAATTAGGCGATGATTCGGTCCGATTTCTGGAAAATAAATTCCTGAATAAATAACGATCTCACATCCGGCAATCCCTCTCTCTTTTTCTCTCGTCTCTTCTTGACCTGTTGTTGGTCCTCTTCCTGTCCCCTTTGTGGGCAGCACCGAGACCGTCTCACTCCTCAGAAAGCTTATTGGACAATACCCCAAGACCGGGTCAAGAATGGTACAATGTTCGTCACGTGTGTTAGTCCAATATCCCGTGTTTAGTAGAGGAGAAAAAGATAAGGGTCTAGTCCTATCTTTCTTGCGGCTCAAGGATTTCCTAATCACAGTTTTGTGTTCAGTGCCACGTAGACCAGGATTTTTGGGGAGATGGCGCATTGTTGATGCCATTTCGATGAACGAAATCATCAGCTCACCGCTTTTTTTTAGTCATAATGGTATAAAAAATTGATACTTCAAACAAGTTCTATGGAGCAATTTCCACCGAAAAGTGATCGAAATTTGTCTAGAAAATAATCTTTAAAGAGACCCTCAAAATGAAACAGATTTTTCCTAGAGAGATCTAGTCTCCCCTCCAAATTGAGCTATAAAACAAGAGGCTTTTTGCTGCTGCTTGCCTCCGGATATCTCCGGATATCTCGGCAATGAAATCTGATCCAGTTGAGAATAGGCTGTGGGATTTCAATGCCTGAACATAACTCGCCCATTCGCCTTTTTTTAGCTGTTCCAAAAAATGACTCCAACCTCAATCAATAATTTTCCCTCAAAGAGTTTGGTATCTCAATCCGGCTGTTATCAACCTTCCCCCCTATGCCTCGCTGTTTGTCCGCTCGTTTATTAGCTAAGGATCCGATTTGGTTGTTTGGTTTGACCCCGGCCAGATAAGGCTCGTCTTCTTTTGCAGTTGTCGCTTGGTGGTCTTAGTATCCGAGGAGAAGAGCGCCGACTGGAAGAGAAGGCCTTTTGTATTTGTCTGATTCATGCACAGCGCCAGCCTATATGGATCCGAATTACTAGAGAGAGGCGAAGCGTGGTGGGGTGCAGACTCGACTGTATGCAGATGAGTTGAAAGATCCCCCACGACTGCCTCCCCGATTATGATAAATCCTATCGACAAATCTAACAGCAGCCGAGAGCGACTGCTGTGTTGCTCTCACTCTCTCTCTTTCCCCCCCTCCTAGTTCCCGGGGATTGTTTGACTTCCGGTCCAGAGCTTTTTCCCCCACGAGGACTGTGGCTGATTCAATTAAGGAAGAGGTCGCTGTTTTGAAAGCTAAAATGATAATAAATTTCTTCATCCCCACCCCTTCGCTTTCAAAGTCTTCTATCTTATTGGGAGGTAATCTCCCAGGAGGAAGCTACAGCCAGGTATCATGACTGGTAGAAAAACACTTCCTGGTTGGTTTTTGATTGGTCCTATCTCAACTAGCCAGGACCCTCAGAGTGATCCTAAGCAAGTAGGTTTATTACTTTTTTTAGTTTGAGTCCATAAATTAGGGGAAAAGTAGAACTTTTCCAGTAATAAAAATCTCATGAATTGATTATAATCATTGAATTAATCTTCCTTTTTTGGATGTCACTTATCTTGGGAAAATTCCCAACTATTCATGCAAAATTAACAAGCGAATGGGATATGTCTGACTCATTTTGACCTTCTTCTTGTTATTTTGGCTTTTTCCCTAAAAATATCACATGGGTTCTAACAGGAGTTGACCTTTAGATTATATTCAACACGACTTTCCCATGATGACATCAGTTTTTTTGAGAGAGGCGAACGGGTGAACTTGCCCTTTCTCTTAGAGTCTGTCCAGCTACCGGGTAGACAAAGCGTTTTTGAAAATCCGCCGCTGGATGATTCAGGCCCCCCTGACTAAGGATAGGAATGTCTTGGTTTCTCTCTCATTCTGTCGACGCCTTTTGTCAGTAGCTTGTTGGCCCTCCGCTAGCATACTTTTATCTCTCTTATCATCAGCCAAAAGCATTCGGATCAAAACAAGGCTGTGGTCCGTCAGTCGACGACTGTTTTTCCTTCCTCGTTTCACTCTTAAGATAGGAGGGAAACAAAAGATATGGCGCTGCTCAACGGAGGTAATCCTCCATTAGCCGGGATTTTGATTTGTCTCCGTCTTGAGCTCTAAGGCGCCCCATAATCCGCCTTCTCTTTGTTGCCAATTCGGGATTACGCTTGAAGAGAAGGCTCCCCCTAGTCTCAAAATAAGCTACAGTCATTGCTCTCTCTCTCTCTCTCCATCTAGCGGACGGGGAACAATAGCCGAGGACGGTGTATATATGGCATGTCCTTTTGGCCGAAGCAGCGGTAGCTGCCTACAGCTAGACAAAACATAGCAGCGAGGAAAAAAGGATTCAAATTTGGTGTCAACAGATGGCCCTAGGAGACTAGAGCCTGGGAGGTCACAGTCTAAGACCAATAAAGCGGTTTTTGAATAAAAAAGGATAGCTTTTGTAGCAAAGATTCAACTACTGTAGCCCTCTAAACCCTCCTAGGATCTCAAAGAAAAGGGGAAGTTTTGACTTTTCTGCCAAATTTGATCTCTAAATGCAAAGGAAACTTACTGTAACCCTCCTAGGAAGCCAAAGTTTCCCCAAAAAATACAGAAATTTTTAGCGCTCTCAGTACAGTATTCCCCTTTAATGAAAGATGCCCATTTCTCTTTGTTTCCCCTTGTCTTTTTTTTCTGAACATAAGCCCCCTCCTTGGCCCGATGACACAGAGCGGAAGAAAGCTCTTCGAAAGTTGTTTGTTGCTCATCCCTCCCAACTCCACCGCTGGTGGATTGGTGTATCCACAGCACTCCCAGAGTCTCTCTTCTCCCTTAAAAGAGAGTCTCTCTCTTCCGGAGTCTCGGGGCTTTATGTTAATCCCAAGCCCTGAGGGCTTAAGCAACCAGCGCTAACAAAGCTGCCAATTAAAATCTCGATTACGCGATTCGCCCCTAACACTCTTCTCGGAGACCCCTGCAAAGCAACCGATTATCTCCACGACCCTACGGAAATGACTTAGAGATTGGGGGCCGGGAGAATAGGGAGAGAGAGAGAGAGGAATTCTGAAAGTTCTTATGAGTCCCGCTGCGCTCCTATCTTATCTCTTAAGGTCTCTGTCGACGGCTCTTGGATTTGGGGCCGAAGCCTTATCGAGCTCCTTATCCATAGGACTTTATGTCCTTCACTGTCGGCCATTCTTCACTCTGGGGGAACAGACAGTCAAAAGTCTTTTTCGAAAAGCGCGAACTGGCTTTCGCTTTCTGCTAGACTTCGATGGATCAAGGTCAAGTCAGCTTTGATATCCATACTATCCATCTTCTTTTAAAGAATTACTGTAAAAGATGGGGTCTTTTGCATTAAAATTAAAAATTCTCTTCTCTCCTCCGCCGTGTTTCGACCTCTTGATGCAATGATCTAACCGAAACCGCTTTACAAAATGAGTCCCGTCCCGATTAATGAACATTGTCAATCATTTTTTCTTAAAAAAAAGAGGAAAGTTCCCCCTAAAAACTTTCTGGAGATTATTCTCAAACGAGCTAAAAGCTACTAGAAGGTCGATTTTTTGATGGCTCGTAAAACGTTTGAGAACTCTGGCTTTTGCAATAAAAGAGATTGTTCCAAATTTAGAAATAGAAAAAACAATTAATTGTCTTTGTGTTATCTTGGGAGGACTCTAGATCTTGGAGAAGACCTGGGGAATGACAGTCCCCCTCGCACCTCGTTGCCTTTTGCCCCGCTGCTGCCGGCGGACCGCGCGCTGCTGTCCCTGGCATATACAACATCTCAATGCATCGAGAAACTCGTTTTGGCCTCGTATTTTCTTCTTGTGCTGGCGGCAGCCGACGATTTCGCCTTCTTTGCCCCCTGCCATCTTCGCCTCTCGTCTTCGAGAGCCGGTCTTCCGAGATCTTTTTACTGTCTGAGGCAGTGGCACTTCAGCCACACGCCCCTTGCCTCTATTCTCCTCGCCCCTCTCAAGACTGAGACTTTCTCGAAGGGATTGGCGCAACGGAAATTGATGGCAGATAACCAATCTTGGGGCGAATCGTTTCCGGCCTCACAGAAGACTTCTTTCTTTTCTCTTTTTCTCCCCGTCCCCTTTCACTCGCCTAGTGTGCTGCTAGCGAATCTCCCGGCGCTGTTTATTCCGGGGATTTAGTCGTTTTCGGGTGGCGGAGTCCCCCACTCTCCAAGCCAACAAAAGTCACAAGTTTTCAAACTGAAAAATCGAAAGACAAAAAATTCCAATTTTTAGGATACTAAAAAATTTGAAAACCGCCTCAACCAGTTATAAAAAAGCGCCAATTTAGAGTGTTTTCAAAAACTACCGAAGGATCGATTAGGATTCTATATTTTAAAAAGAGACTCCCTAGAAACCATAGGCAGCATATGGAGAGAATTTAGCTACAGTAACTCAAAAGAGATAGAAAAGAAAGAAAGAAGGTTTCTTTATAAACTCCTTGTAAATTCTTAATAGGATAAAGCTACTGTAATTAACCATTGAAGTACCCTTCTTTCAAAAAAGTGAACCTTTTATTAAACTGTTAAAAGTGAAGAGACGAAGCGTTCCTCTTGGTTTTTCATTAATCACTTTGATTTATTTTAACCTTTAGCAGAGTATTGTAGCTTTTAATTGCCTCCTTTTTAAAACTCTCTTTTCACGTGTCCAGCTGTCATTTCTCATCTTTTCAATGAGATCCCGAAACCGTCTCTCTCTCTCTCTCCCTGGTTTTCTCTTGTTTTGCCCTTATCATTCGGCACGCGCTGCTGGCCACTGAAGGAGAAAGAAAGAAGAGATTTTTTCTATTTTTATTTCGCCATTAGATTAGAAGAATTCTCTATTTTGTGAAATAGAATGTGCATGTGTCAGTCTGTCAGGCGGGGCGGGGCTCAGCCGACCCCGCCCCTGAGCCGTTAATCGGCCGCCTGGTGCCAGCCGGCCGATCTCCCCCTCCTCTACCGTAGTCGGCTCGCACGCTCTCTCGCTCTCTCCCACTGTTTTCTCTCCAAAAAACGAACTCTGGCTCCTCAACTTATTTGTGATTTTCACACGCCTCCTGGTCTGATTCTTCTATATTTCTAACTAACTCTCCTGCTTTGTTTAGATATGTTCCCACTGCGCGTTGCAGTGGAGACGGTGCGAGCGTCGCACTGTCTCACATGTGCTCACGACGGCCATATTCTCATCGATACCTATGCTATCGTCTCCGGCAATACTGTGCTCAGCTCCTTGGTGGATACAGTCCTCTCCGCTTTGGGTCATCCTCAGCTGGCAATGCACGCTCGAGGTGAGTAACTCCTACAGACAAAGAGCGTCTTTGATGAGACCGATCACCTTTATTTTTGGGGAAAATGTTATCCTTTCTAGGCGGAGTGAAGTCGACATCATGTGATCTTGTTACACTTTTTGGAAACAGTCAGCTGCGTGTAGCGGGAGCATGAGATTTTATAGTTCGACAAATTTTGCGCGAGTATTTAAATCAAAGAGCTATCTAAAATTTATTTTAAAAGACTCGGAAATTTTTTAAAAAAAGTATCTAATAATTTCTAGGGAGTCTTTTCTGCTCTAGAAAAAAAGATAATGTCCCACTAATTTAAGAGCAATTTCTTTTCTTTTTAAATCTCATCCCGCTAAAGTGAACAATAATTGGGGGGCAAATTGCCATCTCTGCCAGGAGATTGAAAGCCCCCCGGGTTGCAAAAAAAGCTGCTGGAAGACTTTCTCTTTCTCCCCGGCGACCTTCCGCTTCCGCGGGCTTTCCCGATCAAGCCTGTGCCATTAGGGGAGCTGCTGCTGCTGGGTGTCGGATCGTGAATCTCTCTCCTCCCTCAACAGCCTATTTCTCGACTCGAAGACAACTTTCACCCTTTACCTGGAACCAGTCTCTCCTTAAGCGGGGGGCAGTTGCGCAATCGCTGTAAAATCTCGTCGGCCAGATGTGATCGGGGGGCGCGCGCGCTTTCTTCTTGTTACAAACTAAAAGGGAGACACACGAGAATGGCAAGAAGACAGGTTCAGGGATCAAGACGGGACAAGAGGGAGAGAGAGAGAGAGTTCAATTATTCTATTCTTTTTTGCAGGACTAGTCCAATTGAATAATTGGAAGCCATTGCCTTTCGAGCAGATCACCGACAATATGGATGATACCGTCCAGTCTCTATTCAAAGAAGTTTCCAGTCAAATCACACTCAGGATATTAACCAAGCCGTAAGTTTTTTTATTCAGAAATTAACGGAAGAATGAGTTTTTCAAAGCTTTCTACCAAAATTTTGAAGCTTTCCCTTAGAAAAAGGTGAAAAATCAGCCAGTTCTCTCCATTTTTCTATGAGATTAGGTCTCCTTTTTAAGTTTCTCTTTGAGCTAGCGCTTAGAATTTTTATTTGAGAAGATTTTCGCGGCGAAAAAAATTACTAGGAGGTTGCTAGGAGACCAAAAGATCTCCTTGAAAACGGTAGTTTAGAAAGTCCTTGGAAGTGTTTGACTTTTGGACTGTTGAGATAAAAAAGTGACTTTTTTGTCTGACTGAATGGACTCCATTTCTCGGATTCCTTTACCCTAATCCGGCTGCTGTACAGTGTGCACACATAAGTGACTGCTCACTCAGGTGGGAGCTAGATTCGACTTCTGTCTCCTCTCCTCTACAGAAACCGGGCAACCCGATCCGCGTATATGCGCGAACATGGCTTTGTGTTTCTATTGAGCGTCGAGGTGCGAGAATCGCACACCGGGCGAGAGGGGCACAAACACTAGACACACAGTGCGCAATCCGACCGAACGGCACTTTCACTCGGCTCGAAAGTGAGAATCTCAGGGACTTTCACTTAGAGATTACGGTAGAGTTGGGATCAAATAATATCAAGAGATCGCTTGAAGAATTTGGATTTATGTTTTTCAAATTCTCCCCGAGTCGCGTGGGTTTAATGTTCTGTTTCAAGTAAATATCACGCTGGATCTTTGCTCTGTTTAACAGTAATGTTTGATCCGATTTTAGGCGGGGAAAATCAGCCTTTTTTCGTATAATTAATCTAATAATCTTCTCCAAGACTCACTGACGTTTAAAAGTTCAAATACTCTAGACGTCTAAAGTTACTGTAATGTTTTTGAGAAATTCGTTTCCCATCAAATTTGCCACTATTTCTTCCTATTCTAGTTTGATTGCTATTTCCTCCTTACTTTCTCTCCTAACCCGGAATGGGGCAATTCCATCTCCTGTGACTAACAATCTTACACTTTCTCCAGCGATTCTTCAAAAACAAAAAGCGCTTTCAGTCCTCAATCAGGCGTGTAACTGTTCCGGTTTCCGGGGAGAGAGGGAAAATCACCACAACCATCTCTTATATTAGCATAATCCGGGGGGCTAGAGCTCTCCCTCTCCGTCAACATATAGTCCTCGCTCAGAGTCGCTTTGGGTACAGAAAGATTTGTCGCTATCAGCGAAGCGTGGAAGCGTCTCTCGAGATTTGATTAAGCGAAGGTCAACGTGCTTGTTTGGGCTAGAAAAGAAGTCGCTTGCGCGAGACAAGAAGGGACGACTGTCAGCTGATCAAAGACACAATAGAATTAGATGTTTTCTCAGTCTTACACAATGAGGGGAGCCAATGGGTAAACTCGACTTTTCTGACTTTATCTGCGAAATTCAGGGATAAAAGCTGTGCTGTTCCAGAGAGAGATTCTGAAGAACCCTTAACATTCTTTCCTATCGTGTACAGTGTGCGAGAGACCAAACGCATTGAGCACCTTGTAAGAGCCACCCCAACACAGCGTAAATATGGCTGTTTGCCTATCCACGCGATCCGCAATCCGCCCTCGGCCATATCGGCTTTTATTACCGTCTTGATAACAGCTAGGCCGACAGTGTACAGAACGGATAAAGGGGGGAAGACGCCGAGACTCGGGGAGCTCAGGGGGGGAAAGAGCTTATCGATCGAATTTGGAAATTATATTTTCAGAACAACATCGGATTCAGCCTCAGCCCAGTGCATAACTGATTTGAAGCAGCGGCTCCTCAAAACGGCTGTTTCTAAAACTCCTCAGATATTGAATACTATCGATAATCAGCAAATCAAGGTAAGGTTTTACTCGCCCCTGGGGACCGACCGGAATCGAATAAAAATTCCTGAGATTCCTATCAATTATAGATCTAAAAATATCCTAACCCCTGGTAGCTTCAAGGTCGACCAAAAACTGAAACATTTGTGGTCTCTCGCAACGGGAGACGACAAATCCCATTCTTGAGCTAGAGAAAACCATCTTAAATCTAATTTTAGGAGCTCATATCTCAAATCGTGACGGGAGATGAGCCAACTATGCTCAACCACGAGCAGATTAATGCCATCAACGACTGGCTGGAGAGTCTCGATCAGGCTGAGGAACGTCGCAGGTTAGAACATCTTCTTTACCTCTCTCGAATACTGTAATCGGGATAAGCTTTTGGTCGGGAGTGGCGGAGGGAGTATAGATTTCGGTGAGACTTAGACTCGACGGCTTGAGCGGAGGGGAAAGCTAATCCACTATTGGCTCTCGCTGAAGTTAATCTGTCGGGCGGAAGAAGAGAAATGCGAGGAGGAAATGCTAGAAGAAAGTTTCTACAAGAAGAGGGGAATGGGTAATTACCGTAGGAGGCACAACAATTTCCTGGAGGAGGGGATTCTCTCTTTCTCGATGGCAGCCAATCAACAGGACCGATCTCGGCTGTCCTCATCAAGGGATCGGGCAGAGGAAATTGCCAACCCTTTTTGGATTACACAGCCTCTCACTCTCTCTCATTCTTGCGCTCTCTTTCGATTCGAAGAAAGACTTTCATTGTTACGAAAATCTCGAGAGAGAGACTGGTTTTGGGAGGCAGGGACATGCCCTTGTTGGAGAGTCTCGATTGGTGGTCGCCGAGACGGTTCCACTCTCGAGATTTGGCTGAAGGGTCAAAGGCAGAGAGAAAGCCAGTGGCAAAAACAGCAAAACTAGATGGCATCAATTGCTTTCTCGACGATTGGGGGGACTTTCAAATAAATTCTTTGGCAAATTCTTCCACCGCGGGTTCAAAAGGAAGTCAAAAAATTTTAATTTTCGCGTGGATCACCTCTGGGTTACTGTGTTGCAATATTTTAGATTAATCATCATTTATTTTTGAAAAAATCGATATTTTCTGATTAAAATTAACTCAAAAATTGATTTCCGATTTTATTTTTATCCTAAAATTTCTCCAAAATACAAAGAAATTGAGAGCTTTCCTGTCCCTCTGGAACCAAGAAGACCAGCTTTGTTCCTAATTTTCTCTCTAGAAATTTGACCCTTCCGTTCCAAAAAGTTTCCAAGATGTCTTAGCGGCGCGACAAAGGCTCCGACATGTGATGTAAAGACTCTTAAAAGCCGAAAGGTCTTTGATTTCTCTAAATTGTAATACCATGCCTGGTTACACCCTCTCTATCAAACAAATTATAGTGCTTTCTGAAAAATCCCTCTCCCGCCCCCACCTCAACATAAAAAACTCGTTCTTCTGGGCTTTCTTTTGATCGACCTCTCTCTCTGCCATTGGGAATTGATCGTCGGGCAAGAGATCTCGTGGCAGGGGGCTTTGTTGGGTTCTCTCTCTCTCTCTTTCTCCATAAAAGCTGTTTTCGAGGTCGCTGTAAACCCAAAAGGGCTTGGCCGGGGGTTGGCTAAGAGAGAGAGAGAAAGAAAAGTCGACAAAAGGATATCGATCGAAGAGACCTGCTAGGACCAACAATGTTTTGTTATGATCCTGAATTGGGCAGCGGGATCTGAGTCACCAACCGACACGATGCCTTCTTTCGCAGCTCTGAGTGATACATCGGCCTTCAAAAAGGAATAAAATAGCCTCGTCTAAGCCTAATGCCCTCTCAAAGAAGAAAGGAAAGACCTGGGAAGGGTGGAAGTTCTCTAAAAAAATCATAGAAAATTAGAATAATCTCTAAAAAAAATTAAGAGTGAAAAGTCAATTCAAAAGTGTTTTGTTTCAGCCCTCAGTCTCAAGTCCGCTTCAATCCTCTCTTCGAAGCGCCCAAACTCGACAAATGGTTCAAGCAGGACTCCAATCCAAACAGACAAAAGCTCCTCCAATACATGAATGTTCTCAATACTTCAACTTTTCGCAAGAATAATCCAAAAATCACTTATTCGCAGGTACTCCCGTTTTTAGGTTTTTCCCTCTTTAACCAATAATTTTAGATCTGCAATTGGTTCCAGAACCAAAGAGCCAGTCACAGACGACCAGCTCTGACTGCTCAGCAATCTGCTCTGAATCAGGTAAACTTCTTTGATGTGAGTAGCCTAGTTTCTTGCCTTTTTTTGGTATAAAATTGCCATAAAAAATTGGACTTTTTCAGCTCCAGTCTGTACTTCCAACTATGGTGGCTGATTATCGGCCAAAGATTGACTTCAACAATTTGATTGAAAGCTGCACAAAGCTAGCTAATGGAGATGTGAGTGTAAGTCAATTTACAATACTTTTCGCTCGCTTCTAATCGCTTCTTTCTGGCAGATTTTTTAAAAACAAAATACTACTGTATTCCAACTCCCGATTTCAGGATATCAGAGTGGATGGAGGATCAGACTCTCCCTCTCCAGGAGACGACGAGGTTCACAGCAACAGCGATGGCGCAAATGACCTCCTATTATTTAAACAGGTAAGAGAGAGAGAGGCCGTCGAAGCAATCCCGCCAAATCTTTTTGGCGGGAAGATTGACCTTGGGTGGCGGTGGATTTCACCCGATCACTATCTGCGACCTTGCTGCCAGCCGTAGATTTGAACAAAAGCCACAGAGTGAATCGAAATAATGACTGGTTTTTAGGAGTCGACCGCCTCGTCGCCCGATTTGCCGTTGAGCCAAGTGACAGGCCCTGTTTCAATGGCCTCCAGCTCTCCGAGACATCTGCCGCAAGATCTGAGTCTTACTCTTTCAAATGGATTGAATTCCAGCCTCGGAGCTCAATGTAGGGCACTTTTGTTCGATGAAAACAAGAACAACGTAGCTCGGTCGAGATTGATGTTCGACCCGTTGACAGAGCTGCCGATTTTGGAACGCTGGTTCGAGGAGAATCCACACCCAACTTGGATGCAAATCGACCAATATACTCAGATGTTGAACAGCTGTCCTTACAGGGAAAATTACCCTCATATCAGCCAGCACAATGTCAAGGTTTGTTTACTGTATCTTCAAGTTTTTTAGCGCCCAAGAGATTAGAAAAAAATCAAATTTCTACGAGATTATTACCTCCTGACTGGAGACTAAATCATTCGCTGCGATCAAATTATTCCGCAGGGCAAGGACCTAGACTTTTCCTTGTATAAATTAGTCCAAGACAGGTGCAAATAATAATAAATAATAGTACATGCGCATATGAACAATTGCAACCTAATTCCTTGTTATTTTCAGATTTGGTTCAAGAATCGCCGTGCCAAATGCAAGCGAATGCAGACAGGAATGCAAGAGAAGTTGGAGAAGCTCTTCACCTGAGCTTTCAACTGGAAAAAAACTACCTTCAAAAGTCGAAATCTCAAAAACTTTCCATAATAATTCCATCCTTTATTGTTCCTTTTTTTCCAACTCTTCGTAGCAAAATATCCTCCATCCGGGTTCTCGTCGTTCTTCTCTCCCCGAGTTTACAGTTTACAGTGCCTTGTATTTTACCCGCTCGCTTCCAACAATATAATTCTAGTCCCCAAGCTCTTACCACCGCTCATCGCCGGGTGGATGTGGTCTCCTTCCTGCAGCTTTCCTCTCCTGGCTTTCGTGTCTCTTCTCTAGTACAGTCTATATCATCGTTCCCATTAATCCTCCCCCGCTTAATATTGTATATCTCCATGATTCTTGTTGACCATTCATTGTGTAGAAAAGAACTAAAATTCTCTCTCTTGCCACCCTATTATTGAAAAATAGAGAAGTCAAATAATAAAAGTTGCATCAAAGTCGACTTGTTTATATTGAAACAATCAGGCGGAGCAGAGAGATAGTTTATCCGAAAAGAGAGAGAGATCAAGCCCCCTGTGTGTTTATTTACAATTGAAGGCAGCACGGCTTGTTATCGATACCCCCCAGAAATCCTGAGCGTTTATGGGATTGCGGCAAAATAACCGGGGACTACAATTCGTGGCTATAAGACACAAAATTTCTACCTGATTTTGGGCTAAAGGTTGTGGGAATGGTTTGTCCTACTTCCTCTAGCTGAGGAGACTATAATAGAGCTTTGCATATCGGAAACCTTGGTCAGTTTCTTCGTTCTAAATAGGTTTCTCAGCCTATATCTAATGTTGGAATTAAAGGTGAACAAAACGATTGGATGAATGCTGGACAGGAGGAGACTAACCCAATTTCCTATTATATTCACAATAAAACTGCCTTCTCCGCTGACTGGAATGTTTGGAATTAGGAGGAAGACTATATTTTGAACTTCTATGAAGGAGCAGATGACGAAACTCTAGAAAGTATTTATGAATTGAGAAAAAAGAGAGGCTACCTGGGCTAAGAGACTGAATTCTGTTTTCCATTTTTTCCGGTCGGCATCCAGCTCGACATTGGTAGACATTCGGCGTTGGATCTTCCCATGCTCTATTTCATAGGTTGTGTTGAATTTAATATAGATGATCATAAGCACATAGAAGACAAACATAATTACTGGAAGATAGCTCGAACAGATACCAAAAAACTAAAAAAATAGATTGCTATCTACTGGATACTTACCCTTCTTGTAAAAGATCCAGGAAAAGGTGTACCATTTCCCAATGGACAGACATGATGATAATAAAATCCCGTCTCACTAAAGGACTTATAACAAGCGAAGATGTTATGCAAAATGACCATACCGATAACAAAAAGCCACATTGAGCCAATCGTCCTGGATTTTGAACTTTCATCCTTTTTAAAAAATAACTCTTACACGTAGAGACCCGGCCTTTGAAACATAGTCTGATTAACTCTCGGTAAAATAAACACAGTGAAGCGATTAATTGACATCAAAAAGCTGAAGAAAAGCGTCCCATTATAGACGACGGTATCAATGAAGCAAGGAATGTAAAGTATAAGCGAGTTACCATAAATCTAAAGAGACTTTTAATAATCATAAAAACAAAGAAATTACTTGAGAACCGGTGAAGGTTATTGGAATTGGGACTATCCATTCCATTGTATGTGTGAAGACATCGCAAATAATCAATTGCCAAGCAATTGTATAAAAGGCATTCCGTTGAAAATAGCTTTTACTCTGAAAATAACAAAAAAATTAAACGAAATTCAAGCTGATCTCACCTTAATAAATACAGTAATCAGGAGGATGTTCAAGGAAAGACCGCAAAAACTCAAAACTCCATAGGAAATGGCCCCAAAGAGACGAATTGGAACGGTCGCCACGGTGACATTACTCATCTTTGCTCTTCGAGGGGAAGGCTAATTTGACTAGTCAGTGGGGATGGGAAAATCGAGAGAATTTAAATCTTGAAATAGACGCGATCAAGCACGTGGCGACTGGCGTCGTCAGCTCCTAATATGGTGAATTAATCTAGTTCCGCGAAGACAGTTGTAAAAATGGCGAGTTGATTGCAATTTTTCTATCAATTACTTCCAGTCCAAGTGCAACAAATTATGTCATAGATTAAGCAGCTCAAAAATCTTGTCAGCTTGTTCAAACTAGAAATAAAAAAAGGCGAATAGTTAGCTAATTATTTTTAGACAAAACTTTATTTTATTTTTGAAAGAGACTAGATAAGACTTGAATGATCTTTATTTTTATAAAAAAAAGCTTCTAATCCTTAACTAACAGCTGGGAATAGGAAGGAGGTGAAACTTCATCCTCTTGGATTAGTGTCGAATAGCGAGGAGGACTTTCAAATTGAGTGGCTGTGAGAGTGTTGCCTTCTTCTAAATATCGAGTCACCAAATCGAAGCGCAACTGACGAATCTTTTCAACATCTTGTACCCAAACTACAATATAATAGTAGTGCATGTACATGGAGTAAAAGCTTTCCAATACGAGAAAGATTATTGAATAAATTTCCAGAAAACAGCTTGGTTCAGGCGATTTGGTAATTGAGATGATGAGAAAGAGAGCAATCAATGGGAAGTAGAGAACGGTAAGCAAAACTCCGACAAACGTCATCATTCCATAGTCGATTAATTTTACCGAATGGAAATACCCGCTCAATTCTTCTCGTTCCTGAGTCCTATCGTTTGTAGTAATCTTCCAGCCGATGTGAGCCAAAATTAGCATGCCAGACATAACTCCCAGGATAATGAAACTCGTTTCTAAAAGGCTTTTATCCTCTCCTTCCTTCAACCAGATTCGATCAACGAAAACCAAACTCAAAAGGATGTAATTCACAATCAAGAAGAACCAAAAAAGAGCTATGTGGCTCCATTGAGAGTAAGTGGAAGTTAGAATTCGATTCAAGAAGTCAAAGACTCGGCCTTTGAAGGGGAATAGCTTGGGAGGCTGCATTTCTTCGCTTTCTTCCATTAACTCTTCTATTTCGTCGCTTTGACTGCTTTCGTCCGTTTTAGTTTCCACAATTTCTATGTTTGCTTCCTCTTTCGGCTTATCACCTTGCACATTTTCTCGAACTTCTTGCATTTATAACCGCTTTTGGAGAAGGTAGAACTTCAAATAAATTATTTGGATTAAAAATAGGATTATTTTCCACAAAAAAGGCTCGACTTATCTATAGTTTTAATTTTCCTGTCGTTTTTAAGGCAGCGCAGTGTTAGATTTTCCATCGTTTGAGGCACGCGAGTGTTAGTGGGAAAATGAAATTCCTGTCGCTTCAAAATTGTGACAAAGTGCCACCTGCTACTCGCATCCCCACTCAGGGGTCAAAGAAAAATGATTATCTCTGTCTTGGTCAGCTGTGCCCGACGAAGTGGCCGCTGCCACTTAGAAAATATTGTGTAACGTGATGCTCTCTCAATGCCTCACACTTTCCCAAGGCTTCCAGGAACTATTTTTTCAGGAAGAAGATGGCGGAAGAAAGCGAGCGCTGCCCCCAGGTAAACTAATCGAGCTGGCAGACGAATTCTATGAGAATTTGAAGTGTCTCCGCGCGCATTTTAGCAAACAGTTTCCGGCCCTTGGGTGACGGTCCACGAGCCACGGCTCTTTTTGCCTCTGCCCTCAAAATGTTCGGAAGGAATGTCCACTTTCGTCCACATCCATGTTCAAGGGCTGAGAGGATAAACATAGATTTTCCACTTCTAGGTGGGGGCCACACTCTCACAGACGCCTTGTTTATTACCCTAGCATCTGGGTTTACTCCACGGGGTGATCAAAAACTAATGGCTACTCATCTTACTCACTCAACAGCCCCCTCAAAAAAGTAATGGTTTTACTTCTCAGTTACCGTAATCCAAAGGCATTAAGGCTTCTCTTTCTTTTTTAATCAAGCTCCATCAAATTATAGTAGCCTCATGCCTTTTATTTGGACTTTTATTTCGAAGTAAATATAGTAATCTTTACTAGAACGGCTAGTCGCTTGGATCCGAGAGGAACTCCCCCTTCCCATGAGCGTTTGTTCTCGTTTTTCTTTCTTCTGCCAGCCTCTTCCCACCTTTAGTTTTTTTCTCCAGCACCTGTTGTCAATCCAGTCCTCAGCTTGTTCTTTTCTTTCTCCCAATAGAAGACAGAGATGTCCCAAGTCTCAATTTTCAAAAACACCTGTCATTTTGTCTCAATCTATTGGCTATTAATCTATCAGCTCGGTCAAGTGATTTCTGCAGCAAACAAAGAGATCCTTCGGGAGCTGGGAAAGGATTTTCAAATTTTCCAGTTCAATTGACCCCCAGATTGAGATCAGAGAGAGAGGTTCATGAGATTTCGCGGGTAGATTACTAACCGGATATTTTCTGCCTGTCTCTTTCCTTTATTCATCTTTTCATTTCTTTTTTATGGGTTCTTTCCAGATAAATCTTACAGTAATCCCTACTTGAATTATGCTTCTTTTTACTCTGTCAGACCTCCTAGATTCTCTAAAAAAAATGTGCCAGTGTTCGAGATTTCTCGGCTGCTGGAATTTTATGAGACTTTGCTTTATTCGATGATAGTTTTCCTTGGCCCTTCACTCTTATGTCAGTTTTTCAACACGTCACTTCCTAGAAGAGAGCATGACGAGTCGCGAGTGTCGCTCCAACAGCTGTTCTACGATGGCCGTCCCGCAAACTAGCAGTCAAATAATTACCCAAACTTTACTCTCTTTTTATCCTTTCTTTGGCTTTGATTCAGGAAATGGGTGCGACAGAAAATAAGCGATTTATCTTTGCTTTGCGCTGTAAAAGTCGCCACAACTGACAGGCGAAAATAAGCAGTAAACTCATCGATCGCTTTTCCATCTCTCTTTTCTCTTTTTTTTTCGCTTTTAAAGATTATGTTCAGGATGGAGGCAGTCGAAGCCATCGGGAGGAAGTTGGAGCTTGGTATTTTTCGAACAAAGTGAGCTTTTCCCTTCAAAACTTTTAAAGAGATTGACGCCAGATGGAATTGTGAAGCAATAGATTTTGTAGCGAACAGAGATCAGAGCTTTAAACTTTTTTGAAAGGCAAAAGTTTGTAAAAATTGAACGCTTAGGGTCAGGTTTCTGCAGAAAGGAGAGAAGAAACTACGCAAAAAGAACAGATGTTGATTTTTGAGGGAGAGTTGGAACTTCTAAAGATAATTTTTACCTTCTTGCTTTTTTGTTAGTTTAAAATCCAAAAAAATTTACCAACAAAATAAAGATACTGACTTTTCTAGGGTATATGAGACTTTTTTTGAGAAAAAGATGGCTTGTTTCAGGTATTTATGTGCCTATTATCAGCCAAACAGGTAAAAAATACTGTAAATTTTTGGTTCGCCTTTGGTTCTTAGAGTATAAAAATATATCTTTTCTGGTCAAATTGCTTTCAGGAAACCTATAACCAATGAAGAGACTCCAGCGAAAGATAAATCTGAGAAAAAGAAGTCAGCCTCTCCAACGAAATCCCATCGCGAATCCGCCAGGTAAGTATCTTATTTCTTCTCTTTCTCCGTAAAAATTCAACGACATCTGTCACCAGTGGTCATTTCTCGTATATTTTTGTCGCGCTGCTGGACGAACCGCACGTGTGGCCATCGCGTACGCACTGTTTTTATGAGCCAGATGCTTCAATCTAACCAAGACATTGATTGACCACCCGAGAACATGACTGTTCCTCACTTCTTTAATTTTTCTTTTCAGTCCGGTCAAGTCTACAGAGGGACATACTCAGAGGCTATTGGTTAAGAGCAAGGAGAAACAGTGCTTCGCCGAGGCAAAGGTCGAAAAGAGGACAGTGTGAGTCTTTTTAAAATGTTGAAGGGTTGAGTTGGGTCCACCAGGATATTCAGGCTATAGTATTAGACTAGTTGAAGCAACAAATAGGCATTTTGCGTCCATTTCTTTCAAAAAGAACTTGCAGTAACTCTCATTGAGAGGAAAATGATTAACATTTATTGACAAAAACGTAAGAAATGGAGCCCTTTGGTAGAAAAAGCCCAAGAAGATCTGGGAGTAAAGTATTCAATATAAATATTCTATACGGCTTTATAAAAGCTATTATAATGAGACTATCACAGATTGGGTAAAGGCTAAAACAGTTGATGAGAATAACCCATGCACTGTTTTTGTTCTCAAACGCAGAAGCGGGAAAAAATACTGAGAAGAACATAGTCGTTGAAGGGAAGGCCATCAACAGAGCTGATACTGTCGCCTGGATCAAGAACATATATGTCAAGCTCTTTTGTTGTTTTATTCGTTCATATGAGTAATTATTCGATTTACGGATAATTCCCAACGCTATGAACGATATCACATAGACGTAATCACAAAAACCCAAACGCTGATTATTGCTACAATATCTGAAGGGCTCTTTTTTAGGGGGAGGTTCTCTTACCCCAAAGAATGAACCAAATATTGTCCAAATCTAGGAAAATATATTGGCTATTGAGGTTGATTCCTTTAATTGAGAAACCATGCTTAGTCGCGTAGGCCATAATAGTCTAAATTTGTTGGTTTTATTTCTAAGAGATTATGAGATTACGGTAGGATTTCCAGCTATTTTTGAATAGAAATGAGAAGCTAAGCCCAAAAATGAGCAAATTATCGCTAAATCCATGATAATTGCCCTAAAGTTGGACACATTTTATCAGCAGAAGTAAGCTCATACGATAGATTCAGTCGTCTAAAAGCTGCCTTACTACTATTTTGGAGAATAGCCAATCGGACGGTAGATAATTGAGTGATCGAGATAAGTCCCATCATCCATGTTAGCATTGTGCTAAGTAGCTGTACCGATTTCATAATATTTTAAAAACAAAAAAAATTACCGCAACATGGCTTGTAACAGTTCCGAAGATTGATAACAATCCATCGATTTGGAACAAAGGAAGAGGTAGATGCGATTCGGACATCATTCCCCAAGCCAGAGGTTGATGAAAGCCCAGTCGAAAAGCTAAAACTTTAACTTTTTAAGGCTAGCTGAATTTCATCTTTCAATTATTTTTAGATCCTCCTTTTGAGACTTTGAACTGTGCAAAAGAGCTCATCGACCTTGTACAATTTCCGTTCTCAAAATTAGAGATCTTGCTTTTTGATATTGCCGACTTTCTCTACAAGAATTGAGGAAAAATCGTATCTAATATTGACTTGAAAAGTTCTTCGAAATAACTTTTGCAGCCTAGAAAAGTGAAGACAAGGGGGTTCTTTTTTGCTTGAGTAATAATCAAATTACCAACTTTTTTATTGGCTGACCTTTTATCCAAGGTTAATTAATCAGAAAATTGTTTTGAATGTGGAAAAATCACAGGGAAACTCTCTTCTCTTTTGATGGGAATACAGTAGCTTGAGAATTATATGACTCACAGTGATGGCTTGATTTGATGCAGCCTAGGTGGAGACTTTTTCACAACGACGAAGACCATAATCGGTGAGAGAATATTAGAACATATATCCATTAGGTAGACAAACAAATTAGAATAGATTCCATCCGACATTTAGTTTAATCTTTGAAATTATTAGTAGATTCTTGACTTTTTATTTACGCTCAAATAGTCTTAGTTCAAAAGTTATTTTCGAGAACATTGTGACATCGACAAAAGAGATACGGTCTATCGAAACGAGAAGATGTTGATTGCTCTCGCGTTTGAAAGAGAAATTTTTGGGAAATCTTATTTTCCTGAGAAGTGGGTGGTGAAACGCAGGTCATAATGAGCGGCTATTGACGTCTCTTCCTTTGCTTTATGTTCTCTGCTTCGTGTTCTCTGTACTGAGAAGATCAAATTAGCAATATTTATTATTAAATCAAGTGGATCGTGAGGTCGAGGGGAGTTACTGTAGATGTGATGTTGGTCTTCTAACAAGTTGCCAGGGCTTCTCCCGCTCCAGAACGAGCTTCATCTAAAATAGACATCGTTGGAATCGATTTTTAGTGTCAATTTCATCTAGAAGATCTACTCACCGTCCAATTCAGCCTGCCAATATCCTCTGGGTACTTGATATGATTCGTCTGCAGCATTTAACAGAAGGTCTTCTTGCTCTTCCTCAAGTTCTTCTTGTTTCTCAAATTGTTTGCTTTCACTTTTGCTATAGATTTGACTCAATTTGCGAGAAATGAATAGGAATATGACGATATAGACGAAGCTGCAGAAGAGCTCCTTCCAAGAGAAGATAGAAGTCTTCTTGAAAGTCTCAGCCAAAAAATCGAGAACTTCAAATGGCTTGGAGGACATTTTTAAGAAAGAAGGCAGATGGAAAAGGGAGGAGTTCCTCACGTGCGGAAAGAATCGCTCCGCTTATTTTTCAAAGAAAATCATTTCAACTAGAAGCGTGAAAAATGAGAGCACAGACGAAAATTATCTAGGAAGTTGGCTTCTTTTAGCTACAAAATCATCTGATCGGTTCCTTCTTTTGAAATGCCATTATGTTAGTTTTATCGAGCAATCAAAATAGTAACAGAGTTCGATTTCTTTACTCTCCTTGTCAATCCTCTGAAGCTACAAACCTCCTGCAAAAATCGTCTATAAGGGGAAATAAAGAAAAAGGTAGTCAAGCTGTCGATGATAGGCAATACACTAAAACAACTGGTAAACAAAAGCCAGCCGAATTCCTTTTGCTCTCCGGAGTTGGAAACCAAAGTGCCGAGCATAAAAAATCCTGGAATAATTGAAACAATGACGGGGACTGTCGCCTAAAAGATTAATTATTAAAAAAACAGGCATAACACCTGGACTATTAGCATGTAGTTGAGATTTCGATGTTGGCGAGCTCTCTCTTGAGAATATCTGATTTTAACGGTGATTTTCCAATGCGTCACCAAAGAAATTGCATAGACATAAGTTACAAATAAAACAAGGCAGAATGTTGAACCAATTGCCCAAAATTTAAACCAAAAATTATCAAGATCGATAAAAACGTGAAAAGGGCTCTCCAAATCCACGCCATCAATAGAAATCGAATTTCTAATTGAATATTCCAAAATTGTCTGCAAAAAGCTTTATTCTAATCGCTTTTTTGAGCATACAAACCGATGAATTTCCAGCTATTTTATCGTAATAATAGCAAATAGAGGAACAAAGGCCAATAGGCCCACCTATTTGCATCATCACTGCTCTAAAAGTTTATTTTTAACCCAGGGATATTGCAAATTTTTAAAAATAAGATAACCAGGAAGGTTAGTAAGAGCAGTTTTATAGGCAAAATTAGTCAATTATTATCGGCCCTAGCCAGAGTTCTGAAAGCCCGGTCCTTGAGAACCCTGGCCCTAGTTAAATTAAAACCTACGCTATATTCCCATTCTTAAAGACTAAAAGTGAAGCATTTTGAAGAATTGCAAAACGAACTGTTGATAATTGAGCTATAGATACTAGACTCATCACCCAAGCGGTCAGCGTAAAGCTTAGCTAGAAATATAATTTTTAATTGTTGACATTTTTGCTCTTATTCTTACTGACAAATGACCGGTATATTTCCCAAAAATTCGCATAAAACCATGAATTTCGAATAAAGGAAGTGGAAGTCGAGATTCTAGGTCAATTCCCAAGCTGAATAAAACACTGAATATGAAATCGTAGACCTAAAATTGTATGTCTTTTATCTGGTAGCTAGATTACGGTGATGCACATCAGATAATATTTGATTCTTTTCATTATAATCGGCGATTTGAAGGCAATCGTATAGAATAGAAGAAGTGAAAGGATAACTGATAAAACGCCCATCAAATTGAGGAAAATATTCTGAAACCTTGGTTGAGCCATTAATTTTGCTGGTGGCTTTAAAAATAAATTCATTCATTGAACTTTTGTTACACCTGGCCTCTTTGAATATTCAACTGTGAGGTACAAAAATGAACTTTGAGAGCATACTTCCAAATGTTAGAATGAACAATACATTTTGCTTTGGCTGAGTTCCAAGATGAACGCCTCAAGCTTTCTCTTTTAGATACAGTAGTCGTCAAAATATTCAAAATCAGAGTCGATTAGATGATTGATGACGGTTCTGCGCTAGATCCGGGTTCAAAAAATTATTACAATTTCTTCTCAGCTGCTTGATGGCTGATTACCTGAATTCCCTGGGGAATTTGGCTGCTTACGATTTGGTCTTCAGATAATCGGAATACTCGATCTGTTGCGCCTTACTCATCAGCCTGGGAGGAGCGAGCGTTTTCCCCCAACTGTGTCGAGGTCGTTTTAGCCCTCACTTGGCAGCCCCCCTGGCTAACTGTCTTTGTGCCTCTCCGTCTCAATTTTCTTTCTGCAAGAACTGGAAGGAACTCCCCGAGAAATGACAGACGTTTCTTTTTCCGTTGAGGGCAAAAGGGCAATTACTACACTGGCGAGCATTTTTTCGGGCGACTGATGTGTTCTTTCCTCGGGCGGGTGTATCAATCACGAACGAGTGGCTCTCCCCTAGCTGGGACTCTCTATCTTTCTCGTGTTCGTCTAAGAGATCGAGAGAGGGAAAATGCCGCCGGCGGTTCAAGTCATCTTTCGACATTTTCAGCTCATTCACTTCAGGTCGGTTTGAGCTAAAGTCTTGTAGAGAAAACCAAGGGGAACTAACTTTTTCTTAGATTACAGTAGTCTAAACAATCCAATTTATGGTTAGAAAATGTGTTTTAGATTTTATCTTTTTGTAATTTTTGCCTCTCGTGACTTCTCGAATTGCAAAGTTCGCGAAAACTAAGAGTTCATGGAGGTATGAGTTACAGCCAGAGGTCAAGAGGAAGATCTAAGGGACAATTTCTAGAATTCCACTTTCCAATAAAATTTTATTCAACACATTTCCCTCCAAAAGATCGAAGTTCTCCCCCATGAGAGGCATCTTGTGCCATAATAACCTTCACCTTGACTATTCCTCTCGTCTTCTCGTTCGAAAGGCAACACTTTTGCATCCAAAAAAGTTCTAAATCATGGTCTATTGTGGGTGGCCGCGCGGTGTAAAAGAGACGTTTTCTCCTATCTTTGCCTCGTAAACCGTCTTCCCAAAAGCTTTGTTTGTCCTGTGCAAAGCGGGTTAATCCCTCGAGAAGGCTCGCCATAGCATAATCAGTCAATTAGACGGGCCGGACTCCTCTCCCTATGCTAATTTCGAGTCGCAACTGTCGACAAATGGTAGTCGTCAGAAAGCAGCAGCGTTCCAAGTGAGTGGGGGATTCTCTGTGTTATTTTGGTGGTAGAGGTGGAGTCGAATTCAATTGTGTCTTTCCTCTAATTGGGAACTAAAGCACTTACGGGATCTTTCCCTTGCGGCGCTTGTGGTCATTCTCTTTGATAAAACTTCCTCCAAGCGAGAATTTTATAATTTTCCGTAGTGAATCCCTGACCAGAGAGAGAACCAGTCATTCCAACTAGCTTTCCCCCACTTTTTGCTAGCGAGATCCAATTTGAATCCATGCCTATCTCCCCCTCATCCTCAAGGTTTGTTCCCATTTCTTTCGCAAACGTCTTCTCATCTAATGGCCTTAATTTTCAGTGCAAGAGAAGCTGCTCACAAGACAGTGTGTCTCCCTTCTTCGTCTCGGTTCGAGAAGGTCAGCCTAAGTCTTAAAGCAGCACCGCCAATAACAAGAACCGCCAGCAGTGGGCCAGCTACAAAGAGTCGCGAGGTAAGTCTGCCAATTTTTCATTCCAGGCGGCGGACAAACTTTTTACAGCAAAAATCTTGCACTTTTGGAATGGGGTGCTTGCAAGGAATGGCAGATCTAGGGATCCTATTTTCTCCTGCAGCTGGGAGAGTTGATTACCTTTTCTTAGGGAGAATCCTATTTTTCGAGACCACCCAGCAACCTTTTTTCCTACCTAGGAGGGCAAGTCTTGGGAGCCAATTGGCCAATTACCTCTAGTACGGAGGGGAAAAGACTTCAAGAATCCATAAATTCTGACTCTTTTTAGCAAATTTAGCAGACTTTAGCCCCTCTGTATTTGCAACCCATAGCCTTCAACCATTGGATCATTTAGTATGGTACAATTATTAGGATTAGGCAAACTGCCCTCCACCCCCCACTTTATGCTAATTCATCCTGTCTGTTCCACTAATTCCCATTCGAACCCAATAAACATCCCTCCCTCACTTAATTCCTGCCCTCAGGCCGGCAATAATATCACGCTACAATTTACATCGAAATTAGGCCTGATCCTTCTCGATCCCTCTCTCTTCCACTCTCTCCTCACGCGGCCAGCCGTCCGTAAACTGACCAGTTTATTATTATGCAGATGGCATTATTTGCCGGCAGGAGAGAGAGAATTTAGCGGAGAAAAACTGGGAAGAGAAGAGGATATCTGATGACCTTCGACGTAAAGTCGAATTGAGGGCACAGTTACTGGGAGTTCCGGCCATTGAGCTTTTTTATCAGTCTATTTACTAGAGAACGTTGGCTAATTAGCATGCAATGCGTCCAGATCATTTTGATATCTTCCCAGGGAGGGGCCTTGTTAGAAAACCGACTATAAATTATTCCTTTGAGTCTTCTTTCGTTAGGAAATGAGACGAAAAAAAGCGAGGAGCTCTCTTATAGTCTAGGTTATCTTGCACCTGCGTTTTCGGCGTTTTTAAACTATTTTTGCAAGGTTCTACAGCCTTTGTGAGACGAATTCGTTGCTTGAAGAGTCCAGCTGTGACCTCACTCTCTCTCTCTCATTCTCAAGGTGTTCCTGTTTGTACAGGTTTTTGTCTCTTTTGACTCCTTATCAGTACTTATTGCAGACCAAGCCCCTTCTTTTAGTGGTCTTTTGAAGGATCGTTTTATTTTTAACGCTGTACGAGGCGGTTGCCCTCACTTCTGGGGAGAAACGAGGTGCTATACTTCACTTTTTGCAATCACTTGACCTTTGTTTGTCCTTCACAGCGGCAGTCCTCGTTTGAACTCGAGAATCTGCTCGTAATCCTGTACCCGAAAATGGCATACTTTGTTCAGTCAAAAAAGGCTTTTCCAGTTGGATCCCTCCCGCTGGGTGGACACTGTCATTGGCTGGGCTTGTTAGGATTAGTGACGGGTTTGTCTCCCTCTCTTTCCTGTTGGCTAATTCGAAAAAGTCGAATTGTTATTTGATCCAATTATTTCAAATTATATTCTTCTCCTGTCTCCTATTAGGGCTACCAGAAGCATAAAACTACGATTCTTTCTATTTTCTCAGGCAAGCCGTTACCGTAATCCTCTCACTTTTTCTGATTTTGCCAAGGACTAGGACCATTTTTAATCCTAATCTAGTCTTGGGGCTACTGTAGTTTGATTTTTTAAATCTCTTTCTTGCAAAAATGATAGAGCTCCATCTCTGATCGTGTAGTACAACCCCCTCTCGGCGATAATTAGAGGTGACGTAAACTGAAATGTAGTGAGACAGTTCCTATTTGCTGCTTGTTTTCTCGTCGTTCTTCAGCCAGCCCTCCCAAATATGTTGTTGCCCTCTTCTTCTTTCTCAGGGGATAAAAACCTGAATGAGGATATCCTTTTTCGCAGCGAGATCTCCCGCTGTTTTTGGCGGAATAGGGGCCATATTTTAAGGCGTGTCTTTTTGCCTCCAGAGCGTAACCCCTATCTGAATCAAGTCGATATTCCTTCTCTTTCTCTCTCTTCCTTAACAAATTTGCTTAAAAGTGCAGCAGAAGTCCTAGAAGCTCAACAAGACTCAAAGCACTGCTTCTTTTTGTATAACTTGACCTCCCGAGTGTTAGCAAACTACAACTAGGTAATCCTCAAGAATGTGGGAAAACAAGGATTTTTCTTTGTATATGAAGCACCTGGCTATTCGTTTATCTAAGCTTTTTATCCAAAGAGACTTTGAGAAAAATAGGCTTGGAGAAATGTATTCATGCTGTCCACTCCCAGGCAAACAGCTTTTGTTGATACTGTTCTCTCCCCACAGCAGACCCTATGACCAAACAAGCTCAGAAGATCCGGGTAACTATCTATTCTTCTTATGAGAAGAATAGAGACATCTGCTCTTGCTAATCGCTGGAAGGACCAGTTAAGAGTCTCTGTTTGCTGCTCGTCCCGGGGTCCCATAATCTCAGCGCCTGGACAACGCCTTCGTTCTTCAATCTGCAAATACTCCCGCGCTTTCCCCCACTTCTCCAAGAGGCTTCCTGTTTCATTTTTTGTACACGAGAGCGAGAGATAGATGCCGAGAGAGAATTTCAGGAAGATCCGCCGCCACCGTTGCCTGCGGAGTCCGTCTCCGCGTGTGCTCATTTGGTCGAGAAAAAATTAACGGAGATCGCCAAACAGGCCGAGGAACTCGCCAAGACAATTAGGAGAGCCGCTGAGCTTGACGAGGACGAATCCGAAGAGGCTGTAAGTTCATTTCCTTTTAATTTCAAGTCGAAAGAAGGCCTTGTAGAGCTTTTTTCGGCTATCTAAATGGCTAATCTTGACTGTAAAAGGGTCTCGAAGAAGGTTTATTCCAGTTAGGAAGCCTTTCTCCCATCGAGATGACTCAAAAATATTTGCCTTTAATCAAACATTTAATTAAAAGCAGCCGCTTGAAATGAGAAATGTGTACGCTTTTTGCGTTGGTATCACCAGTTTCTAGTACCTTTGTCCCTTTTCATATCTCCCCCTTGATTAATAGCCCCAGTTTCAGGTAGAAACCGAAACGCAGCGTGACGTCGACTCAGCGGTCCTAGACTTTGCTGACGATAATAACGACGAAGAAGTTCTTCGAGTGGAAGTAGCTCCTCCAGTGGTCAAAGCATCCGAATCTATTAGTCTTCCTTCTCCTAAAGGAATAGGCACCAAGTGAGAATTGTCTTCATCTTGAGGTTAATGATTGATTTTAGGTCGAAGACTGCTCGAACAGTTAGCGTGACAGACGAACCTAGTAAGAAAAGCCAAGGCCATTCGTCAGAGCTAAAGTGAGCCTATTTTGATGGGCAGATTGACGAGAGAGATGAATTTAGACGATTGGCAGAAGCTACCCGCTCACTGCTGGAGATTGTTGAAGACAAGCCGGTGACAGATCTAGACATGCAGGCTAGACGAATTCCCCCAGCTATGAGCACATCAGACATTCGAGGAGAGAGACAAAGTCTTGCTGATAGGCTTTCTAGAGGTAAGGGAGAAGATCTGGTTCTTTTTTCTTGTTGACAGAGAGGGGGAAAAGAGAGCAACACACGTAAAATCGGTTGATGACAATGCCAACCAGGCTTCAAGGGGCTATTTTGAGGGTGGAAAAAACACAGAACTACATTTACTGTACTTTTGAGGGGAATTTTCTGCAAAACCTAGAGTAGATCAAGAGCAAACAACTTTGCAGAAAAGAGTTATCTCTGGTCTAAAAGTCTCTATTTAATTTTCAGGTCTTCAAGAGCTGACTCACGGTAGCAGCGATCGCCTGCAGAAATGGAAAACCAAGCTGAACTCTTCCGGTCGAATTAGCAGAAAACAGGATCAGAGTGCCCCTCCTCCGACCTCCAGGTACATTTCTTTTTTTCTCCTCTCCTCTCCTCTCCTCTCCACTCCAATAGTACTATCCTTCTCCTCTCAAAGACCATCTGTCAGTAGGGTCGTAAAACCTCCACCCCCAAAAGGGCTGCTGTGTTGCCCACTCACTCGCCGTCAAAGAGTCGAAACACTAGGCCGAAAATGTCATGCAAACGGATTCGAATTCGCTCGGTTTCGGTAGCCACACGAGTGTGAGTTATATTTTTTGGTTCCTATTATTTTTTACGACTGGCGGCACCTGTCGAGAGTCGGAGCCATTTGTTAGAGAGGGACAGTTGTCCGAAATGGTCGGCTAACCTCTCTCTTTCTCTCTTTGTGACATTTTGACTGCAGCTATTTTTCTCTTTCACCCGCTTTTCAAGCTAGTCATAATATTGTGGCCAACTGTCTCGGCTCTTTTTCGAAGCTCAGAATATTGAATTTCGTTGAGAGCCTGTGTGCCGGCCAGTGGCTACTCGCCCCTCAGTCCCTGATGTACGAGTACCTCGATTTCGCCATGTAGGATTTTCCCTAATTTTGTTTAAGTTTTTAAGTTGTTCAGTTTAGCCCTTGTCTTCCACTCTAATAGCAAATTTTTCAGACCAATGCTTGCTGCTGCAGCTCCGACTAACGAATTCGACTGGGAGCGCTCACCTCGCCCACTTCATTCTTCCAAATCTGCTCAAAATGCTCATCAACTCCTTGGGTGAGTATTTCCCCTTTTCTACTTCCTACATCAATCCGTCAGTTGGGGTAACAGGACGTATCACTTTAAATCCTGGTTCCTGATCACTTGTGGCTTTGTACTATCCATCTGCTACCAGGGTCAACCAGCGCTTTATGCTTCATTACATCTGATGGGAATTATTTCATTCAAATTTCAACCAAAAGTAGTAGTTTTAGTACTAAACGCGCTGTGTTTGAGAACAGCCGTCAAAGTGTCATGTCACTCGTCATGTCCTCTTCAAAGATTTTGGGAACAAGTCACTACCGTAACTGTTTAATTCTCGAAAATTGCGCGGGTAAATCAAGCGTTCCTTTATTATTCAAAGGATCAAAGTCGCCCGTCCTGTCACCGATGCTCAAAAATTCCCGCGAATCTAGCCACAATTATGGGGAATACATTAACCTTCCGTCATTCTTTCTAGCCTTCCTCCCTTTCCTCTCATCAATACTAAGACACTAAACAATCCGATCGTCCCATCTGGCGAGACACATTCTCCATTTACATCTCAATCTCTCGGTCGCGCACTGTAACGCTTCAATTAGTCGTCGCCAAAATAATGGACAGTTATCGTTTCCTCTTCGCATTAACCCCACCCAGTAGAGCGCAACCCCCTTAGGGCTGGGAGGAGACAATAGACACACGTGGTGTTATGATCTTACAGCAAATTTCCTTGTGAGGGGGCACACAGTGTCGCAGCTGGTTGGCCTCGTAAACGGTTGCGCAATGCGAGGACCAAAATCTCCGTAAGTCTATCTCTCCCCTCCCTCTCCGGGGGTAATCCCTAATTGTGGCTGTATTTGTCTGTCCATCCTCCTCACCCCTATTATCCGCCGGCCAGATGGCAGGATAGAGAAATCTGGAGCCACTTCTGGCGCAGTGTTCTTGACTGAGAGAGTCAGATCGTCACTGGCAAATAAGGCTCGCGTTAAACCTTTTTCTAT
This sequence comes from Oscheius sp. JU1382, assembly GCA_932521405.1. Lineage (NCBI taxonomy): Eukaryota > Metazoa > Nematoda > Chromadorea > Rhabditida > Rhabditidae > Oscheius > Oscheius sp. JU1382. Next base: position 10,345,152 of record OW051479.1, read on the forward strand.
TCTTGTCAGGCACCAAAAAAGGCCTTTCTCCCTGTCTAAACAAAAACGAGATGGTCTCTCTCTCCTATTTCCACCATAATTTCCCGCCCAGACGGTCAAAATACTGTAATTTGGTCTTATTTTTTCCCCTTTTTTGGCCAGCAGATCCGGGTACGGCATGACCTAGGGCATTCACGTGCTGAAAGTTCGCCCAAAAAGGAACTAGATTTTGCCAATTTTGCTAACAACATTCGCTTATTTGAAGATTTCAAGGTTAAAGCAAATTTTGGATACTTCATTTAGGCATAATTTTCTAATTCATTTTTTATGGGAGAGGTCCTTTTTTTCCTCTATTTTTGACCATTTCTACGATAAAACTCAAGGCCACCCCCTGCGTTGAACAAAGCCCCACCAAAAATACTCGTTTCCCCACTTTTGTGAGGTGTAAGACCGTCCTATTGACCTCTTGAGAAGCCTATTCTTCCTAAAAATAGGCTACACAATGAATTGTATATTGCTTCCTCTTGAATTTCTTGCCATGGTCACTTTAAATACCTCACTAGGCTGGCAACTAACAATAGTCCTAGTCCTCTCAATAGGAGCCAATTACCAGCAATGACCAGGACACCCTGGCTGCCAATTAGGGGAATGACAATTGCTTATTGCCATCCTCTCTTTCTCTCTTTGCCAACGCTCCAAAAGTCTTTAGATAAACACTGCCAGGTGACAGAGGCAAGAGAGATCTTGGGGGTAATCCGCTGTGTTTAACGTTGTTTCCTCTGGACGAAGTGAGATGTCAATAAAAGAGGGAAGAGGCTTTTTGAACTGGAATTCAAGTTTGGGGAAAATTATGGGTATTTTCTCAGTCGATAACCGTTTTATTGTCGCGGCGAGGGAGAAATCATCATTTCTCAATCCAATCGCTTCATTCTTCTTGAAAGCCTCTTACTGGAAAGATGCAATTTCTTACCAAGAGATCTATTAGAATGGCTCGTTTAGACGAATTCTAACTAGCCCGCTCAAATTTCACGCCTTTAACTTCATTTCCCCCAGTAGAGCCATGTTTTTTGATCCCTCTCCAAGTCTAAATTAACTTTTCTTCTGCTCATCTCGATCAATTCTCGTCTTTAGCTCTCCTCCGCCTGTTGCCAGCCGTTGCCCGGTCAAACAAAAACCGTCAATGACCGGGTCACACGTGCTCGCTGACCCTTTCACCCGTCTTTTTTTTGCTTCGCCTTATGTCGGGACAGACGTGTGCTTATGCAATTTCTCTTCTTGGCCGTAATTGAACCAAGCTCTCTTTCTCTCTGGGGGGCGTCCGCCCTGTAATTGTATTGTAAGATCGTTCGGCTGGAATGGTGGGACACAACCCACACCAGAGACAGCTGGTCAGATTTGCGGGAACCATTTCGTGCGAGTCATATTCCTGGACGGCGGTTGTTATTACTAGGTCTTCCCTTTCCATCCTCCTTACTAAATTTTATGACATCTCGCGCGTGGCTTCTTCCAAATGCGGGATAGTTATTGTAGTCTGGCTGAGCTGCTTTGGTTATATGTTTGGTGGATGACTACTGTAGGTCTAAATTCGAAGCAAAATGCAAATAAGTAACTCATAATTTTTGAATTTGAATAGATAGAATGTCCCTTTACTTTTTTTGAAAGATAAATGGACACCAATAGAACTGCACGCACACTTCGATGGCGGAAATATGTCCATCGGCAATGAGCCGCTACGGCGTTCGGTGCGACCTGTTCCTCCGCAAACAACTGTATCACAATTCTCCTCCCTGTCGCTTACTCCCGGTTCTACCTCCACTCAAAAGTCACTTACTGTTCCAGTAGGGTTTCTTCCTCTCTCACTATTGGTCACGCCCTGAGTCCCACCCAGAAAGAGAACGGGTGGAAAGAGAGATTTACAGCCGTTGTGAAGACAAACGACGGACGTTAATTTCCTCCAAACACACACTTTTGACCAGATGTGTTGCCGGGTTTCTTGCAAACTTGTTTCCTTTTCTCGGCTTTTCGCGTCCTTCAAAAAGAGCGCTGTTTTTCCGCGTCAGAACCTTGAGAAAATATTCGAAGGGTTATCATGTTTTAACGCGCTAAAACTCTCCCCAAGGTTAACTTCTCACCACACTTTTTGCAGTTATTTTTCGGGGTCAGCGCCAATTTTGACGGATTATAGGTTCATTCTGATAGAGGTTAAACAAACGTGTTGTCCAGATCATCAGATTCCCTAGACTGACCTTCAAGAGGATCTTCTAGTCAAAACGTTTCTAGACCAAATCCCGACACTTTTTTCTTCCTACCCATCAGTCCAGTGGCTTATTCATCCAAGTCCGTTCCAGTTCCCAATCTCGTTCATCATCAATCTCTCTCCTTCGTTCAAAAGGCAAACTGAACAGTTTCGCTCCCTTAGAGCTCACAGAGGCCATTTTCTCAGACTGAGTCAGCGCCCTCTTGTAGAAGAAGAAGTCAAACTTTGGGAACAAAAAAGTGTGTAAGGCAGCTGGCCCTGACCGCAAAATTTATGTTTCTCAGCTTTTTCTGCTGTACCTCCCGCAGCCGATTCTCAAGAGCCGCGTCAGTTTACGTTCGCCATCTTCGCCAAATCGTTTTTGCTAGATTCTAGAGAGAAAGAGAGAGAGAGAGAGAGAGAGAAGAATTCGTTTGTCATATGAGACGATTGCATGTCACACAATCATTTCCGTTAGCAATTTGTTCCACACAATTCTTCTTCTAACTTCTCCCCACTGATCTCTTTCTCTCTGTGACCTGAACGAACAGCAATGTTCACACCTTTTCGTCGGTCATTTGTCAGCCAGAAGAAGAGCGAGAGACTTTACAACCCAATCGTTCTAGCTATTTTCGGGAACTAAAGAAGCTCTCTCTCTCCACAACTCATTTGTACTTTCTATGTGACTGGCTCCTTCGTGTCTGTCTGTCTGTCTCGTGGCAACGCCCAAGTTGTGAAATTTATTACATTTTTTGACCATCTAGGGGAGAAATGTTTAAGAAAAAAGACTGCCGACCCCTTTTCTCAATAATACCTTCTTCATATCTCTTCCTCAGGCAAGTGCATATGCCCAGATGATGAATGGCCTGTCAGATCCAACACGATGAGTCTAATACACATTGATTGAGTTTCTCCTTTTTCTCCAACAATATTTAGCCGTCGGACGCTTAGTCAGAAGACAAAATGTCACCTTACATATTGTTCTCCTGCGGCCAGGCACAATGAGTTGACTAGTTATTTCGGTCACAGATTTGAATCTTTTGGGATTTATAATAGAGTGCAGAACTTTTTGGGGAGACTCTTTTTAGAGGGAAATCGGGGAGTTTAAAGCCGTAAGAGAGTGCGCTCAACCGTACTGTAAATACCAATTAAGCGATTGGCCTGTCTTGCCACTTTTTTCTCTTTTTTTGTCGAGGAATTGCGGCGTCTTTCACCAGGAAGATCTAGAAAATAATGGCTCCACAAACGATGGGAATTTTAAAATTTTGGCACCATAAGAATGTCTTTTCCCAGTCGAGGAATGGTCTCAATTTCCGGGCAGCAATTAGAGCCTTCCACTTAAGCTACTTGGAGTGACCGCTAGTGCCATCGGATAGCCGACGGAGAGTCGAGAAGCGCTTTGTTTTCCTTTGCCACCATGTCCTTGGTCGCATATCGGCCTCATATTCCGCAATTTACAGCCGTGAGAGATATACGGGACAGTCGCTTGATATAACCGATCATTAGTTTGTTGAGACTTTTTGTCTCTTTTATTTACCCGGATCATCTCGCCGGTTTCTCTTTTGTTTTCCTTTCTCTTCTTCAAGCTCACAATTTCAGGAAAGACATGGAGCATCGGACGCTCAGATCTAAGGAGAATAGCATCAGCCAGAAGGATCTCTCTTTTCATTATCAGCATATGAATAGTCTTCAGAAGATGATGAGCACATTTGATGGTGAGTTTGAATTGTAATTTACTCGCTTATTTTCGTTCGAATTCTATACAGTCTGGTGAAAATTTCCCGTTCCGTGACGAAATAACGATCTGGATGAGTTAAATGCACTGTAAAATCCTTTCCGCTCGCTCTAATGCAGAAGTAAACAAGAATAAGCAAGCTATAGCGGCCCTTATTTAGCGATCTCTAATACAACTATATACCTCAAAAACATTTTAAAAAATTCAGGATATACGAAGCAACCGGGATATGATCTCCCCCCACCAGCCAAGATCACTCCTCTCAGCGGTGTCAAGCCAACTGTGAGTTTTCTTTCTCTCTATCCAAGGCCGTCGCCTTGCTGTCGCAATCGGATCGCCGGATCGTAGTCTCTCTTTTGACTAAAACAGTCATTGCAGCACGAGGACATCATTCGACCGATTGCTTTCCGTCCAGTTGGGAATAAGCCCGAATTTGCTGGGCATCGGCAATCTCACGACGTGATTCGTCTTGATCGTCCAGTAATCAGAGGGTTGGTTGAATTTTCTTTCATTTATTGGCCTCTATTTCAGAGATTTGGCTAAATCTGCATCAAATCTTTGTCAAATGCCAGTCGTGAGTGCCAAGCCGAGGACAATGTTCCAGCCATCCACTAGCTATTCCCCTGAAAAGCCTATTGAAAATGAGTACGATACTGTGCCGGATTACATAGAGAAAGAGAAATTTATTGACTGTGAGTAACTAAAACTTCTCCAATTGATTATTTTATTTTTAGTTGGATCGAGTGGATCAGACTATGGCTCATTTATGGGAAATAAGCTCTCTTCTTCGACTGCTTCTTCTGGTTCAAGTCATTTGAGCTCACCTCCTTCGACCAACAAAAAGTCATATCCATCCCTTGCCTCAACTGGTCGCTCTTCTTCCGGTGTTCATGTTACTCCTTCCCCTTCTGACTCTGGCATAATGGATATTGAAACTGTGATTCGAGATAAGGAAAATGAGCTGAGAGAAGTCCGCTCCACCATGGAGCATAACGAAGAAGTTATTGTTAAAGTCTACCAAGAGAAAGAGAAGATCTGGAAAGATGAATTGGACAGCCTCCGCCAGAGATTGGCAGCCTCCGAACGTGGAGAGAACGCGCTCCGTGCACAGCTGGCCGGCTGCCAGCGACAAACGGAAACTCTCTCTAGGAGTGTTGACGGTTTACGTGAGGAGAAGTCAGGGCTGTTGAGGAAATGCTTCCAATTGGAGAGAGAATTAGCCCAATTGAAGCAAGATATCGACAAGCCGAAGACTTGCCAAGAATGCCAGCGTCGTCCAGTACCAGCTCCAAGAAATATTAAGGAAACCGATTCCGTAATCCGAAACGAAGTGTCCAACCTTCGAGATGAGGTAGCTACACTGAAAGAAGCCCTCAACGGTCAGATCCATCTCTTCAACGAGGAGCGAAAGAAGTGGGAGGTATCTTATCTTTCTCTTTCTCATCATCTAATTTTGTAGGGAAACGGCTCCCGTCAGGAACAGATCTCCATGAATGGTCGTGATCGCCTGATCTAAGCCAGAATTCAGCAGCCACTTCGCTCAATTTACTCTCACTTCCCGTGCAGTTATTAATCGCTATTTCTCTTTTCATTTTTGGACAGATCACAGTATTTGTGCATAAGACATTTAATAAATTTACGTTTAAATGAGTGAGTTCAATGCCAGCCATATGGAGCACTGGGTTCATAGTTTCCCCGTCGTTGTCTCATCGACTCATCCATTGCTCTTCTCATTTGTTCTTCTTCTGACATTCCGCCGGTATAATCACTAAAATTAGTTGTTTCAGCTCTTAAAAGGTGAAAAACTCACTCATATCTATTTCTACTTCCTCCTATGGTGGCTCCCCTCCCGGAAAAGGCGCCTGCATAAGGTCGTGAATATTCCTCTTCATCTTCATTTGCTTGTGGAGCTGTTGGCTCAAAATTTTGGCCGGGATTCCCTGCAAAAATGTTTAAAAAATAACTAAATTTTACTTTGTATTCCTGCTAGACCAATCATTTCAGTCAAGAAATCAGCTATCCATTTCAAGGGACCAAAAGTATAGAGGAGTCCAACAAGAATTCCGGCTAAATGGCCAATAAATGAAGCATTTGGTGTGATCATCTGAACAATTAGAATTACAGTAACTAAGAGTGGATTAAAACAAACTTGGATGAGGAAAAGTTCAGCCCAACAAGCGTATTTTCCAGAGATTGGCAGCGGAATTCCCAAAAGGTACTGATTACTCGGGAAATAATTATTCATCAGCACTTTCAAGGCAAACAACACACCTGAAACATGGTCAGAATTATAATTCCCAATCAATATGTTCCCACCCACCTCCCCCACCAAAAACAAAAACAATATCACAGTTTATTTTGAAAGAAGAGATAGCGGCAGTTTAGGTGAGATCACCACAACCGAGAAGACTCAGAAATACTAGGAAATGAAAGTGATTGGAATACTTGGAAAAGGCTAAAAGGAACCCGTAAGAGTTAAAAAGACATCATCAATATTGCACTTTCGACAGCATACTGCAGCCGAGTAAAGCTTTCATTTAAAGGGAGTAAATCTGTAACATTTCCAGAGGCCTGGAAATCTATGACTGGGTCTAATAGCGAGGGGAGGAAAGGAACTACTGATGAAGGATAACGCGAAGGACCAAAGAGAAGATGGCGATGGAGAGGACTTGAAAAAATAGAGGAATCAAGAAAAGCTCTTTCTAATTGTTGAAGTCTTGAATTAATTTGAGAGAGCCGTGTCACAGCTACATAAGCCTCTCCAGAAGCTGCTTCCTAAAAAGAAGTTCAGGGATGCTTCTCCCAAAAAATTCGATCAAACCTGAGCTTCGAGATGCAAATCCCTGGCGACAACATTCAGCCTCCTAATCGACTCTTTTAAACGATCTATTTTCTCCTGATAGGAGAAATTTCTCGACACATTTGAATGCATAAATTGAGTCTCCACTTTTTGGATCATTGTCATCAGCATTTGTACGGTATGCAATGGATTAAGAGGCAAGACCTGCGAGACTAATTGGAGGTTGTAAAGCAGAAATTACCAGCTCATTTGCTAGCCGATGGGTGATTTCCATCCACAATTGACCTACTGCCATCATTGATGTGAAAAATGGATCAATCAGTCGTTGGACAGTCCACATAGTCTCATACATCGTATGGTAGAGAGCGTATGACTGGCCTACTGTAGATTCCAGCTTAAAATCAGCTGCAGAGATTCCGGAGAAGCTAACGAATCTCTTAAATAATTCCTAGAAAACAAGAGAGCAATAAATTCCTACATAATAGTCCGATCCAGGAGCAGGAAATCCTATTTCAGGGATGGTTCTATCTCCCAATATTGGGCCTCGCCCTCTAAAATGCTTCCAAGAGTCGAGGAGAGTAAACCTCCCAGCCGATCTCTCATCTACATTTGGCTGAGTGATTCTAAAAAGGTTTGAACAAATTGCTTCCTTCTAACCGATCAGCTGCATCAGCAATTAGTCTGTAGAGAGAGGGAGAGCCTTTCACATCCAGAGTAGTATTGCCAGCAATGTGATCAACATTCAAATAGGCAACCGCTCGATTCCCAAGAACAAATTGCATCTCCTCCAGCCATTCTGTAGACCCAATTAGACCGTATTCCTCAGCATCCCAATGGCAAAAAACTAGAGATCTTCTAGACGGCGAAAGAGTGAAGACCTTTGAGGCAACTCTAGCCATTTCGAGTTGAGTCGCAGTTCCAGTCAATGGATCAATTGCTCCCTAGGTCTCTCGTTTAGAGAAGGAGAGAAAGCTTACAGTTCCCCAGGCATCAACATGATTCCCGACTAGAACCCATTGATCAGGCTCTTCTTTTCCTGGCAGAGTTGCTATCACATTAGTGATTGTTCTCAAAGAATTCTTGGATTTTACAGTAAGACGGAAGATTCTATTTCCGGTTCTTTTATATGCAACTTGAAGTCCCCCTCTCCAATTCGTGTCCTAAACCGAATATTTCCATCGAGGACAACGCATACTGTAATTATTTCCCCATCCATGTTGGAAAATAAATAAGCAGCATCGTTGTAGCCGATTGGGGTAACAGGTATTTTTGGAAGGAGACCTTTCTCCCTGGCACTGTGGAGGCTCTCTGATCGAGAAACGTAAGAGAGAGAAGGCAATCCTGGTGTTAGAGGGTCACCATGTGTATTGAGAGTTGACCCTCGTTGCGCATCATCTCCTGGCAAGTAAATATCGTCCGGAAAAGTCTGAAGCCCTATTTCCCAACTACCAGCAAAAAAGCCTTACTCGATTACGATTACTTCCTGTGTAGTGCATGGGATCTGAGAATAAGATGACACCAATTGCTCCTCTTTTTTGAGCTTCTTTGATTTTATCTGTTCGTGGTATTCCAGCATAACGAATCAAAGCAATAGCTCCAACTATTTCTTCTCCCCAGTCTTCTAGTCGATCAAAATCTTCCTTCATCCCATAGTTACAGTAAACAATTGGTCCTTCAACACTACCATTTGGGGAATAAGCATTCCACCAAGCTGAGGATCGAAAGTCATTTTGCTATAAATCTTCCTTGTTCTGGAGGAAGAGTCAAAAAACCTCTTTGACAGCTTCGGGAGGACCTCTTGTCCGGCCGCGACCCTCGCTAACAATCCACCATCTATCTTCCTCATCCTTGACTTCAATCAAATTTGGACTTTGAAAATCTGGGTAATTCAACAAAACCGTGTAATTGTGAATCCGAACTTCGAATCCCAACCTTCGATACTGGAAATCAGCTCTCTATTCAGAGCAGTTAGCTCTCTCTCACCTCATCTGCTATCTTCATCATAAGAGCCGTGTTCTCCAGCGTCCCAGCAATGTGGGTTCCCCTCGCTAGCCATTTTAGATTCCTTCTAATCTTCGCTGTATCAAATGCCTCCAACAAAAGATTCGAAATCTTGTCCAGCTGTAATAATCTCCTTCAATTCTCAAAAAAGACGAACTGACCCGGGTCCTGTCTTCTTGAATCAGCGCTGAATAGGGTGAAGAGTCGCGATTATGACATTCCGCGTATTCTTCCCGCAATTTTATGAAAGAGAGAAGGAGACCAATTACAAAAACGGAGATTACAGTGCCTAGAGTGAGAGTAAGGACGATAGGAATCCATTCCCTTTGTTGACTAAACCCCTTAATTAGACGACAAAGGTTGAGGATTTAACCTGTTGGATCTAATGAGAGAAGCCCGAGAAGATCTGGCAGGACTGTGACTGCCAGTTGAGTTTTCGTCGAGCAATCGTTGCCTAGAGTAGAGGTCTGAGTAAGTAGATATCGACTTGTCGCTCATCTTTTGCGTTGTTTCATTCTCCTGAGAAATGGAAAATTGCAAGAGAGAATTTGAAGAAGGGAAAGTAACTAGAAGTTGGATGGAAAGCAAATTGTTTAAAATAGCCCGCTTTTTTGGAGAAAATAATCCAAATGGAAATCTCGCTCACAAAAAGGACTAATAAGATTTCGGCTGAACGCCGAATCTCTCGGAATGAATGCTCTCAACAAAGCTACTGAAAACTATGCTGCTCCAGCTGGTCACCACCGGAAATACTGGCAATAAGCGGCTTGAATCAAAGGAAACCATTGTTTTTGACGGAAAACGCTTATATCTGCTCTAGCGTAAAGCACACGAGGAGACAGGAATCGGTGTCTCGTAATCTCTTGAGAAAAAATGTCTCTTCCGAACAATGTTTGCTCCACTAGCCAGCCGAGCTAATTGACCTCCAAGCTGGAGACAAAATGACCAATAGAGAGGGGGAAAGTCGGGAAATAAGAACTGGAACTAATGCGAACGTTACGAATGTAATCGAGTGAACAACTTCCTATTAATTTTTCACGGTGGGTCAGCAAAATAGTTTTAGTCCTCTCTCTCTCAACAAATAAGGACCTCTTTTCTGAGCGGAAGAGATGCGATTTCAAAAAAGATGGGAGGGAATAACAGCTATTCGTTTGAGAAGAAATTACTGGTGGGAATCTAGGAAAGCAGAGGAAAAAAAATTGTGGCCAATCTCGCTACGAAAAGATGCGATTTTTCGGGCAGGGATTCCCAAGAGATCGACCTTATAGCCCATCTAAAAACCCGTGTTGACAGGACCGATCAAACGAAACCAAATAGTCATGCAAAAGATACACACGAGTCTGTCCCTTTCTTCTCTGGGCTTAAAAAAAATGGAGATAGCGGACCCAACAGAACGGCGAATACTTTCTGCTGACTCTGCTGCATTATTAAGTAATGGGAAAGGCCATCCATTTTGAGGACTAGTAATCTGCTCTCCCAAGTGCTTGTCACAGGAGAGAGTGGTTCTAATTAGTCGACTACCACAGGCTGTCAAGACCTTGGCTCTTCTCTTCAACAAGTGCTAAATTCATTAATACTCAAGGGGAAGATAGCTAAATCGCCCAAGGACATACACCTCGGTTGGACAAACAGAAAAAGAAGCAAAGTCTAGGGAGGCTGGCTGTAATGTCATAAAGTTTTCAAAAGGCGCGAAAGCTCCTCCAAGCACCTCAATAGGAACCTGCGGTTGGGGATGAAAAGGCAGCCGACTGCGCTTATGGTGAGCTCTGGCTAGTATTAGTACTCAAAGGTTATTAGAGGTCATTCATCTCGGATTGCGGCAATTATCATAGCCCAGATTATCAGTAGCCAAATATTGGGCCACGGCTAAGCTTGAAGAAAAAGAAAAAAGATTATTGTCGTCCAAAGAAAAAAAGAGTACACCTGGACACGCCTGTATGCATATTATAACGGAGGCGAGACAGATCGGGAGTGACACTTTCTGGCAAGGAGTCACGCAAAGAACGTTTCTCGACCATTTCCGCTAATAATCGCATTCTTCCTCCTGGTCTAAGGCTGGACAAAAATCCCGAGGACTAGTTGGACTTTTCAAAAGAGAGAGGACAGTTATCGGGTCGTAAAAGAAGGCGACCAGTCCTCCTTGCCCAAAAGTATCGAGGGAAGTGAGGACTACAGTCGGATTTAATTATGCATAGGAAAAAACTGGGTGTCAGGGTCGACGGAGGCACAAATTACACTCGACAAAAAGATCGGATCACTATTATGAAGGGTGAGGGACAGATGGGAGACATGTATGTGGAAGATGCGACAAGGTAGATAGGCTTTCTTCGTTTGTCTTAGATCATAATCGGATAGCCTAATTAAAACTGAAATCGAGAGTTCAGGTCATTGAATAGAAGAAATAGTGGAATGGCAACAGCTCAAGGAGGGCCCTTGTCTATGCTAACCAGATGTTTGATACTAATTCGAGGACAGTACTCCCCCCAGCCCTCCCATGGAAGGTAAAATTCCCGCGCGTTGAGAGCCGTGAGACTGACAGCCGGTGGGTTTGATCCACTATGCTAATGTAAGCTAAACATTGACATCGAAAATTGTGGGGGAAGAGACTCCGAAAAAGCCCTTAAAAGGGAAAGACTTGAGACTAAGTAGAGGATTCTAACACGACATATGGCCCTAATTACAACCAACAACAATGAGCCACAGGCACCTCACCACCAACACATGACGCATGGTGGAGGTGAGGAAACGAAAAATAGCCTAGACGTGAAGGGGTGGTCGAGAGGCGAGAGCAGGAAATGACGGCTGCCAACTTTTCGCAAGGGAGGAATGAAGAATATCTAAGGGTTTGATCTCTGCTGCAAAAAGCTGCGAATTTATGGGAGAGAGAAGAGCCCAAAAAATTCCTTAGCTCTGAGTCAGCTAATAGAAATGATTGATGGATCTTCCTCCCAACCAAAGCTGTGCAAGAGAGAGAGAGAGAGTGTAAGATGACAAATTTCTAAAGGGAGGCTTATTTTCACGAGTTGTAATGAGCTCCCCTTCAAAAAAATGAGTAAGAGGCTACAGTAGTCCTCTAAAAATAGCTAGACTAGCTGGAGTGTCTAGAAGATAAAGGGCTCCAAAAAAGAGCTCAAGAGCAGATGTTTCCTTTAAAAATACTAAAATAAGAAGGAGACCAGAAATCTCTAAATAAATCGGAAGAAAGGACTGCAGCAGGCATAGATTATGATAATAAGACACTCGGCGAGAAATCTCAAAGGAGCAATTAATCCAATCGCATCGTCTCGTAAATGAACTTAAAAGTGTAGCTTTCGGGAGAAAAAGTCTCGCAAGATATTTCCGACACTTGTTGGCGAAAAGTGACAAATGACTATGCAAATGAGACGAATCCTCAGAGCACAAGCATTACAGCAACTTGCTTTACACCATTTACACGCGTCGACTAGATGAGGAAAACATTTAGCACCTGGAGGCAGCTGATGCATCACAAAAACTCATTTAGATTGTGTGATAATGAGGTTCACAGTGGGGTTGGGGATGATTTGTTTCCCTCTGCTAAAATAAGCTCAGAACCTCAGAGCGGCCGGGAAATTGTTGCCAGATGGCTTTAAAGGAGTGGAGAATTTAGCGACGGGGAGTAATCATTATGAGAGAGTTTGGGCTGTGAGAACAAGCCACAACTACAGTGATATTTAGGACAATAGCCGGCCGCCCCGACTCGCTGTGACCAATATGGTTAGAAAAGAGACTCCAAATTCTTGTAGTTTTTGTTTAAAACTGTCAAAGTAGCACATCGTATAGTCCGTCGAGTAGTCTTGATAGACACAATGGATGCTTTTTATTATGGCGGGAGACAATTTCGTCATTCTCTCCAAGGAAAGAGGAATGGAAGAACTTTTTTTGGAAGACACTTTAGACTCCCCAGCTAAAAAATTGCATCCATTTGATGCGATGGACATTTATCTCAAATTGAGAGAGTCCTCCTCAAGACACGAATAGAGGCTTAGCGGGGAGGATTCAACCAAACTGTGAAGGTCATTAAACCACCGAGGGAGGTCAAAACATGGCGAAAATCTTGCACGGCTTTGGTAGAGAACAAACTGAACGAGAGGAAATATTGCGTTATGGCTGGACAAAAGAGGACCGGATGTTATTAATGAATTGTCCAGGAGTGTGTAGTGATGGCTGGGCTCTCCCAGCTCGGATTTCAATTACATTGCTACGCTTGTATGTTTGCTTCCAGTGGGGGGTAGTCTCCCGCCGTAGTTTCCAAAGAGCATATTGTACGCAATTATTGTCTAGGGTCTTATCATTTTCTGGCGGCTCCCTTCATCCTTAGAAAAACACAAAAAATGAGATAAAAACGTGACATAACCCGGAAATTATGCTTGAGAGCTTAGCTAAACAGATGAAGATTTTGTGTTAAAGCCTCCTGGTGACAATGGTCCTTGAGACATAATGCCAGCGGCGAGAACAAGCAAAGCAAACTCCTCAACATCCGGAGTCCAAAATGGAGAGGAAAATCCGATCGCAAACAATGTACTAATAAAATAAAAACCCGTCCCGAGTCCATTTTCCCCTCAAGAATTACTAAAAACCCACCAGAAAAGCCGACAGCACACTGGTACATATAGTCAGCATCGAAAAAGAGATCCAATCCGTAGCTAACTGCTACTGTCATCATAGTCGAAGCAACTGTAAAAACAGCCAAAATGGACGCGAAGCTTATCGAACCAAGCCGTTTTTCCAACTTTCTTCCCTAAAAATCGTATCTTTATCCACAAAAAAGCACCTACTTTATATAAAAGTGAGATCATATTGTAGTATAAATGCATATCATCGCCGTGCATAATAACTGGAGCCAAAAGACGCCACCACTCTCCATTACTAAGCACTCTTGAAGGAATTAAGCACATATTTCCTATAAATTGCTTCATTTTTTAATAATAAATTCATTTACTAGTTTTACTGAGTCCTAAATTAGGCACAAAGCCCATATAAATTGCCATTTGGAGAAGAATTGCAGACAAAGTGACTGGAGGAATTGGGCCAGAATTAAGGAGTTGCATACCCAGGAGCATTACTCCCATATTCCTTTGTTGATCTCTATGTCGATTTCGAAACATTTTCCTAAATTTTAAGTTTAATTCTAAAAGAAAGTAGCGGAGAAGAGAAGGGTGAAAAGGTTATCAGAGGTCTACTCGCTCAATCTGAAGAGGAGGACGTAAACATGACGTGGTATAGCGGCGCAACATACTTTCGCAATGTCCCAAAAAGCTCTTTTTTCAAATAAACACTGAAGTAAATCTCTAGAAAAAAGTTGGAATAAAATAAAGCCATAGATATTTTATTTTCAAACCCATTTTCAAGCCCCCACAATTTTTATTGAATCACAGTATTAGGATGACGTTTTTTTGCCTGTACATGCGAAATAATTAAACCTTGAGATGGAATAAAGTAAAATTGTTAAAGTAAAAGCTCCTTGATTTGATCAACCGACTTCAGTTGAATATTTTCGTACTTATTTGAAGGATCTTCCAGCTTCTTTTGGACGATAGCGTACGCAGCGATGACATTCTCCATAGTCCTTTTGTGAACCGAATCCCTGGAAAGAGGACTCTTTTTATTTGAAGGGAGGCTTACCTGACACGACTGCTGCTAATTTTTGAGACTTGATCCAATTTGCAAGAGTCTGGTTGGGCCAAAAAGGCATCAAATTGGGAGAGGACTCGAATTATTGTGGTGGCGTCCATTCCAGGGATGGCAGATAACGGTCCCTAGATTATAAATGATCTTTTCATGAAGGAGGCTGATTACCTGATTCGTGTCATGGGCCGAGGCTTTGGTGTATAAAACAATCAGTCCTGTATTTGCGAGAATAGTTGATGCTTCCTCAGACACAAGGACATCTTCATTAGCTTCCATCTAGAAGAACTTTTGAAGAGTTAACATATTCTTCCTACCAAAGCCTTGACCATTTCTAGCCTCGTATCGGAAAATTGATATAAAATTACGAGGGATTCTATCGCCGTTAGGCAATTTAACGTATAAACAGCTACATCTAGGGGAGAATGAAGTTGGGTGGCTGCGATTTGGACAGCTCTGTAGAGAGGATCCAACACACAAGAGAAGATCTGGAAGAGTTTTTCTTTGTTGGGGAACTAACCTTGTTGAATTCTTCTTTTGCATTCGTCTTTCCCGACATTATGACATCTCTTGACTCGAGCACATCTCTCAAAAGCATTAGAACTTGATGGACCGCTTGAACTGGAAGAAGATCATAGTCGGGAGCTCCCATCTTTCCAAGGATCTTCTGAACAGAACTATTCAATCCAGAATAGAAGATAGTCAAAGCTAGCTGATTCAACTCTCCTACAGTTTGAGTCAACTCTGAATTTGCTCCAACAACCGGTCTAAAAGTTTTCTTTTTATTGAGAAAACATCATCCCTCACGTCATCTTATCCCCATAGAAATTGAATAATCCAGAGATTTTGTATAAAACAACAGAATCGGATTCAGTAGCCAACGCTTGTTCGACTCGTACCTGAAATCAAAGCTCTCTTCAAGAGGTTGAAACCTACTTTGAAAGGCC
Organism: Oscheius sp. JU1382; assembly: GCA_932521405.1. Lineage (NCBI taxonomy): Eukaryota > Metazoa > Nematoda > Chromadorea > Rhabditida > Rhabditidae > Oscheius > Oscheius sp. JU1382. The sequence goes on from OW051479.1 coordinate 10,360,496, forward strand.
TGCAAAGAGCTGAAGAGATTAGATCTAAAACATGCACAGAGTTGTCTTTTAAGACCTCCGGCTTGCAGTCTTTTAATAGCAACTGGAGGAGATCTCTTTCTCCTTCGATTGCTTCATGGATCCAAGCTAGCATATCTCCCATATATCTCATTGGGTCATGACTCATTAATTCGATAGGCTTGCCACTTCCATGAGCTCCTTTTGTTAAAGCATCAATATAGAGTCTCAATATCTGATTCTTCCTAGCTGTGCAAAACTCCTCTAAAAAGACAGATTCCTTTTAAAAAAAATAGTCCTTACCTAGAGCATATTTCAGCAAGACTTCTCTATCTTGAAGAGCAGCGAAAGATTGACAAAGAACTCCTTTCAATTCAACGTAATCTGAGTTCAAAATGCGGCATTCTCTTTGGATACTACGGTAGAGAACTTCGAAAGCAGCTTCTATCCTTTTGGACATATCCTCCATTATTTCAAGCCTAAAATTATTGCCTTTTTGTTGATTAATGGGGAAATTACGCTGCTGAATGTTCTCCACTGGTTCGCAATAGCTGACGAGATTGGTTGTAGATCTCTTTGGCTCTAGCAAGAGCTGGGAAGAAGTCGGAAGAGACAGAACCATCTAAAAAGAAATTGATTTCAATAGGAAGAAACGCAAAGACCTGTTGGATTTCCCTCCAAAGCTCGAACCTCTGTCTCTGTAAGTGAGTATTTCCCCAAAAATTCGTCAATAACTTTTTGTTTGATCTCCAAATGCTTCCTAAAGCAATCATTTTCGAAGGAAATTATAAAGGAGATTACTTTTGGTTTTGAAGAGCACTCGTTTGATTAAGCAGATGTTGAGTTTTCTCCTTGTTTTGCTGTATTCTTTCTGTCAAATCCGAACAGATTTGATGCATCAGTCGTACTTTTCCAACAAATGTTTGGACGTGCGAGTTTACCTAATCAAAAGAAGCTCTAAAAAGAAAGTGGCTAACTTGCTCAAATTCTGAAAGATATTCTTTATTCAATTGTAGCTCTCTGTTCTCTAATTGTCGTTGAAGTCGTCTTTCTGTGTGGATATTGAGATCAGTAACCATTGGAGCGACATAATCCATCATTTTGAGAAATTCCTATAATTTTCTTTGTATTCTTTGTGAAAATAAATCTCAAACCGTGTCATTGTGCAGCTTACTAGCTACCAATTTGTCGATTTTCTTCTTGATTGGATTATTTGAAGCAGCGGAAGCATCAGTTAGTGAGGTTTTACCCACCGGAGTGGCCGATGGTGGTTCTACACCCATTGACCTATAAGAATTTAATTATTTTGCTTTCTAAATTATGGATGAACATGAGGAAATAGCCAAAATTCAAAGCCACGTTTGCAGCCGAATCGTGTCAATCAAAATGGCATTTTCTCTTTAACGCCACCACTTGTTGTTCTTATTTTCATTTCTTTCTCTTCTTTTATACAAACCAATCATCAAATGTTCAGTAAAGATGGACATCTTGGGAATAACAAGAGCGTACATCAAAGAAATGGTGAGAATAGCAGGTCCACAGATGAAAGGAATTCTAATGGATAAAGAAACCGTTAGTTTTATTCATTTCTTTTTCAATTTTTGATGTTTCAGACGAGTATAGTGTCATGTGCCTTCGCACAATCAGAAATGATGCAGAAAGAGGTAAAAAAGCACATCTAGTTTCTTCATTCTTTTTAGGTATATTTATTCGAACAAATAGGAAGCCCAGCTCCTCGTGACCCTATTCGTCATCTGAAATGCATAGTTTTTATAAGACCTACACCTGAAAACATACAACTTCTTACACAAGAGTTGAGGAATCCAAACTATGCACAATACTATATTTGTAAGCAGTTATTTTTGTCCTTGTCTATTGGTTATTTACAGTTTTCTCGAATATTATAAGTAAAACTGATGTAAAAGCACTAGCAGAAGCCGATGAGCAAGAAACAGTAAGCTTTTTACATTTGTTTAACCAATACATTTAGGTAAGAGATGTACATGAATTCTTTATTGATGGAATTGCCCTAAATCAGCATCTTTTTGTTACTAATCAGCAACAAATCTACGATAACACTTATAACTTAACAGTACCAGCATTTCTCAGGATAAAACAAGCACTAACTGCACTTATGTTAGGCATGAAGAAGCGTGGCGTTATCAGGTAAGTATTAAATTGCTCCTTTTCATAATGAATCAGGTATCAAAAATCTTCTGAACATTGTCATAGACTTGCCGAAGAATTAGGGCAAGTAATGAGAAGAGAAGAAGGACTATTTGAGAATAATAAAAATGATACTCTTTTACTAATAATAGATCGAAGTGAGGATCCAGTTACGCCGCTACTAAATCAATGGACTTATGAGGCTATGGTATGTTTTAGCCCTGTTTTAACTTTGTTTTCTTGCAGATTCATGAACTTATTGGATTGAAAAACTGTAGAGCTACTGTAGATGGCCAGGCTTATGTTTTAAATGAATATCATGATGAATTCTTTGCCGAGAACACCTCTTCCAATTTTGGAGATATTGCCCAGAAAGCAAAAACTTTGATCGACAATATGCAAGCAAAAGAACGAACCCATAAACAATTAAATTCTATAGCGGAAATGAAAAATTTTGTAGAAGAATATCCAGAAATTAAAAAGATAAATGGTGAGTTCTGTGTTTTTATCGTTACAGATGGAATTTCTTTAGCGGCAGTGGCCAAACATGTTACAATTGTTGAAAAATTGAGTAAAGTCGTGGAATTTGAAAATCTACTTGAAATTTCAGAGGTATTTCTAATTTATTTTATTGTATTTAGCCACTTTCAGGTAGAACAATCCATTTGGGCAAGAGGCGATCATTCATGGTGTTTAGATAGAGTTAGAACCCTGCTAAATCATCCAAAAACAACTAGAATAGTAAGCTTTTTTTGCTAAATTTTATTGAAGAATTTTAGAATGCTATTCGATTAGTTCTTCTCTACGCGCTACGTTTTGAATCTCACGCCAGCACTGACGTTAAAGGACTTATTTCACTTCTACGAGCGAAAGATCCAGCGGGCGGACACTACGTTACTTCACTTTTACGCTATGCTGGTGCCTCTCGTCGTACAAATGATCTCTTTGGACAAGGATCGACAATGGAAATGACAAAACGGTGCGATTTTTCCGAATATTTTATTTTTTTTCAGATTTATTAAGGATCTAAAGGGCGTTGAAAATGTTTACACACAACACGAACCATATATTAAACAAATTGTCGACAATTTAATTAGAGGAAGACTTTCCGAACAAACGTATCCATATGTCTCTGGAGAAATGGGAAGGTATTTCTTTATTTATTTGAAGTTAAAATTTCTTAGTTTTCGTCAAGAGCACGTTATTATTTTTATTGTTGGAGGAGCTTCTTTTGAAGAATCAGCTTATGTCAGATCAATGAATGAAAAACGGTTAGTTTTGTCCACGTTTCAGTTTACTTTTGGATCAAATTTCAGGTCACAGGGAAGTGGCGGACCAGGACTTTATCTTGCAACTACATATATGCATAATACTGAAAGGTTAGTAGTCTTTTTCCCTTATGTTTCCCGCAACCAGTCGTGTTTAATATGGGCCTTCTTTTCAGCTTTATCGCCCAGTTCAAGAGCGAACGATGAAATCCTCGAACCGGCCTGTGACTTACACATTCCCTTCACAATTGAACTAGTCTGCCAAGTTTGTCTATATTTCTTTTTCCACGTCGTATGTACAGTTTTATAGATTAAAATAAATTATTTATACTTCCAAAATATTTCAAATCGATGAGCGAAAGTGAATCGCAGCGCTTCTTACACTAACATTCAGGTCTATTACGGTTTTAGAGTTCCAATTCCAAATTCCAATTGCCAATTGCCAGCTTCCTGCTGCGCCCATGTGATTATACCACGACTGCGAACAGTCGGCAAACAATACCTATGCTACTCTCTGGGTTGAACATAACATGCCAGTCAGAGAGTGAGAGAGGGATTCTGGCCGGATTGTGTGTTGCCCTTTGCTTTCAAGTTTCTCATTCTTTGATTCTGCATTTTTTTTTGCATTTAGAGAGTTTAAGCAAAAAACAAAAAACAAATTTGAAGCAGCTGGGGGTCGTTTGGTCCAAAACTTCTTGCCGACCTTCGCTCTAATGCCTTTGTTTTGATGCGTATTGATTTCTTCCGCCTCTTGTCTCAATTTTTTACAGAAAATTGTAGGATTTAGACTCAAAAAAAGATGGAGAAAGAAGAATCTCAAAAGACGATAACGACCCAGCCGCAAGATCTCCAAACGGCCCAAGAGCAGCTGATTAGGGATCAAAATAAAAACGAGTGCTGCGAGGTCACCGGCTGTTGTGCCGAGTTGTTAGCCCAACTGTCGGATGTCTTGTGCTGTTTTTGTATTTTATTCAAAGAGTTCTCCAGCTAGGTTGGTTAGTTTAAAATTTTTGTAGAGAAGAGAAAATTTCAGGGCTTTTTGAAAAACTTCCAGCTCTACAAAATGCTTTCAAACATTCTTTCAGCTTTAATAAAATTCAATTAAAAAGAGAACATTTTGCAAGGATACAGTAAGCCTAATCATTAAATAGTCTCTTTAGAAACTAGAAATTCCTCCTAGCACGCGGCGAAAGATTAGTCTAATCTTACATAAATCACAATCAGTTCCCCTTTGTCCTCCTACCCTGATAAGACGGGTTCACTCCTAGTTCCTGGAGTCCTCCCTGAGCCATGCTTCTGATCCTTCTCAGCCTAGTAGCTCTCTCTTCTGCCCTCTGTACTCCCAAGGAGACGACAGCCATCTCAAAATGCTACGAGACTCTCATGGCTGGATATAACATCACCATGAAGCCGAAGCAACTTCCCGAATATTGGGTCTACCATAATACCAGAATGGATTGGCTCAATCGGCAAGGACTCAATGCTCAGCCGACCATTTGCACGTAAATTCTCTTCATTTTGCAGGGGAAAAGCACCATAATTTAGGCTCTCAAACAATTTGGAAGCTTGCCTAAAGCCGCACACTTGCTTCGGAGCTGCTGAGTTCGAATTCTTGGGAGTGGCAAACACCACTGAGGCTAGCGACTATTGGATCGACTTTGCTGTCTCTAACTATCAATGCGGAGCTGGATATAACAGTAAGTCGAATTTTAAACTAGATTCTAATAAGATGACTGCTCTTTGCACCTGTAGAGTCATAAATCATTGACGCTTGAGATCGAGACTTCTGCCAAGGAAGTTTTGTCATCAAATCACGTTTTGTAGATAAGAGTTTTAGCCAGACTCTACTCAAAAGAAACTTCCAATCGGCGAGATAATATACTAATCTTTGGGATCAATTTATCATGCAAAAATTGGTCCTTTCAGTTCTCATGACTGACTTCTACTGTATTGGAACTTGCCGCGATCAACATCAAGCCGATTTGGATAAGTGCACAGCCAAAGTTAAGGACGATGTTGTCTTGAAAGGTCCCTGCAGAGCTGAGCAGTCTCTCCTTAACTGTCAAAGTGACGTCTTCACCAAGTGTTGTGACTACAATGCCGGTATTTTCGCTTAAAAAAGCGAGAAACTCTAAATTATAGGAGTCTTCTTCTGCAACAACGTTTTGGCTGGAATCAATGCCGAAGATCCTAAATGCTACACCGAAGGCAAAGTCTCTTGTCCCAATCCTCGTACAATGGCAGAGATTGTTAAGAATCCAGCTCTTCGTCTGATGGGAGCTCAACTTTAATCAATTTTATGTTAAAAAATGCAATAAAAACTAAAAATATTTTGTAGCTGGGGTGGTTTTAGCAAATCCGGGATTACTTCTCTACAAAAAAACAAGCGTTCTTCTAAACAAATAATCTACTTGTTTGGCAACTTTTGCAGATGGTGTAGACAGGCTATAAATTTATGGAGTTTTGCAGCTGGCTTTGCTCAATTTGTTTGAATTCTCCTCCAAAATTCTCCCCATCTTTGTAGTCTCCTTGATTGGTTAAAAGCCATCTGGATCATAAAATCACAGCTTTTTATGACTAGCTTTGTTCGGAGGCAGTTCCTCCTCAATTATATACACAGATGACCCGAGTCGGTGAGAGCCTTTGATGCTTTTTGCCAGTTCCGCTGAGAGCCAAAGAATGACCTTGAAAGTCTCTGCTTTGCAGGCTCCTGCAAAGTTGCCCCCAGACGATCACATGTCCTTTGCAAATGTCGGTTTTGTCTCGCGCGATGAACACCTGGTCCTTTTGGGTCTTTTTCTAACATCCGCTCTTCTAGATCCTTCGATCTATCCCAATCTCTCCCTTAAAATTTGGAAAAAACAACCAGTAGACTCGTCATTTTTGTGGAGGTGGATGTCGAAATGTATTTTCAGACTCATGGAATTGACTCAAAATAAGGAAAATCACGTGAGGTTCTAGAAAAATGACTGATTCAAGGGGGCGGAGTGTAGGCCATTGATCATCCAGTAGGTCCTGGGGACTGTCGCGAGAGCTCACTTCAGTTCTCGGCCGCCTAGCCGGCTAGTTGGTTCGGATTTCTCTCTCCTAAAGTTCTACTTTTTCAAGATTTTTCGTCTCCAAGTACCAAAATTCAATAAAAAGTTTCTTCTATGCCATTATAAACATAAGAAAAGGCCTTTTAGTTAAGAAAGCTTTTCAAAAGCTCTCAAAATATATTTATCCATTGTTCTGAATCAATAGACCTCTTTAAAATTTAAAAATCATGCATTTTTCTTTCTCCGACTTAAAAACGAGAAAAATCCTATGAATTGATTCAGAAAAATGACAAAAAAATGTTTCGAGATAGTCTGATAAACTTAATTGAGTCCTTAGACGATTTGTTGGCTGCTTTATTTTAGTATTTTTTCTCCGAAAGAAAGAAGAAATCTTGTCCTCTAACTCTTCCCCAAAAACTTGATGATATGATGAATAGCTCAAAGTCTCTTTTATTTTCACCACATTTTCACATGATGATAAAAATTAGTCAACGGATGATGATCACTCATAAAGAATCATCGTCTAAATCATCCTCTCTCTCTCTCTCATTTGAACTGTTCTCTCTTGTCTAGACTGTCGACTCGAATGACTCATGCCTTACGCCCTACCTCTCTATTTTGCTTCATAGTCTAGACCCTCTTTAAAGAGTCGCTTTTCAGGGAAGATGCCGGGTCTTGGGCCAGGAATAGAGCTTAAGGAGGTCTTCGCCGCCCTCAAGAAGAAGATCGTTGGAGATGGCACCGATCGTCTTATGAGCCTTTCCTCCCTTCTGGGATTGATTTGCGCCATGATCTACCTCGGCCAACAGTAATCTCCCCTAGAAATGATTCTGATATAAAACGTTTTAGGTTCTTCGGAACGCCGATGGCCTGCGTCACCAAGTACGACAAAGACTACGTCGCCAGCATCTGCTACATCCAATCGTTCTTCCACGTGCCACAGGACCATCATGCCATCAAGATTGGACCTCGTGATGAATACTGGAAAATCAACTACTTCCAATTCCTTGCTTTGGTTTTCTTCGCCCAGGCGATTGTCCTCTACGCCCCCAGCTACTTCTGGAAGAAAGCCTACAAGAAGGCTGACATCAAGCTCGGAATAATCATCGCTGTTGCCCACGAGATTCGTGATGATACCAATGTGGATAAGGCTCCAGAAAAGCGCACCAATCGCTTAAAGCTGATGAGTATGACCATCATCAAGAAGATTATGACTGACCGTCTCATTTCCAAAAAGCAGAATGGAACTTCTCTCTGGGCTATGTGAATAATAGCCATACAATCCACTGATCGATCAATAATTTCAGCTTCTCGAATTCTCTCCTCTTCCGCTATATTGCTATGAAGTTCGCCAATGCCATCCTCCTCGTTTATTTCACCTTCAATGTTGCTTCCTATCTCAGTGACGACTTTTGGTGGAGTGCTCAGGTAAAATTTCTTTTTTTTTAAATGAAATCAAAATTTCTAGAGATTGTATGATTTATCAGCTGGAGGATTGTGGAAGGACTCGGAGCGTTTCCCTCGAATGGCTTACTGTGATTTCCAGATGAGAGACATGGCTAATATTAAAAATGTAACAGCCCAATGTACTCTTGCGATGAACTTCGTGTCGGAGAAGCTCTTCTTCGTCGAATGGTAAGGGGATTTCTTTGAACGAATAAGAGCTCTTCTAGGGTTTGGTTCTCTTTCACTTTCACCCTCGTGATTTGGAATCTACTTCACTTTTCTTATGATCTCGTCAATCGTAAGAACATGACGGCTGAATGGCTGATGCGTCAAGGAAAGACTGGCTGCAAGGCTAACAATATCTTCAATCATTTGGCCGAATGGGATGGCTGGCTCGCCATTTACTTGGTTCAATCTGTTGCTGGAAAGGATATCGCCTCCGATTTCGCTGGTCAGATCTTTGAAGATCTTTGTGTAAGTGTTCACGCTTTCCCTCGAATTTAATTGTCAGGGTCTCGCGCTGAATGGTCCACAGAATGAGACGAGCTTCATTAACGGCGGATTGGCTAACGCTCCTTCTTCTGACTCTGAGAACATCCTTCCCGAGAAGAACCCTGTCCATATCCAAATTGGCTAGAGAATTTGTTTTTTTTACGGGCATATTATCAATATGAGAGAGAGAGAGAAAGAGTAAATGTTTATTTCTGATTAAAAAGGAGAACATTTTAGGCACTCAGGGTCATCTTGTTTGGGTCAAAGGGCAAGCAGTCATGGGGAAATTGAACCAAATTTTTAGAGGCATTCACGGCTGTTTTGGATTAATTTTCTTATAATTTAGAACATAGTAGCTATAGTTTTCACTATACACTGGAGCAACGACTTTCTTCTTCCAAAATTTGTTGATTTTATGTTCAATGACGGCCTCCGCCACTAATGTGAATACAGCTTTATCTTGTTGTCTATCTGTTCCATTAAAATTGTTGCGGTTATTTATGATTTTTTCCACATAAGGCTGCAGTCTAGTCTCATCAGTGACAGAAATACCTAGCAAATCGTCAAAAAGTCCGGCCACTTGCCACATTGAATAATTTTTGGCTTTCTTTTGATATCTCACCTGTAAGAAAGAAATTTGTGGGAGGGCAGAACTAACCAAATGCATGTACATCGCAAAATATATTTTAGCTCCATATGATGCAAAAGTTGGTTGAAAATAGGGAGGCAATGTTGCTTCATCTTTGATGTAAAGTGGAATTAACGATTTTTCATTTTTAACTCCATTTGCAAGACGAACAGCCATCTGAAGTGGTGATTAGAGGGAGAGAGAAGTTGAGAAAAAACCTTTACACAATTTAGATACCATATTAGTGTACCATTGTCATAAAAAATCATTGCAGGTATTCTTTCCGCCAACATAGTCGCAGCAAATTGTGAATGCTCCATTAATAAATTTAAAAAGGCCAAGGCCAGGCTCTGAATATTGTAAAATCTACCGCAATAGTTCCTACCTGGAAGTGATTACACAGATAGATTTTAAATGAACGGCTTCTTCTACTGAACGGCTGGAGAAAATCTATCGTCTCTGCTTCAATATATTTCGCATTTTCTGGATTGTGTTGGCAATTTTTAAAGAGAGCCATGAAAAGAACATATACATCGTCGCTGGAAAGAGACGAGTTTATCATTTCATGTTGAAGATACTTGAAGTATTCTTCTGAAAATTATAGCGGTTGGAATGATCTACGAAATTGAAGTCTCCTCTACAACTTTGTAGAACATAAAAAAAAAGACTAAAAGCAGCGTCAATCGAGAAATAAGCCATCTCTCCTTCAAAACACCATGACAAAACTGACAAGGGAACCTTTTAACCTTACTGTGAAAATTCGGAATGAGACCTATACCATTGGATAGAGCGCGAAAAACTATGTCGAAGAAGGCAATTTCCAGCTGCCACCTAGCTAATTTCGGACCACTTTTGGCCTCCTCAAAGTTGAAAAATTGTCTAATTTTCACAAACTGAATACTCTCCAAATAAATTACCCCTTGGAATGTAAAGCCATAGTAGAGTGAATAGCACTATAGTTTATAACTTTTGCCTTCTTGGTTTGGATCCATTTTTGAGTCACTTTTTTGTTTTTATTTTTCTTTAAATCTAAATCTAAATTCTTTGAAAATGTTTCAAAAACTATATAAATACCCGTAAAATCTGTAATGATCATGGCTTCCAACATCATTGCTCTCCTGTTTGTCGACTTTCCTAATGGATCTTCTGCTGCTGTTCTTTCACCCAAGGAAAAGAAGCTCTACGCCTTTATCAGGAGCTTCTTGCAAGAGCTAGAGTTCTCTGAGTTTGACGTTGAGCATGAAGAAGTTTTGAAAACAAAAAAGTGACCCGAAAATGAGTCCGAACCAAAAAGGCCAAAATTATAAACTATACACTCTACTATGGCTTCACATTTTCAAGGGATATTTTCTTTGAAGAGCATTCAAAGGTTCCCTTGTGAGTATAAGCGGCGAGCCGGGACCCATTTTTGGCCTTTAGTGAATTTTAGGATAAAAATGGGTCCTGGCGCGTAGATCCCAATTCTCGATGCACCGCGCATACAGTTTTTTACTACTGATATATACCGTATTTCTTCTAATAGAAGCCGGGGGCTATTTTTCAACCCCCTGGACCGGCTTTTATTAGAAGAAATACGATAGTTTTAATGGTATGTGCAATCTTGTGCTTTGATTTAAAATTTTCTAAATGCCAAAAACACAGAGTTGTTACTGTATCCCAAAAACTTGAAATAAACTTCAACCTACCAATTTCTCCTTGAGTCTGCTTGTAAACCAGGGTATATGTGACTTCTTTAGTTTCTTCCGAATGGCATGGGCACATTATTTTAAATAAATGTTTGCCAAAGACTTGTTTATAATGGTCACTTGCTTCTTTCTGGAGAATGTTACCAATAAACAGGATCATTTGATGTAAAGTACAAAGATTATCGTAGTTATCGTCACGAAAGTGTTTCCAGACGGGGAAAAAGAAGAGCGTGTTCATGCTCCAAATTGCTTCTCCTGCCTTGAAGGTTTCATTATCATAGAGCAAATAAGTTAATGTCAGTGGCCTTGTTTTCATCGAATCCAATAAAACCAAAATTGGTTTCAGAAATTCCTCGAAGACATCCGGAATAACCAACGTAGACACGTTCGGGCTCAGACGCATTGCTTTTTGCTTCAAATATTCCTAAAATTTGATTTAAAAAGACACTAATTGTTGCTCGTCAGAACGACCTCAGGAGTGAGGGCCCCTGCCTCTGATATCTTCGTCGCTTACCTGGATCTGCGAAGCCAAATCATTTAGATTTTGTATGCATAATTTCACGATCCAATGAATTAATTTTCCCTTCAAAAAAGCCTTAGTTTCAATCTCCGGGAATCTAGTTATATAGGACATCAGCTAAAAAAATGCAAATTAATTTGTTTTGAGACTAACCATAGTCAGCACATATTTATTCTTTGGCGATGTGGAAAGAAGCTGTGTTGCATTTAGAGGCGCTCCAGGATTAATAAACCTTTCAGAGAAAAATTTAATATAGTTGGCACGCCTCTTGGGATTTTGTCTTACCAGTTTAAAATGATAACCAAAGGTCCTATACTAAATTAAATTTTGTTTTTGTAAAAATGAAAACAAACGTCCACGCCCACGTCTCTAAACTTTAATTCAAAGTAAGAGCATTTGCTTTCTTGTTCAAAAGCATTTTTCAAAATTATTTTGTCCAAGATTTCGAAATCTCCAACTTTTTTCTCATTAGGATTCTGATCAAGAAACTTTGATACTGTTTTAAGCAACTTTCTTGACTCCTCATAATCATAGCAGCTCTCAATTCCATTTTTAGCTATGTAGCTTTCTAAGAAATCAGATATTCTCGTGCTGAAAATCTCTTTCCGGTTAAATAATCAAAATAAATGCCTTGACATTATTAATCGAGAGTAGAGTTTCCAACTAGCAAATAAAGTAATAAATTGAAGATTGATGAAGAATAAAGAGAAAAAGCAAAGATTCAGCAATTAACAATCTAAAAATTGCATTACAGTACTCTAAAATTGGAGAGAAAAAAAGATGGAGTGAAAGTAAACCAACTTGCTAAATAGCAGAAGAGATACTTTCGATCCTTCGAATAATCTAGAAGCCTCTCCAGCTAATAGATAAAAATAATCAAAGAAAGAAGCTTGACCAAGTGAAAAAAATATACTCCAATAAATCTAAAAGATTGGTAATTATTTTTCGAGACAGATTGATTACCTGATTGAAGTAAGAAAAATAGTATAACTGTCTAAAAGAGCTTTAGCTTTTCTGCTTTGACTGACGAGTGTGAGTTTCAATAATTTGAAGATTAAACTCTAACAAAAAACAACAATTCAGCAATTAACAATCTAAAAATTGCATTACAGTACTCTATTGGAGAAAAAAAAGACTAACTTGCTAAATATCAGGAGATATCTTGAGATTTCTATCCTCCGAATAGTCTAGAGCGTAGCAAAGGAAAGGTTGAGTTTCAACAAGGAAATTAGCTGCAATAGATCTGAAGCTGTCACTGTGATTATTTTTCAAGCCAGCCGAGAAGGTTAAATAATTTTCGATTAATACATTTGGGAAGATAGACTACAAGAGAAATTAGATTTTTGTATATTTTCATATAGAAAAATCATTTTTTAATGCTAACGCCTAGAGAGATGCTTCAATTAGAGATTACGGTATTATTTTATTCGTGGACTTAGGCCTATCTCAATGGTTGAGACTTCGAATATTATGGCTGGTGGAATAAAATTGAATTTCTAAAATCGAAATAGTCGGCATGAAGCTGTTGCTTTTTTTCTGTAAAGAGCTTCTCAGCACAGCAGGGTTACGAGACAAAATTATTATTTTTAAAGGACAAAATGAGAATTTCTAAGTTAGGCTATGGCTTCATTTGTGTCCCATTATTCTTCAAAAAGCCTGAGACAATTTTAAAATAATCTGGATGAGTTGCTTTATTGTTTTGGTCAAACTCGATTTGAATGACGCGCGTTAGGCAAATAATCAGGTCACAGTAGCCAGCGCGTCCTTTAACCGATATGGATTGGACTGAGGCGAAAAGGATCAATTTTAGTTTTATCTTCACTTGAGGGTGATATTTTAAAAAACGATTGACTTTATCAGATAGAGGGATCGATTTTGGTAGAGGGGAAACGTTTTCAGGCGGAATCTTTGCCCTATTGCTATGTTGTTCTTAAAGACAAGGGAATGACACCCACGCTGACCCTTCTTTCCCTGGTTCTCGCTTAAATTTCTGCTTGATTTTGATTTCTTTCAGGGTTTTCCATATCCTTTTTGCAGACAGAGTGGAGTGTTTTCTTGGTGAAATACTGACCTTGAGGAAGAAAAGATCCGCAAACGCTTTTAATTAGGAGCAAAGTTCTCTGCTGATATCTTCTTCTTTTAGCAAAATGTAAGGCTTTCCTTTTCTTTTTTTTCATATTTACAGAGAAAAGAATAAAAAAGTTCTTTTACTAGCGTGCCAAATAAGCTCGTAGATTATCTCTGTTTCTTTTAGTGTGACCTCTTACACGAAAGCCAAAAGAGCGATTCTGGTTCATTTAGACATTTCTGGATATTTTGAATGCGTTTGATCGTTCTCATAGCATGTAAAAATGTCTAGAAGTGCAAATAAGCAAGGACATCGCTCATTTTATTACTGCATTTGGATGTAACCTAACTAGAGAGAAGTGCAAGAGGTCAAGTCGCACTAAAAGAAACAGAAACTTTTTTCTCTCTCCAATTTAAAGTAATCTGATTGATCACTCAAATACTGTTCGTATATTTTGTAAGGGGATTGCCAATTATATCAAGTGAGAAATTGGTTGTATTTTACCTGGCGACCCCATGACAGTGTCCCAAAGCTGAGTGTCGCGTGCGGTTTAAATTTTGTGTTATCCTTTTTTTTCTTGATTTTCTTTCATTCTTTTTATGCTTATGCTATATATTTTGTGCTTTTTTTATGTCTTATAACAAAAAATACTAGACTGACAAAAACACTTTATTTGCTCTATTTTCAATGTTTCTAATATTCATATAATGTAGCCAACGACCTGTGGAGGCTCATTGACTGAGAGAAAGGACAGGGGCGAAATTAAAGGTCCCTTTTCCCCCCGAATAAGTAGTCTTGAATTAAAGAGTGCTTTACCAAAAACTATACAAAGGAGACGTCGTAAAGCGACAAAAAGGGGAGTGTAGGCCCTAACCATGACGAATATGCCCTTTTGTATCAAGGCTAGGGCTTACTCATGTATGGGAGTTTGCGGCATGTAACAACAATTCAAAGCTACTATTATTTTTTGTTATAAGACATAAAAAAGCACAAAATATATAGCATAAACATAAAAAGAATGAAAGAAAATCAAGAAAAAAAGGATAACACAAAATTTAAACCGCACGCGATACTCAGCTTTGGGATACTGTCATGGGGTCGCCAGGTAAAGTACAATCGAGAAGTCAATTATTACAAAATCTTTGGCAAGCACTTATTCAGGTCAATGTGTCCTAGCTCTTCGAATAAAATTAAGGAGGAGGGGTTTACTCTGGTTTATGAAACAAAGCAAGGGGAAATTGGTAGGCTTCAATTTCGTAGAACATTCCAAGTGTCATAATTTTCAGAAGAATACTTCAAGTATCTTCAAGGTTCAATTATGAATGCTCCTCACTCAAACAATGAACTTTTTACATATTTCTTGGCTCTTTTTAAGAACTGCCAACACAATCCATCAAATGTAAAATATATTAAGGCGAAGACAATCGACTACCTCCAGTCTTTCCTTAATTTAAATTGTTCATCCAAAATCTATCGTTGTGATTCCTTCCGGGTAGGCACTATTGCGGTAGATTTTACAATATTCAGAGCTTGGTCTTGGCCTTTTTTTATTTATTAGCGGAACATTCGCAATCAGCTGCGACTATGTTGGCGGAAAGAATGCCCGCAATTCTTCTTTCTGGCGGCGGTGAACCAATTTTTGAACCATATAGGATGAAGGTTTTTTTCTCAACTTCTCTATCCCTCTAATCGACATTTCAGATGGCTCTTCTTCTTGCAGATAAAGCAAAAAATAATAATATTTCGGCAACATTTTTTATAAATAAAGGAATGTCAAATGGTCCCGCTTGTGAAGACAATTTAATGACATACAGCATCAAATTATATTGCAACTTTTACAATATTGTGGTAAGTTCTACCCTTCACAAGTTACTTTTTTGCAGGAACAATTCAAAGAGAAAGTTAAAGAATGTTATCCAATTTGCCAAATGTTCGGGATGTCTAATGCTTTGATAAAAATGTGTAAGCCTGATATCGATGCGATGGCGAGAGTTCCTGAAAATTTCCCACTTGCAACCGAATATTTCAAAAACTTTTATTGTAGCAGAAATCAATTCGTAAACAAGTTAGGTTCTGAGGTCTGCGATGAATATAACGCCAATATATTGTTGAAGAAGAAAGTCGTTGCTCCAGTGTATAGTGAAAACTGCAGCTACTATGTTCTAAATGATAAGAAAATTAATCCAAAACAGCCGTGAATGCCTCTAAAAATTTGGTTCAATTTCCCCATGACTGCTTGCCCTTTGACCCAAACAAGATGACCCTGAGTGCCTAAAATATTCTCCTTTTTAATCAGAAATAAACATTTACTCTTTCTCTCTCTCTCATATTGATAATATGCCCGTAAAAAAACAAATTCTCTAGCCAATTTGGATATGGACAGGGTTCTTCTCGGGAAGGATGTTCTCAGAGTCAGAAGAAGGAGCGTTAGCCATGCCTCTCATCTAGAAATCGCAGCAAGGTTAATCGTATTAGCCTTGTTGAGTAGATATGCTCCCACCTCTTGACCTTTCGCACCGTTTATGGCCATTTATCAAATGAGAGAATAGCTCAAATTGAACTTTATTAAAGCCAGAACGAATGGCAAGTGTACCAAATTGAGAAGCTGCTATCAAAGCAACAAGATATGTCTAATTGATCACTGGGAGGAGATGAGAATTATTTCTTAGACCCGGAAGCTTTGGAAGAGGAAGGACTATCCACACCGGCCATTTGGAAATAGGCCATCATCTGCTCGATATTGTCGATCTCTCCTTCAGCTTTCTTCTTACTTCTCTCGATTGGCTCCTGCTTGACTGGCTGAGGCATGGCGGGTTCGCCTTCAAATTTATTCTAGGTAGATTGCAACAAAATAATTCAAACCATTTCGCCTCTTCTCTTTGAAATATTCAGCCATAATGCAGCTGATCTCCGCCGCTCCAGCCTTATACCACTGATAAGAGATAGCTGGAGAATGAGTTGTTCCCGGTGTGTTTCGTCCATCAGAAGAGAAGAAAATATGCAAGCCGTGCTTACAAACATAGATGGGAATCAGCTTGCGGAGATGATCAAAATCCGCACATTTAACGACTATCTCCAAGGAGAATTGAATCATACAAATATTGTTCGCATCCGCCTCGAGTTCATTCATCTTATTCTGTTTATTCTCATTCGCCGCCTGGAATTTGACAGAATAAATTTGAAAAAAAGATGGATTTTACTTTCAAAAGTGCCACTTTTAGATTAACCAAACAGTGCTCAACAATGCTCCTCTTGTCCTTCCTTGTAATGGGAAGCGGCTTGGATAGAGCCTCGACTCCCTCAGGCGTCCCCATCAGGGCTAAAAGCGTCTGAAACATTCAATTTTCTATCAAAAAGCGAAGAATTCCCCCTTACTTTAAAACAATAAGCCATGCAGGGGAGATCTCTCCTTTGAAGCAAAATAGCTAGATTATCGATGATCACCATTTTAGCGTCTTGATTAACCTCCACCATTAGACAAAGAAAGTCAATCAAAGCACACTGAAAGGAATATTCAAGCTAAGGGATGAGCCTTACCTGGAGGTTTAAGTCGACCTTTTGACCATGGAAGACAGCGTCCTCCCTCAAGTAGGGGAAAATGAATTGGACTAACGCTTTGTCGATTCGGGAAGCGTTTGCGGTGTCTTTTTCACAAAGAGTGAAGAGACTTTTGAATTTCCGCTGAAGGGCAGTGAGAGTTCTTGTCTCCTGGATGGAGTTCATTATGCTTTTCAGACTCATCTGAAGGGAGGATTGGTTAGGAGACAAAACAAAGGTTAGAGATATTTGAACAGGGAAGATACTGTAATAAGTATAATCACATAGAAATAAAAATAGATTTATTACAAAAATCTCAGAAATCACAGGGAAGACGTTCGTTGGTTCCTAGATGTTCCCGAGAGGAAATGATATTTTGATTTTTGGAAGTTTTAACGTGACGATGATGATAAGAGATAAGTAAAGCTGGGGGAGGAAGAGGACCCGAAGACAGGAATGTGATATTTCGATTTTTTAAAGTGAAGGAAGGGGGAAATAGAAGATAAGGGAACAAAAAAAGGCGACCGTAATCTCAATAATTTACACGGGGTAAATATAATTAACCGAGGTGTGGCGGGAATAAAATATCGACAGGAGATGGGTAAAGGCATTTCTCTTTTTCGCTTTGTAAGATATAATAACAATAATAACTGAGAATTAAATAAAAACGCGTACAAATACAATCTCTGGGTTACTGTAACAGAATTATGCTCTGTCCAGCTTTTTTAGGCTGACTTTGTGAAAGAAAAAGGCCTAAATTGCGCGGACAGCTTCTAATTACGGTAACTTCGTATGATTCAAAACGAATCGAACTACGATGTATAAAATCTCTAGACTATTTTGGTGTTAAGAATTTAAATAAAAACAGGAATAACAATGAATTTTGCCCTAATTTCGGCCTAGAGGAAGGATATCTCCTTTTATGAACAAAATAAAGGGAGGACTGGTTAATTAGCTCATTTCAAGAAGAATTTCTGAATAATTCTCTGAAATTTGAAGAGAATGGACTCACGAGATGTTTCTAACAGTGGGCGCAACACTTCTTCGCTACGGGGACTCTCTTGGGAGGATTCGTTGTCTCTCTAACTGAGAGTGGTTCTTCCAGTGTTTTGATCTCCTTTTCGTTTTTATCAGCAGAATTATTATCTAAATTTATTGGTTTTTGGCTAAAAAGAAGTAGCTACCTGGCTCATCATCAACCTGACACATATCCATCATTTGAAGAGACAACTCCTCGATTCTATTGTAATAGCCTGGACGATTCTCCTTCTTAGAAAGAGATGATTCTATGTTCATTGGATCATCATGAGCGAAGAATTTAAAGACGTTATATTTCTGAAGAGTGGCGGGGATCTTTCCTCTGAAGTGATCATAATCGTTGCATTTGACAAGAATATCCATCGCCACGTAAATCTCCTGCCAGATCAAGGCCTCTACCCGCTTCTCTTCGTCTGTTCCTTCAACCTTCTGGAAAGTTGCTAATTTTAAAAAAAAGCTAAAACTTACAAAAGAGAGTTGGACAGCGTCACGAAGAGTCATCGCAGCCAAATCGGTGATATCGATCTTTGTCTTCTTTCCAAACTTGTAAGTCTTGAATGCGACTTCCAAGGACTCGGGAAAATCCAAAAGGCATCGAATCGTCTGGAAATTTCTTTTTCCACAAGAAGAAAGAGAAAAATCCCACAATTAGGCTGCTGATCTTATGAGGAGAGGTGGGTCTTTTAGCCATTAGGACATTGAAATGATCTAAAACGCCTGCTCTTCCATCGGAGCTCTTATGAACGACTGATTTGACCAATTCTAGTGCAGCAGACTGAAGTGAATCTCTTTAATTTTCTCTTAAAATAACTATTAACCTGGAATTTGAGATCAACTTTGATTCCTTTGAATTGAGCGTCTGGGATTAAGAGTGGCATAATGAGACGCATTGTTGCTCGATTGATTCGTTCAAAGTTGGAGATATCTTTGAAACAAAGGAACCCGAGTTCAGTGAATCGTCGAGTGAAAGTAGTATAATTTTGAGCTTCCACGAGAGATTTCATCACAGCTTTAATGGAATGATTGACTTTTATTGTCAGCGGCATCTTCACCACTATCGTCTCCGATACCATGGGGAAATGACTCTGCAAATGACCGATTTTTTTGTTATTTGGTTTGGCTATTTGAAGAGAGAGAGAGAGGACACAAAAAACAAAAAGAGTTTTGCCCTTTAAAAATAATTAGCTCTTGGGGTTTCTAGTTTAAAAAAGGAGAAAAATCTCTTTTTAGAGGGGAAAGCGACCCTTTGCTGACAGAAATAAGCCTTAAATAGGACGAATTGATATTCCAAATGGTGAATCAAAAATAAAGAGATTCCGATTTATAAAAATGACGTGTTATTCTCTTTTTGTTGAATGAAAACATCCTCCCCTAGAAAACGAAACCAAATGGCGGTCTAAAACATTTTGCGATTTGCGAATTCCTTCGCCTAATTTTGAACAGATTATTGAAATATAGGTTAATCTTGACGCAAACCTGGATGATAATTTGAGTAGATTGACTGATACGCAAGATTAAAGCCAAAAAAAAAACAAAGCTACATAGGTAGATGTCATCTCTCACGCAACAATGGACAGCAATGAAAATGAGATACGAATTCGGCATTATGAAACCGAAGCAAAATTAGTTTAGGCGAATAGGAATAAATAATTTATTCGTTGTTCGTCAATAAATTCCTTATATGTACAGGATAATATGCCATTAAATGGCTGAGGATATAAAATCGATGACACCTTTTTGGGATAAAGGCTCCCTCATTCTGTATCATTAGATAAGTCAGGGATGATTAATCGGCTCTTTGAGTCGAGTTCTTGTTCGGCTTGTTTCTTCTCAAAATATTGCTGTAGCAGCTGGTTGTAGTCATCCTCCCAATTGCTTTCTTCTTCCTCTTCGTTGCTACCACTAGACCCAGCTTCAGGCATTTCACTGGTTCCTTTTAATGGATCATAGTGATGAGCACCAAGTCTGACAGTTGTTTCGTAGAGAGTCGAATAATCTATAATTTTTGCTGCTTAGTTTTAAAGCTCTTGATCTCCTCAACAAATTTGTAAGACATTATTTCCTCACTGTCGTTCTAAATAAGCTCTAAAAATTAACCCACATTTGACATATTTGGGAACATTTTTCTGAACAAAAGCTGTTCCTTCAGGGGTTTCCATCATCAAAGCCACCAGTAGCTTGGCGTCCCTCGCTATCTTACGATGTCTAGCTAGGGGCTCTCCTTCGAATGTGATCTTCAACATTTGGGGAATTGTAATAGCTGTATGAAGGAGCAAAAGAGTTGTGTCTGCCTTGGTTCCAGCGTAAATCATCCATTTGGGAATCTCTTTTCGGAGAGATGGATGACGAGCACAATTCATCAGGATATCCAAACAGTCTCCAATCAATTTCCAATGGAAGACAGGAATCTTTGGGATTGGTTTAGCCGGACCATTATCACCTCTAGAGTTACAATGAATTTTCTAAATTAGGTTAAATAAAAGAGAGAGAGAAGCAACTAACGATGAGAACGTACATAGTCTCGGCGAAGGCGAGTGTAGCTGCTTCGACTATACTCTCCAATTGATGATCCAATGGAATCTTTGTTGCCATTATGTTAATTCCCTCATCATATGACATCAATGTTTTTATTATCTAAAAAAGGATTTATCTTCTAGAGGGATAATAGACTCACAGTGAAGGAGAGAGAGAGTCTCTCCAGACTTGTGCTAGGCTTGATGAAAGCTTGAACATTATCCATAATGATTTCCCTAGCTTTAAGGTTATCCACAATCAAGCAATCGAAAAAGTTCAAAACATTGTACTAAAATAACCTCATCCTCTCCCAAAAAAAGAACAAAATCACCTGAAACTTGCGCTCAACTGGTCGTCCATTGAGCTTAGCGCCTTCTCCAACCAGATTCAAAAGAAAGTATACAGTTTTGTCATCAACCTTCGCCAAACATTTCCCTCCAACGGTGAGTTTGATGAGAGAAAGAAAACGCGACGAAAGCTGGGTCGGATTGGACGAGTTCATGAACGCTTTTATCGACGGTTTGATGCTCATTATGCCTGAATAACGAAGGTAATTTTAGAGAAGCGCGAGGTGGATGATAGCCGAGTGAGAGTGAGAGAGGGGAGAAATTAACCGCCCACTGGGCAGAGAATTATCCTGTTGAGAGGAGGAGCACATGACAAATAGAAGGTTTGATTTGAATCTTGGCACCCATTTTCAAGGGCGAAGTAGAGACTTTTTGAGGTAATTTGCTCGCAATTATTTTTTTTCGGAGAGATTAGCCAATTTCTTGGAAAAATGAGAGACAAATTGTGACAGTTCATTAAAAATTTTTTGAAGAAATTTAGTTAAAAATGCTGGAAAAATGATAAGATTCAAGAAAAAATAATTAGAAGTGGAATTGAATGACAAAAATGTGATATCTTTGCGGCCGTGAAAGGTCAACAACAAGCTGCGCAAGCCGGCCGTAAATAAAAGGCCCGTATTGAGCCACATCTATACTAGGCAGGTGACAGCTTTTATGTGGCAATTAATTTCTCGCCTCCGATCTCTCCTCCGCAAAATCGGTGATAAATTGACAGAAAAACAGCAAAAATGGCAGAAGT
Source organism: Oscheius sp. JU1382 (assembly GCA_932521405.1). Taxonomy (NCBI): domain Eukaryota; kingdom Metazoa; phylum Nematoda; class Chromadorea; order Rhabditida; family Rhabditidae; genus Oscheius; species Oscheius sp. JU1382. The sequence goes on from OW051479.1 coordinate 10,381,979, forward strand.
AAACAACTGGACGAACGCCTTGTCGCGATGGAGCGCGGAGTTCGGCCCGCAGCTGCTGCCGCTGGCCATCGGATGTGCTGAAAACATCTGGACTCGCGCTCGGAAATGGATCGATGGGTCATCGGCAGAGCTGCTGTGTCTGAGCCGGGAGAGAGAGATAGAGAGAAAATTACTGGTTTATAAGTGGACTGGAGCGACCCGACTGGAGCTATAAATCCTGGCAGACTTTTGTCCAGCGGAGGGAGGGAGAGACGACTCTTTTCCTTGATGTGATTGCCGATCATTAGCCAGATCAGATTAGGACAGCATCTATTTTCAGACGAACAAGACAGAGAAAGAGAATGAACACGTGCTGCACCTGGCCTAGCAGAAAAAGGAGCCGGGAGAATAAAACGCGAGAAGGGGAGAAAAAGCGCCAGCTGACTCATTGGCCAGCAATTTCCTATTGAAATGACACAGAATAATATGATGAATCTGTTAATTTATGGGGCTATCTCCCGCCATCTATTTACAGCTGGATGTGGGAGGGATATTATTCGGCTGGGCAGCGAAATTATAAGCTTTTAGCCTTTACGACCAAAAAAGTTGTTCTCCGCGATCTCCTCTACAAATCCGTTCAAAGCAGAAAATTACGCCCAATTGCTCCAGAAACCCCGTTGTAAGACTAATTTAGACTACTGTAGATCTCTTTTCCTCTATTGTTCCTTAATGTTACGAATAATTTAAGCTTTTTTTAATGTTTGACAACCTATTTTGTAGCTCTTTTCCTCCTCTACAACTTTGCAGAACATCAAAGTTCTTGAAAATTAGCAAAATCGTGACCAAACTAAGGATTCTATTAGAATAAATACGGTAGATTAATGTAAGTCTAAGATCAACTTCTTTTCCCCTCAATTTTGTGACGTTTAACCTTTTTTCCCCCTTTGAACATCAAAAGCTAGTTTCTTATCGCCTCCTACAGTAACTACAGCCCTGCACTGTTTGATTTTTGCTCTCTCTATCTATCTCAGGCTTCCCTGACCTTCCATGGTGCGAGTGTACCTGACCTGTACCCAAAAAGTCAATCCAATTAATCAATAAGTGACTCTCCTCTACTCAGCTCATTCGCTCTCCACCAATGACATTGGTGAATCTCTGCCTCTCTAGGATAAATGATCTCCTCTTGGAGAGGCATACAACCCACTCGTTTGGAACTAAATGGGTTCGAGCTGTTCGAAAAATCCTCTTCCATCCACCGAATACAATCGCGATCAAGACGACTGTCGAAATATTGGGATTTCTTTGTCTAGCAGCCAAGGAGAATCGAGAAGAGCTGTGCAAAGAGTCGAGAACGATCCCATTTCTTCTCTCAATTTTGGGAAAGAATTTTGAGATCGGTTGGGCGAAGCCAGACACAAATCTCCAGGTTATTTCATCTTAATTCTCACTTTTTCTATTTTTAGGATCGAGTTTTGACGCTTCTCTACATTTTATCTGAAAATCATTCCTCAGCAAACGATGTTGCATCAACTTTGATGAGAAATATCATTCTAATCGCTCCGGGACTCTCTCGTCCTTCCGGCCAAGTTGATACCCTTTGTGTAGGTTTTAGTCTTTTCCCCCAAAATTCGCTTAGATCCTACATAGACTAACACAAAATGAGAAGAATTTGGAAGCATTTGTTGACCTCCATTTAGAGGCTAATCACGGAGTTATGACGCTTGTCAATCATACTGTCCATATCCTCAGGATGTATTGCAATATTCTATCAGTGAGATAACTCTCTTCCTTCCTAAAAAAAATTTTTGTTTCAGACGGTTAGTTGCGAAACCATCCGACTTCCATCAAAGCCTGTCCAATTGGTCGAAATCTCTCAGGCCATTCTCTTGAATTGTAGCAATCATCCTCAGCTGCTCTCTCAAATAGTTTCTGCCCTCACCTCTCATAGAAATACCGAAATGGCCGGACGTAAAGTCTTTCTTCCCATTTATTCGATTGAAAAACTCGAAAGTTTGGACTATTTTCGAATGGTTAAAGGCAACTATGACGCTTGTTATAATCACGCCATCGATTTGGTTCGAATAACTATGAGATTTTCTGCAGTGAAGAGACTCGTTGAAAGCCAACATCACAGCTTTTTGAATGGTTTTTTGAATTATTTTAATAGTAAAGAGAGAGGTTGAATTTTAGAGCATTTGGATCCAGCTGATGTCAATGGTAGACGAGTACTTCACTTCGGTGGTTTGACTAGACAATTGCTCACAATTCTGTGCTGTTGGCCTGTTAAATAAATAAAAAGAGATGAAAATAATCAAAAATTATTAAAATTTGGAGAAAAAAGCGCTCAGTTGTTTTGCTTCGCTTTGCAAACTGGGCGTCTCTCAGAGTGACCTAGAGAGAACACTCTCTAAAAATGCGCTCTATCTATCCCGTCTCAACCTATCTACTTAAGATGCTAATTAGATTCTTTTTTTTTTGAAGATTTTATGGTAATTTTCTTGATCAATTTTCAGCTAAAATAAACTATTTTTAGATATTTGCTAGATGGAACCAGGATCATCAGAAATAATCAAACCAGAAGGATGAAGGACCAGCAGAAAAAAGGAGAGAAAGCTCTAAAAAGTGAGAATTTTAATCTATTTTTTGGGGGGTTATTTTCAGGTAAAATTAAAAATAAGAAAAACAAACAATCCTTGGTAGCTAAATTTAATCATTTCTAGGCGTTTTCCCTCTTTAAGATCTATTCTTATCGCTAGAAATAGGAGATATTTCCCCAGAATTGAGAGAAAAATGTTGCTTAGCCTTCCTTCACTAAAAATTTTAAAAAATCCCAGCCGATTTTTAGAAAAACTAGAAGCAATGCGATGAGTTGGCCGGTGAGGGCGATCGATTGCGAGGGCGACAGCCATCGGGGGAGAGAAAGAGGGGGTGCTTTGGGCTGGTGGGAGAGCGTCTCCTCCTTTCCTTTACTCCTAATCCTTTAATTTTTCTTATTTTCTAAGGTTTTTCCAAGAAAATTGGCAGATTCCTGGGCTCTTTCATCGCAAAATTTGACTGATTTCATCATTTTTTGAAGTCGTTTGACTTAATTTGATTGAAATGTTATCAGAACTCTTGAAGAAATCGCTTAATTTTAGACAAAGATGACTCAAAATTGAGGCAGAATCACTTAAATTTCATCGTTTTTGTCTATTTTTCTCAAACAACCATTTTTCTGAACCTTCCTCCACAAAATAAGCTAATCTTCGACCGAATCTCGAAGCTTTTTGCTGAACAATGATCAGATCTAGCCCAAAAATTATTAGATATTAGCAAGATCTGATGGTTAATTCTTTGGGGTTGATATTTGCCGAGTTTTTTGTCCTTTTCCTCTGAAACCAGGGTCAAAACAAGCTGACTCCTTCACTAATCAGACATTCTGCCGGCCTTTTTGAGAGGAAAACCCATCTCGAATGCATGGCTCTTTTCTCGAAAATTTGTGAGAAACAGCGAGAGCTGTGTGGGATGGTATTGACTGTCCGGCACTGGGCACATACCACCCCTCTCTCTCTCTGCTAGGGGGCTCAAATTCTCCCCTTCTTTCTCTCCTCTTCGCCAAATAATTTCATTTTCGCAACTTTTTCAACCACACCTGGCTACAGTATTCCTCTTTGCTTTTGGGTTCATCGATCTCCGCTCAGTAAATCTCCTTGACCTCCAGCTCACGCAACACAAAAATTACAGCTAGGGCTGCCAAAAGTGTCACTTTCTTGGACACGATAAATTGACAGGCCATTCTTTTTATGAATCTCCCTTATCATTCTAAAAGAAGAAGTGATAATGGAAGCACATTTCATAAGTTTCCGCGATGCGGAAATCCCCTCTCCAAGTAGGATTAGATTTCTCGCGAATAAAAACAACCTTAGATGATTAAGCTCCCATACCATTACTGTAATAAGTTCGCCCAGCTGAAGGTCAGAAGCTACAATTTTGTAGGCTTTCAACTCCTAACAAATGCCCTTTCGTCTGAAAGAGAGATTGGGCTTCTAGAAACTCTAGTTGGTTTCAATCTCTGGTAGAAGACTTCTCTATTGACTTTCCACCTTTTCTCCCTTCAAACAGCTACTTCAATCCAAACTGTTTACATTGCCGTGTATACAACTACTCTTTCTCGCTGTGTCGTCCTCCCACTCACTATCATTATTCTCTTTTCTTCTTTTCTTGTTCTGAAATCTGCTTGGGAAAGTGGCGCCGTGCGTAACTCGATCCACACCGCATTTCCGCTCTGTTTTTGCGACAAATCGACCTCACACGCGACTTCTATTTTCAGTTCAATCAGGGGACATTTTCAAGACTGAAGATATAAAATAACATGGTCAATTTAGAAAGACGAAACGCTCCTTGGTCGCTTGCAAGTACGGGGGCTCTCATCCATTTTTGAGCAAAAAAAGCCATTCCCGTCATATTTTACTAGGATGAGTAGGAAGTTTATTTCTATTACTGGGAGGGCAAAGTTTCATATAGTGGGGGACCTAGAAACCCATTCATTTTTAAACTAAAATTGCTAGGAGACTGGGATCTCCACCGTTTTTTTCTTCTTCAAATACCTCATTGTTAGAAGACCCTTGGGAGAAGCTGTTATTGCCAGAAACTGCTCTGCAAGTTTGACAATTAGGCGACCAAAAGATCTAGGATCCCCCTAATTACAATTAGAAAGTTGGGGTTGGCAGTGATTTACGTCACTTTTTTTCACTTCGACAGTTCTAGGAGGCCATAGGATTCTCTTGTGGTGTTCGCTGTTTACAACGCTTTTCTCCCCTCTCTTCCTATTAACTGGGGAAAACAGCTGGCTGGAAGGAAAGGGTGGACCCCAACAAAACAAATATATCAGAATAGCTGGTTTTTTGTCTTCTCTTTCTCTCTTTCTCTTTGTCCTTTTTTATGCATTTGCTCTGATCGTTTGACTCAGTTATTCTATTGTTTTCTCAGAGATTTTCTTTCTAGAATAGGTGTGACTAATAGGTCTTTTCGGCAAAGAAGGTGTAATTTCTCTTCATCTGGTTTGTCTTATTTGCCAGTGGAAATTGGCTATTCCCTTTTGATGAAACAATAGAGAATCCAGCTGGCTGTCCGTTCCTCTTCCTTTCACATCTGCGATCCATTTGTTGTAAGGGAGATGAAGAGAATCATCAGAAATTTGGCTGGAGACATGGGACCAAAGAGCGTCAAATGTCTCCTTCTTTCTTACTCTCCTGGGAAAATAGAGGGAGGAGAAAGACTGGGGGGAGGAGATTTGAAAATGAATCTTTTTGGGAAGATCCCATCTCCTCAGCTTATTTTAGCAGCAGCCGGGTGCCACTAAATTTTCTCCGTAATCTTTTCGCTCAATTAGCTTGCAGAACTCGGGAAACGACCTCTTTTTGGCTGTTTGTTGCGGTTCTAACACGATTCGGAAGCGTCTTGTAAACACACCTCCAGGATCCATATTTTTCTCTGGAAAAATTAGGTAGCTCTGTTGAAATCAGCCGACTTCCTCTCTTATCACTCGCTTGTTCTTTTTATTTATGGTCGCAGCTGTCAACTCCTCCAGGCGCCTGTTGCCAGCTGTGCTCGAGAATCCCGTCGATCTTCCTCTTTCATTAATTCTCCTAGGATTTAAAATTCTACAATAGGAAAAAAATGCCATCTCTTAGAAAGAAAGAGAAGAAGAAGAAGCTAAATTATTCAAACCCCAGCCACGCTTCGCCAGCCATTGTTTCAGGGGGTCCCAGCTGCTCTTTCTCTTGATGCGCTGCATATTCTCTGGTAGGCCTGGATGTTGATAAAATTGGGCAGAGAGAGAATGGCTGGCTGTCCCGCAAATTAGGCGAAATTGACCTTGGTCAGAGGGACCTGATTTCACAAGCCTCTATTTTTGAGTGAGTCATTTCGCACCTCATTTTTCGATGGAAACTCGCTTACTATACGCTTTTTCCTAGGCTCTTCATTCTTTCCAGAAAGTGACTCATTTTCGAGTTTTCTCCCTCCAAAAACCTGGGAGTTCTCACGAGCATTTTCTCCCTCCGCCGTTCTACTAGCAGGACATAGGCATTTACTTCCTAGTAGAATGAGTTAGCAGGAGGTCTATCTTTAGAAGCACTCCAATTTTGGCACGAGGGGACCTGACACTCTTATCTTCATCCCGGTCAGCTATTTATCAGCCAATTTCTCTCTCAAGGAAGGAAGAAGTCTCATTACCGCACTCTTATCTTCTGCTAGTCCACTTTTAATAGGATTGATCATTTTTTGAACTCAATTCCATCTAGGGGATTAATCCAGTTGAATTTTTCGAAAGAAATGAAGCCAAAATTACAGTGCTCTTTTGCCCCTTTCTTTTGTCGGAAATGTCAGTCGTCTAGGAGGAAAAAAAGCTTGGCATATATTATTTCTGCAGTTGCCCCTCTCTCCCCAGGAAAACAGCGATTTATAGGACCACCTGGGTCACATACGTTCGTAGACGACGATGTCATTTCTGCGTGTTTTTGTCGAAACCACCTGAGTGAGAGAGGGGGAGGCAGAGTCCATTTAATTTAGTCGGGAATTGGATCGAGAACACCTCTCCCCTTGGGTAATTTGGTCACGGTTTTGGGCTCAAGGATAATTCTAAATCCAAGAGTAAGGCTGTTTTTGTTTGGGTGGGGGAGTTTGTCAACCCGAAATCTAGATCAAACAATTCTTTTCCTAATTTGATTTCCCGGGGCGAGGGCGTCGGGGGTTTTCTCTCTCACAGCCCCATACCGATCATCGATCACAACCAACACCTGGTTTCGTATTTTTCCCCCCGCTGTAAAGAGAGAGAGAAAACTGCTGCTGAAAAGTTCGCGAGTTATCATAATCTCCTCAAGACTCACGTCACAGCAGGTGGATTCTTTATTGTGTTCGGGTTTGTTGACCTCCCTTCTTTTACGTATAATTAGAATTCTGTTTGTTAGAGAGCACATGGAGCGGTTGACGCCATTTCAGGCTGGGTGACACATCGCCAACTCATTGCTACAAAAACTAATCCAACTCTGGGCTTTTTTTCAAAACAAATGCGCTATTATTTCTTCAAGAGAATGGATAATTTTGCAATGCTTTTAGTCGTGTGATAACCACGAGAAATCTCACCTCGCCTTAGCCTCAAGATCTATCTGCCTCGGTCATCTGCCCTCCCCCTTCCCTGTCAGTCATCCCGTCTCCGCTCCCTCCCTCCTCTCATTCAAGGTGCTTTCATTTCCTTATATTCTCCAGAATAGAATCGCCTGTCGTTTGCAGGGAAGAGAGAAGAGGGTGAAATAGAGCCCTTCGTTTAGACTGCCATTGTGTTTTGTAAACGAAGCGTTCAGCGGTCTTTGAAGCTCCTGTGTCAGCTCCCAAGCGGATCTAATTTGAACTCTGGCCAGCTTCCCCCTGAGTTTTTTCTGTTCCGAAGACATTTCTCAAAAACCAATAAAGGAGAGAAAGACTAGAAAATCAAATTGAAACCATGATTTTTGAGGTTTTCTGTATTTTCTAGGTCTACATTTCAAAACGTTTGCTTTAAAAGTGCCTAAATTTGGACGTCAATGGTATTGAATTACGGTAGTTTGCCAACCACGCGAGACTCCTGACTCTTTTGTCCTAAAATTAGCCGCAGTTTCTTGGATTGTCCGTGCCAGGCTCGTGTAGTCGTCTAATAACCATAAAGTCTATCGGAGAATGGCCGACCTCGACCTTTCTCTATTCTTCTCTTCGAAGAAGCCGAAACCAAGTGGCTCTTCTCCTTCTCGCTCTTTTTTGAGCTAATTATAGCCGGTTCAATCATGGAAATGTTGCGTTTTCTAGCACCGGCTTTGTCCATAATTCAGGCGCTCGGGGTCGACGAATCGTGGGGGCTGATTGAAATGCTGACCGCCTGCCTCCCGGCTCTCCCAAAAATGGTCTAATTGGCTCCTAAATTTTTGGCTCGTCATTCCCAGGACCCTTCTCAAAATTCAAGGCGTTCATCGAATTTACTCTAATGAGGCTCATTTATCCTCTTTCTCTCCAATGTGCGTTGCCATCTGCTCCCGTGACATTTTCAGAGGAGGTTGTCCTCCCCTCTGAGGGGGCGACATTAGGGGCTCCATGGACTCATAAAAACAGAGTACTTTTGAGGGTGATGATGATGTTAGGAAGGAAAATGTTGCGTCAGGCTTGAAAGTTTTTTGCTTTCAGCTTTTGGAAATCATCTCCTCTTCAGATGGAGAAGTTCTTTGCCCTCCCTTTTTTAGAAAACTCCTCCGCCTTTGGACGAGCAAATAGTAGAGAAAATCAAGGGCGATTGCAAAACATCAAAAGTTGAATCAAATCTCTCTCTTTTTTTGGCTACAGAAAGCATAATAAATATTGTAGCTCTTGTTATTCAAGAATTCTAGCGATAAACCGCGGCAAAAAATTGATTACCGCACGCCATTTCTCATGAAAGAGAACAGAATCCGAACTATACAGCACCCCCATCCGCCTCCCCCCTCTCTTTCTCTCTTCCGCCCTTATCCGGTCCTTCCCCCCTGCTGATCTCCATCCCGCAGATACATTTTCCACCCCGTCGGCTCCCGAGTTTTACGGGGCATAATTGCAACCGAAGTGTTACTCCTACCTGGTCACTTTATGACCTCTTTCCCCCTTCTCGGCGTCCAATCAATTCTTGAATTTTTCAGCTGGATGCTCAAAAGGATATGATAAGTGATGGAGATGACCCGGATGCGGAGACAAGAAGTGCTCCCGGCGATTTGGGCGCTCCACCCCGAGCCACACGGATGAAATGGTCAGTCTTTTATTTTTTTTAAAAGTCAGCTAGAGTTGTAAACCTATAGTCCAAGAAAGCCTTCATAGTTTTGGTTGTTTTTCAGATTTTTGATGCTCTAAAAAATCTTGTAGTTCTTGATTTTCTCTACAATTTTGTAAAAAATTGAGAACAAACATTCCTCTTTGCGTGGTCGGATTTCCTTTGATGTTTGTACATATTTTGTGACATTAATCTATTAGCAATTTCCCAGAGAATCCGGCCCCCAAAAAAAGGCAATGATACATCAAAAGATTGGCTCAATTTGTTTAGTCGGAGAGATCTCTCTCCTTCTCTTTTCTTTTTGTTTATATTTGAAGCACTCTACCATATGCGTTAAACAGAGAGAGAGAGAAATGTTTTCAGGAGCCACAGCCGACAGGCCAGTCAAGGTGTGCCGCCTCGCGATGTGCAACGCGTTCGACGGGTGAAAGACAAGCATTGGATGGTGAGTTCTGCTAGACTTTTTATGGCTTGAGGATGAGTAAGAGAATCCAAATGGGTAGGGTGACGCATCGACAAGGTTTTTGATAAGCATTTCTTCAATTTTCGCACCAAAATGTCATTTTTTAATCTCTCTCTCAAGCTTTTTGATATTCCTCCTGCAAAAAGACGACTGCGATAGCTGTGCTTTCGGCCGGGGCTGAGTGAATCATTCCATCGGGCTCCAACAGCATCACCACACAACGTCCTCCAATAACTTCTTTGTCAATTTTAGGAGAAGCAGAACGAGTTGATCGAGAAGGAGATGTCCGTTTTGACTCAAGAATCGCTCTGCGGAGTCGGCAAATACAGGTATAAATCTCAAAGGACTCTCTATTTATCCCCCAAGAACACATTTTGAAAACAATAATTAACTTCAGCCAAAAAGCTATAAAAGCCAGAAATTCTCCCCCGCTTCTTTTCTCTAAAAATGGATTTTTCTAGACCAACTTGGCTCCAATTCTTGGGAAATCGGGTTTGGATGATGGTGCTCCTCTGCTGGTATTGTTTAGTACAGGGTATGGTTATAAATGGCCTTGTTCCTTCGGCAATTTCCTCCATTGAACGACGGTTCAAATTGAGTACGAGTACTATGGGCAGGATAGTCCAGGTAAACCTCCTTTTTTTGAGTCTAATTCATACAAAAATTTTCAGTTTTATGACTTTGGCTATGTGATATTTTGCATCCCAGTGTCTTATTTCGGCGGTCGGCACAGTAAACCAAACGTTCTAGCTGGTGGTTTGGCATTGATGGCGTTAGGAAGCTTTATGTTCTCAACTCCTCACCTTCTGGCTGATAGCTATTCAGCTGGTCATGGGAACGATTCGCTTTCTACTTGTAGCGTCTCCAACGGTAGGGATTTTAATAGCCTTCCTTATGCTCTTTTAGTTTTTCGCAATAGCTCGGAACCAATTGCTGAATCTTTGACGGCCGCTTGCTCAGAAGAACAGAAGCTTTCTCCGAGCAAATTCCGCTATGTTTTCCTCTTTTGTTTTGCTCAGCTACTACATGGAATAGGAGGAACGCCGCTTTTCACAATTGGTGTTAGTTATATCGATGAGAATGTGGGACCGGCTCTCTCGTCTTTTCTCATTGGAATCTTCTATTCTTTTGCCATTTTTGGACCAGCTGCTGGATTTCTGACTTCGAGTTTTTTCTTGAGATTTCACACCGATTTTTGGCATCTTCCAGCCGAGCAAATATTGAGGTTTGAATCTTTTTTGGAATATTCTTATTTTTTTCAGAGTGTCAGGAGATGAAACAGATCCCTCTTGGGTTGGAGCTTGGTGGCTTGGATTCATCATAGCATCAGCTCTGGGCTTCCTAGCTGTGCCTCTTCTCCTCTGCCTTCCTAAAGTCCTACCAGAGTCGTTGAAATGGCACCGAACGCGTTTGAGAGAAGCCAGCCAGTCGGGTAGACGACGGACCCCCGAATGTTGTGGAATGCCAGGAACTGCCAAGACTGCCGCTATTTATAGCGATGCTCCAGCTGAGCAAGACTCTCTCCTCTATTCCAATATAACTACGAGACCGAGAGGGCCAATCTGGTATAAGTTGTGGCTAGATGTTCGCCATATTCCTGTTTCAATCTATCGCATCTTAACCAATGGTCCTTTCATGATTATCACCTTTGCTATGGCTATCGACAGTGAGTTTTAGCCTCTTCCCTCTAAATCAATTTATAGGTTTGGTTGTTACTGGAGCTTCATCCTTTATGTCAAAATATCTGGAAAGACAGTTTAGTGTAGCTCCTAGTAAGGCTAATCTCTTGATTGGTAAGACTCTCCCTCTAATTTTGAATAAAAACACCTTATTTAGGATTCATCATGGTCCCAATGGCAGGAATTGGTTGTATTTGTTCTGGAGTTTTCATCCAAAAATTCAATATGAACTGTGTCAAGACTCTTAAACTAGCGATTGGTCTCCTCTTCTTCTCACTCCTTTTGACGCCGATGTATTTGATCTACTGTCCGCATGACCCGCTGGTGGGAGTGGACTCATCCTATCCCGATAAGGAGGGCAACATCTGGATTGGAAACTTTTCCGACTCGGAATTCTCATTGGCCTCTGGTTGCAATTCGCATTGTATGTGCAGTGAAGCCGAATATCGACCAGTTTGTGCGGAATTCGAGGATGGAAAGCAGTTGAGCTACTATTCTCCTTGTCATGCCGGCTGTCCAGATGTTTGGAATCCATCCAATAAGGTATTTTTATTTATTATTTTTTGGACTAACTTATCTTAGGAATATACTGGCTGTTCCTGTGTCCCCAGGAATACAAAGAAGTTGCCAAGTCGAGTGAAAAAGGGACTTTGTGAGAGTAAATGCCATGGGTTAATGGGCTTTTTGCTCCTCTTTGTTCCCCTCTCTTTCTGTACTTTTGCAGTCGGAGTTCCTCTTATTTCTGTCATCTTAAGGTAGATTTTGTATTTATTTTTTAAAATTAAATCTTAATTTAGGACTGTGGAATACTCGGAGAGATCATTTGCCCTTGGAATTCAGTGGATTTTGGTTAGATTGATTGGCACCATTCCCGCTCCTGTGCTCTTCGGATGGATGTTTGATGTCTCTTGCATTCGATATCAATCAGAGCCGTGTGATTCTCAGGTAAGGAGGCTATTTGAAGTAAATCTCCGCTTTTAGTCTGGAAGCTGTCTCCTCTACTCGAACAAGCTGCTAGCTGATTTGTTCCTAACTTTCTCGATCATCGGCCAAGCGTTGGCTATGGTTATCCTGATCTGCGCTTTAATGTTATATGGAGGCTCTTTACCGGACAACCCGCCACCAGCGATAGCCCCAATCGAGGTGATAGAAGAAGAGCAGCGTAGCAAAAATCCGGATCCAATTCCTGAGGAAGAGAGAAATATTGAAACTCCTGTAGTCTGAGTTTTACCTTCTTCTCTCTCTCTCTTTCTCTCTCTGCTTTAAGTCTTCTCTTTTTTTGTTTGTTTATTTGTTGTTGTTGCCCGAGCATATCCGAAGGCCTTGCCCTGAGCATACAACTCTCTTTTTTTGATCTCTCTCGGAGAGCCCTTCATCCCCAAAATGTTACGTGTCTCCTCCCAACCACCGGTTGTTTTCTGAATCCAAAAAAGTTCTATTTAGCCAGCTCAAAGCTTGAACGTGTCTCCCCCATGCCAGAAACACAGACTGACTCACTCCCCCGTGAAACCTTGCCCGGTGATCATCAGCATAATAGGTTCTAAAAACATTAATTCGTGTGGGTTGATTTTCCGACGAAAAAAGGATAATAAATAAATATTATTTATTTCAAAAAACTGAGATATTCCGATTGACCGGAGTTAGGGTGAAAATCAAAACGGTGAAGACAATATTCCCAAAGAAGAAGAAGCAAAACGCTGCCCAATCGAAAACCAACGGCCAGTATCTTTTCGCCCATTTTGTGTGGATTCTAAACCGAGATCAGGGAGGAAGAGAACTTTGCCTCTTTTTTAAAACCTTCAAAGGAGTGTCCAAAACCAGAGTCATTATACAGATGAACATTTCAACAATCAGCCATTGGCCAAGAACAGGAAGCTTCTTCGATCTCGGCACTTCTTGGACAATGATTCCAAGTAGGAACGTTAACCCAAGGAGGCCAGTTATCCCCATATTTATCTAATCAAATTGCTGTAGTTAGTTTTAATTGGTTACCTTCTCTCCTTGGCTCATCCTCAAAGGCAAGAGAATAGCTGCTAGAGAGACAGAAGTGACGACCATTGTTGGAAGAATCAAGAAGATAATATAAAACTCAGAATTTCGGATGAGTTTGAAGGTGATGCTAGCCATAGAATAGTCGGTGTTGTTGACCCAAGTGCCTTCAAATGAAATCATCCATTCCGGAGTGCCCTAGAAGTTGCTTCTTGAAGCTTTACTCCCCCTCACCACCAGATCATAGCCAACTTCTTGAGGATCAAAAATAAGGCGATTTGAATCAGAAAGTCCCGCATCGAAATAAATTCCACAATACTGCGTATCGAACGGGAAGGCGGCTAAAACATTTCACGCATTAGTTAAACGAGAGAAGAATAACCTATTTCAGTCCTGCAAATTGTATCAAATGCCGCCTTTTGGATGAGTTTCACCGTGCCATTCGGCCAAATCTGGATCAATTTGATTCGAAATAAAGATAAAACTGACTCGGACCTCATTGCTCTGCGTCTCCATATCCATGTTGTGGACATCCATACTGAAAATTATAGGCTTTAGATAATAATTCTGATTTGCTTCTCACCAATTGTAGCAATCAATCATAGGAATCCAGACCACATTGGAAGGGAGGATACAATAAGGCTCTTTAATGAGCTCCTCATCGTAAGCTAATCTCGGATCCACCCAGACATATTCAATATTTAGGATATAAGAAACAATCTGTCTGTTTTCTTCCTGAATTTTTAAGTCTTTCTTTTTTCTTAGATATAAACCCACTACGTAAGCAAGAATTACATAGGTTACGGTAATCTTGACGGTTATTGTTTCTCCATTTATGTCGTAGGGAGAATCTTGGAGATTATAGCTTTGGTTTTGGAAGAGAAGCTCCCGAATGAGGATCTTTGAGAGAACAGGGGAGGTTAGCAAGAGAGAAAGAATCAACATTGGGTAGAGCTCGTGGAAGAGAGCTGAATTTTTTAGGAGCGCATCACACATCAATGTTTATTGTTTGATTCCAGGAGCTACAGTAGATCTAAAGCTCTCTGTTTTTGAAAGAAAGAGAGAAAAGGGAGAAAACGCTCCAAACTAGATTCTTCGGCGAAGAAAGGTCAGTCTCGTCCAGTTGTTTGATCATGTGGATGAGTCTTCTTTTTCCCCTTCTTCTAATTCTCCCATGGTGAGGCCTTCTTCACCAAAAATCTAATCTAAATTCCCTTCTAGTCAATCGCAATACTACTCCCAGTATTATCCTAATGGTTATTCGTCCTATGCTTATAACCCATCGACTGGACAATACAGCTATTCTTCCTCAAGCTTCCAGTATTATTCGAGTTCTTATTCTCGACCCAGATGGGTTGTCACAATGGGAGCTAATAGTGACGAAACTGCGCCTGTAAGTAACCTTGATTTTTTGACAAAAGAGTATTCAGGTGGTCTATGCGACAGACAATTTTGGGGATGCGGCAGGAACGGCGATTGGATTAGCATTTGGAAAGAAGAAATAAATAGATTTTATTGTCCTTTTTAAGACATAACAATTATTGGGAAATTAAACTAGCCTGGATTGGGGCTTAAGATAAGACTAGAGTTATTGACAATTGATTTGAGTAGGAAGCTTCAGAAGCCATCTGGAAGGTTAGAAAAAAGAATGCGAAAAACTTACTGTAATAAACTGTTCATAGAGATGAACAGTGAAATCGGAGGCAATGTCCACACCGGCGGCGCATTCAACTAGATAAATGGTGAGATATCCATCCCATCCTATCAATTCATGATGAAATCTATTAAACTGAGTTATATTTTCTGTTTTGATTTGACGGCAAAGCCATTCGGAGATTTTAGCCCTTCTACGGATCAGAGAGAAGAAGAAGGCGGCGATATTTAGAAGCAATAGAACAAAAACAAAGGTGAACCATATCCTGAAAAATTAAAAATTAATTAAAAAGAGACTCCTACCATTCGACGAAGAAAAGCTTCTCTGATATAAAGTTCATTGCCAAGACACATTGGGCTGTTATTGACTTCACATTGGCCATATCTCTCATGGCAAAATCGCAATAAGCTAGACGAGGAAATTGCTCCGAATCAATCCATTCCTCTCCTTTCAAATAGCCAATCAAATGCTGAAAATATTCGAATCCAACCAAGATGAAAGAAAAAACCTCTCCACTCCACCAGAAGTCATTACTGAGATAAGTTGAGACATTGTTGATGAAATAAGCCAAGAGGAAGGCGTTGGCTATCTTCATAGCCAAATAGCGAAGAATGAGTGCATTCTTAATCCTAAAATTGACGTTTTAACCCAAAAAATCTTATTAGAAAACTTACATTTTCCAGTAGGAATTACATCCAACTTTAATGCGAATCTTATAAGTTTTGAGAATAGTCGCTCCCATAGCTGATATTTTGAGGAAACGACCATCCGTCCCATCTCTGATTTCAATTGCTGTTTTGACAATATTTCCAAGTTTTATATCCGCTTTCTTGTAAGTTTTCTTCCATAAATAGCTGGGAATATAAAGGACGGCTGCTTGGGTGAAGAAGGCCAACGCAAGAAATTGAAAGTAATTTATCTTGTAGTACTCTTCTCGACCTCCCAGTCGGATGGAATGATCTTCTAAGGGGACATGATAGAACGGCTTCGTATAGCAGAGCAAATTCACATAGTCCCTATCATATTTGGAAGTGCAAGTCATTGGCTTTCCGATTATTCTGGAACTATTAGAAAGAAAGAAGGAAGCAACTAACTGTTGGCCAATGTTGATCGTACAACAGATGAGACTCAAAAGAGAGCAGAGATTAACCAATCGGTCGGTTGTATCTCCCACTACTTTCTGCCTTAAAATACCAAAGAAATCCGAAAGATGAATGACTCCAGCCATCGTCTAAGAGAGCAGCAAGAGTGAGAGAGGGTGGCAATAAAAGCTTCTGGCAAAGCAAAAAAAGAAGCGAATTTGATGGCTTCGCTTTGAAACTCCTAGGGCTACAGTAGCCTTGCTTGTTTTGACAAGCTTTGGTGAAAGTCATTTTAAGCATCGGATTATGAAAGCTAAATCACATGATTGATGGCTGAAAAGGCGAAGGTCGTAGCGAAGAAGAAAGTCCGAAAAGGAGACAAGGATGGGGCCACCTTGGCTACGTTGGATGACGATGAACGTGCCGCCACTAAGTCGGCGGAGTTCCAAGTCAAGCCGAAACGAAAGAGAGGACGAACAGTGCGTAGAGCTTCAAGACGAGCAACTGCCATAACACCCGAAATTACCGCTATTTGTATGGAGTTTGCTAAAAAGGTTCATGAGCAGGGTGTGGAGAAGTTGGGCGCTCTTTTTCGAGATCAACTCTGCAAGATCTCTCCTCCTACCAAGCCGGCTCCAAGTTTTGAAGCTAATATGGACAAAAACCGATTCAAAGATGTAGTTTGTCTCGAAGAAACACGTGTCGTATTGAACAAAGAAAAATCGGAAGATGGCGACTACATTCATGCCAACTATGTTCAATTTAGTGGCCACGATCGTAGATATATTGTCACTCAAGCGCCTAAGGAAAATACAGTCGAAGACTTCTGGCGAATGGTCATGCAGCAAGAGTGCCAAGTAGTACTCAACTTGGTCTCAGCCGAAGAGATGAAGGACAAAGGCAAATGTGCTGACTATTTTCCGACAGAAGAAAGCAAAGCCTATGGACGATATACGATCGTAGTGAAGAAGAAGGAAGAAGAAAAAGATAAAGTTGTCATCTACACCCTCGAAATCCTAGCTGAGGGATGCAGCAACTCGCACATCGTCCGTCTAATCCATGCAACAGCCTGGTCGGAGGATAAAGCCATGGGGAGTTCTAGACAAATTCTCAAATTAATCAAGCTGGTTTATACCGTGGATACTCTCGCCAAAGCACCCATCGTATTGCACTGTAATGGAGGAAATGGTAAAACTGGAGTTGTGATACTCGTCGACTACATGCTCTTTTGCATCTTCAAAATGAAGAAGAGTCTCGATGTCATTAAAATCCTCACCCAACTAAGAGAGCAAAGAGCCTCATCTGTGCAGTCAGAAGCTCAATTTGTGTATTTAAACGTCGCCACGATTTACTACATTTCTCTCTACATAACAAACGACGAAGTCACCAAATGGGCGGAGGAGTTGGAGGCCAACTTCAAGGAGAAGTACATCTTCAAGGATAAAAATAAATAAACTCGTGAGGAGAAGGAAACTTTATTTGAAGCCGGAACAAGATAGATTCTCTCTTAATCTTTCAGATGCAGGGAATTAAGCACTTTATGGCCGAAAGGACGCGACCATTGAGCCAAGCAGCCTTCTTGCTTTTAATCGGACGATAATCTGGAAATTATTTATTTTTTTCGACGAGAGAACTTACTGATGAGGATAGGAGAAGGAGCTGGGGACTCAGTTGAGGAGTCGGATTCTTCGGTCTCGTCGACTCCATTGGCGGGAGTATAATAGATGGTCACTTCTTGTTCATTCTCAGGAGTTGTGGGTTCAGCTTTTTCGACTGTACTGAATGAGTCATCCTTTTCGACAGAAGGAGAGTCATCAGGCAAGACAATGAATGAGTCTTCAGAAGTGGGAGGAGTCTGCCCATTTGGAAGAATTAGTTTCTTCTTGTCGATAGGGCCAACGATTTCCATCCCTTCGTCATCCATCGTCTGAAAATAGAATGAATGAAAGTGGAACGAGTCACAAAAGCTAGATGAGACAGAGGACTAACTCATCGCCTTCAAAATCGATTTCTTTAGGTCTTATCGCGTAAAATGATTAAAAAAGCACCTCTTTGTTCTAATTTCCTTCGATTTTTATTCGGCTTTGACCTTCTTGCTTAATTTTAATCGATTTTGCCCCAATTTTGGCCAAATGAGAAAGCAACAAGTCTAATCTCTTGCTCGTTTTTCAATCCTATTAAAGCTCTCTCTCTCTCTCTCTCTCATTCTTTAATTGATTTTTCATTCTGAGCCTATAATCAGCCTCCTCGCACGGGCTCCCTCTCTCCCATCGCGCGTATAATTTCGCTAATTAATCGTATCCAATAAGCTAGTGAGAGCGTCATAGCAACGGAAATAGGAATAAGAGGCCTGCCACCAGCGATGTATGTTTTAGAATCTCTCTCTCTCTCCGCGCCGCGCCGCCTGGGAAAAACCGCTGCTATCCTTCCTTCTCCTATCACTGAAAGCCTCTCACATCCTCCAGGTCTTTTTCTCTCGGCAAATTTAGCTAATTTTGAATTCACCCCGCAAAATAATTTGGCCAATCTTTGTGGAAAAGAATCATAAAAGAGGAGAGAAACATAGCTCTTATCTTCTACCGTAATCTGACCTTGAAATTCTAGGCTTTTTGGGCAAAAGTTCCCACTCCTCTGAAAAAGAGTCCTGCAGCTCTTGCGCTGGTCAAAACCGCGCCCTAAATGAGAACTGTGTATGTGCATAATATAAACAATTCACCTCGGGGCGCGAGCTGAAATCATTTAAACTATCGCCCTCGTCCATTCGGTGTTCCGATTCTCCGAAAGAGATTGAAATTGAGATTTACTGTCGCCGTCTTTGTTTAACCCCACAGCCCTCGCGATAATTAACGGCTGGCCGGATCTTCTCCCTCTCTCATTGTCTGTTTCTCAAAATTGCGAAATAAGTTTCAGGATGGATGAAGGCTTTTCGCCTCATTTTCTTGCCACCAAAGTGGAATTACCTCCTCCAGAAATGACGCTGAAGCGACTTTGTCTCCTAAAAATTGAGAAGCTGGTTCGTAAAGAAGCCTATAGGAGTAAGCAGCCGACTAAATTGACCACAACTGTTTGCAAAATCTTGGACAGGACGCCAAGCAGCGATCCGGAGGCAGCTGAGGCTTGTCTTCGAATCCTCAATTGGCTTTGTTATGATTCGGAGAGTCATCGAGATGCCCTTTCTGATAGGGCTATTGTCCACAATTTATTGGACTACATGGCTGTTTATCCCTCAAGGAGTTACTTTATTTACGTCTTGTTCTCGCTCTTATCAAGAAGCCATCCAAGGGCACGAGAAGTTGTCGAAATCACAGCTGATGCTTGTCCTTTCATCTCACATTTTCCTGGACAACTCACTCCGATGCTTATCGTCCATGTGAGTTTGTTTATCTTCCTTCCAGGGCATCAATTTTCAATAAACACACCCGCTCTTTTGGAAAATTATAGCCTCATTCTTATTTCAGATCTACAGTCCAATGCTGAAGAATTCGCTGCTGACGAGAGAGAAGCTTCTAACTTTTGTTGAAAATTCCAAGCCGATGAAGATCATCGAGTTGTATCTCGACTATCTCAAGCAGATGACAACAGAAATCATTCGCAATGTGAGTTCCGAAGCTAGAAAGGGTATAAAATTTAGAAAATAAAACATGGATTGAATTGGGAGATGCTCACAGAGATTATAGTCTTTCTATATGAATGTGCTGGTATTCACGAGGTCAATGATAAAATGAGAAAGATCAACTCGCTGGAGTCTTTGACCTTCCTCCCCTATGCCACCTTTAGAGCCATCGAGTTTTGGAGTCTCCAACATCCTTTGTATAACGACGGGATACAGCGAATGATGTTCGTCCAACTCGTTGTAATGCTCAGCGAATCGCTCTGCCATAGACCGACCGTCTTGGAGATGATTAGGGCTGAAGATCCACACGCTGCTAAACGTGAGAGAATTCCACTGACGATTTTATTTTTCTTTTAGAAATTCTCAAGTCAATTGAAGAATCGGTTTCTGCTTCAACGATACATAAGTACCTCAAGAAGACGAGCTGATCTTATTATTTCGCCATTGTTAATTGTTCAAAAAACCGGTCATCTTCTGCAATAAATACTGCCTTTTACCTAGATGTTAAAAGAGCCGGCCAGACTTTTCAAAAAAAAAAAACTTCATTTTGAAACAACGTAACAATAACAATCAAAAAATTGTCGGCAAGCTGAAAACAAGAACAAATAGTTTACCGAGCTGTTAGTCTAGTTCTCAAATAATTCTAGGTATTGGCTTTAACGATAGCCTTTCTTTCCTTCTTCTTTTTTTTCTTCTCTTGCTGATTTTCAATCTAAAGTTATTAAATTATCTAGTTAGAAACGAAATTACCTGGCCGATATCGGCAAAAAGTTTCACTTCTTGTGCTTCTTCAATTTCTAAACGTAGAATCTCTAAAGCGGCAAGGTTAAATCCAGTAATATCCTGAATTTGTTCATTAATAGCTATATAGAAAGTTACTCACTCTAATTTTAGTAATGCCTTCAGGCATCTCCTTTCGTAATCTGTCCATTATGGGTAGTAGCTCTATTGAATTTATAATGTGACTATGGTGAATCCTAATGAGGAAAGTAGCTATCCTTGTCGCATATTCCATTTTATAGTGCTGATGCACGCATGAGGAGACTGATTTAAGAATATCTGGGATATAACTTAATGGAACCATTAAAAGAGCACGTTCAACGTCACTAAAAATACAATTTAGGCTTAGTAAACTAGAAAAATACCTAGGACGACAGCGAGTTATCGTATCTAGCAAAAAGTGGTCCAAGCTTTTACTTTTATAATGTGAAATTAGAGGATGAGGCGTATGCTGAAATAATTTTATCTAAAAAATAATAATTAAATTACCTCTGGATCATCTTTCTGCACTATTTCATTTCTGACAATATCAATGGCTTCTATAATATTCTCTGCCTAAAAGCCAATTTAAAATAAGAAAAATAAACAGACTGAGATAATTGTTTGTGTATTTCTTACAGCAGCTATTCCAGCCTCAGCTTCGTTATTCTCCCCTGGAACTATATCCTCTTCGTCAGCAAGTTTTGCTTCATAATCTTTCTCTCTTTCCATTTCTTCTTCCTCTTCAAGCACAATTATTTCATCTGTTAATTCCCAACAGCGAATTGACTTATCGTGTGACGCAGAAAACTAAATGAAAATATTATGAAATAGTGAACGAAACTTACGAGAAGAGTTCCAGTTTGTGATTGAGCCAGAGCACGGACTTCAGCAGTATGTCTATCTAGGACTTGAACTCTGCCAAACTTTCTAGCATCCCATTGTTTGATAATTCCATCTTTTCCAGCTGACCAGACAAGTATTTCGTCATCATATTCTTGAATTGGTGAGAAGAGGACAGAAGAAACTCTGAAATGTGAAAGTTAAAAGTAAAAAAAAAACTTACACATCATCATGCGCATAAAGAGATTTATGGCAGTCGCCAAAATCAAGACCCCAAATTTTAATAGATTTATCTGCCGAGCCAGTAACCACTAATTTATTATCCTGAAAGATTTACAAAAAAAAGAAGAAAAACTTACTGGACTAATGGTGACGCAAGTTATTGGTAGAGAATGTCCATAAAGAGAAATGAAAAATTTCAATGTGTCCATGAAATAAACGCTGGCTGTATTATCCAACAATCCAACCACAAAATATTTCCCATTTGGCGAAATAGCACAACAAAGCGCTTCTTCTGCTAGTTGGAGAACTTTTTGCTCTCTAATAGAAAGGCGTTTTCTTGTTCCTTCAGAGACGAGTTCATATGACCAAATTTTTACAGTTTTGTCTGCAGATGCAGAGATAAATCCCTAAAATAATAGGTAAATTAATTATAAATTGAATACTTTTCTATCTGGACACTGTACAAGGCTCCAAACAGCTCCTTCGTGACCTTTACGCGTTTCAAGAAGCTCACAACTACTTAACTCCCAAAGGAAAATATTTCCAGTCTAAAAGAAAAATATAATTCTAAGAAAACCAACTCACTTTTGTTGCTGCTAAAATATGATTATCCCCTGTGGTGAAAGTAACTGATACAATGTCCTTCATGTCGTCATCTTTTAATGTAGTCACTGGCCGAAGAGAGTGAGTATTCCAAACAATAATCTCGTCTCCACCCCCAGATGCAAGTAAACTGTTTGAAGTCGAAACAGCCAAGCTTCGAACATCGCTCCTGTGGCCCAACTAAAAAAATAATTGTTCTAAACTATTGACTAACCTTTTCCAAATTCGCAACACTTTCTACTTCAACAGTATTTGAAGTCAAATTGTTGCTGAGGGCAAGCTGATGGACATTATTATCTGATGCAAGTGAGAAGATCTGAAACCTTAAAGTTTAACAAATTAAAAAGTAATTGCCTGATAGTAAACATCTGTTCCTTTCTGTCTATAATCAGTCGTAAAATCTAGCCACTTTAATTTGCTAGGAGAGCGAAAATCTCCAATACGTGTAATTAGCACTGTTACATCCTTTTTAACATCATCTGCATCGACTGCTAGACCATTTTCAGTCCTAAATATTTGGTTAATAAATAGAAAAATTAAACTTACGATTCAGCCTTTCTTTTGGCTGCTTTGAGTTTCTTTGTTAATCGTTTTGACGACTCTTCTTCGTTAAAAATTCGATAAATATCCATTAATTTGTCAGAGCCCTTAAATAACGTTCTAATTGTGAAAAATGAACTTACTAAGCAAACAAGTATCCGTTCATCGGGAGAAACAGCTAGTTGAAGAGCCCTACCTTTGCATTGTCTTAATAATTTTCCTCTAAGCTTCACGGTAACATATCTCTGAAATTGAAGTAAGCATGAAAAGTTGAAATTGCTTACATTTTGCATTTCTCCTAGTGGTATTGTATTCTCATCTTCTTTTTTAACATCAATTTCTAGTTTTTTCTTGTTAGCGCTTGGTCCATTTGATTCTTCTGCTCCCATTACTTCTGCTATCCAATCTAGTTCAAATACAAGCAGTTCAAGTTCTGAAGAAGCTGTTACCATGTATTTGTCATCGAAAATCAAGGAAAAAGAATAAACCTGCAAGGAATCCATTATATAAGTTTAGTTAAATACCTCTGTATGATTCTCTAATAATGTATAGAAGCAGGTCTGACTTGCTATACTCCAGAACTTTACAAATGTGTCTTTCGAACTAAATAGCAATAATTTTCTGGGAAAGAAGAGCAAAGCTTACGATGAAATGATAAATTTATCGTTTTGTGTGAACTGAAGATGTGTAACTGAATCTTTGTGTCCATTTAAGCGAAACATTCCCGACTCAGAAACAATATCCCATAAAATAACGGTGCAATCCTAAAAAATTTCATTAATAAACAAATATTCTTACCTTTCCGCCTGAAGCTAATGTCAATCCATCATTGCTAAATGCTAAGCAATTAACTCCTTTTTTATGACCAGAAAATACAACTCCTTGCGAATCTGAAATGGTTTTAGAACTTTCTAACAAAACAAATAGCCTACCTTCAACGTGTCGATCAAATAATCTTATGGAACCATCTGCATAGCCAATTGCTAGCCACCTTTTATCACGACTGAATTTGATACAAGTTACGGCTTTCTTAGATTCAGCAATTTCATAGACCTAAAATAATCATTAACCAATAATAAGCTTGCCTTACTTTTTCTCCTGTCTTAATATTGAAAAACGAAAGAGTTTCGTTTGTAATAACAGCACATACCGATGAATCTACCGCACAAATGGCTCCATTTGCTGATCCTACACATCCACAAGCTCCACCGTGAACATATCGCAAATAGTCCTTCGTTTTACCCATTTGAACTGAAAAAAATCAATTTAAACGCAATAAAGCTAAATAGGAGATAGATGTTTAAAAGCAGGAAAATGGCGTTTAACTGAAAATATCACTTTAGCTTTAAAACTATTGCTGGCTTGCGTTGTCTTTCATTCCTTGTCTAAATATTTCCTCAAATTTAAAAACGATGGATACACCTCCTCCACAAAAAATAAGAAAATCAACATGTCCCTTCGGCGATGATTTCTACTCGACAATTGCCAAACATCTGAACTCAGATGAACCAGAAGCGCTGGATCAGCTTAAAAAAATGGCAAAAATGGTTTGTTTAAGATCAAATAAACAGTACAAAAAATATTTTGAGGTTCAAAACGCCAAATTGCAGCCTACTGATGAATTTTGGGATAGTGGCGATGAGTTATCTTCAGAAGTAGAAGCAATACTCAAATCCGCTAATAAGCCAAAGAAAGTCAAAGCTGAGAAGAAAGATAAATCAGAAGAAAAAGAAGTAGTTGTTCGTTCTCTTCGGTCACGCACAATTAAAATACGAGCTTCAGGAGAAGCCAGAGCCGGAGCAGCCCGTCGAGCAGGCTGAACCTGTTGAAGACGAAGAAACAACGTAAAAAATAAAAGTAAAGTACGGGTTGAGCCTATATTTGTTTTTTTGCAAAGAAAGGCAAGAGATTTATTAAATGAGCAAATTAAACGTGATTAAAAGACGAACCTTAGCATCTTGTAAAAAATAATAGCAACTTAAGAAAAATTAAGTAGATTGCTTTGATTCCACCAATGACTTGTACATTGCATGCAGCGTTTGGGGTATTCTTTCACCCATACTTTCCAAGAACTGAACGCTTTAAAATGTTAGAAATAATGTAATAAACCTCGTGAACTGGGGCAATAAACTCGAAATCTGTTTGTGGATCCATAAATAGAAATAACTGCCGATTATTTTGAGCTTGAATTTTCGCCGATAGATCTGCTAGTCTGAACATCCTTTGGTCAAATCTTTGAATATTAGGTAAGTCAAAAAGAATTGTCTGAAAAACATCGTAGAATTATTTTAGACTTACAGTAGCGATAAATCCTGGCTCTACATGGCCAACGGAATAGTGATCTGTTATCAAAAAGTTTGTCGCTCTACTCCTAAAGAGATTTTTGACTCGTTCAACATGAATGGTATCCATGCCGCTAAAATAAAGTCATTGAAAAATTAATCAACTTGCTTTGTAATGACGGAGAAAACTATTTTTAGTCTAATACTTAAAAAAGCCGATAGCATTATAGCTGTCTCAGGTTTTCTACAGATAATTAAAGTAGCCTTATTAGCTCCTTGAAAATATCTCCTTCACTAAATAAATAAAAATCAACATACTGCGATCATCGTTTCCATAGACCGTATTAACAATAGCATATAAATAGGCTAGTTTTTGCATAAATCCCGGCTTATTTTCTTCCTAAACAAAACAAGATGCATTATAAAACCTTTAATAAAATAGAACCTGATTACACAAACAGATTTTGATTGATGGTGGATGGTAATTTTCTTTTTTCGGCATGTTGATAACAGAATAATTCGTTGTTAGGAGAGATTTGAGAAAAGGACTAACATCGCTAAATTTCCTATAGTGCAAGTATGTTAGAAATTTTCTTTCGCCATATTTTTTGATATACTCTAGTCCTTTTTTCAGCAATTTCTCTTTCTTAGAACCTGGAGAGTAGACATCCGCCGAAAGAATAAATATAGATTCAAGTCGATCCATTGGTATCTAAAGAAAGCTATAAATAAAAGTTATTTGCTTACATTGTACTTCTTTAAATACATCATAATATTTTCCGCTGTTCCAACAAGTAGCTCTCCAAACTTTTTTGTAGTGCCAGTAGCTTCGTTCACTTTTCCAGCGAATATATGATCACAAATCACATCAGTTTCTAAACACAATTGATAAAAATCAGAGTGTTAAGAATACTTTTAAAGAGCCATTTGAAGTTTTCCGTAGCATTTTCGGCCGACCTTTTAGAATGGCAAAAGAGAATAGAAATAGGGCGTCTTACAGGCAACTCCTATAATTGGTTAGGATATAAGAAAACATTTTACTTCGCTATCTTTTCTAAACTCTTTTAGTCTATTATCATATCTATAATCCTGATACACGCTAGTATGTAGCGAATTAGAAATAGTCGTGACTCTACTGGCAACTCCAATATAAATTGCTTCTCGTACTTTGTATCCACTACCACAATAAATAATTCCAGGATAGTCTGCAAATATAATGTAAAACTAAAAATACAAACCATAAATAATCATAGTTAACGCCCAATATTGTACAAGATTTAATTTTAATGACGCTGCGCTCAGTTCTCTAATATTCTGCATGATGCTGAAGGGAATCTGCTCAGTCCACCTAGAATAAGAGCAATAAATATTGAAAAAGACTAACTTACTCTTGACCTAATGGCTCAACACCTTTTTCAACAAGTTCTCCATAAATATTCATCTCTCTATGTAATATTACAACATTCTTTTGTTTCTCATCAGTATGTGGTTTACCTAAAAAGATGTTAATATAAGTGTGTCTTACATTTTCGTGGTTGAATTCCTCTTTCCCTAAGACGACCTGTAATTACAGACCAATCGAAGCATGGAACATTTCGGTTGGAGACTCGGAAATCAAAAATATCTAAAAAAAAAAAAAGTATTAATATCGATGAAAAAAGATAGCTTACATACACCAAAATCATCAGCATTTGGAGGATTTCTACTCGGAATTCGCTCCATTCTATGCCAAAGGAAGAATAAAAGCCCTAAAATTTGCAATTAATCTACAAATCAAAGAAAAATAAGAAGCACAAAAAATGAATTTTGCTCTTTGCTTTTTATATCGTTTTGGAGCAAATCCCACCTCTAAACGCACTATTTGCTGAAACACAATACCACCAAAATTCTCTTCAAAAATGCTATTTCTTTTATCACTTCTTGTGGTAACTTCTACTCAAAACTATTACAAAACCTATCGCCAACTGGTCATCGAAAATGCTTCATTGGGATATAATAAATTAGATTCGCCATATGATGTTTTCCATCGACCGTTGGAAATAACAATCAGCGCTCCTTTTGTTGTCCTCTCTCAAGTCGTACGTTTCTCACCTCATTTGTTATAAAATTGAGGCTGAACTTCAATCTCTCGTCAGCTATATTGTAAATATACAATACGTAAGTGCTTTTTTGAAAAGAAAATTGTCTAGAGTTGGAATGATGAACGTCTGAAATTTGATCCTGACATCTTGGGAATGAATACAACCATTACTTCCTCAAGCTTAGTCTGGCTACCGACTCTTGATTGCTTCAATTGGTAGATTCCACCAGAAATGGACTCTTTTTTAGCATCGATGTCCATAAAATGGATCAAGAAGCTGAAAGTGATGAGGTTGTAATCTCATCGTATGGAAAGGTCGTCATCGTGCTCAAGGCTCGATTTGATACCATTTGCATAATGAATATAAGTTAGTTAAGTCTAAAAATAACAGAAAAAAACATAGAAAACTTCCCATTCGATGTCCAAAATTGTGGAATCGATTTTTCTGGAGGTCTTGGTGGATTTGATTATCGAGTGATTCTCAATGTCGACAACATCACTTACCCAGATATTTTGCTAGTATTCTTTGATTAGAATTAATTATTAGTGAGATATATAGGGAACATCTGAATGGAGAATAACCCCTGCTTATGGAGAGAATATGACCTCAGCTTTTGTAACCATTCGATTCCAATTGCATCGGAATTCCATGTTCTACGTTGTGTTGGTCATCATTCCCACAACGGTTGTAACTTCAGTTTGTTTATCAGCTCTAACATTGCCGTTGGATTTGAGCAAAGGAGAGAAGGTAAAGAAATATCTTGATTTCACCTGTTTTCTTCTTTCAGTACTCAATGGGAATCACCGGCCTTTTGGGATTGACATTTTTGCTTGGAATTATCGTCTCAGCGGTTCCAAGGTCAGAGAAAATGCCAGTTATTGGACAATGGCTGCTGGTTGAGATGTTCTACTGTGTAATTGCTACAATACTCGATGAACCATTGAGATATTTAAAGAAAAAGTTACCCATTTCCCTAGTAAATCAAATGAATCGTTACAGATTATTCAAGAGGAATATATGTTCGGACAAGGTGGTCGACTTATTGGCTTTCCTCGTGATATTTGGATCAAATCTCCTGGTTACAATACTTATGTTCGTCTTGATGAAGGATCCTCCTTATGATTACGCGCTATAAAGCTTTTCTCGAGAACTTCTCGAGTGTTTTCTCTTCCGAAACTGGGCCATTCCCGGGGTGGTCACTAGGTCGCATCAGTCGCGCTGATTTTATCTTCATCGGCTGGCTGTACTTTCGTTTCTCTCTCTCGCTCTATCAATTAGACCACTAATTAAGCGTCAATTTATAGATGGAATTGGAGCCAAAAGCGCGGCGATCGCTGCGGCCGGTGGCATTAGCCTCGGTGGCTTTTGCTGCTGTAAGTGTGATTTCTTGTATCATTACTCTTCCTTTGGTCTACCATCATGTCCAATCCATCCAGGCTTTCATGAATAATGAAGTCGAGTTTTGCAAGGTTAGCTGTTTTTTAATAACAAAAACTCCTATTTTTAGACGAGATCCCGTGAAATGTGGAGAGAAATGGTATTGGTTCAATCCGCCACAGGAGTTCCAGTGAAAGTTAAACGTCAATCTCAATATGGAGCTCAACCTTTGGCTGATTCCATGGCTCCTGCTTCTCATGGCGGCTCCTGCTGCTCCTGCCAAGTTGGTCCTCCTGGCCCACCCGGTCCTCCTGGTCGTGACGGTCGTCCAGGAGCACCAGGCCGTCCTGGTAATCCAGGACCTCCCGGCCGTGATGGAACTCTTCTCCCTGGTCCGCCACCCAAACCTCCCTGTCAAAAGTGTCCTCCCGGTCCACCTGGACCCCCAGGTCCTCCTGGCCCCAAAGGCCTTCCTGGCCCTCAAGGAGATACTGGTACTTCTGGCCACGATGGAGTCCCTGGTCAGCCTGGTCCTCCCGGCCCACCTGGACCTCAAGGACCTCCTGGAGTGCCTGGAGAGAAGGGACCAACTGGAGATCCTGGAAAGGTTATCAATGGAGCTCCACCTGGTCCTCCTGGCCCGCCGGGTCCACCTGGACCTCAAGGACCTCCCGGTCCACCTGGAAAAGACGGTCAGCCTGGACGATCTGGACCGCCCGGACCTCCTGGAGATTCTGGAGAGAAGGGAGTCGACGGCTTACCTGGACCACACGGCTCTGCTGGACCTCGTGGACCTCCCGGCCAGCCTGGCTCATGCGATCATTGTCCTCCACCTCGTACCGGTCCTGGTTATGTCAGGTTACGGTAGTTTATATAAATTATTTATTTTGCTCTTCTTTGTCTTTTTTTATCACATCCAATGCTTTTTGTATTTGTCCTTGATTGAAGGCATAGAAGGTATCATGAAAATGTTCATGAGAAAACGTTGGCACAAAGTTAGCCGGCGTATCTGATAGGATTTTTTAAAATTCTAGTCTAAAACTCTTACATTTCATCGATCTCATCTTGTCCAAAGGAATCAAACTCTCCAGGAATTTCTGAACAAAGAAGTCGTCGTCTATCCGTGGACTCTAAAACTCTATTTCTTTCTGAATCTAAATGCTAAATTACTCTATTTGAAAATTTGATTAAACAATCATCTCTTCCAAATTCGATGACTTCATAAGCTAATAGCATAATTGCGATCCAACTCGCAGCAAAACGGGATAAAATCATTGGCACTGGAGAGGTTCGATTAGTTCTTATGATGACAGAATTCATACTAAAATTATTCTCAAACTTGAGGAGAGGAAAACGAACCATTTTTTGAGTCTCTCTTTGTCTTCTTGTTCAGAATATAGATCATCAAAGTGGAGGAAAGCCATCCTTAGGATTACAATGGCTATTTGAGAGTGAACAACGTCTTCGACGCTAACAATCAGAGAATTCTCATCCTCCACAAAGCAACAAATTTCCTTTAGATTCGGCTTGTGAGTTTTATCGTGGAAAGGGAAAAGATCGACTATTTTTCTGGTCGGCAATAAGGCGAAGAGATCTCCCGGCTTGACGAAGATAGAATGTGTGAGATTTTTAGTCGTCCGATTGAGATTCTTCTCACAATACTAAATATCCCATCGCTTTTTTTAGATAGATAAAACTTACGGTCCTTTCGGTGAATTCGCATATTTTCGGGAGAAATTCCATCCCTCCCCAGCCTTTTAGCTCAAGCTTCATAGGCCAATCATGATGTGATTTGACTTTGATATATTCAATCAAATCCTCTCCTTTCCTTCGCCTCTCCTCCATCCGATTCAAAATCTCTACATAATTATCTCCAACCATTGTACTAAACTTGGT
Organism: Oscheius sp. JU1382; assembly: GCA_932521405.1. NCBI lineage: Eukaryota > Metazoa > Nematoda > Chromadorea > Rhabditida > Rhabditidae > Oscheius > Oscheius sp. JU1382. The sequence continues at coordinate 10,411,844 of OW051479.1, forward strand.
AGAATATGTCAAATTGCTTAGAGTTCTTTTCCTAAAATTGTTTTGTAAGCTTGGAATCTCAACCTACTCTACTCTGCTCAAGCTTGGCAGCTGGATGTTTTGAAGGATTGCAGCGACGCCTCTTTCAGTCCATTCTCTGACTTTATTTTCAGAATCTCTTGTAAAATCAAAGGTATCAAGCACAAAATTTAAGGAGCAAGTTTGTAACTCGCAGAAGAAATTATGAGCGCTCGCCAACAACTGAAAGAGAAGCTTTCTTTCGAGAAACACAGTAGTTTTGTCTCTGCAAATATTAAAAACTCACATTTAATTCGTTAGCATCAACACGAGCGTTATTAGCACCAGCTTGGAGACCCAGATACCCGGAGCAGATGATATATTTCTGAAAATTATATCTTTCCAGGAGGTCCTTCCTAGATTTTACCTCAGAAGTTCGGCCGTTACTTGATAAAGGCTTGAAGACCCAAGCATTTGAAAATGCTCTGATCATCGCCACAATTAAATTAGATGATCGAAGATAATACCAGCTGTATACCTGAGTGTGTTTCTCTGTGTGGTTTTTAGTTAAGACTTACTTTTAAGACCATTGACCCGCCCGGTTTAAGAAAGTGTAAGATCCTATTAAATTCAGCCCAAATAAGTTCGTAGACACGATTCTCCCGTTCCATTTGGCTATCTTGCTGGAAATTTAGCTTCTATTAAAAAAAGGCAACTTACTCTACAATAAATACTACCATCACCCGTGATTAGATCAAATTCAAAGCCTTCAACCTTTTGATTCAAATATTCGAAAACATTTCCTTTTCCATTTTCATTGAAGAACCAATTATGAGGGAATGATACGATAAATCGATCATCCAAAAACATATTTTTTGCTTCATTGAATTCACTATGTGGATTTAGGCTGAAAAGATCGTGTAAGATAGGGATAAATTATCAGATTTACGAGCTAGCCTCCCATCGCCATTTATTATTGGGATGAAAAGTTGAGAGAAACCAATCCAAAGCGTAGACAAATTGACCTGGGACTTCACAGAGATGGCAAGTGCTGAATATTTTCTTCTTCTTTTTAAAGTTATAATCTTACTCAAAGGAACTATCGGCCATATTTGCTGGGAATAACTCCGGGAAAGCGTTTGCAATCTCTGAGAACTTGACAAAGGCTTGAGAGATTATGCTCTGCTTAAGTTCTTCTCTTATTTTTGGAAGCACTAATTTGCCCAGGCTTGTTCTCGTTGTATGTCTTCTCCATTTGTCATCAGTTGCCTTGACTTCATCAATAGCTGTCTGAGATATTTATAGCTAAAATCGCTTACGGAGCACTACTTACCACAAGGGAGAGCATTTCTTTATTCAGTTGGTCAAAGCATGGCTCGTTACCTTCATAATATTCCAAATAAATAGGGTCCATAATCAATTCCCCATCCTTTTTTAATTGAATCTGAAAATGAAAAAAAAAACAAAGAAATCTCACTCACCTTTTTTGGTTTAAACTCTTCTATCCATCTTTTTGATCTTTCATAATCAAACTTCGGCTCTTCACTCATCACAATGATTATGGACTGAAAATCCTGATGTGGTGAAGGGTTAAAGGGTTAATATATAAAGACGACGAAGAGCTATTAAGGAAGGCACACACTGAGGCCATTACACAGTGTGACAAAAAATGAACAGGCAGAAGAAGCCTTTACACTCTGTCGATCGGTTCGAGAAGGGACAACATTCCACCGTAACTAAAACAACGCTTTCTGACCAATCACTGCCGGCAAGCGTTCATTTCAGAATTTAAGGAAGGGGCAAGAATAGGGACGCAGAGTTCTTCGGCTAATTAGGAGTATTCTTTGATTTAGTGTTATATCAACGTTTGGTCACGTCATTTAACTTGATTGAACACTTTTAAAAGTCTATAATTTATTCAAAGTAAAAGGGGGCAACAAAAACAACAACATCACCCAATACTGGGATACCAAGACCGGCAACATGAAATTACGATCTAAATTGGGCCAAGAGCAGAAATAGCTGCATTAAGACTCTGAATTTCGGCCAAAAGAGACTCTTTCTGAAAAGTTTTAATATGATTAGTATTAAAAACTCCTACCTTTTCCTGGTTGTTCGTTCTAACACCAAGAGGAACCTTACTTTCGTAGTCTTCGGCACTCTCTAGATCAAGAATCTTCTGAATGGCTTGCTCATTCTTCGATTTCTTTAGGTTTAATTTAGCTAATTCTTTTTGGACATCAACAATACCCTAAAATATAAGTGCAAATAAAGAATTAGTCTACCTGTAGATCGATATGAATTGTGCATGCAGATGAAAGAGTAAGTTGCGCACAACCGGCTGGAGGTTTTTCTGTAGAATCTGCTGATAAGATAGTAACCTGAACATATAATCTGTCTATTGAAATAAAGTCTGTTAGCACCTTATTTGAGGCGGCTAGAGTTTCAATAAGTTTGACTAGCTGCAAAAGATTCGTTGACAGACTTGAGCCGTCAGGCGACGTGTATAGACTGTGACGAAATACGATGTATACTGAAATATTTAATAATAAATACAAAATAAAATATACTAACGATCAGCTTTTGTTTTATTGGTGAGGTCGTAATCAGATCGTAGCGTTCGAACAGTTCCAATAATTTCCATGGCAAATTCGACTTCTTTTTCGATGGGTGGATTCATGAATTTATACTGAAACCAACAATAAAATAATTAACGAACATACCTCTTTGGGGTCAGGATAAGGAGCAATCATGATTGAAATAGCAGCGCCAGAATGACGAGGAATTCTCTGCCACAGCTCTTCAGAAATAAATGGCATAGCAGGGGATATTAGGCGAAGACCAGTTTCAACGCAATGGAGTAAAACGGCTCGTGAGCAGTTTATAGCAGTTTCGTCGCCTAAAGTTTGAATTTTAAAAGTAAATTTACAAAAAAAAAGAAACCTGAGGCAATGGTTGGTTTAATTCCTTCTAAATAAACATCACATAGATCGTATAGCCAGAAATTATAAGCAGCAGTTGTAAACTGTATCAAACTTTAACCAATAAAAAATTATCTACTTACTTCAGTAAATTGGAAGGTGCTAAGTCCTTCTGCGCATTTTTGAACAGTAGATGCACAACGAGAGAGGATCCACTTGTCTAGTCTAGATTCTTTTCCAGTGACGCTGAATGTGCCAGCAACTTTATAATCAACTCCTAATTGCATAAGAGTAAATTTAACAGCTTGCCAGATCTAAAATTAACAACCTAATTTTAAGTTAAATGCGTACTAACCTTGTTGCAGAAGAAGCGATATCCTTGAATTCGGAGGACGTTTAAATTAATGTCTCTTCCTTGATTTGTATATGCCAACAGAGCAAATCTTAGAGCATCAGTTCCGCATTCAGGAATTCCATTTGGATAGTCTCGGGCTTGACCTTGTTGTGCAATTTTGATTTCTTTAGGATCCAAATTTCCTCCAAGTAGCTGATTGTTCAATTCAGCCAATGTAACTCCTCTAATCACATCCAAAGGATCAATGACATTTCCAAGTGACTTCGACATTTTCCTTCCGTGAGCGTCTCGAATGAGAGCATGGAGGAAAACTTCGCTAAATGGAAGCTTGTCGTCACACAGCTCTTGACTCATGAAGACCATTCTGGCGACCCAGAAGAAAAGAATATCATGACCAGTTTCCATTACAGAAGATGGATAGAAGGCCTTCATGTCATTTGTCGGGTGAGGCCATCCGAAAATGGCAAATGGCCACATTCCTGCGGAGAACCACGTGTCAAGCACGTCTTCGTCTGAACAAAATAAGTAGTATAAATAAGAATAAGTAAACCAACCCCATTTTAGCGAAATCTTCTTAGGGTCGACATTGAATTTTTTGGCTGCCTTTGCCTTGGCTTCATCATCCGTATGAGCACAGACCCAATATTGGTCATCACAGGGATCTCCGGGTGCTTTTCCTTCCACAGAGACGAAATAGGCTGGAATCCTATGCCCCCACCAAAGCTGACGTGAGATACACCAATCTCTGTATAGATTTTTCAAGTAATTATTTTAAAATGATAATACCTGCTATTTTCAAGCCATCTATTCCATGTATTAATGTGGAAATCGGGTATGATTTTCAAATCACCACTTTCAACAGCTTTGATTGCTTTCTTTGCCATGTGATCACATTTCATATACCATTGAGCTTTCAAAATAGGCTCAATAATGTCTTTTGAACGACTTAAAGCCATATTTAATTAATTAATAAAGTCTGCTTACCTGCAAATTGGGACAACCATCTTATTGTCTTTCTTATCTCGATAAAGTCCTTTTTCTTTCAAGGCTTCCATGACGGCCTTTCTAGCATCAAATCTTTTCATTCCAGAGAATTGGCCACAGCCAGGAGCAATTAACCCTTCATCAGTAATACACGTAATAAACGGGAGATTATGGCGGAGGCCAACCTAAAAAGATAAATAAAACACCAAAGGACAAACCTCATAGTCATTGTGATCATGAGCTGGAGTAATCTTGACAGCTCCTGTTCCGAATGCCATGTCAGCGTATTCGTCGGTAATTATGGGAATTTCGCGTTCAGGAATAAAAGGGTGACTGCATAACTAAAAATAAGGTGACATTTTTAAGGAAAAAAGTTACTTTTCCAACTAGATGTCTATATCTAGCATCTTTAGGATGAACAGCAATAGCTGAGTCGCCAAGCATGGTTTCAATACGTGTTGTCGAAACAACAACTTCTTCATCTAAAACTTAAAATATATTTTTAAAAACAACTATTCACCGCTTCCTTTTATTTTGTAGGCAAAAGAGATGATAACTCCAAATTCAATTTTGTCCGAATATCCTGGGACAGAAAGCAAAGTTTTTCCCGGTAGTTCATGCTTGTCTACTTCAATATCTGAAATAGCGCTCCGAAGCGCGCAACTCCAGTTGACAAGTCTATTCGAGCGGTAGATGGTTCCACTTTCATGCATTCTTATAAATGCTTCTGTAACAGCACGCATCATTTTAGGTTCCATCATAAAACAAGCTCTATCCCAATCGACAGAAGCTCCCATTTTACGGAATTGGTCATAAATGACATCTCCTTTTCTTTAAAAAAAAAAGTGTTTAAATATTTAAAAAATTACTAACTCGTTCTTCCATTGCCAAACTTCTTGAACAAATTTATCTCGGCCTAAATCATGTCTACTTAGGCCACGCTCGCGTTGCAGTTTCTTTTCGACAACAACCTAAACGATAAATTATCAAATAATTTCTTTTAAAAAAGACCTGAGTTGCAATACCGGCATGATCACATCCAGGAGCGAATAGAGTAGTTTTCCCAAGCATCCGATTATATCTAATCATTGTATCCTCAAGAGTTGTGGCCAACGCGTGTCCGACATGAAGATTACCAGTGACATTGGGTGGAGGGATGCAGATTGTAAAGTTTCCCTTGGGATTAGCAGCACTACACAATTATAAAAATGATAAAATAAAACTTACTTGACATCATCTCGTCCATATTCAGGCTTGAAAAATCCAGATTTCTCCCACCACTCGTACCATGCTGCTTCAACATACTTTGGACTATATGCAGAAGGCATTTCGACAGAAATATCTAAAAAACAATAATTGTTTTAAAAAGGCTAACCCTTCTTCTCTCCAGGCTTTGTTGTAGAGGCATATTCCAATATTTCCTTTTTCTTGATTACATCTTTCTTTTCATTTTTAGGATTTTCCTTACTGGCAGCAGCTTTCTCGGCCATTTTACGCTGTTTTTCCTCAAATTTTGCCACTTTGGCAGCCTTTTCGGCTTCCTTTTTTAATTCTTTTTCCGTTTTGACTTTTTCGTCAGACATCTCTGAAAATACAAATTAATAGTAATGTGAAACAGATAATAAAAGGACTGAAGAGAAAGATAATTGTAATGAACCATATACCCTCATATATGCTTCACCGTCAAGTTACATCACTTTGACGGTCTCTGTATTGCGAAATAACAAAAGAAAACACGATGGGAAATGCCTTTAGGCGATTACGTGGCAAAGTCGCCATCAACCTGTCTTTTGTTTACTTTCCAACTGTTCGAGCTACATACAAGGAAGCCGATAAAGCGAAAGATTATTTTGCGCAAAGCACAACACTACAGAAAAACAAACCGCTAATAACGGACCCGTCTATCGGAAGCAATAATGACAAACTACAATAAATTTATTGAAAATTCGTCGGGTCGCAAGAAAATAAAAGGTAAAGAACATTGCCGATTTTCTAGTACAGAATAGCCGGGATAATAAGTACAATTCTGCACAGCACAATGTGGAAAAGAAGGAGATGCTGATTTCATATAATAATAACGGTTAGAAGCGCAGATCATGAGTTGCTCATAAACCAAGAGCTGGAAAAAATTAAGTTTTATGATTTACTTACCGTTCTTTGTTTCTTCTGTAAAGAATTTGACATCGAAATCTGTATCAGCAGATAACTTGACCAACATTGGCTTGATCTCGGATTGAAGAACACTAAATATAAAATAAAATAAAAATTGTATTTAGAAAGTATGAATATTTAAGCAAAACTTACGCGGGAGTGACAACCTTTCCTATCCGCTGAAGACTTTTGGCAACATTGAAGCGTACGTTGGGAACATTATCTGCTGCCAATTCCTTAACGATTGGTAGAATATCGCGAACAGTTTGGTCATTGCCAACAGCTTCACTCAAAGTGTTAACACAGAAGAGGCAAGTCATTCTGTGAAGATAATTAGAATCCTAAATGAAGTTATTAAGAAAACTAGCCAACAACCTTGGACAACTGTTGCATTTTTGTGATCAAATTCTTTGATACCCATTCGCCTCCGAATTTCTGAGCAAGCTCTTTTAAAATGCCAGTGGCTGCTTCACGAATAGCGTAGACTAAATTTAATAGATATATTAATTTGCTTCCTTAAATACCATGATCAGTAAGCCAGGCAAGGCAATGTGTGAGGAGCTTTTCATCAAAGAACTCTTGTCCTAGTTGATTTGCCAAAAGTGGCATGTATTGTACAATAGCCAGACGAACGCGCCACTTGCTATCCTCGGCTAATTCTACGATTGCTGGAAGAAGTGATTGTGACAGCTGAGAAGCTCCAATAACTTCGTTAACCTATAATTAAAGAGTATATATTAATTTAAAATATAACCAACCTTATCTAGACTGCTAATAATATTAAGACGAACTTCGGCAGTGCTGTCTTTAAGCAACTGCATGTAAATTGGAAGTAAAAGATTGATGGTATTATCCTTTCCGACAAGTGGAGCTAGTCCCATGATAACGCCGGCGAGCTCAGTTTTTACATGTTGGTTGGGATCAGTGACTAAATCTCGAACGACGGGAAGCACCATATTTATAATGGCGTTTTCACGATTAGCTTTTGGCAGATTTCCACAAAAATCTTTAAAGTCAACATTTACAGGACAAATCTAGTAAGTTACCTTGAATTCTTTGAGCAGCAGCGCTACGTACTTCTCCTTCAGGGTCTTTTAGCAGGTTGGTAAAGGCTGGCAAAAGATCATTGTTCGACATATCTTCTCCAACAGCATTTTGAAGCTATTTTATATTATTTTTAATTAATTCAAAAACTAACCTCAATTAGCTTTTCGGCAACCATGAAACGAACTCTCCAAGACTTGTCATCAATAAGGCTATGCAGAACTGGGCGAACTAGATCTCGTTTAGATTCCTCATTAAGTAGAGCAGCCATTGCGACACAGCTTTCGACAGCGAGTAAGCGAACTGAATCCTGTTCATCGAGAGCAAGATCAGAGAATGACGTGTTAATTTCGTCAACGAGATGATCCTTTTCTACTACTTTTGCGAATTCTCCAAGCTTTCCTGCCGCTGCACGTCTAACCATGGGAGTATCATCGCAGCAAAGTTGGCGGAATAGTCTTAAAAAAATATACATATGCTATAAAAAATATTGGAAATACTTTCTTAGTTCAGTTTTTGTACTCGGACTAATGCGAGGATAGGCTACACTGAAAAGGCCGCAAGCAGATGTACGCGAGGTGAACCAATCTCCAGTAGCGAGTCTCTTTAGCATAGGAATAAAATATTCCTCCAAAGCTGTGGTACTGTGCTTGTCAGCAATTTTTCTTAGGCTTTCAACAGCCTTATCACGAACAACAGTCTCCTCAACAGTAGCCAGATTTTCAAGAGGAGGAAGCAGGCATTGTACCCAATCAGGACCACCAATCTAAACAGGTAATTGTAATTAGATAAATTTTTATACCAAGGGCGTGAAGTTTCCAAGTTGCTCGGCCAATACAAGAAGAACTTCGTCCTCGTCGTAAATTGTATCTGCAAAATAATTGAGGAACTTTAAAAAACAAACCTGTCAAAAACTGTATAAGTTCATTACGAGTGCGTTCTGGTCCCAAAGCAAGGGCAATTGTCGAAAGTTTACGGATGCTAAATAAAAAATAAATAGGCACAAATAAATAATACCTGTTTAAACGTAATTGAACATCCTCGTTGCGTAGCTCGTCAATAAGTACTGCGATGGGGTAAAGATTATCTTCAGTCTCATCATGGTGAGCAACTGCGGCCATTTCTGTATCTGTAAAAGTAATAATTAAAACGTGCTCAAAACTATATAAGCAGATAAAAATGGCTTGGCATTTTGCTTTTGATTCATCTATTTGTTTGCCTTGTTTCAAAATGGACCTTTGATATGAATTATTTTTAAAAAATAATAGAAAAAGCATTCTTTATGAAGAGAAGAGAAATAAATGTCATTAATAAGAGTCTAAAATCACTGGAACTTTCGAAACTGACTAATTTTCACATCAATACAATAACAAGCCGTCACTCCTATGGCATTATGGATTTTCCAACTGATTTTGGTCAATGTTGCGCACTGATTCAGGTATGTAAATCTCGGCGCAAAACATGTTGCATGAGCGGCAATGAGCGAGAAAAATCAATTGGATGAGCCTGAGCCTCCCTGCTCATTGAGCGAGCAGTATTTTGGCGCATAGCCAACTTGCTAAAACTCCCGAAGCGAAAGGGCTTTCTGTGGCGATGAAATAGAGCACGAATACTGCCAACGGCCGATTACTTGCTATCTACTTACCTTGAATATCTTCTTCTCCACTTGCCATATTAAAAATTTTTCTTCCTGAAATACCTAGAATAGTAAGCAGATTGACAGAGATACAAGATATGAATGAGTGAGCAGCAACAGCAATAAAATTTTGACACCAGCCCAAACAAATGAAAAAAATAGCTGGTTTGAAGTGTTTATTATTACTCAATTAACTAATTGATGAGATTCACTAAAGAAAAAGCAGCTGCAGATGCAAATTTGTGTGTTGATGACTCGTAGTAACGGCACATAAAAAATAAAAGAAGGGCAAATAGGAAAAGAGAAGTTAACAAATCTGATTTGCGAAAGCGAAGTGATTTTTGAATTATATTGTTTATTATTTTCTTTTTTCCCTTATTCTTACCATGTTTATAGCGACAATTAAATTTATTTTTAGGGTAGCCAAGATGGCATCCTCGATGGTGTCATTAGGAAGTCGCGCCTTGGGAAACTCAGGTAAAATTTACTCTATATTTAATTATATTTTAGTTTTAGTAAGCCGTATAGCCGTCCGAGGAGCTGCTACAGCCCCTCCACAGCCAGCTCAAAAGGTGGAAAAGACTAGCTTTGGAAATCTTAAGGATTCTGACCGTATTTTTACCAATCTTTATGGACGCCATGATTGGAAATTGAAAGGAGCTCAGTCAAGAGTACATTTTTTGGTTTGCTTGTTTTTAACCATCAATTATAGGGAGATTGGTACAAAACAAAAGAAATTATCACAAAGGGATCAGATTGGATTCTCGGGGAATTGAGAACCTCCGGACTTCGTGGTCGTGGTGGCGCTGGTTTCCCATCCGGAATGAAGTGGGGCTTTATGAATAAGCCATTCGATGGAAGGCTAGTTTTATTAGCAGTTCCTTATCCTATTATTTCAGACCAAAATATCTTGTTGTAAATGCTGATGAAGGAGAGCCAGGAACTTGCAAAGATCGAGAAATTATGCGCCACGACCCACATAAGCTGATTGAAGGATGTCTTATTGGAGGAGTTGCTATGGGAGCTCGTGCTGCTTACATTTATATTCGTGGAGAGTTCTACAATGAGGCCGCTATTCTTCAAGAAGCCATTGCTGAAGCCTACAAGGTATTTCTTAAAATATTTTTCAAAAGAAATGGTCAATTTAGGCGGGTTATCTTGGAAAAGATTGCTTAGGTACAGGATATAACTTCGACGTATTTGTTCATCGTGGAGCTGGAGCATATATTTGTGGAGAAGAGACGGTAAAAAATTTTTTAATTGAGCTAATTTATTTAGGCGTTGATTGAATCTCTTGAAGGAAAACAAGGCAAGCCCCGCCTGAAGCCTCCATTCCCAGCTGATATTGGCCTTTTTGGCTGTCCTACAACTGTCACTAATGTTGAAACTGTTGCTGTAGCCCCAACTATTTGCCGACGTGGTGGAGAATGGTTTGCCTCTTTTGGAAGAGATCGTAATCGAGGAACAAAGGTATATTTTTATGTAAAACTTTATGCCTTTAGCTTTTCTGTATCTCTGGACATGTTAATAAGCCTTGCACAGTTGAAGAAGAGATGTCAATTCCCCTAAAAGACTTGATTGAGCGCCATTGTGGTGGAGTTATTGGTGGATGGGATAACCTTCTCGGTATTATTCCTGGAGGATCTTCTGTACCTGTTCTTCCCAAGTTAGTTTTAAAATTAATCTTTGGAATATTATTTTAGAAACATCTGTGACACTGTTTTGATGGATTTTGACGCTCTTGTTGCTGCTCAATCTGGATTAGGAACTGCTGCCGTTATTGTAATGAACAAACAGGTAATTTAACTGATTTTTTGGACAATTAATTTGTACTTTTAGGCCGATATTGTCAAGTGCATTGCCCGGCTTTCACTTTTCTATAAGCACGAAAGTTGTGGACAGTGTACTCCCTGCCGTGAAGGATGCAGCTGGCTTAATAAAATGATGTGGCGCTTTGTTGATGGAAAGGCCAAAGCTTCTGAAATCGATATGATCTGGGAATTATCTAAACAAATCGAAGGACATACAATTTGTGCCTTGGGAGATGCGGCAGCCTGGCCCGTACAGGTAAGTCAATAAGATCCTTCTTTTAATTATTCCCAGGGTCTAATCCGACACTTCCGCCCAGAGTTAGAGCGTCGAATGGCCGAATATCATAAACAAGTTATGGCCGAAAAAGGGCTCACTGCTCAAGCCTAAATGTCTTTAGTTGATTTACGATTGTTTTGTAGTAAAATAGAATTAACTGAGAGAAAAAAAACTCGATTGTAGAGGCGAATAAACGAGTCTATTATAGTTCTTTTCTGGGTAACCTCTCTGTTTTCCTCTCTTCTCCTAATCAATTTGAATAAAGTTGGTCACAGCGGCCGGGAAAGAAAAGTGCCGTGGCTGCTGATGATGATAGGGAACAACCCGTTCTGATGGTTTCAATGAGAAAAACGCACTGGAACAGCATTATTTTCCTGATCGAGAACTCAAGAACTCCCTTTGAGAATTCTAGTAAGAAGGGTCATCATATCCGGCCGATTGATCACTTTTTTTAGAAGACAATCAGTGGAACAGAGAAATTCCAACGACGCGGTCACACCGTTTCCCCGACGAGCTAAAGATGAAGCGCAATGATTACACCAAAAAAATCAAGAAATGAACTACCGTAATCATTGCTGGAGAGTCTGCTTCTACAGAAGAGGAAGTGTTAAAAGCCTTAAATTGTGAAAAGAAAGGTCATATTTCTTTTGATGTTTGCGTCGTCCTCTCGCTCACCGTTTTAGCTCGTCAGTAACGTTTTTCTGAACATACCGGTCACACTCGCAAGCGGTCCTTTTTCCCGAGAAGGCAGCACCAGCCAGCCATATATAAGGTCAGCGCTACTTACTTCTACCCATTTTTAGTGCCTCCTTTCTCTTTTCTCTAAAATGCTGGACGAAGACGGTCTTTCAGGATGGAGGAAAAATACCAGCCCGAACTTGAACAAGCCAAGAAGGTTGCCTTCTTCGGCGTAGCCACCTCAACCATCGCCACTATGGTTGCTATCGTAGCCATTCCTATGCTGTGCATCTATTCGCAGACTGTCTACTCCTCGCTTTCCGAGGAGCTAGCTTATTGCCGATCCAGATCTACCAGTGTGAAAGGCGAATTTGGAAAAGTTTGTCCACTTGCTGCAATCACGATTGCAACCCGTTTCAGTTGATTGCCGAGCATGACCGTCTGAAGAGGCAAGTTCCTGGTGAATGTTGTTCTTGTGGAGTTGGACTGGCTGGACCAGCTGGAGTTCCTGGACAAGAGGGAGAGCCAGGAAGAGATGGAGCTCCAGGACAAGCTGGCTCCCCTGGACCAGATGCTACTGATCCAGAGGCCACTCCCAAGGCCTCCGACTTCTGCTTCGATTGTCCACCTGCCCGTGCTGGACCACCTGGACCTCCTGGACCTAAAGGAGGACCTGGAGAGAGAGGAGGAAGCGGCGAGCCAGGACCTTCTGGACGCCCTGGAGCCAAAGGACCTCCTGGACCAGCTGGACCTCCTGGTGGACCTGGAGAGGATGGCGGACCTGGACAGCCTGGACAACCCGGACAAATCAGAACACTTCCTTCTCCTGCTGGAGCTCCTGGAGAGCCTGGAGAGGCTGGACCTCAAGGACCTCCTGGCAATAACGGCCGACCTGGACACGGTGGAAGACCCGGATCTCCTGGACCCGGTGGAGATAAGGGAGAAGATGGACAACCTGGAAAAGATGGAGAAGATGGCGCTCCTGGAGAGCCTGGAAAGGATGGAGCCAAAGGATCTTGCGACCATTGCCCTCCTCCTCGTACAGCTCCCGGATATTAGAAATTTTAGTCAAAAAATGGGAGAAGAAAATAAAAGATTTATTAATGATTCTCTTCTCTATTCGCAGCCACTCTAATCGGATACCACCAGCGGACATAAAATACCAGAATACACGCGATCAGCAACACTAAAAACTCCTGTTATTAGAGAAGAAAGAGACCTACAGTTGATTCCTGAAAAAAGAGCCAGTGAGAGATCGATCTCAGCAAAAGCATCTTTCCATTGAGGAATGGAGTCATCAGGCGCTGGGGTTCTTGGTCTCAATGTCGGCAGCTTTAAAATAATACTAGAAAGCGTACTTCCATAATCATCGTCATAATCAGTAGGTGGAAGAGTAATTATCGGCTGATGCATCCACCAGGGAGTAGCTACAGCTGAATCAATTAATACCAAAAGAATAAATGGAATAGAGATCATTAGAAGGAGAAGGTGAATAAACGAAGGCCAATAGAGAACTACCCTCATAGCATATTGTCCAGCAACTGCACTGATCTGAATTACTGTAATTCCACTCAACTCTCCCCCCACCATATTTACAATAGGCGGCCATAGACCAGAGCCATCACCGCAGTTTACTTTCGTATAATATTGTGAGTGTTGGACTCCTAAACAGAAACAAACTGAGCCCAAAACCTAGGTATTTGTTTTTGGTCTAAATTACGAGGAAGACATACAAATAAAATAATTGAAGAGAAGCCATGGAGATAGTTTAAAATCTGAAAATGAATCCAATACTTTTGAGGGACGTTAAGCAGAGATCGTTGTCTAATTTTCTAAACAATTAACTGCTTTTAATTGAGATGAACAAACGTTATCAAAATTTACAGAAAAGTTTATGAAACCTTCATCCAATCGCCGGAACATTTAATCGATTTTGGAGAAGAGAGGGAGAATCACAACGAGGTGTGCTATCAGTGCTTATCATTCCAGCTGAATATTAAATTCTCTTTCTTAAAAAAAAACTGCACTCTGGAAACTTTATTTACCCGCAAAATTGACAAGAATTATGCAAGATACGAGATCATTTATATAAGATAAGATATAATATCTTAAGTTGATTTCCTTTTAACTTCTTCGGCCACTACAGTCAGATCTTTACCGGCATATCTCCCAAAGTCTTGGCAAACTTCTCCAGTCCAGTAGTATTGACTGAGACGAGCATAGGTCAACTCTCCTCCATCTCTGACTTTCTTGATGGCATCAGCCATCTCAGGACATTCAAAAATGACACCAACGCATCTTCTAACTGGACAGTTATTCGAAGGGCAAAGGAATTGGGTACATTCGGGGAGATGCATTGCCTGAAATGTTTCTTTGAAAAATAGAGCGATTGCCTGGAAACCAAGGAAAAGAAAACCTTTGCAAAGTCGGTCGATATTTTTACACAAATGTGGGAATTCCGTCAAAGCAAAAATTCGAGTTATATATGACTTGATGATTTGACAAATCAAACGAACGATAAAGAAACAATGAAAAAAATTATATATTTATTCAGTTTTGAATATAAAACCGGTGAAAATAAAGCCAATGGCTAGTCGTCGTTGAGAGCAATTGCTTCATATAAGCTAACGGCAATCCTTGGATAACGCTTACGCGTTTCGTCCCAAAAATCAATCTCCTCTATCATCAATCGGCAAATCTCAGTGATGTATTGCTCCTTTTTTGTAGACATCGGAAATTGGTGCTTTAAACGGGTCAGAGTCTCAGCTATGTCATATTTGAAATCAGAGCCACTTGGAGCAAGAACAACACCGGTATACTGTAAAAGGAGATCGAATAGAAAAGAAGAGATCTTACCGGTTGAACTTCTTGCTTACAACGCAGATGCATGGGGAATTCGCGGACTTCGCTTATACTTGAAACAGACGAATTATTACGACTGCGATAGTCATTAGATGGAGTGGGATATGGATAAAATACTCCTTTTTGATAGTATCCGTAACCCTAAATGATAATTTTATTGTAGGTGTTTAGGCCTACTCGATCATCAGGTTCTTGATCATCAGGTTCTTGATCATAGTTGAGTCCTTGTTGATGGCTGTCCTGATTTGTGTAGCTATTGACCTGCTCCTAAAGTTATTTTTATCGTTTTGAAGTAAGAGGGGGAATTACTTGTTGAAATTCGCTTTGAGAAGAAGCTTGATTGTTTGCTGGCTGGCTCCAAGGTTCTTGAATCGGGGTAGAACAAGATTTAATGGATGCCTGAAGACTTTTGTATATATTTAAAAGGACAAAGCTACCTTGGCAGGAGCAGAGAAACGACTGCTGCCTTGTTGATGTTTGGTCTCATGTACCGAGGTTGAACTTTTTACTTCCTGATACTGACTAACATCACGAGAAGAATCGGAACCCCTTTGGTTAGGATTGAATGGAGTAGAACATGAGGAGCTTGATTTCTAAATGGAAAAAGAATAAACTTTTTGTTGGAAAATGGGCTTCTTACGGTTCGAGCGTCGTCTGAAATCGATATTTGCATTCTGTTCCGGTTACTATCTGAAGACAGACTGATCGAATCATCTTCTCGCTCATCGGCAGTTTCATAATTCGACAGATTGTCATCAAACTCCTCTCCACGGGACAAATAGGAACCCATATGATGATGTGTACGAGCGTTGTTGCCTGGCTGCTGCGCCTGAATCACGCACGAATTGACTCATTTTGGGGGACAAAAGCTTACGGTCCCAGCTGCTGGCGCTTTTGAAGAAAAGTGAGAATCAATCTGGGGAGGAGGATTTTTAGCTTGTCCATAAGCTCCTTCGAAAGCTTTTGTACTCTCGTTCTTTACTGTGGGCTGGTATTACAAATTATTATACGTTTGAAGAGAAAATACTAACCCCGAATAAAGAGCTAGGCAAAGTGGAGACCCTCATTGGTGTAACGATTTCTTCCTCTGAGTCATCACTTGATCTATATTCATTCGAAGGTTTGGAAGTTTCAACTTTCTTCTCTGGCTGAATTGGAACTGTTTGCTTATTCGTTTCCACATTTGGCCTTGAAGCTTCTTCTCCTGGCCTGGAGAAACGAGAAGCTCTAGTCTCTTCATGAAGCTGATTTCCCGTAACTATCGCCATAAATTGTTGTCTTAATTGCATTTCTTTGTCATTCAACGGCTCTCCAGCTACTTTATCCACAGGCACTTCTTTTCCAATTCCAATGATGTGGAATCTACTCCTTGGCTCGAAGGATGAATGCTCTTCCAATCCTGCTTTCTTCACCCAGATGTCGTATTTTTCCTGCTGATAGATTTCATCCAATTTTAAGAATTCCAAATTATCTTCCAAAAGGCCAAAATCGTCAGAAAATAGGATTTTATTGAGCCCCTTTTCGGAAACTGCTTTAGCCGTCGTTTGGAAGATACACTGCTGCTCCAAGGGCTTACTTTCGATCATTCTCTTCTGCTCGTTTTTGACTTGTTCGCCTCCACTTTCTGACCAAGAAATGATCATAAATTGCTTAGTTTGGTGGTTATACTTCGCATCAAAGGTGATTCTTCTTCCGGGACGAGGTGGAATATCCTTTTTGTCAAAACTATAAATATTTTTGCTTAAAAGAGATGAAAAACTTGCGTGAAAATGAGATTATGTTTAACAGAATAGGCAGAGTTATAATCTATTACAATTCCTCCAGCTTTGGATACAGCAATCTGGAAAGGTGACCATCTACAAATCATAGTAATTTTACCTCTTGTCCTGCTAGAATTTTCTCAAATTTGGCTTGTTTATCACCAATAATTCTGGAGATACTATAGCGAATTTGACCGCTTCTTGAAGGTCCAGGGTCAGTGAAAGTGATTTGAATAGAGTTTGATTTTAGAGAAGTTAGATGGAGGAGGGACAAAACTCCTTGAAAATCACTGAAATGGCCGAAAGTTTCATTGAAATAGAGGCCGAGAATGGACTCATGGGCTTTTACATTGCATCTCAACTGAAAAAGATAATCTTTCGATGTAAAAAGTTGAAGCAAAACCTCATTCAAATTCGGGTCTACTGATAGCTTTTCATCACGTTTAGTTTGAAAAATAGAATTAATCATGTAGATCTTCTCGTAGACGTTCCAAATGCAATCAACAATATATAATTGGCCGATATTTAGCCAGGATTCACTTCTTTTTATGGGGAGAATACACTTGAAGTGGGGATGAGCCTTTAAAAGGAAAGATCTTTCTCCTGTCATGTAAGCCAAGGCATCTCTCAATTCCTAAAGGAGTTTCTATCAAGAAATGAGAGACTTTACCAAATTTGGAAGCTTATTCTGTTTATTATCATCTTCTTCACCAAATTGTTCAACCACATATCTATCGTTTTCTCGATTCCAAGGAGTAGTTCCTATGCTTTGTTGTGCAGACAGATCACCAATTGAATCGAACGAGTGGAATGTGCACTCCAAGTAATAATTCATATCCAGTTTTAATTCAATCCAAGCCCAGACGAAGACATTTGGCATAACTTGTGACCTTAATTCATGAGCTAAAGGGAAAAGAATTAAGATTCTATTTGGACTTACGAATTAATACTCTCCAAGAGTCGCTATAAAACCAGCTAGGTTCTTTTGGATTAATTATACCCATCAATTTGATCTGCAATTGATGTTTTTCCATGTAACCTCGTAAAAATTTACATGCATTTGGTTGTTCTTATCTATCCGGTTAGTAATGAACGGCCTGATTTTAGTAAATTCGATTATGTCACCCCCGTGAGTATGGGGAAAAACTTCAAAAGCGATCATCTCTGATTTCGACAGCACACCTTCCATTCTTGCCAGCTTTTTTCTCTGTTTCTCTTTTTCAGACTCCTCCCAGTTCTCCGAATATCGTGAAAATTTGAATGCATCGTTGGTAATAAGACGAACATTTATTAATCCCATATCCTAAATTAGTTCCGTTTGATTTAAAGTTGACTAATACCATCAAATCGTTAATATCCAGTACTGCTGCTCGAACATCACTCTTATTATTTGTCGTGTAAAATAAAACTATGCCTGCATGGGTAACCGGTACATTTCTTTGCATTTTCTGGAAATAAGGAGATTTCGAATATCAATCTAAAGACAAAAATAAAGACTGGGTGAAAAGCGGAATGTGTGCCTACAGTGATAAGCGAATTACTCAGCGAGCAATATGTTTGGTTTGCAGCCCAAAAGCGCTCAATGACTTGGCACAAAAGAAACAAGTTTATAACAACAACGTAACAAAACAATAGACCAAAAATAGATCAAGCCTCCATTTTATTGACGGCTCTTTCTCGCTCCCTTTCATCACGCTTCTTGTTTCTCATCAGCTTGTTGAATTTCTTCTTTGACATTTGAGCCACACCGACCACATTTGAATGCTTGTTAGCTTTTTTCACTTTGCGACTAGAGTTTATTCTTGAATTTTTTTAGGGCAAATGGCTTACCTGTGCAGGTCAAACTTTAGTGGCATTTCGGTTCGGCTAAGTCTACTTTCATTCACTGCAGGAGCTGGTTTCTCTGCCTGAATTTATTTGAATGATGCTTTTTGTTGTTCAATAAGCTCTACTCTAGCGATAAAAGATCTTTTTATGACCTTATTTCAATGGATGACGTTTTTCGCCAGCGCCATAGATCTTTCTTTTAAACATCTTGGTCATCAGCGGTAAGGTGTAACCAGAACCGGCTATAATGCAGTCCCGCCCAACAATATAAAGAAGATGGGAAGAAAAACTGACCAATCCCCTATCATTCTTAGACAAACAAGGTCTGGAGATGATTAAAGTTCTTAGCCTTTTTATCCTTCTGTTCTGTCTCGTCATTATTGACGCCCAATACGGTAAGATTTCCAAGTTGAAAATATTAAAAATAAATACAGGAGGCTACAGTTATGGCTACAATCCTTATAACCCTTACCGTAAGACTTTTTAAAACTAAAGATATTGGATATAGGAGGCTATGGTGGTCGTGGAGGCTACTATCCTTATGGATACGGATACAGACCTTATGGACCCCGCTATGTTGGACCTGTCAACCCCGTTGTCGGCGCTGTCGAGGGGGCTATTATTGGCGCCACTTTGGGATAAATTAATAAGAGTATTTCAATGAAATAAATTATTTCCTCCAGAAATTGTTGAACAAAATGAGACTAACCTTTGCACCGCTATCTCCTTCCATGACTATGTCGTTTTCTACTTGATCTTCCTGGATTTCTGGCGTTGGTGCAGGAGCTGGAGTTTCTTCTGCTTTGGCCTTCTTGTCCTTCTTCTTGTGTTTCTTCATTGAAACGGCTAAATTTGTCTTCTTCCTATTTAGGGTGCGCTTCTTGAATCTTCCACCCATTTTGTAACCTAAAAGTCGCTTAAAATCATTTTAAAAATTGTTTTTAAAAGAAATAAATGGAAATCCATGAGAATTGAAAAATTAATGTTCTTAAAATTTCATTAAAATAAAACAAAAACCAATCATACCGGGAAAATCATAACAAGAACGAGTAAACAACCTAATTAATGTGTAGCGAGCTGTTCACCCAAGGAATCCAGTACTTCCTTTCTATAGACTTCAAAATCTCCATCGATTTCCGATATGCTTTTATCTTCAACAATCCATAAATTGCATGTTGTTGCGGTCACAAGACGCTCATCGTGAGTAACCATAATTACTCCTCCATCAAAATTAGTTATAGCATCTCCCAAAGCTTCGATTGATTCAATATCCAAATTATTGGTAGGTTCATCCTAAAAATAAAAAGAACAAAAACTGGAAACTAACTAATACAAGAATATCAGGAGCGCTCAAAACTAGCTGTGCTAGAGCAACACGAGATTTTTGTCCTCCGGAAAGATCTTTAATTTTAACAGTATGGGCGTGTCCAGCTAGACCAACAGTTCCCAGCTCTTTTCTAGCTCTCTTAAATAAAATATTCTAATTTTTTTTTTTGAAAAAGCTAACCTGATAATCAATTTTGTATTTTGTGCATAGAAAATCGATTGGCGTCATTTCCTGATTTAACGCTTCATTCGCGTGCTGATCAAACCAGCCAATCTTTACCTGGCGATGGATTTCTACATCACCTGCGTTCTAAAGAATTTTTTAGGCAAAATAGGAAGAGACTAACGGGTTCAAGCTTTCCAACTAGCAGTTTTAACAAAGTGGACTTTCCTACACCATTTGGACCAACAATAGCAATTCGTGAGTCCATATCGACTCCAAAATCAAGGTTTTTGAAGATCAAATCGTTGCCATAGCCAAAGGTAACATCTATAACTGCTTGAAAAATGGTATTCACTTACTTTTCATTGCCAAAATTGGAGGAGCTAATTTACTCGTGGAAGGGAACTTGAATTTTACCAAGTATTCCTTGGCTTTCTTGATAAGCTCAGGTGGAGGAACATCATCTATAATTTAGAAGAAAAAAATAATAAAATTACTAAATAACCTACTTTCATCACCCATTGAAGCTGCTCCCTTTTTACCCTTCGTTTGTTTGTTTGCCTTATTGGCTGCCTTTGAGCGAATTTCTTCCTCGGCTTGTTTGGCACTTTTTCCAGATTTTTTAGCAGCAGTAAGTGCCTTTTCTTGCGCTTCATATGCTTTTGAATGTTCTTTAAGTTTCTGCACATACATCTTCTTGAATAAAGCTAAAATTTAAAAAATTATGAACTAAAAACAAACAAAAATTACTGTAATTTCCTCTGTAATAATGAAGTTTCTGGTCGTCTAGATGAATAATATCGGTACAAACATTATCCAAGAAAGCCTGGTCGTGAGATACCATTAAAAGAGTCTTTTTCCATTGTTGAAGGTAACTAAAGGAGTATAAAGAGCGAAGAAAATATCGACTAACTTATCAAGCCAAATAGCAGCATTAAGATCCAAATGATTGGTGGGTTCATCAAGCATTAGTAAGGTAGGTTCAAGGAAAAGAGCACGGGCGAGAGAAATTCTCATTCTCCATCCTCCCGAAAAGTCCTGAGGATAATATTAGTATTGCTTTAAAATAACTTACTTGAACTCCCTTTTCTTGCATTTCTCTTGAAAAACCTAAACCGGCAAGGATTCTACGAGCTTTTGGCTCTGCAGCATCTGCTCCAATATCTCTAAGTTCTCGAGAAACCTATACAATTATAGCATTTTATTTAAAAGCTTACTTCTTGAAGACGTTCAGCAGCAGAAGTATCTCCATCTTCCAACTTTTTAATCAATTCTGCCTCTTCTTTAAGAAGCTTTAACCGAACTTTATCCGAGTTGAGCACTGTTTGGATAGCAGAAGTGCTATCAACAGCAATTTCTATAATAAAAGTTAATTGCGATAAGAAATACTAACCTTGCTCGCAGTATAGCATATCAATATGGGAAGGAATAGCCAACTTTCGCCCGGCAATATGCTTTAATAGGGTAGTTTTTCCCATTCTAAAGCATACAAAATAAAATGGAAAGTACTTACCCATTAGGTCCTACAAGACCATACCGATGGCCAAATACGATAGAGAGATCAGCCTTATTGAAGAGCATTTTTCCTTGAGCTCCAATGTCGAAATTTTCTACCTAAAATATTTAAAATAAAAACAAAATAGTTTACTTACTTTTATATCCATACTATTCTCAATATTTAGCAGTTGCTGAGCACTTTTAGCTGTCTGTGAAACAGTGAATTGATCTCCTAATTCAGCTGCCGAACCAATTCCTCCTCCTTCTAAACAAAAATCCTAAAGTTAATAAGAAATTCTAACCTTGTCTCTCTGACTCCACCGTTGCTCCTTCAACCTTTCCACCCATGGCGAGAATTTGACGATCATATTCGGCACGTTTAGCCAATTTCTTCTGCTCTCTAAAGTAAAAAATAAAGTTGATGTGTTTAAAACCTACTTTTTTGTGAGCTTCTTTCCACTAGCTAAAAGATCTTGGAGCTGATCTACTATTTCGTCGTCCGACATTCTAAAAACAATAAAATTAACTAGATATTTCAATTGAGAAGAAATAGTACAAATAATGTTTAAAAATCGAGATGACGAAATAGCACGTTAAATTGCAAAACAACCGCCGTTCTTTACGCCAAATAAAATGATGTCATATGGTATCTAGCTGACATTTTCTGTGAATTATGCGTTAAAATGTTAAAATAATATAAGGTAGACATTTAGGAGATACAAGGGCTGCCGACCAACGTAGGATATACCGGTAGTCGCAATTTTACGATTACGACCGATTTGCCCTGCTGCGCTGTCTTACTTTGAACACATTGATGTGCTTGCTTTGTTGCACTTTTTCTGACCTAAATATTACTTGTTTATGCTTTTTATAAGCACTTTTTTAGTGAATATGGAGGCAAAGGCAGATGAAGAAGAAGGCGAGAGAAAAGATGAAAGTGGTAAGCAAAAAAGCTATAGGAATAAAATGATTTTTAGAATCAGATGAAGGGGAAATTCCACCACCCGGAGAAGGACTTTCCGAGGAGGTTTTTGAGATAGAAAAAATTCTTACGCATATGCATGATGGCAAGCAAAAGCTCTACTTTTGTGTGAATTTATTTCACATTTAAACTAACAAAGGCTAATTCAGGTGCGTTGGAAAGGCTTCGGTGAGGAGGACGACAGTTGGGAGCCAGCTGATAATCTCCAATCAGCTGGCGCCGTAATTCAAGCGTATTGGGACAGCTTAAAGGCAACTCAAATTCTAATTTCTATAACAAATCATCCTTAGGAAGAGAAAAATAAAGAAAAAGCACCAAAGAAAACGGCAAAGAAGCGAAGTCCAATACAAACTTCAAGCTCTTCCCCAAAAAAGTAAAAATAGACTATAATTATTGAGTTGTAATGCGTTTAGAAAGCCTCGTCCCTCCAGAGAGCAACGCCAGCAAACTAAAACTAGTCGTTCCACAAAAAGCCGCACTCCTCGTTCTCCAGAAGAGTCTGAATCAGAAATGAGTGAGATCAGCGCTTCAAAAGATGAAACTTTTGGAGAGTCTAGCAGAAAAAACAAGTAATTGTCCTTCCTCCTAATTTATATCTATTTTAATTCTTTCAGGAATTCTAAGGTCCTATCGAAGGGAGCATTAAAATCATTTGAGACTCCCAAGAAAGCAGCCCCAAATAGAACAAAAAAGGTTAAAACTCCTCCTCTCAGCAATGCTCGCAAAGCTGCAATTGATAACCGCAAAAGCTGGCTTTATGATGATAGCTCTGATTCAAATGATGAACAGTCTAGAAAAGTAGTAGAACCAAACAAAAACCAACCAAAGAAAGAGCCTACTCCTCCTCCAATTCTTGAGAGAGTTGACGTCGAAGTAGCAGAAGTGAATGAGTTTATGGATGAAACTCCAGCTGAACTTATGGCAGAAGAGCCTACGGTTAAATCTGAAGAGAAGTTCGACGTAAATGAAGCCAAAGAGCCCTTAAAGGTAGATCACCCATTGGAAGTAATCTATCAATAATTTTTAAGAAGAAGCATAAGAAAAGTAAAAAGGAGAAGAAAAAGTCCAAAAAAGACCGCCATCATGAAGAGGAAGTGCCTCTAGAGCAAAATCTTATTGAACCAGCTCCATCAACTTTCACTTCAGATCCTAAGGTCCCTCGACTCAAAATTAAGGTATTTTTAAACTCAATCCACTGACAAAAAAGATCTTTAGCTTGCCCCTCCAGAGCAGCAAATATTCGCTAGTTCGAGCAGTGATTGTAAGACTCTTAATCTCAAAAAGTACAAGCCGTTAGCCGATGTTCCCGATCTCAAAGAAATTGGTAACTCTAGCGTACATTTTTTGATGTCTTCCTTTAGAAGCTATTGAAGGCGTCGTCCTTACTACCCAATCAAAGTGGGAAGTAATGGTTCGCGATATAGCCGGAGTAGCTGTAGTCATGTCAGCAGAAGGTATTTTTCCCCTACATTCTAGTAAGAAATGAGCTTGCAGAAGCCTTTGACCGTTGTGGCTGGACCCTCGTCCAATTTCTTCTCTCTCGGTCAGTTTTCCAAAACTCTCAAGCTGTAATACTATAAAACTGTAAAGTTCCAGCGCACTTAGCCGTAATGAATAGCCTTGGTCTCAACTCCAACAAAGTTTCAGCCATTTTCGGGTCACCTCCCCGTTGTATTTTCTTACATGTATTGTTTCTTCTAATATCTGAATACATTTCCCCTTTTAAAGATGAATTAAATTTTGATGTTTGTTGTGTCTACCTTGCTAACAAGGATGAATTTGCCCGCCGGCACACTTGAACTATTGACACTCCGGTCACATCAACAGTCCAGAGGGATGTCAGGTTCGGTTTCAGGTTTCGGTCGTCTGGAAGCCCCCTTTGTTGGGCACTTCACCTGCAGGGGAGGGCCGCTTTTTTGGTTTTCAATTTGCCTATTCGTTCCTATAAATGACTGCCGAGAGAGATTCTTGATCTCTTCTTTGGCCCTTCGTGCGATCTTTTTTGCTGTCTAGACAGTCTCTTTGAAGTATTTATTTACCAAAACTCACAACCAATCAACAGAATATTCAGAATGCAGGGCCTATTCCAGCCTGTTGCTTTCCTCACACTCTTTGTATCAGCCCAATTAGATGAAAGCGCATCCACAACTGAAAAGCCATCTGCGCTTCTGCAAGCCCTAGCTATCTATGAAGACCCAGCCACATCTTCTTCCGTAAGAACAAAACGTAAATAAACTCTTTTACTCTTGACTAATAAAATTTGATAGGTCAATGTGGAGTTGGTGGCTGTGGTGGAGGATGTAGAGGAGGAAATTGCGGCTATGGAGGTGGCTGTCGTGGTGGAAATTGTGGTTACGGCGGCTGTAGAGGAGGCAACTGCGGCGGAGGATGTTCAAATCCTTGTGGAGTTGGAGGACGTTTATGCTGTGATAATGTAGTAAGTTGCTTCTAATTTTCGCCCTGCAAAACGTCCTTAAGGCTCCAAGACCCTGCGTAAATTGCGGTTTGAGTAGAGGGATTTTCCCAGAGCCTCTGCCTATCGCTACTGCTGGGACATGCTGTGCCTGCTGTATGCCGCTTTGTATTCCAAGATGCGTTAATTTTGGTTGTGGGCGTTGTGGAGGAGGTGGCTACGGTGGCTATGGCGGCTATGGCGGCTTTGGATTTGGTGGATATGACTACTTCGACTATTTTGGCTAAACTCTCTTTGTTTTTCTTATCCAAATGATTCCAAAAGTGTCTTTTTTAAGAGAAATCCCGGTGAACTACTATGTAGTTATTTTTGTACGCAATAAATTTGCGAGCTTTGATTTCTTGTCCAGACAAAGAATCAAAGAAAGTCCGAAAATAAACTTTGAACGCTGGACAGAGCGGGAGAACTGCCCTCTCCTCTGCGTCTTTGCTGACTGAGAGTCGCCCGCCGCCCGGGTATGATTGCAGCCGCGAGGCCAAACGACAATCTTGCCGGTTGATGGCAATGTCGGTTTTTACCCAGTATCTCAAGGTACTAAGGGATTCTGACCTTAGCTCGACTAAGCGTCAAAACCACATTTTTTGGATCAGCCTCGCCGGGGTTAACCGGGGGGCAAAATGACTGGAACTAGGAGGAGGAGAGACTCGTGTTGTTTCACAATGCTGATGATGAGATGTCTGAAAAATGTCCTCCTCTGTCTGGCTTTTCATCAACGTGTTGGGGTGAAAGTACACGTAAACACAGAGCATGTAAGTCAAAAACAAACAACAAGATGAAATTTGTGGACAAAAATGTTTACGTCATTTGCTCACCGTGCTTCTCTTTCTCCTCGATTGCTGCGTAGGAGATTTTTGCGCTCATTGATCATTGGCTTAATTTGGGAAAGAGGGAGAGAGAAGCGCAAACGGTTCCGAGAAATTTGGCTCATTTATTGCTTTCGTGGCTAGATTAATTTCATTAAGGCCGATTACTGTAGCTCATTTTGGAGATGGTTTTTGCAATTTCTGACGCTCACTCTCTTGATTCTCTTTGTCATTAGTGTAAGCTTGTAAAAATGATTCAAAGATTGATTCGAACTTTAGTATGTGATTCGTCTTTGTTCCGATCGAACGACGTAAGAAAGCGATTCAGTCTCTGCTCTTTTCACTCAATCTAGCATCATTTCCTTTCGATTGTGGACCCTTACAGACATAAAACTGCGACCAAATACCTTCTTTTTGACCACTTAATTCTCCCCTCGACCTTCTCGTTAAAAGGCAGAAAAATTACGCCCCGCAAAGCACGTTCCTGTGCCGACAAGGCGTCTTTACCCTCTCCCTCTCGACGGCGGCTATCACTTTCGAATAGAATACCAGTTGAATTTTCATCTGCAACTGGTTGGGGACACGCTAGAACGCTCATCGGGGTTGACCCAAGCCAGCTCAGTCGACTGGTCTGATAGCCAATTAACCCTTACGCAAACAGTTTTGTTCCATTTTTCCGACTTGATTTGAATCTTTTTTTTTTAATAAACCAACTATTTTTTTCAGAAAGAAAATGACTCCAACTGCTGAAAAAGAGAATAAGCCTCGAGCCAAGGGACGATTCAAAAAAGTCTGGAAGAAGGTGAGTTAACTCGCTCGTCAACAATTCAATTGGACTGTTTACTATTCTGGGGAGAGTAGCGTCCAAAATGGAAATATTGACCACGAGAAGCTTATTTTTATCCTTGAAGTGAAAGGAGCAGAAGGACGAAAACAAGAGGAGAGAGAGAATTTTAGATAGACTAGAATTCAATGTCACAATAGACTCTTCCTGCCTCTGGCTTACCTATCTTTCTGTAGGAAAGTTCAAAGAAAGTGTGTGGGCGCGAAAGTTTGTTGATTTATCCACCGGAAGTCTGATCTTTCTCGCAGATGATTTCTGTACAAATCAGCTGCGAACCTTTTGCGTGGGACGGTTGACTTTTAAGAAAAACAGTTGGTGAAATATCGGAGAACGAGTGTTCGCACCGGAAGTTTGCATCTGTTTTTTGAGGAAAAAGCAAATAGAAAATGAGAGTTATTTTTGGCTGCTTTTGGATTCGTCACTTTCTCAAGGCCTTTGTCTCCGTAGGGAATCTCTCCTCCTCTATCATACTTGAGAACAGCAGCCTTCGAGAAGTTTATTGCCTTCATTTCTGGATGATTATATTCAACTGGCCAATTAAATATGCGCTTGCAATTTGCGAAGAGTAATCCCGGCTAGGAGGGCCATTGATCCATCTTCCATCCTCCTTTTAGCCTCCCAAGAGGTGTGAATCACACTCACTCTCGGAACTCTTTTTCCCCAACAACCAGCTCAAAAACGCACAACATCAACCAAATTCACATTGGATTCCTTCGCGACAAATTTAGAGGCTATGCAAATTTGAGAGTGACTAGTTTCTAGATGGACTTTCTCTGGACGCACATGCAGATTCAATTTTTTATTCAGCGAGAGGAGGAAAACATCTTTTGACAGAAGATTAGTTAGATTTTTGGCGCCATTGGTTCCGGAGCTTTTTTCTGAGCCTCCCCAGCTTATTCTCCTAATCTTAGCGGGCTCAAAACTTTCATTTCGGGCTGTCAAGTCCTTTATCAGTCCTCTCTTCAACTTCCCGCCCTCTTGTTTTTCTGTTTGGTCAGCTGTTAGAAAGTTGAGCTCTCTCCCTCACTCCTCTTTCTCTTGACTGCGCATCAATAACTGTTGCCATAATCCTTCCTCTCTCGCGACTTTTCAGCCCAACACTGCCTCATTCAATTTGCATCGTTGTGTTACATTGCCGTAGCGTGTGTTAGCCCAGTTCATAGAACGTTCGTGAGTCAGCTGGGGAAGAGAGAGAGAGACAGACTTATGAAAGAAATTTTTTGGGGGGAAAATGACGCGTGTTTGTATTTAAACTGATTCATCTGAGGACCTTTTTGGGGAGAGCTGAGAGAGAGAGAGAGAGATCTCCCAGTCAGCTCCCATTGTTTTCCGCCGCCCCTAGCTGTTGTTACTTTCTCTTTCACTTACTTCCTGCAGTTTTTCTCTCCCAAAATCTCTTGGCGTAGAAAAAAAAGTTGCGCAAATTGAAGCAAATTTACTCCCCTGACGACACAGGTTTTGTGAGGGGGTTGAGGCTAGCTGAACAAACAGTGCCGAATGCAGGCAGATGGGCAATATATTTCCAACAATTTTAGACTTCGTACGAGAGAGAGAGAAAAAGAGTTTTTCATTTTTTTAGTACTAATGCTTCCGATTTTTACTCTGATTGGAGCGGAAATTGGCTGGGTGTTTCCGAGGATTTCCGCAAAATTGCTCATATTCTTGGACTAAAATCTTCTGGCTCTCTCCTAATTGGCTTTGAATTGAGAAGAATTTATGTGTTTTCCCGTTTGAACTTGAACTTTTGAGTATTTCAAGGAACGAATTGGTCACTTTACTTTAAATTATGAATTCCTCCGCCGCCCTTCCAAAACACCTGTAATTCAATATGCCGTCGTTCGAAATCTAAGATCATAGCTGCAGGGCTATGAACTTATAAACATTCTGCCTGTCAGCGTATGGCAGCAACTCCAGCTAAAAATGTCTTGACCCCCAAGGCAATTTCGAGCAATTTTCAGCCCGAATCGGAGGCAATGGCAGGGCAGCCAGTGGCAATTGCTCTCGCCTTTTGTGCCAAATTTCCTGCCTCCCTTCTGACTGACTGAAACAATATATGTACTATTCTCTCTCTCTCTTAATCTTTTGGCCAAGTTGGTCGGGGTGAATATTCATTCGGCGTCTAGTTTTGCCCCTCCAATTTCTGGATTAAGTCATGGCGTTCATTTCAGATGGGAGGTGTCATCTCTTTCATGTCTTTTCGACAGCAAGAACCGGGGACTCCCAGTCGACAGGTTTGTTGTTTGAAAATTATAGTGAAAGTGCTTGTTAGGTACGAACAAGGTACGGGTTGGTGGAAGGATTCCGATTATCAATAGCTGACGGCAAGGAGGTTGATCTCTTTCTTGGAATCCCGTTTGCCAAGCCACCAGTTGGCTCACTTCGCTTCAAGGTAGGCCAATTATCTTCTCAATGCAATACTGAGAGTAAACAGAAGCCAGAGCCACCATCCGACTGGGAAGGAGTCAAAAAATGTACTCGTTTTGGCCCTCGCGCTCCACAAGCAGACTTCTTCTGGGAGAGATTCACCATCGGTGTGGGAAAGAGTGAAGATTGCCTCTATTTGAATGTCTTCTCTCCTGCCTGGAAATCAGCAGATCCTGTAGGCTTTTCTAATAGAGATCAAACCTTTTTAGGGAGTTGGACATGCCGTGATGGTCTATGTTCATGGAGGAGGCTTCCTGATTGATTCGGCAGTGAAATATGGAGACGAGGGAATTGCCAGGTAAGGCGAATGCCTTCTAAAGATTAAGCAAAAATCAGATATCTTTGTCGCCATGATGTGGTAGTTGTGACAATACAGTATCGCCTAGGACTCCTAGGCTTCTTCACAACTGGAGATGAAGTTTGTCCAGGAAACTTGGGCCTTTGGGATATGACGATGGCCCTCCAATGGGTTCAAGATAATATCCATGCGTTTGGAGGCGATCCCAGAAAAGTGACGGTTTTTGGTCAAAGTGCTGGAGGAGCCTCGGTCGATATGCTCTCCATAAGCCCACATTCTCGAGATCTCTTTCAACAAGTTGTTCCAATGGCGGGAAATGCTGAATGCGAGTGGAGTACGGTCACTCGAGATCGGATTGTGAATACTTGCCGCGACTTTGCAGTCAGAAAAGGATGGGATGGCGATGGCTACGGTATTTCCTTCAATTGGTTCAGACTTTTGATTTATTTTAGATCAGAAAACGAGCGAAGAAATGCTCGATTTTTTGCGATTGAGAAAGGACCGAGAATTTGAGAAACGTCTCCTAACGCGTCGAGGAATGGATATCTCAAGAATGGGTCTCGATCTTGCTCCAATAGTTGGTCGTTCTGATGAGGACTTCCTCCCAAAACCCATTGCTGACTTGAGAAAAGTACGCTTTTAATTGAATTTAGCTTTTATTTATAGGAAGCTCCATCGAGGAACATTATGGTTGGAACTTGTCAACACGAAGGTCTTCTTTTTGGTTAGTTGGTAGTCTACAATTTCGAAAGAAACGTTTCAGCAACTTTGGGACCAAATCATTTCGATGCTAAGGGCATTGAGAAGCTTTTGGCTCTTGTTATCACAGAGGATAATCATCCTAATGCCGAGGAATTGCGCAAAGAAGGCAAAGAGCTTTATCTCAAGGAAGTCAACGAAGATGATAAAGTGGCTGTCGCGGAGGCTTTCGTCAGGGTTTCTCTTTATTCTTTAGTCAAATTAAGACTTTTTTTCAGTTGTACAGTGATTTGTTTGTGAATTGTGGGACAGCCAATTATGCGGAGAAAATGACAGCTCTTGATAATAAGGTCTTCATGTATTCGTTTGACTACTACAATCCAAGGAGTTTCGGCCTTTTATCGCTAAGAGCTCCCTTCAGAGGTGGATTCATCCCCAATTTTATTTACAAGAGACTCTTTCCAGCTGCCACACATTGCACCGAGTTGACGTATCTCTTCGGAGTTTCGATTATTTTTAGCTTCCGCTTTAATGACACCGATCGGCAGATGATTGACCTCATGGTAGAGTTATCCAAACCTCTTGATAAAAGCATTATTCAGACAAGAATGTGGACAAATTTTGCCAAATTCGGCAATCCTAATGGACCTTATGAAGATTCAACTGTGTTTAATTTCAAATGGGAACCAACTACAACCGAGGAACCTAATAGGTATAGATAATTAGAGATTGAAGATATTGCTTTAGGTATCTTTCTATCAGCGAAAAGTGCTCAATGAAGACAGATTACGAGGATAATCGAGTCGAGTTTTGGAAGAAGATTCGAATTGCTTGTAAGAGCCAGTGATCTCTTTTAGATTTACGGTCAAGAAACGGGTATTGGATAGTTGTTTTGACCACGACGGGTTTAAATAACACTATTATTTATATTTTTACAAAGCCCTTGAGATAAACGATGGTTAGAAGGACAAACACAGCTAATGTTGAGAGGGTAATAACGGCAAAAACACAGCCAACCTCAAGAGATTCAAACACAGAAGCAGGCGGATATGGTGGAGGAGGAATTACGGGAAGGACAGGCCTATTGAAATTATACCATTGAGAATGGGCAGCCAATATCTCTGCCCAGATTGCTTCTCGATCAGCATCCGGCTGGGAAAAGAGTCGATCAGCCAAAGGAGAAGGAATATCAATTGAGATTAAAGCCTTTGGCTGTCGTTGGGGATCCTTATGCCGCGGTCTTCCAACAACATAAGAATATTCAGTTGGGACTCTATAAATCTTAGACTAAAGCTATAAAAAGCAAACCTTGATTGATCCTGGTATTGTCTATGAAGACTATTTCGAATCCATTCTTCTCTCAAAGCAATTGGATCGAATTCAGATCTCGAGAGAGGACGAGTTCTTGAAGAAATTTTAGATCGAGCTGAACCATGGAGTGAGCCTCCAGATGTTCTTGGAGTAGCATAGGTTGTAGAAGGAATCGAAGCAATTGGTGTAGTAATCTATATATGATAAGATGAGAGGAATCTAATTAACCTGGATGGTTGGCTGAGGAGGTCGGGGAGGCAGGTTCATTTGCGAGTAGTAAGAAAGTCGGTCGACGAAATGACCCCGAGGATAAGACGAAGATTGAGGGAGTAACTAGTCTCTCTCTTTGCTCCACCTGATCGACGCAATCCTTCATCATCTTCTCGTCCAACTTGTCACTTCGACATGATTGCCTTATCATGACACCTTGATCAAGTGGCTGTCATCTCGATCAGTCGGAAAGAAAGCACAGGTAAGCCCAAAAAGCGAACCGCCCGTACTTTCTTGACCTTGGTTGTAAACCACTCCATCCATCTCCATAAAACAGCCGCCAAATAAAAGCTGATCGTTTGCGCATTCGTTTCATCTCCCTCTTCTTGTGAGAAGAGGAGGGGGACATAACACTGTAGTGTATCGTATGTGTGCCATACCCCCAACCCAGGTGATCCATCTTGCTGCTATTCCCGGCCCTGTCCGATGTGACAAGCGCGACTTTGCGGCGCCTGGAGACCTCTAGCGTGTACTCCCGCCCCGCCAAAACCGTTTCGGCACAACAGGCACACGCTATAGCTTGTGGCGACCTACTATCCTCCATCTTCTTCTATGCTTCGTCCTTAGATCAAACCCCATTCCCCTGGGACTTTCATCAATTTCTCATTCTCCCTTCTTTTACCTATTAGTGCACCTGAACTTAGAAACCATGTGATTGTTCTCAGAATTCTCAATAAATTTTCAGAGAAACGTTAACAGAATGCAGTGTTTGAAATCTCTTCTCCTCGTTCTAGTCTTCCTTATCCAGCTAATCTCTTCAATTCCTCTACCACTAGATATAAGTCCTCAGAGTTTTGAAGGAACAATTCAAGGTGAGTCTAATTTTTCAAATAAAAGAAGGATTTAGGTAGTCCAGTAGTGGCAGTGATTCACGGCTCTTCGGATATTCAGAAAGATGATGTACGGGAAAAGGATTCAGAAGATGATCCAATGGGGAAATTTGGCCCAGTCTTTGGAGATCATTCGGACTAGCTAGCTGTCATCCCCAGCGTTTTGTACATAGATTTTAATAAATTTGACGGATTTATTCACATTGAGCAATCGTTTTGAGAAGAAGAGTTGATATTAATCGCCTAGACTGAGGTAATAGCCCCAGTAGACGATGTTAAAAAGGGTGAAAAGAGAGGGAAACATCACCATACTGAGGCGGTCAATATTATCCATTGTCCATTTTGATGACTTTTCTCGTTCAATCGAAGCGAAACATCCTTCGGTTTTGGTGAAAGAAGTCTCTTCACATCCATCCAGCAGCAGAGCTTTATCTTGGATCCTAAAATCGTTAATTAGAAACATTAAAATCTCTGTCTCACCTGGTATATTCTTTGTTGTTATTTCTCGTTAAACTTCCAGTTGCTGTTAAAATTAACTTTCTCTTCATCCGAGGATCCGAATTCTCTAAAATTAAAGCTTTTCTTTCTCTCCTTCAACACAAACCAGTTGACCCGTAGTTTCTAAACCCGTGAGGAGAATCCGACGGCACGTGATTTCGACAAATCCTCGGCGAAGTGTGACAGGAGTTGCTCGTTGCAGTTTTGTTGTCAGTTTGTTTGGTATTCTAGGCAGCTTTTATCATCAAGAAATTGAAGGAAAAACCTCGGTTTTTGCGCCCATTGATCCTATAATGGCCAGTTCGAGGAGAGAAGAGAAGACGAAGCTGAGACAAACCAACATCCAGACGTCAAGCGCTTTAACATAGCTGACTCTGGGCAAATTGCGCATGATATTTCCAAATTGGAATGTCAACGCCAGGAGTGAATTGACTCCCAACATAGTCCTTGCTGGGATCATCTTTGGGCCAAGACAGAAACTAATCCAACTAAAAAGTGGGCGATTTTATTATTCTTTTGGGGTTTCACCTGATAAAAATAGTAAGATATGTGGGAATATAGGCCTGGAAAATATACCATCCGTATCGTCTGGAGAAGATGAAAGTCATCGTCAACTCATTCCAAACACCTGCCGGGTAAATCTAAATTATTCTTGTCTTTCCAGGGAGGAAATCACCTCATGTTTCAACGCCGTCGAGAAGTTGGACATAACAAAATCTGGCAGAACTATTTCTCTTTTTAGAAGAGATAAGGGCTCGGTCCAATTGGCCCACTGCATATCAACTTCTTGATTGTTATAGGAGAAGGATTCAAGAGTCAGATGACAGGACTGCTGATCCATTGGAAAAGCACTAAAGATTTTTATTTTAGAGGAAAAGGCCTACCTGAAGTCCATATTGCAGGGGCCTTTAACCTGAACTCGATAATTGACCCAGACTGTTCCATTCGGGTAGATCATTAGAAAGACATTTTTAAAGGGAGATTTGTGAATACTTGCAGACTTTGAGTTGATAAAGACGGTGTTTGGCTTCCAGATTTGGTCCAAGATCTAGACAGTTTTTGCCAAAAGAAGTGAAAAGAAAATACCTCCGAATTTAGGGACAAATTGTATTTGCATGGATTGAGATGGTCATATTTGAGAGCCGAGTCCATCCACAGCTCCTATAAAATGATATTTCAGCCTCTAGAAAAAAGCCCACTGTGACATAGATGTCCATGTCGAAATCTGAAGTTATCTCATTCACCGCATTCACTTCCTGCACCCAGACCTGGAAACTTGCTTTTTCAAGCTAAAAAAAGATGGAAACTCGCCTCAATCCAGACAATAACTCCCGTTTCTGATGGCGTCCTGAAGGATTTATAATTCTCCATGAGCTTTTCAATCACATTCTTGTCACTCGTACAGTGAGCATCTTCTTCAGGAGTTTGGATATCTTCTAGCATTAATTCCTATACTTTTTAATTAAAGAATTCAAAGAATGCAGCTTACTGGATAGTCCGTGGCTTGATGTTGGTTTATGAGCTGACTGAAGATTTTATTGTCCTAAATTGAGAAGAATAAGTGGGTTAAAATTAGGAGGAAATTAGATAGAGAGTGAGATGGTTAGATGCATACTGGAAATTTATCACTTTCAGGCCTGGGCTTTTTTAGGTCCTGCACACATTTCTTTTTGTCGTTTTTTTTGTTCAGTATGGTTAGATGGTCAAAATGATACAATATTTTAGTGGGGTAAGTCTTTCTCTGTCACCTCTCTATATCTCTCGCGGAGATCAGTCATAATTTTTTTGTTCTGAGCATAGAGCTTCCAATAATAAGCCTGTAAAGTCGCAAAAATGCAAAGAAGGGAAGACTCACCTCGGCCGAATCTGTACGATGTGTTTGCCCGGAGACGGGTTGGCGCAGGATGGCTGACTGTAAGAGCAGCGTGAGGAGGAAGAACATTCGCTCATCAGATCATTTGTATTTCACTGAAAGATCACTCATTTAAAACTAAGGCCACAAAAAGAGAAAAGAGAAGGTGGTTGCCGTAGCTGATCAGCTGAAGTTTACACAGTTTATAGCCAGATGGCTCGGTGGTAAAGATTTCTTCTTATGATAATTTTATTAGTTCACCAATCTCATCTGGGCTGCCAGCTGGTGGTAAAAATAGGGGTTTTCTTGAGCTCTTTGGCCATTTGAATGATTAAAAGGAAAATCTCTGAGCGATTAGAGAGCAGATCAAGAAGTGGATCGAAGTTGGATAAAAATAGGTCGAAGGAAGCGCTGGAGCTGGATCATTTCCTCCTTTTCATATCCTTTGACGTCAGACGTCGCCAGATTTGAAGGGAAGAGGTAACTCCCCGTTTAGGCGCTCCCAATAAAAGAGCCAAACTTGGGTGTAGCCTTTTGAAAGAATCAAGAAAATTGCCTCCCATTGTCGTCTCTCCCAGGTGGCTAGGGGCATTGTTCATCTAGAACTTTTTGAAGAGGGGGGAGGAGAAGGGGGAAGCATTCCTTCTGATTAAATGGACCTCTCCGCCAAAACAGCAGGTCGCTTTTTGCCTCTCAGGGTGGGAAGTCCTAGCAAATTGGCTGCCTGATTTATTTCTTGGCTTTAAAATGAGCCGTCAAAAAGTGATATATGTGATCTGGGGAGTCTGATAAGAGGAGCTGGGGGTGGATGACGATATGAGTTCAAACTACTCCTCCTGCTGCTGGATGGAGACGACAGGAGTTTGTCAGAAACAAAGGACATTAGGAGAGAGGGCGAGATCAATGGGAAATTGTGAAGGAAAGAACTGGGAAATGGAATTATTAACCAGAAGAGATGGCTAAATGGAAAAACATCCTCACGCCTAATCATTTTGGTCATAAATTCTCATTTTTTAGTCTCCTGTCAAACTTATTTATACCTCCTTCCTTTAGAAAGTTTGATTGAAAGCTAAGAGGAAAAGCATACTGTATGTGGTAAGATTGAACTCAAATTATGTGGAGCAATTGAGTACTTATGGTGTAGTAAACAGATAGATTCAGAACTTGATTGCGCTTTCTCCCAGTTGAGCGAATAGTACGTTGATTTGTTTAAAGAAAAAAGTCCAAACTACATTGACCAAGAAAGGGAGGATTGTGCACTGAAAGTGACATGAGAAGGAGCATCTGGTCCTCAAAGCCCGACAGACATTAGAGTCTCCGGTCGAGAACCGCTCGACTTCCGGCAATTCTTATGTCCCCGAAGCACAGAAAAAACGTTGAGAGGGAGAGTTTGGAACTCTTTCTCTCTCACTCTCTAGCTCTGTTGCTCTCCTTGGAGAAGAGAGGACGGAAGTTGTGAGGAAGAATACCGGGGGCAATTACGGGCCAAAACCACCGCCATCACCTGATGCAAGGAGAACCAAAAACGAATTCGATTAAAAGAACGAAAAAGGAAATGAACTTTCTCAATGGGCGAGGAGGAGTAGGAAGAGTCAATGCGTCGTGATTTTCGAAAAGATTCAATCGGAGTAAATTTTTAATACATTTGCAGAAAAACTCAAGAGACCAATGAAAAATCTGAAGGTTCAGGGTTCGTCGACTATATTTGCCGCCAAGAACATCTAATATCTGTCCCGTTCTCTTCCCATTAATTAGTTTTTCCCCAGTCTCCAAGTTCAAAAAACCTTTCGGAAAGGGAGGAGAGAATAAGAAGTTTTTAGTACGAGCAATTATAGAGATCGGGTTGCTGGCAAAGGACAAATAGAAAAGAGTCACGGGCTCTAATTCCTCGTCGTCTCAAAACACTACGAGACCTTCTTAGATATTCATTGCCTTATGCGGGGCAATCTCTTGCAGAACTTCTTTTATTAGGGCACAGGGATCTTTCATTAGAGACCAAGGGCAAACAGTCAGTTTAGGCTCATTTCTCTCAATTTTTGAGCATTCTTCTTAAGATAGATTACTGTAGGATCCGGAAAAGCCTATGATTTTCCCAAGAATTCAAAAATCTTGGAATAAAACAGTGAAGTGGATCGAATTCCAAGACCCGGCGGTCGTCATGTCGGCTATTTGTCATCTGGTGGGCGATTCATTACGGGGACCACTTTTCCTGGAGGCCTTGAGAATGAGGAAAGTCTCTGAGAGAGAAGAATTGCCACCGGGAACTGAAAAGTTCTTCGGGCGGAAATTCGTCTATAATTGTAATTTCGTCCACATTCAAAGACGTCCACGTGACTCTTGACCTGAGAGAGAGAGAGAAAAAGAGCGAAGAAAAATGAAGAAGAGTGAGGTATATGGTGAGAAGGGGTCTCGTCGATTCGGAGAGGAGATTATTCGGAGGGATCACGGCAGCCACTCCGGTGTTCCACGGCACTTAGGATGCGTCACGGGCTATCAGCCTCAATTTGACACTTTTTTCAATCCTCTTTTTTTAAAAGAAATATACAATTTATTTGTTACAAAATAGAGATCTCTAACAGCATCTCTCGCCAAAGAAGACTGCGATGACAGAGACGGCGACATTCACAACAGCGAGAACAAGAGCTCCTACCGCCAGCCAAAACGAATATCCAACCTGAATAGCTTTTCTCTTGGAACATTACTCACATTGGACGTGTTGTTCATACTGATTCCCAAGTTTTCGAAGTTGATTACACTCCAATCTTGTCCAGCTGCTTGGCGAAGTTGTCCAAAGAAATCTTTGTTATTGATTCCGTAGATGATGACAACAGCAGCTAGGAGGCCAGCAGTGAGAATTGAAAGCGAAGTCAATGGAGCGATCAGATACTTTTTACAGCAACAAGCACAGCAAGTGAATGCATTCCAGGCAAGAGCGAGAATTTCCGAAATTACAGCCAAAATCATGAGGACGATTACAGCCTTTTCCCACTTTTGCAGATTCTAAAAATGCAAGTTTTTAGAGAAATTGTTGGAAGCCCACCTCCCACCAAGTGTCGCAATAATTCTGAGCTGTAGCTGAGCCAGGAGGGGGAGTGGTTGTCGTTGAATCGGAGGAGCTGCAAGCATAGGGGAGAATGCCCTGTTGAGCGGGGATTTGGAGTGCCGCTAGACTTTGCTTCATATCGTCGTTGAATTTTCTCCAACCTAGAAAAAAAAGAACTCAGACAGCCAAGGATTTCTACAAGTGATCGTTCAGTAGAAATAAATGCGAAACTATAATCCTATATTGTCATCATTGCGACTAGTGTCGGTGAGGGCCCTCATCACCTCGCCTATATAGACCCGCAGCGCTTGGCTGCCGACATCATACGGGTGCGAGTTCTTACCTGGAGTGAAAAGAGCTACCACGGTGAGAACAAGACAGGCGAACATGATTATTCCAAAGACAATTTGAGTCAAGCTTGAGAGACACATGTTCTGAAAGACTTTTAGGTTAGAGAATGGTGGACGCTTTGAGGTTGCCTTTCGGGTTGCTTGGGGATCTCAGGTAGTAACCTTGGCAGCTACTAGCCTACTAGTCAACAACATGATCAGTCGAAATTCGAAAATGACGTGGGAGGTCGAGAGAAATACAACATCTTTTTTATTTATTGATTATTTGTGTCCTTCAACCAAAAATAGGCATCAATGAGACGGTCACAGTCCATTGAAAAAGACGAAGAGGTTCAAAACATCGAACTAGAGAGATGAGAAAACTATCGCTGTGGTTTTGAAACGGAAAGTATTCCTTTTCTTGGCTTTAAAGATTCAAGAGAGAGAGAGGAAGAGAGTATGGTAGAGTGAACAATGAGTTTGAAATGATATTCCCCCCGCTGGCAAAATGACTGACGAATCTTTCCCCCGCGAACCAAAATAAACTGACTCATCCTTACTTCATCGTCTTCCGCTTGCTTGGTGGTCTTCTCGTCATGCAGTACGTATTTTCCTTTGCTGTAAGGCGATCCTGGGATGTGAATGGAGTGCGTCTGAATGAGCTGATTAATTGGATGAAAACGAAGCCTACAGGCATTGAAGGTGCAGACCTTAGACGGTCCTGGGCACAGCGCAAGCAATTTTGCGAAGAGTGGGGAGAGGTACAGTAGATATTGCACTGCTAACACCCCGGAGGTTTTTATTCAACGAACTGGACTTACATGAGCCTCCATTCGGTAGGGTGGAGGTGGGGAGGACAGTTTGTGAATGGCAACAAAGCCTCTTCCCCCCAGTTTCCCGCCCTCAAAAACTTGTCAGCCTTTTCGGCGGATGGTTGAATGCATAATATGGCTGAGGGAAGACGAGCGAGACTGACTGATATTTGAGGTGAAAGGCCACGTGTTTACGTGTTGAGATTCTAGAAAGGTGACCGGAAAGCGATCAGATTGGCACAAAACAATGGCACTTTCTCTTGTGTTCGCAAGACCCGTCTGCCTCCAAGGTCTCTCTCGCCCCAGGAGGCAACCTTCACCAGCTGATCCGCCAGCTTCTCACTCAACCACGACCGATTCTGATCGGATTTTCTTCGTTGAAAAACATGTCCTCGTAGGAGGAAGCTGTTTATTGACGTCAATAATCACAAGTCGTCGATCAGAAGCGACCAAGATCGAGACGATTCGTTCGGAGATTTCGTGGATTTGGACACGAAACTTGTCCGCTATTGTAGCAAGTTGGATCCATCGCATTGTAGGCTAGTTCAGATATTAGACTAGATAGAGGAAACTACCGGCTAGAACTGCATTGCACATGAAGACGCCAGCGTTATAATCACAAGCAGAGGACATAACATTTGCCTGGCAAATGAGTAAAGACTGAAGAGATCTAGGTTCGTTTTGTAGATAAAATCTCTGTAAAAATCTTACTTGCAGGGTCCTTTCTTTGGAAAATCCTTTTCATAAGCCTGTCCACAAGCGGCTAGTTGATCTGTATACTTTATACGAGCAGCTCCAATGCAATCGATCTCCTGGTACATGACTGATTCGTTTTGTTATATCAAATAAATATAAGAGTTTTCTTACTATCGAATCCAGGACCACACTGATATTGAGTTATATACAAATCCTGCCAGTAATCTACTGA
Source organism: Oscheius sp. JU1382 (assembly GCA_932521405.1). Taxonomy (NCBI): domain Eukaryota; kingdom Metazoa; phylum Nematoda; class Chromadorea; order Rhabditida; family Rhabditidae; genus Oscheius; species Oscheius sp. JU1382. Next base: position 10,451,529 of record OW051479.1, read on the forward strand.
AGTGTTGGCGCCAGCAGGTCCCAAACCTGGATAGTCTTGATATCCCAAGCAGGTATAGGAAGTTACACACGAAAACAAATCATTTCCAAGACTGAGCCTATGATAAATTAACTCAAAATTACTTGCAAATAGGAGTCAAAGAGTTTTGGCTGTCATTAAGCATCCATTTGCCGCGAACGTTGTGGAAAGTCCAATATTCAGGCAGATGCTCATCAAAAGTAAGATTGAAACCCGCCATGTAAAGATGATAGCATCTTTTTACTTTCTATCTTACTGTAGAAGAAGACAAAACAAATACAAACCTCAAGAGTCGAGCCATCGCAATTGGCAGAAGTTGAGTGAACAAGAAAAAACCCTAAAAGGTGTTATTTTGAGCGGGGTTTAGCCTTACCAAGAAGCAGAAAACGAAGCATTTTCGATCCCATTACAGAACCTGGGATAAAAGTTTTTATAGTGCCGTAGGGTGATTAACAAAAGCTGATAAGCAGGATCGAATGGGGTGTGTAGATTGCTCTAAATAGGAAATTTACGGGCTGAGTATCCGAACAGCCCCCGTTTTTGGGAAAATCAAAGGACTTTCGATCTTTTGCTTTCGTTCTTTTTCGCCTTTCGATTAGGAATTCGTCTTCAATTTGGGCGGAACGTGCAGATTTTTATGCCCAGGAGGTACTTAAATTAGAAGCTAATTTTGTAAAACGTGTCAAGTTTTCTTCTGAATCTTTCTTAAACCAAGAGAAAATACTGAAAAAGTAGTTTTATTTTCTATAACTATTTAATTTTAGACTTGACATTTTGTCTGAAATCTTTAAAGAGTGCACATTGGTTCCAATAACGATACTGAAGGAAAACATGACGTAAGTTGCATGATTTTTAATTTAATTTTTAATTAAGGATGCTATAATAGAAAATAGCTCAAATGATTCCTATGATGAAGACCACAATAGTACAGAAGCTTCGTTAAATCTTGCTAAAATTAACGTTGAAGGAGATTTAATGAATGTATGTCAGAAACAAGAATTTTCATCAGTTTATGATCGATACGTTAATTTATTAAGGATGTACTGTAAAACGTAATTTTACTTCTTATTTATACACATTCTTGTAATAATTACGGGTACATAGATCCGGGTAAAATAAAAACAATTCCATTATATTTTGAATTTTGTTGGATCTTTGATATTTTTCATATCTACACTGCTCTTTTTGTACATACTTTTTAATAAATATATTTAAGATGTCAGGTGCTAACAAAAAAGGACAGAAAAAGGAAACCTCCAAAAGTTAGTTTTTAAACTTTCGAGTTCAGAGTTAATAATTTTAGATGATGATGTGGATGCGATCGTAGCTCAACTTGATGCTGCCGAACTAGCCAAGAAAGAAAAAGGACTTAAAAAGAATAAGAACCAAAAGAAAACCAAAGGCACAAAAGAAGACATTCCAGATTTCCCATCTGCTACGGATTGGAAAGCAGAGATCCAAGCCCTGACGCCCGTTGATGAACAAGTTAAATTTAATAGTGGCAATTTTCCTATTGGTGAAACAAGTACCTACTATATTCCCGGTTAGTATAAAGCAAATGGGCATCTTTCTTTTAGGCAAAGATGAGCGCATTGCTTCCGATCGCGAGAGTAACGAAGAAGCGAAAGCCATAAACGCTAGGTGTGAAGAAATATACAATGTTAACTTTTTTATTTCCTAACCTTACTTTTTAGGATTTCCGTAGAGCTGCTGAGGTTCATCGACAAGTACGTGCTTATGTACGCTCCTGGATAGAGCCAGGCATGAAAATGATAGACATTTGGTAGGTAATTTTGCTTATACTTATTTTAAATTTTTAGCGAGCGACTGGAAACTTGTTCTCGTCGTTTAATCAACGAAAATGGACTTGAAGCAGGACTTGCATTCCCAACTGGCTGTTCTATTAATCATTGTGCTGCTCATTATACTCCAAATGCCGGTGATAACACAGTTCTCCAATATGGGGATGTTTGCAAGGTTAGCTTTTTCTCTTGCGTTTATTCTTAAAATTTTGGATAGACTTCGGAGTTCACGTTCGTGGACGTCTTATTGACAGCGCTTTTACGGTCAATTTTGACCATACTTTTGACCCTCTAGTAAACGCTGTTAAAGAGGCTACAAATGTTGGAATTCAAGAGTCAGGAATTGATGTCCATCTTTGTGACATTGGTGAAGTTATAGAAGAAGTAATGACTTCCTTTGAAGTCGAAATTGCTGGAAAGACCTATCCTGTCAATCCGATTCAAAATCTTTGTGGGCATTCCATCGGACGATATAAGTTGGTTATTGTTTTTTTAAAAATATTTTTTTGTAGAATTCATGCCGACAAATCTGTTCCCATTGTTAAAGGTGGAGATCTAAGGTATAAAATGGAAGAAAATGAGGTCTATGCTATTGAAACCTTCGGGTCAACCGGAAGAGGCATTGTCAATGAAGAAACGGAATGCTCTCACTACATGAGGAACTATGAACGCCGGAATGAGCAACTTTATCTTCCGTTAGCAATTTTTATTTATATGCAAATCAAAATGTTAAGGCCTCGTACAAAAAAACTACTTGATCTCATTGACGAAAATTTCACAACATTAGCTTTTTGCCGACGTTGGCTTGATCGTCTTGGAGAAAAAAAGTATCCCTTGCCTCTCAAGGAACTTTGCGATAAGGTAAGCTCTTTTTAAGCATTATCTGGTTCTCGTAGGGAATTATTTTGCGTTATCCTCCTCTCTCTGACCAAATTGGATGCTATACTGCTCAATGGGAACATACCGTTCTGTTGCGACCGACATGTAAAGAAGTCGTCTCCCGTGGTGATGATTATTAAACCCGTGCGTATTGTAAACTCTATAAATATATTGTGCTTGTACTGAACTAAATTGTGAAGGATAGTTCTTATAAATTGATGGGCGAAGAGCGTTTTATGTCTTCAAGTCTCTCTTTATGCGAATAATAATTTGATTTCTGGCTAGTCTTTCTATGTCATAACAAATCAGGCTTTAATCTCTAGCAGATGTGGACATTTGAGTTACTCGAACAACAGAACTTCCAGCTCCAACAGCTCGAAATCGAAATAGAATACTTTGGATCTAAAACTAACGATTTTGAACCAGAAGGAAGATCAACCTCTGTGTTGAAGAAAGTATAAACTACAGTAGTTGCCAGAGATGATAAGATTTGGCAAATCGATGTGAAGATGAACCAATTGCTGGCTCCTGGCTGGGAGCTGTCGATAATCAAAGGAAACAGGCGAAGTGAAATCCAAATTAGAAGATGAAAGACAGATATTCCAAAGAATTGAAGGGCATAAACCTAAACAAACTTTTACAGAAGGGCTCAGAGCTCTACATATTCTTTTCGTCTCCTAGTCGACGAGTTAGAAGCGTGAGTGGATGATGCTTTTTTTATATGGAAGTAGATCTCAAATTATGTTGGTTTTCATGACCGAATAACCTACAAAGAAGTAGCAAACTGCACAGAAAGTTGACGTAGAAATGTTCACAGGAGTGTGGATGTAGATGTTTGAATAATTGGGAATTCCTGGTATGAACTCATAAGTGAATGACATTTTCTCATGGTCATGTAGGAACCTATTCAGTTGAAGATTAGGAGGGCTACTTACATACAACAAGGAGTAACCAACTCGACATAGATTGCCATTGCTAGTGAGATGGGGAAAATGAGTAAAACTAGGAGAAAGACAACACGATAGGTGAACATTTTAGAATTGTTTAGGCAAATAACAACAAGCCTGAAAGTCGCTTTTCTCAAAATAAATTGACTAACCTATTCAAGGCAATCAAAATATGGGAAAAGGAGATGATAAACCAGCAGCTGGCTGCCTCCACGGCTAGGACTATCGCAATCGGGTTATATTTTTCACCAGAAAAGATGAAACTCTAAATTAAAATGGAAAAACCAGCTTTCACTGACTCACATTGGTGATAATACAAGGGACTAGATAAGCGATATAATTAAAGAGAGTAAATGTATCGCCAATAATATTAGCAAAAGAAATCACATAGATTGGCGACCTTCGGCTAATAAAAGCCAGCTTTGCAACTGCAATCAGCATAATACAACACCAGATGATTGAGAAGCTGGAAAAAATCTCCAGAAATAATCCAAGATAGAATTTCAGAGTCATTCGACGAGAATGAGACGAGTGTTGGAGGCGAATTCTCACAGAATTTGCAAATTGTGACCTTGGGAAGTAATCTTTGCTCAGATTTCTTGGGATCTCTTTTGGAAGAAAAGCTATACAACCAGTTTTATTAAAGCACCCGTTTTTCAAGTAAAAGTCTCTGTCTCTACTGTTGGGATATCTTCTCAACCAGCTGGAGAATATTCAAGGCTTGTAATAACAGCGGACGATCGATCATTTGGCCACGGAACTAAACACTTTTCTTTCTGGCTGATTTCTTACCTGGAAAGCTCCTGTTCCTAATTGTTGGTGTTGACTAAAAGCATGCACAAGTTCTGTAGCCCATTCTACTTTCTCTCCTGGTGGCGAGTAGGCATCATTTACAACAGAAATCTATAAGAATTGGTCTGACAGAATTAAAAGAAAGAACATACTTGGGATGGATGGATTGTTTGTTTTCCAGTAAATCCCCAGGCTCTTCCTTCTTCGCTCGACTTTTTCAGTCCATCTAGGTCCTTTATATCGATATAAACACTGAAAAATTTGGCAAAAATTTCCTCCAATTACCTGTCAATAGCTTGTAGCTGAAAGGCCTTACAACAGGCCACAAATTTCTGTCTAGCCCACATGACTTCAGCTCCCTGGGCGCTTCTAGTAGCTCCTATGTAATTTTTGTTTAAAATTGCTCTAAAAACGAACCAATATCGGCACAATAGTCGTCAGATCCAAAGACGACTCCATCCAGTTTGAAAAATCCCGAATTTTTGTGAAGATTAAGGGCTGAGGAAAGAATCCTTGGCATATCTAGCATTGCTCTAGCGGATTCTATCCAAATAACCATACGAGTTTTCTAAAGTTTATAGTGAAGGATTGAAGACTGGTTACCGTGTCTGTAATTCGACTTGCTCCATAATTTGATCGAAAAAGATCATAAATCGTTGCAATATCTTCAGGACAATCAACTTTCGGCAGCATGAAGGCGTCCGGTAAACTTGAGGCTTTAACTAACTCCTAATAAAAGTAAATTTAATGGAGAAATTAAAAACCTTGATGTCACTTTCCAATAATCCACTTGAAACTGAATTGACCCGCAATCCCAGCTCGAAACAGGAGAGATTTTCATTGACGAATTTGTCCAAAGCAATTGTAGCCATTTTCCTTGCTTTATCTTTAGAAGTAATGGCGACTCCATCCTCCAACTCGATAACTACCGAATCTGCCTTAATTTTTTGTTGAAGAGACAGAAAAAGCAAACATTAATTAGAGGGATTTTATCAAGCATTTTTTGATTACTTGCAGGGACGTAGAGCAAAGAACGACGAGGAACATATTTGGCTTTATCGGAAACACCAGCAAATTGGGAGGCTGCATTCACAATCCGTGTAAGTCTCATCCTAAAAATGGAATTAAAACATGAAAAAGTAAACAAAATAAAGCGAAGGACGGGAAAAACAACTTTTTTGGATTACACTGCTCGTTGTTTACAAAGGTCAGCCACAACTGGGGCAGTCTTTCCAAGGCGGCACTTGACAGAGTTTGGTTAAGACATAAACAGTTATTAGAAACATCTTCGAAAAGTGAAAATGAAAACTCGAGTTCAGATTTCAGCTTTGAACATTTCGCTTTTAGAAGCTTCTGCAAAGCTTACAAGATATGGCTGTGGATGATATGGCTAATTCTATAAAAAGGAAGATCCCCAAACGGAAATTAAGAGATTTTACTATCCTGTGAACTGTGTTTTATTGGTGCCGGTTGCAAACCTCTCTCTGCAATGTCTTCTTTTGGTGCAAGAAATCAAGATAGCCACCAACAGTTCCGATAAGCGACTGAAATTCATTGTTCATCATTTACCAGGTTCAAGATGTTCTTCTCTCTTCCAAAGAATATCGCCTTTATGATGATGGCCATCGTCTTGAGTAATCTGGGCATCTCTCTACAATACTCCTTATTCATGAATATGCCGATTCCAATGGGGAATATGTTCAATGTTTCATTCCACAAACATTATGGCTCTTATTTGAGTCCTTTTGGGTGAGATAGCTATCTTTTGAGACACAAAAATGAGTTGTAGAATGACAGCCATTTTGTCAATTGGATCGTTTAGTCAAAAAGCAGGTGAATTGACAGCTATTCTATTGGTTGCTCCTCTTTTGGATAGATTTGGACGACGATTTGTGGCTATTCGAATGAGGTAAGACACAGGAAATTCATTTTAGAAGTTAGAGTAAAGTTCAGGTAGGTTGTCTGGAGCAGCTGACCTTTTCCCTGATAATTCCTGATAACTAAGTCTAGAGGTTTTTCAGGTTTTTTTTTATCATTGTGTCAACGTCCTTAACTCTCCTTGCGACGATCCTTCCTTCCTTCGAATGCTTCATGATCTCGCAGTACTTTACTGCCATCAGCTTCGAGATCAAACTCTTCGCGACGACGCTTTTTATTATAGAATGCACTCCTGATAATATTAGAGGTCATTATCTAAAGAGTTTTTGACTCATACGTTTCAGGTCTGGTCACAATTGTTCAATCTCTTGCTGACGTCGCTTCTGGAGTTGTTGGACAGACTTTAGCTCGACCTTCGATCATAGGGACTGAGGAAAATTGGTGGATTATGGGCGCTGTAGCTCTTGTTTTAAACCTAATAGCAGCAGGATATCTTGTCTGGATACCGGAGACCCCCAAAAGACTTGTGGATATAGGCAAATGGGAAGAGGCTCACAATGCCTTGATCTACTACCAAGGGAAGGATATAGACACCGGTAAAAAGAGACTTCAATAAGGGTAAAGAAAAGTTTTTAGAAAGTATTCTAAGCTCCTATGAAAAAGAGGCCAGAATCAACAGCATTGTCCCTAAAATGACTTGGAAACAAGTGTGGAATGACCCAACAGTTAATAAAAGCTTCCAATTGATTTTAGTCTTCTACATGACTATTAATCTCTCTCCCTATATTGCCGATATGTCCTTCTCTACAATTATTCAACTAGCTATGGGATTGGACCAAGAGACAGTCATGACATTGGGCAGCATTACCCGAGTCTTAGCTGTTCCTCTCTCGTTTCCAGTCTCCTATGCTATCGAGAGATATGGCAGACGGCCAATCGTTTTCACAACCTTTGGCATATTGTAAGATTTTAGACTGTCTAAAGTAAGAAATTTTCAGCTTTTTGAAGAGCATAATAATGAGCATTGGGCTGACGGTAGTCTTCTATAGTGGACCATCGACATTTACAATCGCTATAGCGGTTTTCAATGACTTTCTAACTTCTTGTATCTCAGCCATGGGGGTATTAGTCATGGCTAGTTTATTCATCTGCGAGCTGACTCCTCTCAACGCAAGGGTTTCCGTCAGTCAGTTAGTCAATCTAATAGCTTCTGTGTCTATGGCACCTATCACTGCTCTTCTACCATTGACATTGGCTACCTTCACTCCAATTCTCTACATCTACCCTCTGTTTTGTATGCCACCGCTGGTTTTGTACATCTATCGGTAGGTTAATTTTCTAAAAGGGAAGAATAAATTTAGGAATTTGCCGGAGACAAAAGGAAGGAAAGTTTGCGATATTATTGAAGACTTCGACCAATGCGTGAGGTCTAGAGCTCCAACAAGAATGTCTTTGATATCTGTCGATGAAAAAACTCCCCTGATTGGGTTAAAAAGAAAAAGTCTTCTTCAATAAATAATTCATTCTTTCCTCCTTATTTTATCGCTTGAATCCGTTGTAGTAGAGCGATTGCGAGATCTGACTGACGGTGTTCTTCAACGCGGTCATTGAGTCGTCAGATTCATCCTGACGCTTCTGCTCAAACCGAAGAGCTTCAGTTAAATCTCGGCGAAGGCTTTCCAAGCCGAAGAAATCAGCCTCTCGTACGAGCTGTCTCAAGAGATAAGTATCTTCAGGGAGGACCATTTTCTTGCCATCGCGGAGGTATTGTAAAATGTAGGCAAACAAGTCTCCATCGCGATTAATGAAAATCGCATTTTGACTGTCTTCCTGGAAGGAGATTTCTATTTTGGCAGTTACGAACAACTTACGACAAAATGCCTGTGATAAAGGAGGACTTTTCCGGAAGTTTCGTCAATTCTTATAAAATTATTGAAATATTGGCTACGCACCCGGCAAAGAGTTTCGTAGAATGTTGAATAACTGAAGGATTTGGGTGTAAAAGCTAAAAAGAAATCTCACCGCTTTCCGCCGACATTCAATTGGACTATTTCTGAAGAGTGATGAGCGGAGACGTCTTGCAAGCTCTGTAAAAACAAAATTAGACTGGAGAGAGACTTAAAAAACTGACGATCGAAAACTCTCTTGGCTGGGAGGCATTGGAACGCGGTTGCATCGTGCGATTTGCCATATATGTTATCGCGGCTTTGAGCGTGAATCAGAATGGAAACTCTGTTATCGTGGAAAAGCCATGTTTGCCTCATTCTTTATGACAATTCGGAGCTTTTATTGGCAATTTGGAAGCCCTATCAAATACTACCTTTTGTTACTTTTTGAAAGCGAGTTCAACTTTTTTCAAATCTTTTGCCCTTCTTACTCTCCTCATACTTCACATTCTCACTAAAACACGGCTGATTCATTATTTTATAGCCAAAATCAAGGGTGTTTCAAAAAATGAATCATACTCCTAGTGACTTTAATCGCTAGGATCTTATTAACAGTCGATTAACTCACATCATTTTCCGTAGAAAGATAAGATTTTACGACGGCTTTTGTCTGCACCTAGCTCTTCCGATCCTCATTATTGGTCAACTGTACTAGTTGGATCAAAAAAGCTTGGGCGTGGCGCAAGCTGATGAAAAGAGAGCGAAAGAGAGTGACTCGAAATACCTTAACAGGGTGTGCCGGAGCTGTCATTATCTGCAGTTGCTTCAAAAAAATGGATGAACGCTATCTGAGAGGAGAAAACTTCCTATGGTGGGTTTTTATTGAGCCAGGAGATACTATCAAATGGCTATTATTTCGCTTTAAAAGATTCAAAAAGGTGCACTGCAGGTGCAAGAGATCAACAAGCCCGAAAAGAATGAAAGCTAGAGAGTTTACGTTGAAGACTTTTTCAGAGCTTTGCAGCCATCAAAGCACACAAATGGGGAGGACTCTCCAAATTTGTCAACTTTATATCCCAATCTCAGACAAAAACATTTGTTTTGCTGATAAGAGCTTGGCAAAAACACATAAAAATAGGCGACTTACCATTCCTTTGGCATCTCTGATTTCAGGAACGATTGGACGAGGATGTGGAGCGGTGAGGGAGTGCCTCTTCTGGAGAGTGACCATTGGCTGTTGGGGTGGCAAGCCGTGGGAGAGATCTCTTCCCCTGGCGGACATCTGAAAAGCTCCCATTGGGATCAAGAAGGTTCCAAGCTGGAAGAGGGAAGGAGGAGGCTCCTCGGTATTTGCTCAAAGGAGAGTTTGTGAAAATAATGCGGTGCTCGAGTTGGAGGCATGAATAGGCGAAACGGACAAGGAAAGTGCGCAAATGCGAGGAGCGGATCTCTCTAGGGTCGCCAAACAGTGTCAACACCAGGACAAATAGAAAAATACACAGCTTTCCCATATTGCCAAAACTGGAGAGAAAGAGAGAGCTCTTTCCTCTAAGCCTAATTGGACAAATTCGAGGTGACAGCGAGGGCAAGTGCTGCCAGAAGGAGAGTGCTCGCCTGGAGAGAGCGGGGAATTCAATTCGGCACACGGAAAGCTAATTATAGGTAGGAGCGAACCTGGGTCCAGCCAAAAAGTGAACGGGAAATACAGGCTCACTCACTATCCCCTTCTTTTATCTTGCATCGCAGCCCAAAAATCGGAAGAATTGCCTATTCGAGAGCTTCTTTTAAGTCAGCAGTAATCGATGGGAATTTGGTGGGAAAAGGAGCTCGACTCAGAGTTTATTTGAGAGGGAAAAGTCTCGGCTGACCACCCGCCGTCAATAGTACTAAACCGAAAAGCTAATAGAATTTTACAAGAGACAAGACACGGAGTACTACTAAAGCAACTGATAAAGACTCTGATAGGCCATTGATTTTCGTATTAAAGAGTTCTTCTTCAATTCTTTCGTTAGAATTTGAAAACTGCAACCAAAGTTAAAAGGTAAAGCAATTTATTGAGCTGGTAAGAGTCACTCGTAAATTATAATGCACTGGAAAAGCACCGAAACGTATGGCACAAAAATAACTATAATAAACATAGGAGGAAACTATTTTTGATTGGTGTTGACCTCAAATGGAACGTACACATCGTTCGTTTGCTGGGTAACACGGATGAAGGTTGCCCTTTTGGCTAGCTCTTTTAGTTTGGTTGAGCCGGTGTAAGTACAGGCAGAGCGAAGGCCACCAAGGATGTCTTGAACGGTTTCAGAGACGTCTCCCCTGAAATGAAAGCGATTTTGATAGGGAAAAACTATTACCGATAAGGGATGGTGATTGTTTTGCCTTCACTGGCTCTGTATTCGGCAACATTTCCGTGGTGTTTCTTCATGGCAGTATCGGAGCTCATTCCATAGAAGAGTTTATACTTCTGACCATTGCGTTCGATTATTTCGCCGCCGCTTTGATCGTGTCCGGCGAAGAGACCTCCAATCATAACGAAGTCAGCTCCAGCACCGAAGGCTTTAGCAACATCTCCTGGGTTAGTACAGCCTCCGTCTGACATGACGTGTCCGTTAAGGCCGTGAGCAGCATCGGCACATTCCAGGACAGCAGAGAGCTGAGGATATCCGACTCCAGCCTTTTTTCTAGTAGTACAAACGGATCCCGGTCCGATTCCGACTTTAACGACATCGGCCCCCGAGATTAAAAGCTCTTCAACCATCTCGCCGGTCACCACATTTCCTGCCATTATCGTATGTCTGAAATTTAATTCTTCTAAAGAAAAGGGACAAATTACGTAGGAAATTTCTCTCTAACTCGTCGGATAAAGTCAACAAAACTCTCGGAATAGCCGTTTGCCACATCCAGACAGATATATTCCAAAGCTGGAACACCCTCAACAATATCAGAAAGCTAAAAAGTCTCTTAGATTTTCAGGTTATCAAATGGAACCTTGGTGAAATCGTTGTCAGAGATGCCGGAAGAGACGGCTAGATGTTGAAAAACACCGCTCTCTTGGTTCTTCCCAGCAAAATCTTTCCATTCATCCACCGAGTAGTGCTTATGAATCGTGGTGAACATTTTGTAATTGGCTAGGGTTGAAGCCATCTCAAAAGTTCCCACCGTATCCATGTTTGAGGCGACAATTGGAACGCCAACATAGGTTTTTTTCGAGTTTTTGAAGATGTATCTAGGCTCTGAGTTGGAGCACTGAAAAGGGGACTCACTCCCTGTTGAGATCCACATCAGCTCGACTTTTTAGTGTGGAGCGTTTTGGTCGAAGGAGGACATCTTTGAAGTCCAATTTCGGCTCGTAGTCGATGCGAGGCATCTAAACTCTCCTGTTTTTGTGGCAATGTATCTGGGTTTGAGAAGAAAAACATAAGCGAGCGCTGGGACGCGAAATCACGTAGCTGGCAGTCGCTTCTCTCAAAAAGTTGTTGAAATTTGACGGCGCTGGTCAAATCAAAAGTAAGTTAGTTTTTTTTCTAGATCAGACAAATTATAGTTGAATGGCAGAAGAGATCCAAAGGAAATTGACTGCCTACGTGCAAGCGCTTCCAGAAGCCAAACAACGCCGATTCAATGAAGGTCTACAAAGAGATCTCTGCGCCTCTCTCGCCGACAGAACTGTTGTCCTAAAAGCTAAAGAACTCCAAGCAGATCAATATAATACAGAGCGGTTTGCCTCCTCCAACTCTGGATATTTTTTAGGCAATTATATGAAGACAGAGAGAAACTGCTTCGTGCTTATCAAGGACATCCACTTTTAGAGCAAAAGCTATTGGAAAATGATACACTTATCCTAAAAACTGTCGATGATGTAAGTCAAAAATAGCTTAAATGAGGAATTCTTTCAGTTGTGTACAAAGCAGCAAGAAGCTCTACGTGAATTGCAGGTACCAGCTTTTCGAATAACGCCGAATCCCAAAGATATCGAACTTCAAATGTCCATCTTTGAATTTATTTTATCTATCGAAGAACAATAAAGTTGCTTTAAAGCATTTCACGTGTCTTTTTTATGTTTTCGAGTACTAATCAAGTTTAAGTTGGCCGTAAATGTTCAAGATTTCAATTAAAATAGCTTTTATTTGATAAATGGCCACGAAGAAAATTAAGGAATCAGGAAGGGCTGCGAAGAAAAATACGAAAAAGTGTAAAAATGTAAAACAGCTGTTCAAAACTGTAGCATAGGTCCCATAGCGACTTGCTTGTGCATCAATGCAAGTCCGCCGAAAGTTACCGTACGCCGTCCAAGGCAAACGTTAATTCCTACTCCAATACTTGAGCCTTTTTTGAATTTTCAAGGCGTATTAGCTATGTTTCTGCCAATTGTCATATAATTTTGCATGAAAATATATGGTGATTCAAGTAACGAGCAAACTTCTGGCTAAAATGGTACACATTTGGACGTACTCTATGTCAGAAATCCTTCGTATACCTTTATTCAATTTTTTATTCCTTTTTGCATTCTCCTCACGTCCGTTTTTATTAATTTATTTTTTGCAGGGTTAAACATGGGTCTTTTCAACAAGCCCATCGTCATTGACGGAAAAGATCATCTTCTCGGACGACTTGCCTCCATTGTGGCTAAGAACCTTCTTCAGGGAGAGAAGGTCGTCGTTTTGAGATGTGAAGAAATTGCTATGTCCGGAAACTTCCATCGCTCTAAGCTGAAGTACCTCAGTTTCCTCAGAAAGAGGTTGAACATCAACCCATCCCGTGGACCTTACCATCTTCGCGCTCCCTCAAAGATCTTCTGGAGAACTGTGCGAGGTTAGTATTTATTTTTCTATTTATTTATTCATATTTCTGTTTAGGTATGCTCCCCCACAAGACTCCCCGCGGAAATGCCGCTCTGAAGAACTTGAGAGTTTATGAAGGAGTTCCTGGAGATTATCAACGTCATACCAAATTCAACGCTCCAGTTGCTAACCGTCACCTTTGCCTCAAGCCTCGTCGCAAGTTCTGCACAGGTTTGTTAGTTAATTTTCTCAAATTAATTTCTATTTTCAGTTGGACGTTTGTCCCACGAGGTTGGATGGAAATACCAGGATGTTGTAGCTAAACTCGAAGAGAAGAGAAAGGTTAAGGGACATGCCTACCACGAGGAGAAAAAGAAGCAACTTAAACTTGTTGAGCAGGTATTAAATTTATTGCTGCGGAGGTTTAATCAATCATTTCTAGGCCAAGAAAAATGTTGCCGCCAAGATCGCTCCTTACCAAAAGGTCATCGAGAGCATGGGCCACAACTAAATTGTTCTTGTTGATATTGTTATTAAAAAATCAAGAAAAACATGTTGTTTGCCAAATGTTTTATTCTTCTCAGGGTCATTCTAGCCGATTTTGAAGCCCTGCTTGTATCTGCTCAATTTTTCCTCCTGTATCATTAGATTTTCTTCTAGATGGATCCTTTCAAAGAACTTGAGGTTAATGCTGGCTTGGGAGTTAGCTATGATAGGAACGGAAATACTTTTTGGGGACTCAACTACATCAGTCAAGCCGTGAGCTCAAAAAAACGAGTCGTCTTTGTCTCTTCCCGATTTTCAGCCACGACTTATAGGTTTTAAATTCACTCTTTTAAAACCTTGTCTCTAGAATTTACTGTAGCAAGCAGATAATACGATGGGATCCAGCGTTAATCAGCTTCATTGAATTACCGCAACTGATTGAAGACTCTTTTCATGTTGATTTTGAGAAAATAATCCAATCTATCAAGGAGGTAAGCTTTTAAATTTATTTTTCACTTGTAGCTTTAGAATATTACCTCAAAAGAAGCGAGTTTTATTGTTTTTGACGATTTTTCCATTTTTGAACGCCTTGGTGTAGCTTCAGCAGACGTAGTGCTTGCTGCCTTTGAGTTATATGCTATGCTTCCACAAGATGGACTATTTTTTGCCCAATTTTCTTCCGAAACAAAGGCCTATCAGCTCCTCTCAAACAAAGCTGACTTTAATATAAGTTTTGATAATATTGGATCCGGATTTGGCAAAAACGTGACGGGAACGGTATTCAAGTGTTGTTCAAACATGATAATTTGTTTAGCTTTCGATCAGAATGAGAAGTAACAACATCATAGACACAGAAAAAGTGCTACTTTATTACACTGGTGATCGAGGGACAAAATTTTTCTACCCTGGAAGTGTTCCTTTTCAACTTTGATCAAGCCCTTCTTTTAAAGAAGCGCCGGTGAAATTGACCTCATAAACTATGATAAGTGTCTTTTGTTTCTTTGGTGTATTAAAAAGGAGAATTTGCAAGAGCTGTGGTTAATTTGGCCGCCGTTCTCACTATTTTTCAAACTCGCTGCGTCAGCTGGAAATCCCCACAGGTTTTGCATAGTAAATGACTCGACGAGGCAGTCAACCGGCCGATCAATGACAGTTACCTACAGTTCCTCTGTATCTACATCTCGGCCGTGGACTTTTCTTAAACTCCTCTTCCGTTGGAGAGGTTCTGTTTGGAAAGCCATCTGGCAGCAATATGTAGTCTGGCTCATTCTGTACTTCTCAGTTTCTGGCGTCTACCGCTTTCTGCTAACAGAATGGCAGAAAAAGTATCTTATTTTTCTTTTTAAACAAAGTCGGTTAGAGTCTTCGTTGCTCTTGTTAAATTTCTCAATTCGCGAATGTATTTCATCCCATTGGACTTAATTTTGGGATTCTTTGTGGCTGGTGTTCTCGGTAGATTCTGGTATCTTTATAATATCATTGGCTGGATGGATAAGTTCGTCTGGAAAAAACAAGATTCAAGAAGTCTATTACAGCATTGGATTGATGACAGCTCTCTATGTGAGAGGAACAACCGAACGTGCGCGACAATATCGCCGGAATATTATTCGCTACTGTCAACTGACACAAGTTCTCGTTTTTAGAGATCTCTCCATGCGATGCAGAAAACGCTTCCCAACTTTGGATACTGTAGCCGCCGCTGGTAGGGTCTATATCTCCATCATTTTCTGACTCTTTTTTCTTTAGGTTTTATGATGCCTCACGAGAAAGCCAACTTCGATGACATCCAATACAATTACAATAAGTATTTCCTTCCCTTCAATTGGGCCTGGGCTCTTATCTACAGGTCGGTGATTCTTTCTCAAAAATAAGTAGCAGAAAATAGAGCTCGCGGAGAGGGTTTGATTGAAAGCGATTATTATGTTACAATCCTCTCTGAAGAAGTCAAGAAATTTCGTACAGATCTCGCCTGGCTTTGTAACTACGATTGGGTAAGGGACGATTCTTTTGAAATAATTAGAGTCAGGTTCCTTTGCCCATGATTTATCCAACTATCGTGTGTCTAACTGTCCACATGTACTTCTTGGTCTGTGTTGTAGCCAGACAATACGTCGATGCACCAGGAGAGAAGGATAAAGTCATCTCTCAAGTAGGTTCTTCCTTTGTTTTCATATATTTTTCTAGATTGATTTGATCTTCCCCTTCATGACAAGCATTCAATTTGTTCTCTACGTGGGTTGGGAAAAGATCGCCGAAGCGCTACTCAATCCATGGGGCTTGGATGACGAGTAAGCGATTCTCTAATACTTCTAGAAATAGTTTAGTGATTTTGAGACAAACATGCTGATTGATAGGAACTTTGCCGTAAGTTTTAACCTCCAAGTAAAAAATCGACCTATAGATGGGGCTAAAAATAGTAGATGAGGGATATGACAAAACTCCCGAGTTGATGAAAGATATATTTTGGGATGATCAATGGGTTCCTCTCTATAGTGAAGAAAGCGCTAATGAACGTAAATATCGCAACAGAGCTGGATCATTAGCCCATATACAGTAAGACTTTGAAGGAGAAACAATTAAATAAAATAGATTGGACCCATCTATTCAACAAGTCAAAATGGTTTCAAGACGAGGCAGCTCAATGAAAGAGCGAGTTGTTCCAGTTCAGCCAGAAGATGTGAAATATTCGAGAAGAGGAAGCTCAATGAAAGAGAGATGGGACGAAGATGATGAAGGAGGCATGCCAGCCAGAACTTTATCCTTCTTGCGGCGACCATCTTCTCTAGTTGGATTGGCTTTAGGCAGACGAGCTGTACGTTTTTTTGAATCTTTGGACCCAAGTTTTAGAGCTATTCTGCGCCTACAACGCCAGCTCGTCCTCCGAATTTCTCTGTGACTCCGTTGGATGACATCGGCGAGGAGGATGTGAAAATAGCCATGGAGGCGATCAATTGCTCAACGAAAGAAAAAGACGATAAATAAGCTCTGATATAGTTCATTACAAAAAGAGATTACTGATTGATATTCTGCTTATTTTCAATAGGATCTGAGCAAAAAAAGAGTGAAAACCAGTTCTCTTTGGTTAGTCTAAAATGGCAAGTGGCTTTGGCTTATTTTGTGAACTAAGGAGGAAATTAATTAAGGCACTTTGAGTTATCACAGAGGTTTAAAAAGAAATTGCAAGTTTTAGGGATATTGCGGTGTTATTTCTCCTTTTTTGAAGGCGATTACATCCAAAATAGGCTGGCGTTTTGTCTGATATCTTCGCTGCAGCTCCTTGAGCTCTTCGTCCATTTCCGCTTCCAAATTGTTCTTCCGTTTCAATAATTCATCTAATGGCAATTCGCGTAACTAAATTATTTAATTTTTCCATGAAAATAGCACCCAATCCACTCACAAATTCATAATCTCCTTCGGCCATGGCTTGTTGGAACCGATTTTCGTACTCCGCCACAGTGTTATCTGACAAATCAAGACTCAAGAAATCTAGAGGAAATCTCACTAATTTCTGATGTATTATCCGAAAAACTGGAGCCAGTCGCCCCAACTGCTCCAAAACCTGACTGAATGTTGCCAAAAGCGTCGGCGTTGTTTCCAAGAGCATTGAGGCCATTTCTCTGTTCTGCTTGATAGGGAGGAGGAGGAGCTATTAAAATTGATCCTAAATTGGCTTTATCTCTACCGCAGAAGAGGGAAATACCCATGGCATTTGCAGGGATTTGGCCACCAATTCGGAGGGATTCCATTTGATTTCTTAAGCTTTGGGCAGTTCTATAAGCATCTAAAATGATATTTTTTTAGAAAGGGGTTTTGGTCTTGAAATTACCAGAGTTGGCAGTATGTTGGATGAGAGTTCCCTCATCAAGTTCTCCATTTATCATGGTTCGACCGTCTTTAATCATCGTTGCTACATCCGAATCCAAAGTCTGTAGGTTCTAGACCAATCAATCTAGATCATCTTGGGATCAACTCACATTTTGATTATTTATTTGAGCTTCTTGGATACTCTTTGCGTCTAAAATAATGGCTTGGAGGGTTTCTTGACCAGGCGCGTTTTGGATAAAAGCTGCCTGAAATTAACATTTTCCTCTTTTTTTTTGGGAAAAAGAAACTGACTTCTAATAATTCTCCGGCGGTATTCCTATCGTCTGGTTTTTTAACCAAGCACTGTTTGATAAAATAATTAAACTCGGCACTCCACTCCTCAGGTTTTTTGAAATTTGGAGGCGGCTTGGTGGGAATCATAAAAATTGCTCTCATCGGATGAATATCCGCATAGGGTGGGCGACCTTCAGCCATTTCGATGGCTGTAATTCCCAGAGACCAGATATCAGCCTTTGTATCGTAGCCAATCTCTTCGATCACTTCAGGCGCCATCCAGAAGGGCGTTCCGATTACGGTATTTCGCTTTGCCATCGTATCCTAAAGCTTCGCTTTCATTCTCCCTTTTCTTTCATTTTTCTGTGATTTTCCATCTTCAACTTACAGTTAATTGTCCCGCCACTCCAAAATCTGCCAATTTTGCGTGACCCTCCATGTTGAGTAGGATATTTCCAGCTTTTATGTCGCGATGAATCTTTTTCAAATCGTGCAAGTAACGCAACCCTTTGAGTGTATCTCTCAAAACTGCGCTGATCTCATCCTCTGTCAATGTTTTTCTCCTCAAGCGCATTATATCCGAAACTGAGCCGGCTCCACAATACTCCATCACAATCTAAAAGTGTGACGTTTATTTCCATTCAAAAGCTAGAAAACTCACCCATAAATCGGAATTTTTGAAATAAGACCCATAATATTTGACGACATATTTCGAATCACATTGTTGCATAATACTGATTTCTTTGATAATTTCCTGAAGGTCGGTATCGACGGGCACCTTCTTCACAGCCAAAATATGACCAGACTCTTTATGGATTGCCTTATGGACGGCTCCATATGATCTACGTTACGGTATTTGGTTAAAAAGAGTTGCCCTACCCTTCGCCTAGCTTTCCAACTATGTCGAAAACCTCCTCAGGTTGTTTGTTTAAAGCAATGGGGTCTAGTTTAAACGTATCACTAAAAGGCGATTAGTTGTGGTGAGAAAATGAACGATAGATCTTACCTACAAGCCTCATCCGAATCTCGACGTGGCCGTTCCACGGATTGAGGCATCTGTAATTTACCATAGAATTGAGAATAAATCTGGAGACGTTAGAAGAAAATTGTCGTGTGCGATCAGATTGTAGCTCAGTCTCGTGTGAAATCAATTAGCCTTTTTTCGTGGTGCAATAGAGCGTTTCTACATAATCCCTGGGAAAATTGGAAGCGTGGGAAGGGCAATGAAGCTGAGAATGAGCGAGTGATCTTCACCACCCATTTCTCAGGGTGCGGCGCGTTCTGCGTCGCGTACGCAATTTAATCGGCTATTTTCTGCTCAGCTACAATCTTCTTCAATTTCTTTTTAAATTAAATCTTAATTTTTCAGAAAGATGTCCGATTTATATGAAGTCGAAGAGCTGGATTATGAAGAGGAGATTGACATTCCAAGTCCTGGTCCAGCTATTGGACCACAAATTCCATCGAGTGTTTCAATTGGTAAGCATTTATTCGTAATTTTGGCTGCAAACAGGAAATTAAACGCAATTGAGCACCTTTTTTAGGTCCTGCCTTGCCTCCTGGCTTTAAACTTCCTGCTACTGATGGAGATGAAGAAGAGGATGACGATGACAATGAAGATGAAGATGAAGTGCCAATTATTGGTCCAGCTATACCAAATCTCGATTCGCCAACAACAGTTAGAGCATCAATTGGACCAGCTTTACCTCCTCATTTGATGAATCCAGGAGAAAATGAATCAGATGAGGAAAATATTGACGAGGCGGACCTTTATGGACCAGTTATGCCGCCTAGAAGAGAGGAAGATGAGGAAGAAGAGCAAATCGGCCCCCTTCCGCCGCCTAATGGCATGGATCAAGAAAAAGCTGCAGAGGAATATGCCCTTCGTAGATTGGCGTATGAGGATGAGAAGGAATCCGAGAAAAATACTTCCAAGCGAGAAGAATGGATGACTTCTTTACCTGAAAAGCTCACAAATTACGGTAAAATATTCTTTGTTTGCTAATTTAATTGCAAATTAATCAATTTTAATTCAATTTAATTTCAGGATTGGGAGCTAGAACATTTAAAAGAGGAATTGGAGGAGAAAAGGACAGCGCTTGGACGGATACTCCTGGACAGAAAAAAAGAAAAGCTGATCCTGATAGCGGATTGAACGACGCCGTTACGAGATCGAGAGACGTCGAGCAGGAGAGAATTGCACAACAATTAAATGTTAGTTAGAGCAATGGAATCTAATTAAGATTTTCAGCACAATCGAAATGAATCTCTTTTGGATGCTCATCAGAAGACCAGGCAAGTTGCTGCAGCGAGTACAACAGCTCCCGGTATGAGACGTCCGTTTGATCGAGAAAAGGACATGGAAGTACGAGGCTTAAAAAATGCTTCGGCAGAAGAAATCAAGGTATTATAGCCAATTTTCAAATTAAATTATGTTTTTCAGCAAAAATGTGGCAACTTGGGTAGTCGTTTCGGCAGTGGAAGCAGCCAAAAATTCTTGTAGAGAATCAGGGTCTCTAAAATATCTCAAAGATTGTTTTGATTTCTGAATTGTTTAAATAGAAAATAAAGAATACCGGTATAGACAACATATTTACTTAAAAATTTACTTCTTCCCTTCAACCATTATCACATGGTAGCCGAATTTCGTCTTGATTGGTGGATCTGTGTATATCGGCTTATCGCAGGTACTCTTTGCCAAATCGAATGCAGCATCTTGGAAGGGACCAACCATTGAACCTCGTGTCATCCATCCGAGATCACCCTATTCAAAATAAATTCTGATTTAAACCCGACTTACTCCTGATCGAGCTTTATCTTCACTATACTGGGCAGCTACTTCATGAAATTTCATTCCTGTCTTCAGCTTCTCAATAGCTTCAAGGGCTTTGCTCTAAAATTATTAAAGTAAAATGAAAACAACTGTTATTTACCTGCTTTTCGCATAAAATATGGCGTACTTTCACCGAAGTTCCTCCCTTTGCTTCCTTTTTTGGAGCATCGTCTTCTTTCTTCTTATCAGAACCTCCTTTAGCTGCTGGCTTTTTTGGTGGCATTTCTAGAAAAGGAATAAACAAATCAGTATAGAACACACAACGATAATTTAGGTAAGCCAAAGATAATCAAAAAACTGACTATTTGCAATATATTTTATTGAGATCACGCCAATTTGCTGGCATCTTCATAATTTACCCGAACCGAACGTCCATTAGACGCTCCTGCGCTGATAGTGAGATTTAACTTCTCGCTGTCTTGATCAATGGATTCCAAAATCTAAAAATGCGAGTGAAAAAGAAGAATAAATGGTAAAACTAACCGCTTTGCAGCCTCTATATGCTCCATTTACAATTAGCATTTCTCTTCCTAGACTAGGAATAACAGTTTCACAGTAGTTTTGGTCTAATTTTACATTTACACCTAAAAAATAAGGTTTAAAATCAGAAACAACTCACTTTTTCCATCTAAATTTTCCACTTTTACGTTTGCCGTATAGTTGTCTATCATAGTTTTAACAACTCCTTTTGCTTTGTAATAATCATCTCCGAGCTTCTTTGTAATTATCTATAATAAAAATAGCTTTAAAAAAGAAGAAATGTTCAAACCTTTACTACTATTCCTGGTTGCATCCAGAAGTCTTTTCGATTAAAGGATTCTTTTTTCTTTTCATTCATTTCTTTTATTTCTTCTAGAGCTGATTTTCTCGGTCTTTCATCCTTTTTACTCGATTTTCCTGCAAATAAAATAAAATATAACGATTGAAACTTACTGTCATCTCGGCGATCACGACTACGGCTTCTTGATCGTCTATCTCTTTTACGAGCTCGCTCTTTTCGATCCCTGCTGCGACTTCGACTTCTACTTCCACTTCTTGAACGGCGACGATCTTTATGTTCTTTAGCTTCTTCTTTCTTTACTTTAGTCATCTTATCAAATACTGACACACCCAGCATTGGCTTATTTAGTTCCTATAATCAAAGTAAATAGTACAATAATTTCAGAAAGCTTACTTCTAATGTTGGTTTCTTGTTTAAATTTAGTTCAATTTTCTCATTATCGTCTGTACGAAGCAACTCTGTCGGCATATATTCGGGTTGATCTCCCATCAATTCTCGTGCTCTAAATCAAATATTTATGAAAACGTTAAAACTACCTTTCTACTTGCGCATTTATCAACTCTAGCTGTCTTTCTTCATCATCTTTTTCTGCTTTTTGCTTCCTTTCTGCCTCTTCTTTCTTTAGAGAAGCTTCTGTGTCAATAAGTTGAATAAACCAGCCTTTTTCATCAACTTGATCTATTTTGCATTTGTTTATTTCGCCCAAATGCTGCACAAAAGCACCAAGTGAATGCCATCGGGTTGCGTTCATGTGAATATGACCCTGAAATAAAATAAGAATGTGACACGAAGGCTTTAAATCTTACCTTTTCTCTGATAATTTCTTGATAAACATCGTTAGCAAGGACTCTTTTTGTTCCAAATTCATTTTTTAATATTTGAAGGAAGTTTTGTTCAAACTGGCGACTGAATTGGGAGACATATTTGTCTGTATCTTCGGCTACCAAAAGTAGCTGCCGCTGATGAGACTCCGATGACAAATGGCACTTATATCCATTTGCATCACGGCATTGTTTTGAACACATTTGACAGAAACTAAAAGTTTGACTAATAAAATAAAGAAATCAACTTACAATCGTAGCTTCTGAAGTCCCTTCGATTTAGTCCGATTTGCCAGATCCTTTGGCGTTCCTTTTTCATGCTTTTTTCCCATTTTCTAAAATAAATCAAATAAAAATAGCTGAAGAAAGTGCAAAAGATATACGAAAAACCATAAAGAAACAGAGAAGACAACGAGGCACGTCTTGTCGCGATAACAAAATAGGGGTGGAGAAGTACGCAGCATTTTTCAGTCCTGAATTTTCTATTTTTTTCGTCATCTGTTTTATTTGAAAAAGCTAGTCTGTAAGATAGTAAACTCATAAAATAACATTGCTGCTAAACTGGAATTAAAGGCACAATTCGAATAAAAAAATTATTATTTTCTCAACGCTGTTCACATAAAAAGCTTGAAACTATTATTGCTAGAAGAAACTAATCTTCCAATTTTTAGGTCCAACAGCATAATTCGAGCGAGAAGAATAACAATTTAAAATAAAGCAAAATGGTTAGTTAGCTTCAAAGGCTCTTATTTCGCATTTCAGACAGGAGGCTTAATTATGGCTGGACTCGGCATGGCAGCAGTTGGTTTTGGAGCTCGCTATGTTATTAGAAATCAGGCTTTACTCAAAAAATCACTAGAAGCGATGCCAGGAGGAGTGGTTAGCGCTTCTTTCTCAACCAAATTTATCGCTTTCAGTTTGATAAATTTCATCGTGGCGGATTTGAAGCCAAAATGTCAAGAAGAGAAGCAGCCATGATTCTCGGAATACCCAATACAGCAAAGCCGAATAAAATAAAAGAAGCTCATAAACGAATTATGATTGTAAACCATCCAGATAGAGGTTGACTTTAGGTTAAATATCATCTCAAAATTAAAATTATAGGAGGATCTCCATATCTTGCTGCTAAAATTAATGAAGCTAAAGATCTTATGGAGTCTACGAAGAGCTAAGCTGTACAGCAACAATTTTTTTTCCCTAGTTTTTGTTGATTTTAGACTGTTGTTTCGGAGTGAAGAATTACGAGTAGAATTTATTTGAAATCAATCTTACGGTTTTAAACCGTTGCTATCTTGTTCTATTAGCTCGTATATTTACTAAAAAGACTAACAAGCTCTAACAAAAGCCCGTATAGAAGCCATAGATGACGTTCGTTTTTCATCTCTAGAAAGCCTTGCCCTTTCCATGAAACTACTTTAAAATGCAGCGAGAATGAGATCGTTAGCCAGCCATCTCCTCTCCCGCCTTATGTCTTTATATGCAAATGGCTTGGGCCCGTCGGCGATCGATAGGTGGGAGGGAGCTAGCACTGAGTGTTGGGGGAATTCGTTCTACGGGATTGAGTCTTTCTCATGATACATGGATCATGCTACACTTTCTCAGAAGATAAAAGGTATTTTTTAAGTTCCCCCGGCTTGCCCGATGAAGCTTTGTCCATAAAAAAACCGGCCTGTGTTCCTGTTTCGACATCAAATTGTGTTGCCCCTTTCCTCGAAAGAGAATCTTTTGTTTCAGTCACTTTACACAATTGTATCGCTCCTCATTAATGGGTTCATCTTATTCTCTGTGTGGTGGTTTATTTGTACCAGAAACTAAGGAACTCTTTTAAAAAGCCGTTCAACAAACAAACAAAGCGACCTCTTATCGTTTGACGGATATTAGGGGCGTATTTCTCTCCTTTTGCATCTTATTTCTTCCTCCCTGGAAGACGGGACAATCATTGGATCGCCCATACGCAGACTACAGATAATAGCCCTCCCCGACCTCCAATAAATCCATCCCATTTTACAAATCGCCCCGCGCACGACGAAACCTATTCCCCTCCCCCCTCTCTCACCAATTATATTTCCCTTCTGCAGAATTTGAGAGCAAAATCCGCAAATGGAAACAGCTTCGATTTGGCGTTTCGGAGATTCGCGTAGCTCCGCGACGAAGTGCCTCACAAGATCCACGTAAAATAAATGGTTAGTCTGGAGGCTGCTCGAACTTTTTGTCGTGTTGTTGCATGGAGACTGGGCTCTTTCTAAAAGAATCGTTTGTGTAGTGGGGATGATGATGGCTGGCTATGCGAGATTTTTGTCGTTTTTGTCTCACTTTCTTCGTGTGTGCCTCTCTCAAAGCGGCGAAAAATAAGCCATTTCAGGTTGCCCTAGCGCCACTTCTAGTCCCTGTCGACTTCCGCTTCAGTCTATTCCCATAGGCTGTAGAACTAGTCCAATGGATAGAAGATTTCGACGTGAGTCTCATTTTATCTTCCAAAAATTAAAAAAATTTCCAGTCGACATAGGTTCAAACAGCCAAGATAGTCAAGAAAGATCCGAGCAAAATGACGTTGAATTGCGGTTTCAAAAAGTTCAAGAAAACTCTGGCAAACTGCTAATAGTCGGCCGGTTTCAAGATTGCAAATGGGAAGATTTCATTTTTCTTGCCGACCTAGGAAACGGTTCCTGTGGCCATGTCACTAAATATAAATATCAAAATATTGTGATGGCAGTTAAGGTGATTATTTGCTCCTACCCTCATAAAAAACTTCAGACAATGCCAAGAACAAATGTTTTGGAAGAAAACAAAAGAATAATGATGGATTTGGATGTAGTGACAAAAACGGGCGACTGTCCTCACATCGTCAGATGCTTTGGGTACTTTATCTCCCCGGTTTGTCGAAGCCCTTCCTAATTTATTCTTGCCTTTCAGACACAAGTTCGAGTTTGTATGGAGCTGATGGCCACTTGCTTGGACAAACTACTAAAAGACAAACTAAAAAATCAACCATTTAGACAAGATGTAGTGGGGAAAGTCGTAGTCTCTGTCTTAGATGCCCTCCACTACTTGAAATCTCGCCATGTTAGCTCAAAAACTGAAGAATTAAAGGCATTTAGAATGTAATTCATCGAGATGTAAAGCCATCTAATATATTAATGGACTATGATGGAAATGTCAAGCTTTGCGACTTCGGCATTAGTGGATTTTTAGTGGAATCATTGGCTCATACGTCCCAAGCTGGTTGTCCTCCCTACATGGCCCCAGAGCGACTTAACCCAGCTGCATTTAAAACAAACTATGATGTTAGATCGGACGTATGGTCGTTAGGAATCACTACAGTTGAATTAGCAACTGGCCGGTAGGATTATTATCTAGCTAGTCAACTTTTCAGGTTTCCTTATACAACCGCGAGTGAATTTGATTGCTTAGCGGCGATAATTGACTGGCCACCGCCGCAACTAAAAATTGAAGATGGATTCGCTGCTGATTTGAGTGATTTCGTCTATTTAATTTTGAATAAGAATGTATTGGAGCGGCCAAAATATGTCGATATTTTGGTGAGTTTTGGCAGTGAGAATATCCAAACGAATTGGAAAATTTTAGGAGCATCCGTATATCAAAAGAACACGGGGTGAGAATACGGATGTTGGAACGTGGCTGGATAGTGTTATGAACGCCGATGCAATGGATGAGGACTAATTTCTCCAATTCCCAGCTGGCTGGTTTTTCTTTAGTTATTTGGTGCCTTTCCTCTACTCTCATTTAGTGCATTAAATTTGTCAAAAAGATTCCCCGTATTGTTACGAGCTGTGATTGTCAGCCTTTAAAAAGAAAATTCTGCATCTTTGTATATCTCTCCCGCCACAACACGTGCTACATCAAAAATGTCTAGTAATGAACTGCTTCTGCTTCCAGGGTTTTTTCGGCTGTTATTCTTGTCATTCGTTGGTCATATGTCAAAATTCACTGCTTTTATATAAATATTAAAGCTAGATTTGTAGTTATTCTGCTAAAAACAAAACGTGTTTCGCAAATCACATCAGAACATCATTGATTCTTATAATAAAGACCAGAATAAAAAGTTCATTTATGTTGAAAAAAGCAGGATAAATCCCCTCAATGTTCTATTAATTTCTGGATGAGTCAGACTCGTCATCAGGTGAGGACATTGATTAATTAGTCTTCCCAGGATCTCGAAAGGGCACCCAAATCCCCAGTAGGATTCCCCATAGAAACGAAAATAAACTGGCCTGGATGCTAACAGCCGCAATTGATCGTGCGATTCGAATGAGAAAAGTGCGAAATGAAGCAGGACGAGGAAAGGGAAGCGAATGAGCGCTTTCAGGTGCCAGCTTCTATGCGTTTCTCCTCGTTATATTCTCTCACTTCATTGCATTCTAACTCTCATTAGGATACAAAAGGAGATGATGCGAGGTCACGATCAGGGGCGGTCTTTCGGCCTTTGTTTTTTGTATATGAATCAGCCTATGCAAGTTTTCCCTCTTCCCGCTCAAACAAGTCGAGCCTTGTCGAAGCTCATTCAAATTTACTCATGGTTATCTCTTCTCAAAAGCCATTGTTTACCATTTCTCCTCTAGAAGAAGTAGGTTCTTTCTTTCGCTCTCTTATCCCTCATATTGCAGATCAAAAAATGTATGAAAAGGAGATGAAACAGCTGAAGGATATCTTCTCCGATACACCGAATGAGGAGCTCACTGCTGCTTTAATCATTGCCGATGGGAATTTCAATCGAGCAGTAAATCATCTCGTCGAATTGAATGATAAAAAAGCTGCTAAAACTGTCAGCTCAACTGATGAAGAAGTCGAACAAATTCTCCACAATTCAGTCGTCCCAGCTCCAAAAAGTTTGTTGTTTTTGTAGAGAAAAGAACTCAAGTCTCAGAGAGCATTGTCAAGCGATCGTCAGCTGCCAGTCGAAAGATCTTCCAATTTTCTCTTTCTTCTGTGAATAATGAATACGACGATATTGATGAAGACTTTATAATTCCACCAGAATTACCAGCCGAGGCACAAATGCCTAAAAACATAGGGTTAGTTAGATGCTTTTTTTTCAAGAGAATTGGAGGTAATTTTGTAGAATTGAAGAAACACAAAAGGAGATAGTTCTGAGGGTGAAAGTCCTCCAGCCGATTGGAAATTACCCGAGTGTTTTGTCTAGAATGATGATCGAGAATTTATTTGTAAAATGCCATGTGGAGTTCAAATTCGAGAGTAGATCGATGCTCCTACGGGCTGAATATGAAGATCAGGTGGCTGAATGGAAATACGAGATCACAATCAATCTCGAGAATCATCAAAAGTCGGAAAATCAGACCTTCAATGCCATCCTGGCTGTCTACTCTTTCCTCGAGAAATTCTGCCATTATTCGTCTCTCGAACTTCACGACCAGCTAATGCTCGAGTTGCCAGACTTCCCGCACATCATGAATACTTTAGTGTAAGTGATCTCTTCCTAAATAATATTTGTTGAAATTCCAGTGTCCACCATACAAAACCACCGATTATGAGCATAATGCTGGGAAATTGTCCAAATCCTGGTCTCTTCTATATCCGAGGCTATTATATCACTTATTATAATGCATTCTCTAATAGGTTTGAGTTCTTTGGATATCAATATTTCCTTTTTTAGCCTGATAGCTGAGAAAGTAATGAGACATCCGAATCGAACGGATGACCAACATCAGACGAAATGTGCTGGTAATCAGATCTATCGCTCTTTTGGAGATTTTGAACACGATCGGCGGAATCTCACTCTTTACTTTGCTATCCAAATTCCTGAGAAAGTTGATGGTCTCCAGTTTGCCGGCTACAAAATTGTCATTCCTTATTCGGCGATTGTTCAAATTGTTGTCGATATGAGACAGAAGCATACGAATGGCATCTCGTTGAGGCTGAAATATCCGCCGCAGCTTTGGGAAGCAACTCCGCGATATCACGGCGGGAGGAAGATTATGAACATGGAGAATACTCGCGAATGGGTTCGAGTCCTCCAATTTCCCGGCGACGAGCCGCGCTTTTCTGGATGCTCCAAGGATGCTTTGGCTGACTGTCAATGGCTACAGCTGCAGATTCCGTCGAACGATGAGAGACCGGGTGCTGATATTAAGATTGTGCTCATGGAACTCATTTCGCGAATTATGGTTCGATCTAATGCCAAGGTGCATTTTGGAGGAGTCTTCGCTCAATTCAAACGACTGCCGATCATTCAAGATTTCGAATCCATTGGATCTTTTAGAGCTGACTACGCTCTCAAGGTATGCTTTCACTATTTTAAGCTAAAATTAATTACATTTGAAGGCAATGATCTCGCGTGGAAGTGTAATAACCGATCAACTTTTTGAATATGTAGCAGATGAGGGGAAGGAGGAGCACATCTTCTTCCGATATGCCCGCTGGTGTTTCAAGGAGTGTCGACAGGCGTGTGAAGAAGCCTTGGAAAATATGCTAGCCGCTGTGGATGAGCGTCGAACCTTTGAGGTTCTCAAAGCCTTCCATCATCACTATAATATCCGTGTGAACGCCTACAAAAGAATGCTGTTGGGCGATAGTCGCGGCTTGCCAGAGGGAGCAGATCTTCGCAAGGCTCTGCCGAAGAATTGTGTCCTAGTGAGGAAGGTGATGATCACTCCTCTCAGACGACTCTTCATGGCGCCGGAGGTAATGATGACGAATCGAGTTGTTCGCAAATATGGAGAAGAGCACGCGCTCAGGTGTGTCTTTCGCGATGAAAATGGAGGAAAGATCCAGGTCAAAGATTTCGCTTCAGGATTCAGCACAGATCGTGAGTTATTCTCTTCTCCTTCTTTTACGGCTTGATTTTTTAGAGCAATCCGCTATTATCACGGCGATGGTCCATCAGACGTTGACGCATGGAGTTGAGATCAACAACAGGACCTATCATTTTCTGGCCTGGTCGAACTCACAGATGAGAGATCACGGCTGCTACATGTATGCTCCGATTATCAATCTAAAGACGGGTATGGAGGAGACCTCAATTGAGCAGATGCGCGAATGGATGGGCAATTTTAGTAATGTGAAAAGTGTCCCAAAATTGATGAGTCGAATGGGCCAATGCTTCACCCAGGCGCAGCCGACGGTAATCTTGACGAAGGATATGTGGCGAGTTGATAAGGACTTCGAAGGAGGCGAGGGACATCCTGAAACTGGTTAGTTTCCTTTCTTTGGCTTTTAGGAAAAATTCTAGGCGAAATTTATTGTTTTTCTGATGGTTGTGGCCGAATAGCTGCATCATTGTCTCGGGAAGTTGCCAGAATTTTGGATCTTGAATTGATTCCCAGCTGCTTTCAAGTTCGTTTCAAGGGATTCAAGGGAATTCTTGTCGTTGATCCGTCTTTGGATCAAATAAACGACGAAGTGAAGATTATATTTCGCAAAAGTCAGCTGAAATTCCACGTAGAAGAGGAGGACGATGAGAGTAACACCCTGGAGATAGTAAAGTATTCGATGCCATCGGCTGTCTGTCTCAATCGGCCGATGATAGCCATTTTGGACTGGGTTGCTGAGGCGCAAGACAAGCAGCTCCATCAGAAGTTGTCAAGAAAGATCCACTACTACCTGGAAAGGGAGCTTAGCACGTTGGGATCTATGCTGCTCAACGAGAAGATGGCAGCTGAGCAATTGAGTCAACGCATCAATCTACCCATCGACTTCATTCGACTGAGAGACTGTGGATTTGGGCTGACAGATGAGCCGTTGATAAGGAAAATGCTTGTCTCTGTCTATCGTTTCAATATTGCCAACCATTTGACCAAGGTTTGCTTATTATTGTAGACTCTTTTAAGAGCTCTTTTCAGCTGAAAATCTTCATTCCAGTCAATCAGGGTCGTTGCATGTATGGTGTGGTCGATGAGACGGGTCTGCTGCAATACGGCCAGGTCTTCATCCAATATTCTCCGACTATACGCAGTGGCTCCGACAAGCCGAAACTCCATCTGGGACCGGTGCTGATCACGAAGAATCCGTGTCACGTAGCTGGAGATGTTAGAATGTTCGAGGCGGTCTACCAGCCGGCATTGGCTCATCTTGTCGATGTTGTTGTTTTCCCACGGCATGGACCCCGCCCGCATCCAGATGAAATGGCAGGATCGGATTTGGATGGAGATGAGTACAGCGTAATTTTCGATACGGATATGCACTTCATGAAGAACGAGGAGGCGATGTGCTTTCCGAAATCGGTGGCTGAGGAATACGACGAACCGCCGCAAACTGAAGCTATGGTGCACTTCTTCTTGAAGTACTTGAGACAGGATGCCATTGGAAAAGTTTCCAATGCTCATCTCATCATGGCAGATCGACGAGGACTTTTCGAGTTAGTTTTGTTCCTCTTTTATAAATTTGCTTCTAGCGACATTCCAAATGAGATCGCAAGGAAATGCTCGGTAGCTGTAGATTTCCCGAAGAGCGGTCAGCCAGCTGAGCCTCTGACTCCTTTAGAGCAAAGCGACCGCAATCCGGACTACATGGCGACGAGCTTCAAACCTGCTTATCGAAGTAAACGGTTGAACGGCCAGCTCTACAGGAAGGCGAAAAAAGTTGAAGAAGTTCTCGAGTTGACCGAGCATTTGGAGTCCGTTTTTGAGAGGCATATCGATCGCGATATTGTGCCGGAAAATGTGGATCTGTTTGCGAAGGATCCAAATAAGAAGAAGGAATACATTCGATTGAGAGACGAGTACGCGACTCGAATCCAGCAGCTCCTCGACGAGTATGGAATCGCTGACGAGGCGGCTATCGTCTCTGGACACATTGTGAACTTAAAGAGACTGACTGGCATGGAACGAGACGATTACTCCTTCTATCATACGGATAAAATCGTCGAGTTGCGCTATGCCAAGATCTTCTATCATTTTCGCTCGCTTTTTCTCAGGGTTTGTTCTTTTCTTCTTTTTAATAGGAGACGGTTACAGGAATTTGGAGAGCACGAGGAGGATTTATATGATGTGGATAAGGATGGAGTGAAGATTATCCGAACAAATAGTGTAATGTTTGAGAAAGCGAGGAGATGGTACCAAGTGGCTTATGATCAACGAGCTGATGACAGAGCTCCTGGGCCTTGCAAAAGCTTCCCCTGGGTTGTCTGGGATGTGCTAGCTGCCTTCAAGCGGGAGCGATGTCTGATGACTGGCGCTGCAATGCAGCGAGACAATCCAATTGCTGATGAGCTCAACATGGAGATAGTCGAGTTTTGTATGAGGAATTACGATGAATATCGGAAGTATGAGGCCGAGTTGAAGAATGAGAGCACCGTCATCGGGAACTATCTCAAAGCTTATGGAGACTCGTTGATGAGAATCCTGTATGTGTTGAGAAATTGGCTGGACAGGGAGGAACTCTTTGAGTACACTCCTATGCGAATGGAGCATGTCATTCTGATTTTCATCCAGTTTTGTCGAGGAGTTCAACACGGCTGTCGAGGCGGAGTCGCTGATTCGGTCGATTATTCTCTCATCTTCGCTTATCCGGTAAGTTTTTC
Source organism: Oscheius sp. JU1382 (assembly GCA_932521405.1). NCBI lineage: Eukaryota > Metazoa > Nematoda > Chromadorea > Rhabditida > Rhabditidae > Oscheius > Oscheius sp. JU1382. Next base: position 10,483,030 of record OW051479.1, read on the forward strand.
TCTTCTTTTTTCTTACTGAAATTGAATCGATTAGGCAGCTGAAGCGCCAGTGTCGTCTCGAATGGCGGTTATTAACCACGGTGTGGTTCTGCTCAACTTCCTCCGCTATCTGGGCAGTCAGCGCTTCTGTCTCGCAGAGAATCTCAACCTCAAAGTCGATCACGAATTTGTTGCACCGCTCCTTCTTCGCCAGAATCAGTGGATACCATTGAGTCAGCTGGCTTCTCGAGCTTATCACCAAATCGCTGTGAGCGGTAGATTTGATGCTCTCCGTCTCTACGCGACCGATTTCGATGTGATCGAGGCAGAAAATAAAGAGCCGATTATTGTGAGCGGGGAACTCTTCAACAGCAACAACTACGGACAACAGGTCATCCCCTCACAGGTCATCATCGATCGCCTAAAGGTAGTTCCTTTAACTGTTCAAATTTCAATTTAAATCCAGCTATGGTCTGGCATCTCCTTCATGAATTTCCGTCCAGACAAAATGAGAACGAAGAACAGCGTCGGACAGTATCTCTGCACAGTCTATGGTACGGTAGCCGCTCGTCAGCGCATCACTCGTCTTCTCCAAATGGAAGTGCCGCAGCTGTTGAAAGCCATATTAGAAGATAGAATACCACTAGAGGTCTACGACATGAGTATTTGAGCTCATTTTTTTGTTACGCTTGGGTTTTTCTTACGGTTAATAACGGGACAGTTCAAATTTGTTTATACACAATAATATTAAACTATTCTTTATATTTTCCTTTTCTTTGTTAGTATCGTCGATGCAAATTGTAGACAATATTGTAGAGTGGAGGATAGGCGGCGTCAATCATTGCGCCTGGAGAACCGTATATAATCATGCTCTGATTGAATGCTCGAAGATCTCCTGGGAAGATTGACCTAAATTGTAGAAGATTAAAAGCCAGAGAAAAGCAAATCACCTCAATTTCGATAAAAAGCCAAGTAAGCTGATCAGTTTTGAATATTGGGCTTTATTAACGGCACTAGAAGGAAGTGTGAGCAACATTCGATCAATCTGTTGGATCTTTAAGGCTAGAAAAAGGCAGTGCTGATGAGAAGAAAAAACTCACCTTGGCTGGAGATTTGATCATCTGTCAAACTTAGGCCGTAAAAGTTTTGAACGCCTTGACGCATATCAGCGAAAGAGGATGCCATTGATGGAAAATTGATTTGGAACTGATTGAGTAGTCGCATGGAGAGCATCAGAACTTCGCTCAATTGCTCACTGGGAGAGACTTGAGTGATCTGATCTTTTAAAGTTCAGGATAGTTCTGCAGAAACAGACCACCAGAAGGGGAAAACAAGCAAGCGTGACGAAGAGTAGAGGGCGCATGATGACGCTGTCGACTGGGTGGAACTGTTTTATGTGGACGGATTGACGGGAGTATGATTTGCATATTCAACGAGTTTCGCTTTTTCTGGCTCTTCCAGGCCCTATTCTGGGACTGAAATGAGGCCAATCGGCTCTCGAAACTTTGACCAAATTAGTCAGGGGGCGAGACGGCCATTATGCTGGCTGTTCTATTACTCTGCGGACTCGCTTTAAGCCAAGAAAAGCCTTGCTTAACCGCTTGGAGATACTTCAATCAGACCAATTCTTGTTATTTTGTAGGTTTTTTCCATCTCTTCTTTTAGTTTCAGACGGGACATTGGGAAACATTTGCTCAAGCTGAGGATACTTGCAAAAGAAATGATGGACACATAGTCTCTGTTCATTCGAAAGAGGAGAACACTTGGATTCAAGGTGGGCTAACTTCTATAATGATGAAAAATCCTTAGGGTTGTACTCGAGAAATAAGAAAGATCTTTGCTGGTTAGGACTAAAGCGTGGAGTTGGGCTGAATGAATGGCAATGGACTGATGGCTCTCCAATCGATTACAGTAATTGGCAAACTTCGCCTGGCAACAAATCCTGTGCGGCTCAAGATGCTTCCACTTTTCAATGGCTTACTGTAAGATGTGGAACAAAGATTCACAAATACGTCTGCAAAAAGCCCAGATCTAAATGAATGTTAAATTAATTTGTATAAGTGTGATATTAAAATTAGCCCTCAGCGCTTTTCTTTGAAAAATCGTAATAGTGTTAGAGTCTTTTCACCATTCAGCGTATGTCTCATCCTCGAAAATGTCGGCGGCAGCGTCACTACGTCAACTATATAAAAAGAGGCGCTGACTCTTCTCCGACAATTTTCCGATGCGTCTGCTACTGTTTGCAATTCTTCTGCCAACCGTAATATTAGCCACTTTTCGAGAGCAAAGCGCCGGTGCAAAAGGCTATGTCACCTGCCGAGGAGTTCGGCAACCCGGCGTTTTTGTTCAACTTTTTGATGAGGATTCAGGTAGTTTTTTTGTTTGATCTTCTAACATTTTAAAAATACAGTAATCCCCTTTGATTCTGATGATCTTATGGGATCTACAACAGCCGACAGTTTGGGCCATTTCTGTGTCAAGGGAACTACCAGTGAAGTACTAGCTTTTATTTTCATTTTAGTCAAATATTTTGTTCTAGGTGACGACCATTGAGCCTTATGTGCTAATTGAACACAACTGTGGCTACGAGGGACTCGGCGAGAAGGTAGTTTCCCTTCGTTGTCTGTATAATATTCTGACAAAACGCGACGGCGCCGTAAAGAAGCAAAACAAAAGCGCTGTGTTCTTAAAATAGATCAGCTTTTCAGACAACTTTCTTCTATTATCTGGATCCAGAATACATTGTTGAGGGAAATGTGACTAAAAAAGTTCAAAATCTTGGAGAAATTGAGCTTCTGACAAATGGTAAATGAGTCTTTTCCTTCTTTTAAAAGGCGCCAAGATGCTCCGGTACAAGACTTCAAGAAGAAGCACTACAGCCACAGACATATCCTTCATTCACAGAGGGAACGAATTGATCAATGTATTCCACTCTACGTCACTTATAAGGACTTCTTTGAAGCGGTAAACTCCTTTACGAAGAATGCTTTGACCTAAGATTGTAGGAAGTCTTCGGGATAGGAAAGGATGTGATCAAAGTCCTGCCAACAGATGCACCGGATCTTCCGATAATTGAAGATCCTACGCCGACCTTAGTTGAAGATCATTCTGAGGTTGATGAAATCGTCAAAATCCACGAAGATATCAAGAATATCGAGAAATTGGAGGAGGAGAATCTGAAGCAAATAGAGGAAGAAAAAATAAAATTGGAGGAAGACAGAATTCGAATGGAGGTTGGTTTTTAGATTTAAAAAAAGGTATTACTGGAACTGTAGGAGGAAAGACAACGAGAAGAGCAAAGGAAGATCGAGGAGGAGAAGGAAAGAATTCGAGAGGAAGAGCGTCGTCGTCGAGAAGAAGAGGAAAAAAGGAGGGATGACGACCGCCGCAAAGCTGTAAGCTTTTCTCAATATTTCTAGTAGAAAATCTTTAGGAGGAAGAACGTCAGAAAGAGGAGGAAAGAAGAAAACAGGAGTACGAAAAGGCTATGGAAGATTATCGTCGTCGAGAGGTTATTTCTGCCCACTCTACAATCCAAAAAATATTTTTCCAGGAAGAAAGAAGACAAGAAATCCTCCGCCGGGAGGAAGACGCCCGTAGGGAAAAAGAAAAAGTTCAACCGGTGAGCTTTGAGGATGAGGATGATCCCTGCTATAGAAGAATCAAACGCGGTGTCAAACTGGGCGCCAATGATCCTTGCTACCGTCGACTCAAGGGCTAGAAGGGGGGAGAGAATGAGTTTTAAGAGAGAAAAGAGTCGATCAGGGGGTCAATTGTGTGCTTTCAGTTCTTGTGTTTGATAGTATTTTTCTAATAAAAACTCTAATCAGTTTGTTCCGAGTCAGCTGATGAGAAAAACAACCAAAAGGAAGCGAGCCGCCTGCAGAGTCACTGCAAATAGAAAATGACAACTCGTTTTTAATTTTCCCGTTGTTTGTGGCACCTACCTTTTAATTTTCCCATCGTGTGTGACGCAGAAATTTTAATTTTTGCTGTAAACTCCTTTATGAAATAAGCAAGAGTAGACACTAATGCATTCAATAAAAAAGACTGTAGTTGAGATTTTACAGCTCCTTTTGGTATGTACAGCATAAGCAGCTTGTACCCTACAAATATTTTCGCTCTTCTATCGTCTCTTATCTGTTCTATTTGAGGGGAGTGGACTTACACTGATAATATCGTTATGCTCCTTTAAACTTTCTCCTAAATTTTTTGAATTATCAACTACTTTTTCTCGCTTTTTCTTGCTTCTTTATGACCTCTTTAAGATAAAACTACTTTTTTAGGATGGGTAATCAAAACGAGCTGCCACCAACGAGGATGTACACAAAGTGGGGAGAGATGATCGTCCATTGGCCCAAGACGACATTTCTAATTGTGGCCAATGAGTTCTGTGAAAGATTTTCCTACTATGGCATGAGAAGTAAGCCTTATCTGGAACTTCTGAGTGACCTTTTGTCGATTTTTGGCATTGCGAATTGCAAATATTCAAACAGACTTTGACAACGCCCGTAAAAAATTCTTTATCGCTGTCGACAAACGAGATTATGAAAAATGATAAAAGAAAATCGGCTGAACAGCTTGAGGTTTTGCAGGAGCGACGCACAGTTAGAGAGATTGATAAAACAGTCAGGGAAAGTCAAATATTTCGGGTTTATTAGTTGAGTTTTTCTATGTCTGCTATTTTTAGAAAAAAAAGACTGTTTGCAGCTGTGTTGATTCTTTATCTCTTGAATGTCCTCAAATTCTCCGATCAAACATCTACAGTCTTCTTTAATATTTTCGATATTTTCTGCTATACCACTCCAATCTTGGGATCAATTCTGGCTGATGGTTATATCGGAAAATATTGGACTATTTTCTCTGTCTCAATTCTATACGCATGTGGACAGATCGTCCTAGCAATTGCTTCTACTAAAAATTCAGAGTCTAGCGTCCATCCGTAAGTTTTTCTTTTAATTTGGAGACAAGAATTTTAGAGGAATGGACTTCGCTGGATTAGCGATTATTGCTTTCGGCACAGGAGGAATCAAGCCTTGTGTATCTGCATTCGGAGCTGATCAATTCGATCCCAGACAGGAGAGAATGATTTCTATTTATTTCTCAGTCTTCTATTTTTCAATCAACGCCGGTTCTATGATTTCCACCTTTATTTCTCCCATTTTTAGATGTAAGTAGCAGCGAATAAACTCTTAAATATTGCAGCAATGCCATGTATGGGACAAGACTCCTGTTATCCACTGACTTTTGGTGTTCCTGCCTGTTTGATGATCATCGCAACAGTAGTATTCATGTCGGGCTCCTGGTGGTATAAGAGGAATCCTCCAAAGGAGAACATTTTCAGTCAAGTTGCGGTTCTTCTAGGTGTAAGTGGCATTCTTATCACATTCAGCTTTATTCAGCATGGCTTTGGCAACTATATTCGATCAAAAGAGAAGAAAGAGCATTGGCTGGATAATTACATGAATGATCATGATTGTTCAAAAGATAAACGGTGCCAGGCGTTGACAGAAGAGAAGGGAAGACCTGTCTGTCACAAATCGAAGCTAGTTGACGATGTCAAATCACTCCTCAGAGTTATAATCATGCTGTTGCCGGTGCCCGTCTTTTGGTCTTTATATAATCAACAAGGTAAGGGTAGAATCCACTCAAAGAGGTCACTTATTTAGGTTCCATTTGGCTGATTCAAGGCATCCAAATGGATTGTCGTCTTTCTAGTTCCTTATTGGTCCTTCCCGATCAAATGCAAGTCCTCAATGCTGTCCTTATTCTTGTTTTTATTCCTATCTTCCAAGCTGGAATCTACCCTCTTGTTGGTCTTTGTGGCATCAAGCTCACGTAAATAGCGATCCAAACAAACAAAAATCTTTAGACCCTTACGTAAAATGGTTGCCGGTGGTCTCCTGGCTTCACTTGCTTTCGTTTTAGCTGGTTTTGTTCAAATTGGAGTTAATGTAGGACTTTAATCGAAGCGAAGGAATCTGATTTTTTAGGCAACATTGCCAACAATCCCTAATAATGGAGTGGCCTTTGTCTCAGTTTGGAATCAAATGTGGAGAGATGAAGATAAAAATTGCACATTCAACGCCACAATTAACTATAACGGTTATCATAAGACTTATACTATTGGATATAACGGAGTGAGTTCGCTTTTGTTGAAGAAAAGCTGTTTCAGACGCTAACTGATGATAAAAAGATAGGAACTTCTACTTTCCATGTTCCTTGGCCAACATCTTCTGGAAAAGTAAAGAAAGATTCAACATGGACCGTCACTATGGATATCAATTTTGATAAAAATACTTGTCAAAATCTTCAAGCCAATTATAGCTTGAGCGACACATCAATAAACCTAAACTTAAAGAATAAGAAAACTTATTTTGTTGCTGTCAATTATAACGGAATCTATTATACTCTGGCAAAGCCGGATAAGCCGACCCAAGGAACTGGAGAATTCTCGATGGGGTTTGGAATAAAGATGAAATTTAGCAAAAAAAAAAGTTTAGAATAATATCAGCGATGGATGAACCCTATGGACAGAAAGATAATGACAATTTGGCACTTTGCAGAGTCTATGCGAATACTTCAACTCACTATAACAAAGAAAATCATCCCTGCAATCCAAAGAGGCCTTCAGATTTCTATTGGTGGGAAACCAATTACAACAATAACGATGTGAGAAGAAAGAGAAAAGAGAAATCAATCAATTATAGGATGATAGAATCGACTATCCTATTTTCAAAAAGGGGTTGAGGGATGGACAGAATGCTACTATGTATGATTTCAAGCCAGTCAAGCCTGGAAGGTAATGCTTTTTCCAGAGAGGACATATCACTTTAAGATGGCACTTATATTATGTCCTCAATAAGCCAAAGGATGTGAGAAATAAGACCTACACTGCAGAGCAAGTTGTTGTTGAAGATGCTTTCTACGAGTTCGAATATCATGGTCAAGGAGGCGTATATGTGCTGGCAATGACTGGACCAAAATACAAAAATACCACTGAATTTGCTAGCTATCCACATTTGCCTCAAACTTGGCAACTTGTTGCCTCGAATAAGGTTAACATTATGTGGCAAGTCCCTCAAATAGTTGTGATCACTGCAGCAGAGATTCTTTTCTCTATCACGGGTTATGAATTCGCTTATTCTCAGGTGAGATCATTTAAAAAACCATTCTCAGTCGCTTTTTCCTTCAGTCGGCCAAGTCTATGAAAGCTCTAGTTCAAGCCCTTTGGCTGTTTACCATTGCTCTTGGAGGTAGGATTGATTTTTAGAAAACATATCCATTTAGATATGATTATTATTGCAATCACCGCAATCAATCCGTTCCCAAACGCAGCCACTCAATTTTTCGCATTTGCGGGTTTCTTTTTTCTCAAAGATTTTGACAAAAATTCAGGTATAATGGCTGCTGTTATGGGAGTCTTCTGCCTCCTTGCTATATTTTTCTACGAGTATAGAGATATTGATACAGGAGATGATCCATCAGAAGCTACTGCCGAGACTGACTCTTTACATTCGATACACTCAAATCTCATCCATCCACTGGAAGCTGGGGATAAAAAACCTAAGGAGAATTGGGACGATAATGACAGCGAAGATCTTCGGTTTTAGGAGAAATAAATATTTTTTATTAATAAAACTAAATTATTCATTCATCTCTTCATCGTCATTCCCGAAAGAAAATACCCGCATTTTATCGAAAAAATTACAAACTGCTGGACACGTTTCCAATTGGGGAGGAACTTCACCCATACTATCTTGATAAAACTGAAAAAAGGGGACTAAAAAGAGGCGAAAAGAGAGAACCTACAGGTAATGAATCGAAGAAGTCACGCGCTGTGAGTGTCGCGCCATTTGGATTAATATACATTTTAAGAAAGCCGCTGTTCTCCAATTTATATGATAATTTTGTTCTAAGCGCCATTTCAATAATTTCATAAATAGAATTCTGAAAATTCTTTGTTTTTGATGGCTCTTACCCTAAGAGTACAATTTATAAGCGTCCCAACATCTGCATCAGGACAGGCCATTCCTTCCTTCAAAGAGTGCAATAAAACTTTTGCATTGATGCTGGCCGGATAGGGAAGGAATCTCTCCTAAAATTGTAATAAAATAGGAAAATAAAAAAAAGATCTTTACATCTTCAGTTATTTCTTCATCATAAGTTTCCAATTTCGTTTTAAAATTGCATATCCTAGTCAGCCTATAGAGCAGATCTGAATGAGCTTTTCTAATTGTGGCAGGCTCCGTTGGCAACCAAGAGAGCTCTCTAGTCAATGTCATCTCATCCTCGCAAAACTTAGAGAACAATGCAAAATATCTGAAACCAAGAATCATACGATTTTTTTTTTTGAACTACCTTTCAAACTCCTCTTCAGATAATCCTGCTCTTAGAACAGCGACGTAGCCTTCCAAATCGGGATAGTACATTTCTATGCGCTTCCAGTAATCCATCTTAAAAAAACAGACTCGTTAATTAATTTGTGGATTCGAGATTTTTCGCTTTGAATTTAAAGCAATCTGAGATATATTAATAAGATCTAAACTTTTTCCCCCTTTCTCGAACAAAAGCGGATCTATATGTCATCTTTTATTGCATTCCCGTATACTCATAATATTATCATTTGGTTTTTTGGCAAAAACAAATTATAGAAGAGTTTTGGCAAATTCAATGGCTGAAACGAATTGAGTCCACCAGTAGCCTTCAGCACCGCTAAGCAAGTGTCCAGCAAAGCTTTGAATATATTGCACATTTGAGAGAAGAGCTGGTGGATTTGCCTGAAATCCTTCATAAAAAAAGAAGCCAGAAGGCCCTACTTGGATAAGAACATAGACGAGGACAGGCGTCACGTCGTCTGCAGCTGCTGCACCGCATCCTGCCATGGTTACAAGGTTACTAATTGTCTCACAACATCTGAATCATTCGTTCGTTTAAATGTTTTTTTCTTACCGAACAACGCAGGCTAATTTATCTCTCGCCGATTTGTAGGCATTCAAGATGTTGATTTCAGCCTGAGCTGATGGCCAAGGAGCCTCGCCGTGAAAGACTCTCGGTATTTTTAGCATTGGATGGTCGGGAGTGATTGTTCTTGCCAGTTTACTAACTGTTTTATAGAATACCCTATAGAATTTTATGGCGAATTGAGACGCTTTACTTACTCATCACGGTGGCGATCAGCTTCCATATTAGGATAGAATGCCAGCCCATGAATTTGTGACATAACCACTCGTTCTAACGCCTTTTTGAGATATTCATTCATCTCAGGCGTGATATCTTTCCACATCGACGAGATGGACATTCGTGTAAATAAGGCGTTTAGCACTCGATTGAGACTCTCAATTTTTTCATCCTGGAAAGAGATTTACTAGATCTATAATGGGAAAACCTGCGCGTGGAGTTGAGTAAACTCTTGGGTGAATCGCTTCAAATGGGCGTCCTTATTCTCCAAATAAAATCGAACCAAAATGTCGACAAAACATTCTTCTGTGACTATTTTCTCTCTGAATTTACTTTAATCGGGGTAAGTTAGTAAGAAATACCGTGTGATTTGAACCGTCAATTGATCTATGTAGCTCATTAATCGAAGAAGAGTTAGCCGGGATTGTTGAAGATAGCTAATATATACAGATCTCTGTCTCAATTCCTCGTTTAACGTCCGCAACAAAAGATGAATTCTATTTGAAATATAGACTACTTAACGGAAAAACCCTACCCTTTGTTGTCAAAAATCTGCAGACATCTCAAAACCTCACGGACATGAGCCGATAGAATTTGTTGCCTACTATTTACAGCCTCAGCTAAGAGAGTTCTCAAAACAACGCTAATTTTCTCCTTTTCTTGTCGAATTCTGAATCGTTTTTATCTAAGAATTTGGTTTCAAAGTTCCTACCGCATAGCACCTTCATCAGCAATTCTATTTACAGACAGACTCCCCACACTGCTCAAGACTAAACGCAGCTTTCGTTTGGCGTCGAGAAAAGCTCTGCTCTCGAGCAAATTATCCGAATCGTAATAGGGAGCATCAATAATTGGAATGGGAAGTTCTGGAGCCATTCCTAGGGGAGGCGAGAGAGTTGGACTAAAATCGGCTTGTCTTTTCTGATATTTTGCAAGGATGTCATCAGCCGTACGATTATCCAATTCTGGAAATATTCTTGAATTAGAATAAAAATGAACTTCTAACCAGCTAAATGATTCTCGCTGTGACTTTCTGGCATTGAAGACTTCTTTTTGTCGCGAAGTTCTCCAAAGAAATCGGAGATTGTTGAAGATTGTGGGAGTTGCCTCAACGGCGTGTTGTTAATTCCTAAATAAGTTGGTTTTAAAAAAATTTTCGCTTTCATTCCAACCAATTCGCACTTTATCTCCAACTTTTTGAAGGCCAATCATCAATCTATTCTTCTTTTTAGCACTTTGAGAAGGCGTTTCAATCGTCGGAGCGTCAATCAATCTCTCCACTTCCTCATCTCTCAATGTGTCTTCAGCAGATACTGGGACAAAATTGGAGCTACTTTGTAAGTCATTTGGTCGGCTAATTTCCGAATCTTCGCTCCGAGGATAAGAGAATGAACTTCCACTGCTTCGACGCCTCTCAAGGGCCGTATCAGTGGCCGGAGGAACAGAAACATCTATCAAAGGAGCGTCTTGGAGGATGACTATCGACGATGTTGTTTCTTGCAGATTGCTGACAGATCTCTCTTTGTCTCTGCCGTCCACTTCCGAGTCACTCGCTACTGCATCAAGAGACCAAGTGTCACTACGATCTTCAGCAGCTCCTGTCATTGATCCAGTTCTAAAAGAGAAAGGCAATTTTGGAAAGTGTATCAACTCTACCTATTAATTGGTCTTTGACGATTCCCATAAGTTTCAGTGGGTAATTGGGCAAGAAGAGCTCTTCCAGAAGGAACTGTGCTACTTTCATCGTCTGATGCCACTACATTTGTAGACCAAGCTTCTGATAGAATCGACCGTTGGTCATCTCCTATCCATTTCTTTTCAAAGGTTAAAAATGAGACTTACTACAGGAGCCGAGTGTTCCAGAAGAAGGAACATTAAATTTACCGAATTTCTCTTCCAATCCTTCTGCATTTGGCTTTTTAACGGCTACCGGAACTGCTGGCAAATCGTCTCGTTGGGCTCGTTCCTCTGCTCCTGAGACCAACGAAACAGCCACGTTATCTGGTCCGTCGCGTAGCCCTTGGCTCAAAGGTGTATCTCGTCCGCTAAGACTGGGCGAGCCTCTTCCGCTTATTCCTCCCACGTCAGAGACATTATCAGGCAGAGTTGATTCGACATCCTCATCCAATAGAAGCATCCTATCTTCTTGTGGCGCTTCCTGACTACTCGAAACGGATCCGACCTCATCTTGAGCAGCCACTTCTTCCTCTAGATCGGATGCATTATCTACAGTTATATCGGAGACTGCAGAGCCAACTAAAAAAATTAAAAAATAAGATTCGAAGAGATCAAACAAACCAATGCTATCATCCTCAACAAATCTAGCTCTCTTTTTAGTGTTCTCCGATTTCTTGGCTTTGATCTCCTTCTCCATAAATTTATCCTCAGGCAGCATGCCCAATAAATTCTCTTCCGATTTGTCAAAGATTAAAACTTCAAAATATTCAGCTGAGAGAATATTTGGAGGTTGGGGCACCGCAGAAGTGAGCGATCTTGTTGGCGATTGACTTAGTGAGTTGTGAACTAAAATAAGAAAAATATTTTTACACTTTCTCATTTAAATGCTGACCTTTGTCCGCCAGACTTTTCAATTTATTCTGTCGCGGCATATGTGAAATGACTTCTGGCACAACTTCAGGAACAACAGCTGGAGTCAGACGATTGCTGTATGAGTAGATCTCATTTTTAACCTCCGTTTGACTGATAGAATTTAAAGAATCTGATTGAAGGACAGAAATCTAAAAAAAATCTTACAAATTACCGTAATTGATACTCTACCATGTTGTTTACTTCCCAGACTGAGCCCAAGAAATGTGATCGTTTGAGTATGTCCTCTCCTGAAGTGCCAGCTTCGGGTAGAATTACGGGATACATGCTCTCAATTCCCTGACAATCTCGGTTAAGCAGCGTCTCCACAATGTTACAGATTGGACTCTAAAAAAGAAGAAGAAATCTATTGTTTTGAGGTAAAACTCACATCGCTGAATTGCGTGGTAAACGTCTGGAAATGAGGTGGAGGTGATTCGTATTTGCTCAAAGCAAGCGTCTAAAAATTTCCCCCTTTTCTTTATGTTTTTAATAACCAAAACCTGAATAATTTGTCCAATTTGCATGAGATTAAATCTAGCTATGTTACTAATTGGTGTATCGCTGATTACTCCCACTGTTTCGGGATTTGTAATAGCTGGACACAAGAGATTGGTGATTATCAGATCGGTGCAAATCAGATGGGCTTCTTCTTTCGACATTCTCTTGTTTTCTATCAAACTTCGATGCATTTGCTGAACCAGCCATACCAAGCACTCTGGGAAACAAGGAAGAGAATCGATTATATCTAGAATCAAACGCATTTTGAATCAAAATAACGCTACTTTTTATAAAGCTATGAGCAAGGAGGACCAGCTTTTCGACAATTATCTTTCTAATCGCAAGAATTCTCTTGTGATAATGGGCGCTAGTTGGATCTGTACCAAAGCGTCGAATTCTTTCTGCTTCTGGGAAGCGTTGAGTACACTAAAAATATTTAAATTTTGAGGTGAATAATAGCTACTTTTGATGGATCTATATCGAGGAAAATTTCATCTTGGCAAAGTACCAACATTACCGAATCATGTAGCGCAGCTGTAAGGAAAATCTGGAATTATTTTTATTCTATACTTGCGGTTAGAGAAAGACCTTGACTGAGAGAAGAGACTCGCTGAATATTTTGTAAAGTCGCGGGAAGGTGCTTTTCCCTTTTCTGAGAATTAACCGCGGATTGTTGGCTGGAATAAGTTGAACGTTGACTAGACTGGTCAAGACTTCTAATATTCGTTTCTCATCCTCTGGATATGTTCCACTCCCGTAGATCAATGTAAAGACAGATTGGACAAGATCTTCTGTCGAAACATTCTAAATTCTTCTCTTTTTCAGATCAGAATTCAACCAACGTGGAAACCTTCAGTAGAGCTGATGAGTTCAGCAACCACTTGTGGATTTTCCGAAAGAATGGAAAGAATCCTCCCAACGTTGGAATAATGATGACCAAGGCGTTTGTAAGCCTCAATAGGCGTGCAAGCATCCAATTGTGCGATGATTGCACAAGCATTATCGGGAGAAACCAATTGATGAGAGTTCAAGAGTCTATTTGTAGTAAACTAGAGGGTTTATGTTTAGAAAACGAGATTCAAAACTACCGATAGATGGCAGCTTTTCCACGAGTGAAGACTCAATTGGATGTGCTTCTTTCTTACATCACAATGCAGTCCTTTCAACGATTCGATCTATAAAATATTTATTTCTCAAGGCCTACTGTAGTTTCCTGACTTCACTGGCGATTAGAAGCCTCTCCGCTCGAAGTTTATCGCAAAGTTCCCAGACACCTACGCCCGACATTGGATCGCATGAACTCTAAACGTATAAAATGGGCTCAGATTTCATCATATAGAGATAGGAAGGAGTGGCATGTAAACCATATGGATAAATAACGAAAAAAGTAAATCAATCACAGCCCGATTTATGACAGACACGACTTTTTCCAAGATCAAAGGTAAATAATTAAGAAAGCAATGATGACAACTGGAATGTAATATCACCAGAACGGCCAATAAGCAGCAAAAAGATAACCAGTATTCTAGTAAGTTAGTAAATACTAATTTATTTAGATTCTACGTGGACCATTTCATTCTTTGAGAAGCCTAGATCCGCCAGAGAGATGTCAGCACCTTCAATTGAAAACTCGCGGCGGGGAAATGAAAGAACAAAAATATGATCTTTTGGGGTAAGGTTTCGGCCAGCGATAAATACAAATAAAGCCTGTAAATTTGATTGTATTATGAGAGATTCTTTGTTAACAAACCTTTAGTCTACTTGTGCTTGTAATTTCGATGGTTTCGAGTCGTCCATCAGGAAGTTTTAGCCTAATTTTACAGACTTCTCCCTTTGTTGCGACTTCCTGAAGCCAATCTTCTTTATCAACGACGGTTAGCATTCGCGTTGGTTCATTTAGAATATCTAAAAGGTATGGAAAGCGATGAAAAAGTTACCAGCTGAGGAGATACGAGCTCTCTTTCCATTTTCCAAATCTTCGTCGATTCTTCTCTTTCGCGGCTTAGTGCCTTCTTCGTCAAACATGGCAGATCTACTGCATTCTGGTTCGGCTGCATATACTGGAACATTTCCTGGACTAAAGGCGTCGATTTCACTGAATCCATTCGCTTCTCCCTTCAATTGCTTATCTCTGGCGAAGAAGTCAGGATATTTATCCAAAAAGGAAGTCACTAAAATAACTTTGAATCAAGAAAAGGTAACATATGTTTACAGTAATCACAAAGAGTGACTGGATCCTGCTTTTTCATAATGAGCTCATGGGTAAGCTCGCCAGTTCTTGGATCCAAAATAAAAATAGCTGGGTAGGATTTTATTTTGTAGTAGTTTTTCAGTCTCTGTCCATCTACGGAATCATATCGAATCTGAAATATAATTCTCTTTTTTGGGGAAATGAGATAGTTCAAACCTGCCAGAATAAGAAATTAGTTCGAATTAGCTCCTTGATTCCATCATTCGACCAAATATCTCGATTCAACGTTTGACAAGCAAACTCTCGAAGATCCTGCACATTTATGAGCAGCCATTTGCCAGCTTCACTAGCATATTCTTTCGCCTAAATTCTCTTCAAGAGTCTTGGCCTGTATAGCTTACAGTTTCAAAAGATCCGCAAAAGTTTATATCCGTTGGAGGTTTAAATAAATCTTGAAGCATCGAGCGATGAGCATCCATATTTGATGATTCAGCTCTCTGATTCTTTCCTCATAAACCACTTTTAAAATGAAAACTTACTGTAGAAACTCGAACCTCAGCCTGAGCGTTGGTTAGCGCATTTCTCATGTGTCTTTCTTGTTCAACTAAAAGGGTTTTTTTTTTCGAATAAAAAAGGAAATTACTAGCTGCTTCTCGATTATTCGACCTTTGCTGGAAAATTGGATCATCAATTGCATTCAAAGCCCCTCCATATTGCTGACTATATCCAGCTTCTATCATTGTTCCTCGCGTGGAAGGGATTGGTGCTCTGACCTGACAATTAATATTCTTTTTTGAAGGTCAACCAGTCTTCCTACCTCTCCATTATTATAATGCCCATTTTTTTGGACCACTTTGGGACGACTAGAGCGACTAGTACTTTGAGCACATGATGCTTCCTCTTCATCATCGGTTATCATCGCCCTAAAATAGATGCTTTTTCTTGTTTTTGGGCAAAAGCCTACACATCGTCGTCATCCCTGCTAGGATCGGCTCCTCCTTGAGCAAAATAGAGATCAACAGCCATGGCTAGATCAAATCCACATGCCTCTAAGTAGTGGGCAATCTTTCTATTTGTTTTACATCCTATCATCTCGTTTTTGATTACAATTGGCTAGCGCCTACCTGTGATTGAGCTGAACTCGTCAAATAATACTTTTCTTTCGGCTTCCATTTTGGGAGTTGTCTTACCTGAAAAATGGCTTCATTCTATATCCATATTTAAGAGTTGATGACTAAGATTTTTGTTATCGCGGAGGGATGATGGGTTGAGGTTGAGGCAGAAAGAAAGTGTCAAAAAGGCATTAATTGGGTGATAATTGTCGGGGAAGCACTCAATAATAGAGTTCAAAAACAATTTGGCAATAGCTTTTACCAACAATTACAGTTATTTTTGGTGGGTTTTCGTTATCCAAAAAAGCCGGCTAAAGGTCCCTGACGTACGGATTTTAGTCCAAACGGAATCTATTTTTAGGATTAAATTTGCAAGCCACACACTACGTATTTTTAACTAAAATAACAGTTGAAGCAACTCTCTAGCTAGGGACAAGCGACTTCAAAAGCCGATTGAAAGCAAAACTCAAAAAGAATAAACCATAAACGCGAAAATATGGCGCTTCAATTGTTTTTAAAAGCCTGTTGCACATAGCTTGTATTTTCATGCTTTCTCTCCCAAATTTAGGATTTCATTCTCATCTAAAAAAGGATTTTTTAAACCCCAAAGGGTTCTATTGATCTCCTCTGCCAGAGCCATTCTCTTCCTGATTTATTGCCCCTTTTTTCTCTAATTACGTATTTCCAGATTAGAAATGGCAGAGAGTACAAGCAATCATAACATTGATCTCCCTTCCAAAGTTGAGCCAATGTTTGTGGTGAGTTTCCCGCTATCCCAAAACAAATCCTTTTTAGGAAGAAACTCCCGCGGGTACTAATGAGCATCCATTGGAACATACCTTTATTTTTTCTTATTTCTTCAAACCAAAGGCCTTTAATCCAGAAGAATATTCGCAATATGTTCAGCCAGTTGCTGCCGTGAAATCTATCGAACAATTTTGGAATATTTATAGCTATTTGCAACGACCTCAAGGTTTTACTCCTTTCCCCTGGGACATTCTTTCTTTGCAGAGTTTGAAAAGGGCAGTGACTACAAAACTGATCTTCACTTTTTCAAGAAAGGCATTAAGCCGGTCTGGGAAGATCCGAACAATGTCAACGGCGGAAAATGGATCCTGCGCGTTAAAAAGGTGCCTCACTGTTTTGTTTTACCCAATGGCTTCTTAGGGATTAGCTAATCGTCTCTGGGAGAATTTGCTGTTAGCAATAATTGGAGAGCAATTCCTTGTTGGAGATGAGATTTGTGGAGCTGTTTGCTCCATTCGAAATCAAGAGGACATTATTTCTCTTTGGAGCAGGTTCTCCCCCAAAATCAAACAACTAATTCCTCTAGAAATGCCAATGAGAAAGGAGTTGTGAATCGTATTCGCGAAGCATTGCCTCGCCTGCTGGCTCTCCCAGATAACGCCGTTTTGGAGTACAAATTGCATAACGATTGCCTTAAGTAAGTTTGATTATAATTTTTATTTTTGCATGAAATACTTCTACACTTTTGTTTTCGCTCTTCCGTAGTGGTTATTCTCGTGGTTGTTTAAAAGGGTTCTGCTTTTTTTATGATTTGTTTGCACGGCATTTATGTTGTCCACCAGCAAGGAATGTTGTAGTTAGGCTAGTTTTGAATTGAATCCGCATGAATCCGAATTCAAAAAAGTAAAGCCCTTTACCAAAGCACCCACATAGAAAAACCAGGCAAAAAGTCTAAACGTATCTTTTCTACAGAGACTACCGCAAACACGTTAAGGGATCGAGCAAGCTTCCGGCACGCTAATTACACCAATTCCCGACGAGTCTAGCTGAATATTGTATTTTCACACTAAATTCCGCTAATAATTGTTGATTATTTGTTGAAATGCAATAAACAGTCTATTCTCTCGCCTCATGTTCAAGTTAAATGAGAATGACGTGGGAATATCCGCAGTCGACCGCCAGCAACGTGGCATCTATTTGGGCAGGAGGAGGGCTGCTCTCTCTTCGCTTTAGCGCCTATTGAATGCTTTCTCTCCTTTTTCTTTTTTTCTCACTTCTCGTCAATCTATCGAATGCAGATGCTCCAAAACATAAGGAAAATGACAAGGTAAATTTATGATAATTTCGTTTAGAGAGGTTTTTGTTTTAAGATCGAGGTTTATGTGAATAAGATTGGGCCTTCGGGAAATCCCCACGAGACATATCACTACTATGAATTGCCTTTTTGTCGACCTCAACAGGTTTGTTAATCGTCGAATCTAGGTCAAAAGTATGGGTCTCTCTAGGTGGTTCACAAGCCTCTTTCATTGGGCCAAGTGATGGAAGGAGATCGAATGGCCGAATCGGCGTTCAATATCCATTTCGGGAAAAATCAAACAAAAGCCAGCCTATGTGGCCCAAAGAATATAAGTACAAAAGACGTGGAAAGTCTAATCAAGGCCATCGAAGAAGACTATTATTTTGAGCTCTTTCTCGGTTTATTTCCTTCCTTTCTTTTATACAATTCAACTTCAATTTAGATGATATAAAAGTTAGACAAAAGATTGGCAATGTGGTCGAGCAAAATGTCTTCCCTCACAGGCATCAAATATTCCTCTACTCGACGCTTCTCTTCAAGATCAAGGCCAATAAAGAAACAGTAAGAGATAATCGCCGTTAAGAACGAGGGGGTTCAGATTCTGGAAGTTGAGATTCTAGTAGGAGATAAGCTCGAACTAGAGGAAAAGAAACCTCTTTCATTGAATTTGAACTACGCAGTTGAATGGAATTCCTTAAAGTGATTGATAATTTCATCAAATAATTTGCTGTTTAGTTTGCCTGATAGTTCTCGACAAATTATCTTGAAAAATCGCTTTCCAAAGAGAGCCACTCAGGTTCATACTTTATCCATTGCAGCATCCGGCCTATCCATCATTTTAATTCTCGCTTGTATCCTTGGATTCATTGTGAGTTCCTTCCTTCGGCTTATTTTCTCTCCCTTTTTAGGGAAATTCTGTGCGTCGAGATTTGGCAAAGGTGCATTCTCAAGATGATGTCTTCATGGAAACTGGATGGAAAGTTATTACGACAGAAGTCTTTCGTAGTCCCTCTTGGCCGATGATTCATTGTGCTGCGGTGGGAGTTGGCTGTCAATTCTGCTGCATATTTATTACTCTGATTGTTTTGAGTCTGCTTAGCTTCTTGGATGTCCATTATCATGGGGCGATGAATACGATCTCTGTTGTACTTTATTCCATCACGTCAGGCAGGCTATTTTAATCCTTGTTTTCGATCAAACAACTTTTAGGTCTGGCTGGATTTTGTTCTTCTGTCAAGTATGCCCAATTTGGGGGAAAACGATGGGTAGCCAATATAAACGTCACTTCTATTCTCTTCAGCCTGCCTATGATGATCATTTGGGCGTTGAATAATACTGTATTTTGGAGTTATCAGACAACCCGAGTGAGAACCTAAGAAAATAACTAAAAAAATAGGCTCTTCCATGGACTACGGTATTAGTTCTGATGAGTATGTGGATAGTCTTTGGCTATCCGCTGACAGTGATTGGCGGAATAATTGGCCGCCATTTTGGAGGAGATTACGATGCTCCTTGCAGATCGCGTCTAATTCCTCGAGAAATTCCAAATTTTGGAATCACTTCCTCCGCAGCTTTCTCCATTATCTTGGGAGGACTGATCCCCTTCACGTGATTCCTCAATAGAAAATAATTGAATTTTAAATTGTAGATCAATTATCATGGAGATGCCATATGCTTTTCAAATTTTGTGGGGAAGAGCTCATCTCGATGTGGATTTTCTTGTTCTTTTAACTGTCATGGTCCTTGTAAGTTTAAGAAAGGAAAAAGATTTTAAAAATGTTCAGCTAATCTCCGTGGCTTGTAACTCAATTGCTCTGACATATGTCCAGCTAAATAATGAGGATTACCGATGGTGGTGGAGGTCTTTCCTCCAGGGAGCGTACGTTTTTTTCTCTCTCAGAACAGTGCTTGTCATAACTCTTTGTTATGCTGTGCTGGAATTTTAGGGTCTCCCTTATCAACCAGAATCTGATAAAAAATTTTCAGGTCGATTGGAGTCTTTATTTTCGGTTATGGCGTGTATTTCCTCTTCAACCACAGCCAAATGTCCGGCTTTGTTCAACTTTTCGAATTCTTCAGCCATCTCCTCCTTCTCTGTTATATTGTCTCCCTGGCGATGGGAGCAATCGCCCATTTAGCTAGTCGCTCTTTCATCTGGTATTTGTACAATTCGATGAAAAACGACTAACAATCTTGGGCGACTTTTTAGAGCTTTAATTAACGCAATTATTTCGGGTAGATTATTGATTGTAAGTGAGAACCAGTTGGCAAGTAAAGACTTTAAATAACAAAGAATCGGTCCGAGTAGAACAAAGTTTACAATTAGGACGAGAGGTCTTATCAAGTGGAACACATCTTTTACTAGATGTTTCCAAAGACGGCGGAAACTTATTTTGCACGCACAGGCACAGAGTCGAACAGGTTCAGCCACGGCGCCTCCGTTTTATCTCATCGAACGGCTTTATTGCCACCGATTTTGCCATTGCCATTAATATAAAGGCTGAATCTTTAATTTATTCGGGAGGCAAGGACTTGCTCTTCTCGTGAGGCAAATCCTTGAGAATTTCTTTTAAAAATATTCCTCCTAGTCTCACAGGAATTTCGATTTTTACAAACCTTCGCTTTTGATTGGACTCGTTTTTCCGAGAGACTTTTTTTAGATGAAACTGCAGCGAATAAACCTCCTCTATGCTACTATTTTCTTTGCTCTTTTTTATTATTTTCTCCACAAGCCGCTTCCAACTGGCATGTGCAAGTCTGCCCTTGATCGAACTATCATGCATCTCATTGAACCGGGACTGCGAATTTTATACTATTGGCCGGTGAGTTTTTCCAATTTTGAAAAAAAGCACAGTAATTTGCAGAGTTTGACTCTTATTTCAAAGTCTTCTACGCGAGTTTGGTGGACTAGAACTGTTCTAAATGCGATGTCTCCCCTGGTGGGACCAAAACTCGATCCCTATAGTACAATCGATGTCGAGAATGTCAATTGGGCTGGCGTCAGAGTAAGATTTATTTGATAGAACCTGAATATTTCCCAGTCGAGAGTCTATTCTCCTACGACAAATTCTTCAACCAACGGCGCAGTTATTTTCATCCATGGTGGCGGATTCGCCATAGGAAATATCGACATTTATGATTCTTTGACGAAGCGACTCGCCTTTGCTTTAAATTCTGTTGTAATTTCTATCGACTATCGTCTCTCGCCGGAGACCGTTTATCCAGGCCAATTGAATGATTGTGAAGGCGTTTTGGAACATTTCATAGGAATTGCCAAAGAGAAATATGACGTTGATGTGAACAAAGTCAGAATTTAATGGGAATTTGTTTAAAAATCTCTATTTTAGATTGTTATGATGGGCGACTCGGCTGGAGCAAATCTAGTAGCGGTGATTACTCAACGGAGGAAAATCAAGAATGCCATTCCACAGCTGGCAGGACAGGTTCTCTTATATCCAATGCTTCAGCTTGCCGATCTTCAATCAATTTCTTATCGTTATTATCATAAAGCATTGAGTGGATTTGCTCTTGTCGGTAGGTTATTCTCTTCAAATTAAAAAGATTCTTTTAGATCCAGAGTCAGTTGCCCTTTATTACATGTTTTATGCCGGAATTGATATGGATAAGCATCAAGAATTGACGCAAATTGTGCTGAGGAATGGCCACGTTCATCCTGATCACAAAGAGACAATCAAAAAAGTAGAAAATTTGAGGGCATTACGGTTATTTTTCAGTACCTTCGTCTTGAAGAGTTCGTTCACTTCAACTATTCTGGAGAAGTTTTAGAGCCACGAGCAGAAATTGAAGAACATTTAGAACTCCAAGAACTCCTTTCTCCTTGGATTACAAATCCCGAATTCAGTCCAATCATGAGGGAAGATCTATCAGGACTGCCTAAGGCTTTTATAATGACTTGTGAATATGATGTGTTGAGAGATGAAGGAATGATGTACTCAAAAAGACTTCAGGTAGAGTGAGAGGAAGCCAAAAAAAAAGGAAGTTTTAGGAAGCAGGAGTGCCCACTACTTTTAAAAATTATGAGAATGGCTTCCATGCGATGTTAAATTTCCATTGGGAGATAGACGAAGCATCCAAGGCGGTGGATGACATAGTTGAATGGACGAAGGTCACTTTAATAAACGCTTGACGGCCAGAAGAGGAGGAACAAAAGAAAAAAATGGCTTTAAGCTTTTATTTATTTGTTTTATTATTAAAGGATTCTAGTCGGATTGCCCCTCGAGAGAACTCTCATTGTCTTTTTTTTCTGACACAACACAAATTGCACAAATCATCCTCCTAATTTAAGGGTGGGGAGTGTTCCGATATCCATCCTTGGACGTTAAACAATTGGTCTGACATTTGGCTCTCCGTGTTAAAGTTATGGATGTCCTATCTCTTTCCTTGGGGAGGACCTGCGTTCGCGACACGCGCTGATTTAAAGGCGAGAGTTGACTCGAGTTCAATTCAATCTTAAAAGTCTTTTTCAGCCATTAAAAAAGAGTCCTTTTCCTAAGGTGTGGTCCGAGAAATCGGCTAAAATTAATGGCCCTCAGCGCTGAAATTAATTTGCTTGGTCTTTTGGGTGGTTTTCTGAGGTCAAAATGGATACCTTTCTTCCTGCCTAGAAGACTTTGGCCAAAAAGCAGTTCCTCTTTTGGGCTCACGGATATTACATGAGCTCTGAATGAGTTAGCAGCCTTTTTTTGCGAATCGCAAATAGTTTTTTTGGGGGCAATTATTTTCTTTGCTCTTGAAGTAGCCACTTCAGGAGTTCTCTTCTCTTCCCGATGTCCTTAGCGTGACTATAAAGGGACTTGAGCTTCTGGATTTCACGTTTCAATCCACTTTTCTTAGCCGCCAAAGAGTGATTTGTGCCTGGATGCCGTGCTCAGATTGGTCCTAGCGATATGTGGTCCAGAGAGTGCATTCCAACACGGGGATATGCAAATCCTCAAATCTCTCCACCTCCCTGTTGTCCTCTGAGGGGCCATATGCATACCATTAGGCATTTGCTTGCAGTAGAAGGCTGCTTACTTTTCTTTTTTGAGATCCTTTTTCAGTTAATGGGGTTCAAGAGGCGTCACTCACATTATAGGACATTTTCATTGCTTCCTGGCATTGCTGGTAATGCAGAGATTGACGACGAAGAGGAGGGCTTCTTGGAAAAAGCAAAGGTTCGTTTGTTTTAATGAACTTTTAATCGCTTATCGGTAGTTTTATGGTTGGCTTGTCGCTTGTAAAAAGTGACCAAAGTTATAAGAACATTCAGAGAACTCACGGGGAGAAGCAAAAAATCTTCTGTAGCCCTAAAAATTATAGAAATTCCAATTGGACTTTGTCCAAGAGCTTTTCAACCTCGCCGTCCAGCCAAATGCCCAATTTCCCATCCGTCTATCAAGTCAATGTGTTTTCTCGGTCGAGTGTAAACCCTCCAGATCCAATACTACAAGTGACAAATGACCGTTTTTTCTTCTTCTTCTTCTTCCAATTAGCCCCTCTGATTCATCTTTACGTATTGCGCAGCTCTAACAGACAATCGCGACCTTCCCTCGGGAGTAACTTGTTTCCTCGCACTTTTTGTCGAGCCGAGCTGATGACATATCTGTCAAGAATGATTAACATAAAGCTATAAATTATCGAAGAAAGGATGGCTTTTCAGGTTTCCAGAATTCTCTTCTGGAACCAAAATAGGCCTTAAAAACTGCCGTGATTACTCAAAAACAATTAGGTTCCCGGCCATGTATCTGTCACTTTCATGGCCACGCCTTTCATGCATTACCTCTACTCATGATTGCAATTCTCGGCGCCTTTACTAAAAAGGTAGGGCTTTTTAAGAGATTCTTTCTCAAAGAACATAAAAAAATCCAAGAAAATGTAGCGTCCTAAGTGAAAAAGGACGGTTTTTCTTGCATTCTGAGACATCCCCCGAGGATCCCCGGTTCGTTATGAGTCCGTCGACAGCCCCGCCCCTCCTCTCCTCCTCTTTCTTGACCCCATGTCATGCCGTCATGAACGAGCTAATTCTGGACGTTCCTCTCCTCACAAAAACAGACGACTCTGGTTGCGATTCCTCATCCTCTCCTCAGAGCAATAATGAAGAGAATTTACTTCTACTCGTCCCTCAGCCTCGAATCCCCGAGCGAAGGGGATCATTCGTCGCAGAAATTGCCGTCAAAGCAGCTTCCGTTACAAAGGTCTTGTGGCTTCAAAAACAGATGATGATTTTATTCGAATCAGATGTTGGCTACTCACTCTAGCGTTCGTTTTTCAGGACCTGGGCAAAGCTGTGCCAGAGAAGACGAAAGAAGTCCGCCATGATATTGGAACGGCCTGGACAGAATTTTGCAAACAAACTACAGCTCATGGCCTCCCTATGGTAGATTAATTAATTGTTATAAAAATAAAGAATTGTTTTTAGGTGGTCAATCACCGGATGTGGATCCGCTGCATTTGGTATATATTCAGTGTGATTTCTTTTGTCATATTCACGGCTAATGTCATCGAAATTGTCAAGAAATATAATAGAATGGATAAGATTGTCAATGTTGTGGTGAGTTCCCCTCCATCTGTAGTCTATTTATTTCAAATTTAAGTTGGAATTCGAATCCGCGCCTTTTCCAGCAGTTACAGTATGCAATCTAAACGTGAGTTGATTATTTCGACCCCTTTGAAAAGAAGGCGTTTTAGCCATTCAAACGTCATCTGGCGAGAAGTGTTCCAGAAATCAGCGAGACGGTTTGTTCTAATTCGAATTGACCTCGGACGAATTTTATTGAGCTTTAATAGTTTCCTTCGCAAAAGCGCATTTTATTTCAGCTGGACGCATTTCACCAAGCTGTGATTTTTAGTAACGATGCTGCTTTCAAAGATGGTGGAAGAAAGAAGAGAGATTCTGATGAAGGTAAGGCGTTCTTCTCACTTTCTACTCCAGCGATTCTATTCAAACCTTGTGGCTGAATTATTCATCGCATTCCTCAATTGTGATCAGTGAGCAATCTTGAAGTTTTTAGGCAACCGTTATGTCCAGTATGAGCCAGTCTATTCGGCTTGCGATTGCAAACGTGGACGAGAAAACGAGTGTATTGGTAAGTTCTCTATGAATTTGGAATAATGTGGCCTCCTAGGGTCGGACGGCTTTCCACCGAATGAAGAATATTGTATTTGTAATTTTGATCGGACAGATGCCTCCGCTTGGCCTTGTTATAGTCGAACGTAAGTAAAATTGCTTTCTAAAGTTAGTGGCCCATTGGGGAAACGTCCAATCCCGGCTAGTGATTAGTTGAATTTCGCGAAGGACAGCCATTCGTCACTGGGCATTACCCTTCGCTTGAGTTGCCGAAAGAGTTGTTTGAATAATGTTTTGGCTAGCAATTTTACACCAGACAATCATGTCTGATTGATGAACTTTACGTTCACACACGCGAAGCCATCGCGAAAACATGTGTTTAGCAAAAGATATGATAGATTTTAGCACATGGAAGGAGTCAATCTGTCCGGAATGTAATGAGATCGGCTTTTGTAATGTTCCCAACACGACGGGAACCGATTCCATTCCTTGCATCTGCCAATTAGTGAGAGAACCTTCACCTGAAAATTCAACAAAAAAATCCTTCCAGAATATGGGATATTGCATCTTGAAAGCTGGCTCTCGAATCAAGAGGATCTGGGAGATCCGAGGAAATAAAGTCCCTCCTAAAAATAGTCCCTTTCGAAAGGATTTCATGGAACAACTAGATGCTCTTGGCTATGGTAAGTAGAGCCAAAAAAATACACAAATTATCAGGAAATATGACGGACCAAGTAGCAATCACAACCCACGCAAAAGAGAAGTAACTCTCCTCTTTTATCTAGCCTTATCTGAACAAATCTAGACTTATCCTCAAAATGTCTGCACTTCCGAGAGAGCGACGTGCGGCTTTGGGATACGACAAGAGTGAGCTTATCAAGATGTGTTCTTTCAATGGGCTCCAATGTGATATCAAGACTGAATTTAGGTATCCTAGTTGAATTGAGAAGAAGAATTGTTTTAGACTCCACACGGATGCATCTTTCGGCAATTGTTACACCTTTAATTGGGATCCAAAGAAGAATAAAACTAGCAGTCGAGCCGGCCCAAATTATGGTTGATTTTGACTAAAAACAGGAAGAGCGGATGCCTTTTAGGATTGAGATTGATGATGTTTGTCAATTCTTCGGACTATCTTCCAACAACTGAAGCAACTGGCGTCAGAATTGCTATCCACGGCCAGGGAGAGTGTCCTTTTCCTGATACTTTTGGCTATTCTGCCCCGACTGGCGCTATTAGCTCCTTTGGAATCGCACTAGTGAGTTCCCTCTACGATACTTATAACTCACCACGTGTTGCTCTATTTTTGTGCTCCTTTGAGACTCCAACTGAGGGATGTGCTCAACAAGTTGTCAAAACAGAGATGAAAAATGAACTGATTCCTGCTGGTCGGAATAGAGTTTTTTAAGAGGAAAGTGAACCGCTTGGCTCAACCAAACGGCACTTGTCATCAGGGAGATTTGCCGAAAGACAACATTTACAAGAAGTACAAATATGAGCCAGAAGGCTGTTTCCGTTCTTGCTATCAGCATCGCATTGTTCGCTTCTGCAAGTGCGCTGATCCGAGATTCCCTAAAACGAGAGAAGAAGATAAAGTTTGTGATACGCGTAATGACGACATTCGTAAGTTTTGAGCTTCTAATTTTCAATCAAATATTCAGAGAAATGTCTGGCAATACAGGGAATGCAACTAGCTGGCAGTAAAAACCCTTGCAGATGCGTCCATGCTTGCCAACAGGATGTCTATACGACAACTTATTCAGCAGCAAAATGGCCATCTGGAAGTATTCGGATGGAATGCGATAACAAAGCTCAAGATTGCAATACATATTATCAGTACAACCACTTGCTTTTTGTAACAAAAATATTCCAGCGAGCATGCTGCTATGCTAGAAATTTACTATGAGCAGATGAGCTATGAAGTGCTCAAGGAGAGTGAATCGTATCTGCTGGTTAATATGGTATCCGACATTGGAGGGCAAGCTGGACTGTGGTTGGGAGCAAGTTGCTCGCCTCGACAAATTTAAAAGCTTAATTTTAGGCGTCCATCCTCACGTTGATCGAGTTGCTGTCTTTCAGCTTACGGATATTGTGGATTTGTGCCTGCAGTAGTAGGAAAAAGACAGAAGATGCGGATGAAAAGGAGGAAAACCACTACGAGACATCGTAACGTGTCTTTTCGTGATCTCAGTGCTTTGTTTCAACTTACGAGTACTTTTCGTGCAATCAAGATAAATTCTTTGTTTCTTTTTTTAAAATATAAATTTCTAATAATCCTAAAAACAAATTCAAAACAACCTTTAAACGAGTGACTTTCTTACAATGACTCCTCTTTTAGTTTCTTTTCTCTAGTCGCTCGATTTTCCTGCTGCTGTTGAGCTCTACAATAAGCAAATTTATGAAATCAAAGCCAAACTTACTTGATTTTTATATACTCAGTATTGTCTTCTGTGTCTCGTGGTCCGCGAATATTTGTCCAACTATCTGTATCCATTTGAGCAACTTCTTTATAAACGCTGTCAACTGTCACTCCTTCTCGAAGCTTTAACCCGCTACTTGTTAAATCAGTTCTCTAAAGCAAGCTATAAATCTTAAAAGATAAAACTAACCAAATTATTGAGATTGTCGTCAAGCTGTCGTATTTTTCTAAAATCATAACGCACTTGCTGGAAATAATGAAGGGCAAAAGCTCCGCCAAAGACCAAAGTGAATAGTGGTATACCTGCTTTTATAAACTTTAAATTCCTTTTATCCATATAAAATCTAAAATTTATTGAAGTAAATAAAATGCCCCGTGCTAAAAACTATATGTATAAACTAAGATTAACTTCCAAGGAGGAATAGTAAAATGACAAATAAATTTATCATAAACCGGAAAAACAAAACTAACCGGAATTTATCACAAAATGACTAGAAAAATAGAGCTCATCTGATTTTATCACAAAACTAATTATGAATTAAATTTTTAGCATGCTTTCAATGGCTTCAGCGACGAATTTTGCCTGATGCTTTTGAAGAAAATGATCTTCTTGGGTAAAGTGAACCGAAACCTAAATTTTTAAGTAAAGAATTGGGAAAAATTGTTTACCGATTTGGTGCCTTTTTCAAAGTAATCTTTAGTTTCACTTGTTGCATGCTCGGAAGCCTCAGGAGTTTTTTCATTACAAACCTGCAAAAAAATTAACAAGACTTTTAAAATTACTTACAACTTCTTGGCGATCATGCCAGCTCTCAGCAAGCTCTTTCGAAATCTCCGGCTCAATAAACAAATCTCTTCCTGAATAAGCCTGGAGAACTTTAGCCTAAAATTGCTACTAAATTTGCAAATAACTTTTAAACGTACGTGTTTATTATTATTAATAATGTCAATCTTTGGCTTCAGTTGTTCCAACTCAATATTTTTCATTGTTTTTACGCAAGTTACTGCACGTCTTCCACTGTCCAATCGTAGTCCAATTTTGTTGTAAACTAAAGAACAAAACTAAACAAGAACTCCAAAGAATCTTACACCAATGAAGAAAGTTTTCGACATGGTTCGCCATGAAATTATTTAAGCTATGTAGCCACAGAATAAATGTGACTAGCCAAAAAGGACGGAGACCTCGATGCTCTCGAAGTCCAGTTGGATTTAATAGAACAAGACCTGATAGACGATCTACATCCGCCTAAAAATATCAAAAAATGTGCAAAACATGATAACATACTGAAAGAAGTGATGCTGTTCCGGTGGCATTCTCACAGCCTCTACTATGACCCATAATAATTACGTTATGTTTAATACCCATCTTAAGTTAAGGTTTTTGAGCAAAAAAAGAACTTACTTTATCTATTACAGCTTTTACATAGTTATTTCTTTCTATATTATCAAACCGGAGTAAGTGATGATCTAAAAATGCAATAAAGGACTGAAAAATATACCTTGTGTGAGGCCATATGCAGGAAAATTTATTCCTACCACACGAATTCCTTTATCAAAAAGATACGGAGTAATATATTTAAAGTCCTTATGAGATCCAGGCGACCCATGCATACAAACCACTGTGCCAACATCGGAGCCAGTTGGAAGCGTGTCCTAAAGTGAATATTGGATATAAAATTGAAGAAACTAACCTGAATATGTGACTCAACAGTGATTTTTTCACCACAACTTAGTCCAAAAGTGACATGGAAGACTTTGATCATTTGCTCCAGCTCTTTCATCGACGGCATTGTAGTTGAGATCCTTCTGATAGCTATATTACCCTATAAATTAGCATAAAATGTAAGAAATTTGAAGAATACGTGACACTTGAGGCAAGTCTAAACAATGTTTGACCTCAATATTTTCTCACACACGTTTTATCCACTTTTAGTTTGATCCTATTGAACGAAAAATATACAGTAATTTGCGAATAAGGTTTGAAACGCTACCTGACTACGGGAAAAAGAAGAGAAGCCCATGCAGAGTCGAATATTTTTTAATTGCATTTTGAAGCGAAAAGCTTTGCATGCAGTGGGCTAAAAGACTGAAAAAAATGAACAAAGAAGTGCAAAGAATCGGAGGTTATTCCCCCAAAATGAATAAAAGAAAAGAGTTAGTTGGATTGTTCATGATGAGATATCATAGCATCGATTGCCTCGATCACAGTGGTTGCCCGATGCTTTTGCAGAAAGTGGTCTTCTTTGTGGAAATAAGCTGTGACCAATCGGTTTCCAGTCAAAAATTTCTCCTTCACTTCATTTTTAACCCTTTCGTCATCATGAGGATCGTCTTTTGTATAACATTCCTGGAGAGTCTTCTCTTCTTTTTGTTAAAGCCACCTACCACATGATGTCTCCCTTCGAAACAAGCAGCCAATTCCTCGGAATTTTCTTTCTCAATCAGGAAATCATTTCCACCAAAGCCGTAAAGCAATTTTATCTGAAAGGCATCCTCTAGTTTCTTCATTTTGGCTTACAGTTGGGTGCTTTGAGATGAGTTCAGCCAGTGGTCTCTGCTTTTCAAAGGCAAATGTCCTCAAATTTAGCAAAGAAATCGCTGCAACTTCTCCATTCGGCACGCGGAGTCCAATTTTATTGTAAATAAATTCAGCAATCGGGAACATTATTGGCTGGAGAGCTCGGATTGAGACTAACTCCATTGCTAGTTTCAAGGGCCAATATGGTCTGATTCCTCGATGCATTCGCAGTCCTGGACAGTTTAGCATCACGATTCCAATGCAGTCTTCCTAAAATCATAGATTTCTTTCTACTCTCCAGCAGCCAGCCACTCACAATATGATGAACGCCGAGTTGAAGAGAATTCTCTCCGCCTCTCGAATGTCCAAGAAAGATTAGCTTCTTTTCTCGAAGATCCAGCGAATTTAAGATAGAATTCGCGAAATTATTTCTCTCTTCATTTTCCCAACTCAATCGCTGATCATCTGTTAGTTTTTTTTCTATAAAAAGTTAATCAAACTTACTCGGGGTAAATCCATTTCCAGGATAATTAATTGCAATTACTCGTATGTTTCGCTCTTTTAGAGCAGGAATTATATATTTAAAGTCTTTATGAGAGCCAGGAGCACCATGTTGAGCAAAGACAACGGCTCGACCACCACCCAATGGATCTGTATCCTGGTGAAAACTTTCTGTTGGATCTCTAAGATCAAGTCTACCTGATAAACGGCATCAATAGAAATCTCTTGGTTAGATTTGCCTCCTCTATAAACAACTCTTTTTGTAAATAATGCTGCATTTTTGTCCACAGAAACCGCGCATTTTCTGACTTGATTCCAAAAACTAGTCTGCCTAAATAACATCTAAATCGAGTCAGTATTACTATAATTGATTTGTCTTGTATTTGGGAAAATACCAAGAAAAGTGAGGAGAAGAAATAGAAATCTACATGATTTATTTACACGAATCTTTTCTTAGAGTTTACTACTCGAATGGAGCATTTTTTCGATGGCATTCGCTACAAATTGTGCGCGATCTTTTTGAAGGAAGTGTCCATTGGCTTCAAAAAAGACAGAACAACCTCGATTTTTGAATGACTCAGCTGCTTTATTCAAAATCGAATCTTCCTCCGCTTGATCTTGATCCTTTTTGCTAGAAAAGTGCTCAATGTTGAAGGCTTGAGAGCATTCCTGAGAGATCTCATTTTCGATGAGCCAGTCTTTTCCCGCATAACAGAAGAGAACTTTCACCTGGAATTTATCTTTTTCTCTGATCAAAAGCTTACATTTGATTCGTTAATTTTATCAATGAAGGGCTTCTGCTTTCCAAGTGCTACTTGCTCCATTGTCTGCATGCAATGGGCGGCCATTTTTCCATCTGGCACCTTTAGCTTTACAATTTTATACACTACAATTTGATTGTTTTTGTTTCTTTCTGACTTACATTGGAAGAAAAGAGGCTCGAGGATGACTCGAAGTCCAGGAAGAGGTACATTATAAAGAACATTTGCTACTTGGAGGAACCAATACGGCTTGATCCCTCGATGAATTCTCAACCCAGTCGGATTCAAGAGCACAATTCCATAGGCCTAGAACTCTTCTTTCTCTTAAAAGCTAGTCAAACCTTCTTAGCTCCTAGCATAATAGCGTTCTCCGTTCCGCGACTATGCCCCATGTAGATGATCTTTCCATCGATTTCCAATTGCTTCATAACGTTGGCGACAAACTCATGGCGTTCCACATTATTAAACTTTAATTTCTCATGATCTGGATGACTAATTTTAAAAATATGGATACACCATACCAGGAGAGAAGCCAAAGCCGGGATAATTGATGCCGATGAAGCGAATAGACTTATTCGAAAGGATCGGACTAATATATTTGAAGTCCTTATGGCTGCCAGGAGCTCCGTGAAGAGCAACAACCGTTCCAATTGGTGATCCAGCTGGGAGAGTATCCTAAATAATCTTGAATTTACAAGAATAAGAAAGAACCTGGTAAATTGCCTTCATTTGGATGGTCTCTCCAGACGAATTGTTGAAAGTGACATCTTTTTCGAATAGATCTTCTTTTCCTGTGAGGGTAGAAGCCATTCGACGAGTCAAAAAGCCAAAACTCCTTGTTGTCAACATGGCGGACTTTGTTCTGTAGAGCTGGCTAAAGTGAAAAGAGACTACCGCTAGTGTACTTTGAACTCGGGCGATAGTTTTGAATCCGAACGCTTTGAACAAATCGAAAAGCGAATGATAAGAAAGCATAATTTATTCTGTGGCAAAGAGATCTGTGACATGAAGACACCGTTTTTAATCGGGGGCAAAATATAAATTATTCCGAAAATAGAGATATGAACAGGAAAGGGAGGATGACATGGACATGAAAGTGAAAAGAAACTTTTTTTAGTAGACTAATTGCAATTCGGTAATTTCACTAACATAGGGGGTTATGCAGAAACGAGTACAGAAGTAAAATAACAGACCGGCGAAGATTGAAATCGGCAGAGCTGGTAGAGCTCTCTTAATCACCGCCAACAGGACGAGAGTCACACAAAGGCCGACAAGAATAGCCACATAACAAGCCACTATAAAATTGGATTATTGGCCAGTCTTTTCAGGAAATTAATCCTCACTCAAAAAAGCGACTCACCTGTGGTGTTCCAATCGAAATAAGAAGAGGCTTTTCCAACCAAAACCGAATAGAAGATAAAATCACCGAGACCTAGCTTTACTCCCTCTGAATTTGAAGCTATTTTCTATTTAAAAAATCGACTCACTTTCTTCAGCAACAAGCTGCGGCTGTCTAATTTGCCTGGTCTCCGCTGCATTGTTCAGCTCCATGTAGTTGACAGAACGAGTGGGCTGTCGAATAATTACTTCATTTCGAGGAAGATTGTTTGGTGGAACAGCTATCCGCTTGACTATCTTTGTCTTATCTCCGCTGTTAATCAAGATTTGAGTGGATTGTGTCGATTCGGTTGAGCCTTGACTGGTAGAGGCTCCATTCTCTCCTGAATCTGGCGTCGGCTCTTCGCGAATTCTTTCAGGTCCCTCGCCCTCCATTGCGCCGAAAATAATGTAGGGATAGATGACGGCCGAGGAGTAAATCAATGCCGGGAAAATGGGCTCATTTCGTTCCTGAGCCGTTTCTACGAGGATTCTCAGCGGCCCTTTAGGGCAAAGAACAGCCACCAAATCCCAAATAGAGATAACTGCCAATACGGCCCAAACAGTCCAATCAGGTAGATATTTAATAAAGACGAGTGCCATCAAAGCTGACACCGTAATCAGATAAAACTAAAAGCCCATCGTTTGTAAATATACTTTTAGTCTACCTGCTGCAACCTGAGAGGGCCCTTCCAATGGATGCAAATCATTCCAACCGCTCCAAAATTAAATAAACAAAAACAGACGCTGACAGCCGATAGCGAGACATTATAAGCTCTCATTACTTCGCTGAAAAAGCTTGAAATTGTTATCTGAAAAGGACCTACTGCACATAAATTGTAGTGAAGAATGAGAGCAGCATAAAGCTGCTCATTAACAGCCAGCCGTGAATAATCTAAATGTTTTTCTTCAATAATTTTTAAGCTCCTCACCTTATAGCATCGATATTTATAAAACATAATTAGAACACACGTCATAATCACCACAACAACTAGCATAACCAGTGCGTTGCCAATCGACATGAGGGCTTTTTCGCTAATATTCGTTGTATCCGATACGAAAGGCGTATAAATTCTGAAATTATTTAGTTTTTATTTGAAAGAAGGATTTACAAATGACGACCACCGCTGTCTGCGTAAAAATTAATCGAATTCATTGTTGCTACGACCATGGCCATACAGATCGAGACTGGAACAAACAGTTTGATGACATGACTGGCTCCGTATTTCAACTCGAATTCATCGAATGAATCGTCATCTGATCCTAAAAAAGACTAGTTGATTACTGATTTTAGCCTACCTCTAGGCCGAAATATACGTGCTGTACTTGGTCCAGCTGCTGATGGGTCGTCAACTAGCGAACTAACTGTATTCGGTTCTCTACCCGTAACTTCGACCTAAATTTCTACTTTTACATTTTGAAAACGCCTAAAACCTTGATATTTCTCCTACTCGTTGGACTTGTCGTCTGCTCGGATGGCTCGGTACTCCTTCCGGTGTTACTGGAGTCGGCCATCACTTGAAGCTCGTAGCTTGACAGCTTCTATAAAATTGTGGTTTAATCGAGTAGAAATGAGTCACAAAATTGATGGAAAGCAAGGAAGAAAGAGAGTAATATGATTTGAGCCAAACGTGGATTTCAAAGCGAAAGCTTGTAAACAGCATGCACAGAAAGAATCTAATGGACATTTATTTCGCTCTTAGGCCACAAGTTGAAAATTATACTGATCGAGTTTGTCGCTTGCTTTTATGAATGGTCCGTTAATCATATCGAAGAGTAGCGAGATAGAGGAGATATACGGTAAAAATGCAGCGAGCAAGGCAGCCAATTTAAGGTAGTCCAAGTCTACGCTCGGATAAACTCGATTCACGCAGTACTCGAGGATAGTAAAGCTCCCAAAGAGGATCCAATATTTCAGCCAGTAGATCTGCTGGTCTGGATCATTAGAGTTCACCGAGTGCAGGGCACAAATTGTTGGAAGAACAATGCTCTGAAAGATTCTTATTTTTAGTAGGATCTAAACGAACGAAGAGCAAGATGAAAGTGCTGATGAAGTGATTATTGAAGATGATAAAACCCAAGAAGGCTGATCCTCCATAAAAGAGGTGCTCCCTCTTGAATCCAGTTGTTCTCTCTATTTCTGGCCAGAACGAGTTCTCATTATAGAGGAAATTCTTCAACACGATATTAATCTTTTCCAAAGTGACGTCGCTCCAACTGTTTATCAACCGAACTTTGACTACTTGCGGCTCTAAACTCTTGAAGAAAAGACAAAAATTAAGCTCTTACTAGGGGTGAGAGTGCCAGTAATCATTTCATAAATCTGAGAAAATAAGGAGGAGTTTGACTTTGCTGTCTGCATACTGGATTTGTTCTGAAAAGGTTCTTTTTGGTTTTAGGTGTTCAAGATGTGCTTACAGAAGCCGAGACTGGCTTCTTGATATTAGAATTGGCACTGGGCATTGAGAAGAGTTGCTGAGAATGAGAGGATTATTTCGTCTAATTTTAAACTCTTAACAAGCTGAATGAACGTTTTATTTTTTTTAGTGAAAATTATCAGACAGTTGTTTGCTTCTCCGTTTCTTCTTCAATAGTCTCTTCTTTGCGCTTCTTCTTCTTTTCTCCTTCATCTACCCGCATTTCAAATCGACGTTGTGCATCATCCTTAAATTTTTCTTTTTGAGCACTATCTGAGAACAAAACAAACCGATGACTTTTTCCTTGGCGGCGACGCTGAAATCCTAAATTTGGGTGGTTTTGGGGTTGAAGGAGGCTCCGGTCGGCTGCGAGATGTACGAGGCGAATCCACATTTGGTCTATCTTTTATCAGCCGAGCTTTCTCGTCGTCAGTTCCCTCGTCCGTTGAGAGCATGTCGTTCATGATTGGGGACATCATAGCAGAAGTATAGCTGCTGTGAGGGTTGCTTGCATACCAAGCACTTTCCATCACAGGCGAAGGATCAGACAAAGAGCCATCAGTTGATGGAGGTCTAGTATCTCTAGGCTCTGTGTCTGCTGGAATGGTGATTGGCGGAGGAGGCCTAAAGCATCTCCTAAATTGGAAAAATAATACAAAATACCCATAGCGTTTTGTATGAGAAGAAGATAAAGGTTGGAGCAAGCGGCGAGCTGTATTTTCAATCTCTTTCCTACTCGGCTCGTCGAGCTGCAGTGATCCTCCGTGAGAAGCTGAACGAGAATCGGATCTGAAAGTAAATTGTTTTGAGTTTTTCTCGAAAATATGAACTCTTCGTTGTAGAATTGAGCAGAATTTGTTCGTCTTGATTGATCATCTGAATCGACGGCGAGTTGATTTATCCTAAAGGATATGGTAGACTCTAAAAAAAAGAGCTCCTACTGTGGAACAACGTATTCTTTCTCCAATCGTCTGGACGAAATTTGAGGAGTAGATGGCTTTGAAGATTCCTTCTGTTTCTCATCAGAATGACGAGAAACAGACGGAGTATGATATTCTCTCATAGAGGTCCGACTTGAATCTTCTCTCTCTTCCCTAAAAATAAAGTAATTTTTGGCTCAAAAAGCGGAAAATACCGTGTGTTTTGACCACTTTTCTCCCTTTCGCTTCTATGAGAAGTAGTAGATCTTTCTCTGGATTGAGTGTTTCGCTTGGAAGGCGGGAGAAGGAACTTCTTCTCAGAATCGTTCTTATAATCTGGTTCTTCTTCTTCCTCTTCAATAGTTGCATTTCTATTTCCTTCTTCAATTGTCACAGCTGGCTCGATTTTATCTTCATAACTAAAAAGAAATACTCTAAATTTCGTAAAATGCCTACTCTTTGCGGTCTTTCAATCCAATACAAATCATAAACCGTTGAGCAAATGATAATTTTGGTATGGGTTCTGGCTCAAACTCTTCCTCTTCGTCTATGCTGTGATCAACTTCTGAAACCGAGCCTAGCGAAGGGACGAAAGTTCTCATCGATGGATTCTTATTGGTTGGCGAGATGACTCGCTGGAAGGCAGTATCTTCATCCGATGAAACATGTCCAGAAGTGAAAACAGCTCGTGGCCTATCTGGCTTTAAATCAGAAGTAGGAGGCATCTCTTGCTGTTTCTTCTTAGCTAACGCCTTCATTTCCTTCTTTTTGCCCCTTCCACCAGCCAGCTCGAAGATCTTCTTCTTCTCTTCAGTCCTCTCCTGAAAAACAAGGGAAATTAGTGCTAATAAAATGAGCAACTCACATGCATCAACTGAGTCGTTAAATCTTTGTTTGCCTCCTTGAGTCCTCTCACCAATGCCACTAAGAAATAAATAATTAAGAGGAGGAAAACAAGAACAGGAATGATTATTCCAGGCGACATGATATGTTTAATTATCTCAACCATGCCCGAATTCAAATTCTCATGGAGAATATCAGTGATGGCGCTGTAGAAATAAGGCTGATTTCTGAATGATTCTCTTTTTTTCAAAAATAGATCTCAAAAGATACCCAAAGGGACCGCAAGATCTACTAGGAGTTTGAGAAGCTATCACAATTCCAACTGGGATTGTACAAAGCATCAACATCAGCAGTAAGAGCATCAGATAAAAGTTGGAAGATCGACTGGCTCGAAAGATTTGTCTAGCCGGGACATTGCAAGTCATCACAGCCCAGGCTCGAATATACATAAGGATTATCAACTTGATATTGTTTAGCATAGGCAACATGGGGACGAAGAAAAGCCCCAGCCAGATCATTCCTTGATTGTTCACCAAATGAAGTACATTTTCAGCCACTTTGAACTCTCCATATTCTGGCTGAAATCCAAAGTCAAGTTGATTTCAAAAGCCCACAAAAGTCTTTTCCAAATTCCAACACCACCAATTATTGCACCATCTGCAGAAGAGTCCTCGAAGGAAATCAATAACCAAAATGGCAGCAATTGTCATCAACAAATCCATCGTGACGAGTTTAGTGATCTCTTGGCCGATAATCGTCTCCCAGCACATGTTGCGATGAAATTTATGCATCGCAAACGATTGCGTGTAAGTTTTGCTGTTGAGATATTTCCTTAAGAGAAATAATAGCTTACACAGGCGTTGAGATGTTTAGTCGGGTTGTGGAGGCATTCCAATCTAGATTGGGACCAATTACTTGAGTCAAAACAACAGAATCTGATACTTGATGTCGATCGGGGGAGACTACAACCCGTGGATTGCTAATTCCAATTGGACCAAAGTCGGCAAAAACCTGAAAAGAATCCAAGTCTATGTTAATGAACACAATACAGTGGTCCATGGCTTTGGAGCAGCTGGAGTAGTTGTTATATCAGGAATTATCGGAGGTGAGGTTGTCACTTTTGTATAAGAGAAATAAACATGTGGAGTTGGAGAAGGTAGCCCAAGAATTTGACGAAGACTCCTTTGTAATGTCACATTTTCCGCGTAATGAAGATAGTCATTCTCGATGCCTTTCTGATAAGCCGTCTCAACTTGATCTTGCTCATTTTTGAGCTCATTCAGCTTTGTCATTAGGGAATAGATAAGTGTGTAGTAATTCAGAATGTAGAGGAGACAAACTCTTAAATACTTCAAAATTATGGAGTAGAATTGAAAATAAACCTGGCTAATTGAAGACGCAGCGCTGTTCTGGGATGATAGCCTTCTAATTTGCCGATGAGATCAAAAATATTTGGAAAGATTAGGGTAATAAACGATACGGTAAGGGCTACCGCGTTCTGCTCGACAAAAGTAACAGGATCCTTGATGAAATTGGCCTTGATGATTGCCCAGACGGAGAAGCTCAACATAGCCAGGACTATTAGCCAGCAGCCTATTCTCGTAAAAAGCTGGAGAAGCAACAATTTCGTTTTGAGATTTTGCGAGAATTCAGCAATCGCTTCCTAAAATAATTAATTGCTTTCATAGGAAATGATTAATATCACCCGAAATTTGATGACATTCGCCATATGGACATTGCTAGCTGTTTCCGAGTTACCAATCGTATACTGGAATAACGGTTAGAATTTTATGAAAAGAGAACTTACGTCCCAGCCGGTGAAGGACTTCCAGTTAAAAACGTACTGTTCTGTTTTTCCACTGGAAAGCTTAGAATTCCGAGCATTTGATGCCATTCTATGAGATTTTATTCAAAGAATTCACAGTTTGAACTTACTTTCTAAGGATTGTAAAGAAACTATAACCAAGAACAAATAAATTAGAAAGGAAATAGGCCACTGGAACTCTGTATTTGACCGTTTCGCCAAAGAAAGTTTCTCTCGAATAATAGCCGTAAAACATAAGTGAATATTGCATAAACCCCTGAAATTTCATTTAAATCCTAACACATTAAGCTTCACTCCGAAATCCCAAATGGTGGAGATCTCATCAGCTCGCTTGCGCACATCATCTGGCATAACTTTAATGCTAGCCGTGCGATTGTATCGCTCCGAGTCGAATTCCATTTTTGAATCAGCGAGCCACTAAAAAATTTTGCTTCTTCGCTTTTTCTTTCTGAATTACCTCTGGAATTGTAACAAAAAGTAACATAATAAGGGTCATTATGATATTGACGCCAAGCGTCCAACGAAGGAACTAAAAGATAATTTTTAAAAAAGGGAGACACTCCTACCGTAAAATAGGAAGAAACAACAGAGCCGTAGTGACTTTCGATTCGTTTTATTTTTGCCTCCCATGGTATCAAATAGATCTTGAAGTTGTTAAACCACCGACTCAACTGGGTTAGCCTCCGTCCAAGCTCTGCTTTATAGAGTTGAGCTTTGGAAACTTTTGCCTCCTGTCGTTGAAGATGTTTCTGTGCGACTCTGAAAGTTGTTTTATGCGAGAAAAGACTCAGATCAGCCCA
Source organism: Oscheius sp. JU1382 (assembly GCA_932521405.1). Lineage (NCBI taxonomy): Eukaryota > Metazoa > Nematoda > Chromadorea > Rhabditida > Rhabditidae > Oscheius > Oscheius sp. JU1382. Next base: position 10,522,070 of record OW051479.1, read on the forward strand.
ACAAACCTTCTTCATTCATTTATACTAGCCTATTGGTATTTTTTCTCTGCTATCTTTTACTTTTACGCTTTTTTGTTTTTCATTTCGTATTCAGCGCGTTTTTTTTCTATAAGACAAATTTTTTAAATTCCCTGTCTGTTCTAAAAGAGCAAACGAGTGCTGGGGGAAGAGCGCCGCCAAAGACATCCAACCTCAATCGGGTTCTAACGGCGCCTCTATAGCTCAGTGGCAGAGCGTCTGTCTCGTAAACAGAAGGTCGGGAGTTCAAACCTTCCTGGAGGCATCTTTTTGCTTTTATCTACTTCAGCTCCAGCAAATTCGTATGAAGAATTGAAGAAAGGCAGCTTTGCTTACTTTAGCGTCCTCCTTTTTCGCTTCATATTCCATGGTTGAATTCGAAGTTTGCCGATGATCTCACGTTTTTGCTGGATTGCTTCGAGGATTCTCTCTTTATTCATTGCGTGAGTTTCCTCGCCATCTTCATCATCATCTCTAAAAAGAAGACTTTCCTTTTTCTAAGATTCTCACTCTTCCCCTCCGCTCAAAAATTTGGCATTAGTGGTGTGATGTCGAACCAAAGCGCTGGAGGAGCGTCGAAAAAGAGCCATTATGTCATTCTAGAACAATAAAATTGAAGTGAACAAGAACTCACTAAGACGGAAGATCGTCGACTCAATCTGGCGGTGCTTTCTCCCTCATCGTCTGTAGTCGCTAGCTCAATGGATTTGGAAGTAGGAGCGCTATCTAGAGAGGCTTTTTGTTGCAAATAATCGAAAAAGCTAACCATATTCGGACTTATCATTTCCATCTGTGTCTGTTTCATGCATCAACGGACGACTCACTTCTGCTCCATCAGCCTTGGTCGGCATACTGCAGTTCACTACAGTACCCGCCTCGCTTCCTGTTAATTTTATTGGGTCGTTCTAAAAATTCGACTAGAAGTGCAACCAGCAGGAAGTAAAAAAGAGCTTCATACATCTTCCCGAGAATTTTAGAACACCTGGCCATCTTTTCCATTTAGCTCAGCTAGCGGAAGCCTGCCAACAACAGGTGCCAACCAATATGTCAGACGTATCGATTTGGGATCAGGATGGATTTTATTGGTATGTTGGACTATTCTCCAAGAATATTGGGAAAGGGGATGAACCAAAATGACAGAAGAAACTGGTAAATTATTGAAAAAGGAAGAAATTTGCTGGTACGCAGGAGGAAACAGAAAACGCAAAAAAGGGAGAAAGAGAATTTTGAGAACCAGATGGCGCATAAAGGTAGTAAAGATAGGATAGAATAGTACAATGGAATGTGAGGAAAACCTTCACTGGTATTTCTTTCCATCTGGTTGGAACAACTGTGATCTTGCTTAGCAAAACATTTATGTAAAAGCGAGAAGTAAATCGAGAACGAGTCAGTTGAAGAATGAAAAAGACAGTGCTAAATGACCGCGGAGGAACATACTCACTCTCCTGACCGCCACGAGAGCAGCCATAAACGCGAGCCGGCACAAATGCTCTGTGTAATGCTCATGGTGGTGACATGTTGAAAATTTGAGGTAAGATCACTGCAATATGAACTTTGGAAGGTCTGGTTCTGCGTCACAAGCGCTCTTCAAAAGCAACGATTTGTCAAAGCTACTAGTAGAAACTGTACTCGAGTAGAATAAAATAAATAAAATCAGATGAAAGCAGACTATATAATAGCCCATAATGACTAGAATTAGTAAGCCATTGGCCTAGAAGCACAGCAGTTGGTTTTTTGGAGAGCAGCACTCTCTCTCAAGACACCAACTGTCAGTCCACAATGTATTAATCAACTAGACGTAGAAGCGCGTTAAAAAAAGAATAAAATTATAGAGGAGCAAAACTATTTGCCTGCGAAGAGAGCGGGCTAGGTAAGAGCAGAGGTGTGACAAAGAGGTGCTTTGATTACACTCGTTTGACCTCAGGTATGCCATCTCGATTACAACATGCAGGTGTGAATAGAGGATCTGCAAAAGAGGAGAAAAAAAATAATACATAACAACCTTTTTATTCGAAAAAGAACAAAAGGAGATAACAAAAAAGATTTTAACGGTTGGACTTGGCGACACGCTCCAACTCATCCTTCTTCTTGATGGCATAAGAGTTAGACGATCCCTTAGCAGCGTTGATGAGCTCGTCGGACAAGCACTCAGCGATGGACTTAATGTTGCGGAAGGAGGATTCTCGAGCACCGGTGCAGAGAAGCCAGATAGCCTGTAAAGTGAGGGAATGTTGAGATCAAAACAAAGCTCTATCAAAATGATCTGGAAGAACACCTGAATGATCTCTCTTCTATCCACCCTATTTCATCCGCAGAAGGATATAAAAATACGACTGCGAGTACGTTGGGTGCAGGCTTTTGGGAGTAAAATGGCTCAAAAATTAACCTGGTTGACACGACGGAGTGGGGCAACATCGACGGCTTGACGACGGACAGTTCCGGCACGTCCAATACGGGTGGAGTCTTCACGAGGTCCACTGTTGATGACGGCGTTTACCAAAACTTGGACGGGGTTCTGAATATTTTGTTGTTCTTTTTAGAAAAAACGAACCTCTCCGGTGAGGAGATGGATGATCTCAAAGGTGTGCTTGACAATACGAACAGTCATCAGCTTCTTTCCGTTGTTACGTCCCTTCGTCATCATCGAGTTACAGAGACGCTCAACAATGGGGCATCCGGCCTTACGGAAGCGCTTGATCTAAATAAATGGAGGAATGTTTCTTGTGTTTCCAAGCGCAAATTACCTGGTAACGTCCAGAACTGTGAGGAAGATACTTAGCGGACTTGTCCTTGACAGCAATGTAGTCCTGGAGAGCGATGTCGGAAACGCTAACCTCCTCAAGGGACCATTTTCCGAACAGTTTGACCTAGAAAAATAAAAGTAAGTCTCGAATATGATTAGGGAATAGTCTGCAAAATCAAAAGCCTCAAAAAAGTGAATAAAATCAACCTCAGGCATGTTGATAACATGGTCATCTACCATCATGGGAGCAGCCTGCTCTCCTGAAATAGCCCAGTCCTCGGCCATTTTGAACCTAGAAAATACATAAATCTAATTCTTCAGGGTAAATATAAAACGAGTTCCAGAAATATTGGAAAAATTTAAAAGCGATGAATGATAGATTAATTTCTCTTCGAATAATATCTGTCCTTCAAGAGGAGAATCAAAGATAGGAAAATTCCTGATCGAGGCAGCTTTATGAAAATATGCTAAAAAGCGCTTAAATACGATGAAAACTCGAAGAAAACCATTTAGGCCAGAATTGAAAACTACGGCTAAAGGTCTGCGCGAAACGGCCGATTGGTCTACGGTAGGGCTCAGGCCGCGGCAGAACCCGGTCTCGTAGAGTCTGCGTATCTGCTGACGTTCGCTTTTCCGATCGGCCAATCACAGTTGACCACGGTGCTCCCCTCCTCTCTCTTTGTGAACTGTTTGCACTAACGGGCAGTTTATAAGCGGAAGGAGCACGAACTGCTGACACTTCCTTCATAATGAAGTCGTTACTTCTCCTTCTAGGTGCGTTTTTCTTCAATTTTCTTGGCTTTTGTTTCAAAAACTATCATTTTTAATCTTTCCTTGCGCTTCAACATCTCTTTTTTCAGTAGTTGGTAGCGCATTTGCACTCTACGACAAGAAAGACGATGTAGTCGAGCTGACAGCATCCAATTTCGATGGCAAAGTCCTGAACAGCGATGAGATCTGGATTGTCGAATTTTATGCTCCTTGGTGTGGACACTGCAAGAGTCTTGTCCCTGAATACAAGAAAGCAGCGTCTGCTTTGAAAGGCATTGCCCGAGTAGGAGCTGTTGATATGACTGCCCACCAATCTGTCGGACAACCTTATGGAATTCAAGGCTTCCCTACTCTCAAAATCTTCGGACTTGACAAAAAGAAGCCCTCCGATTATCAAGGTAAGCACTTTATCGCTTCGTAGAAAATAGGCGAGATGTGTGCAGGCTTGCCGGCACGAATTGGTACTCGCTGTGTACACAGGTCGAGGTCACTCGGTACCTTTTGTACATATAATACACTAGTATTGATAGACGATTTCTTTCAGGACAACGAACTGCCCAAGCTATTACTGATGCTCTTCTTGCTGAAGTTAAAAAGACCGTCAGCCAGCGCCTTGGCGGAAAGACTGGTGGATCATCGTCAGGCAGTGGAAATCGCGGGGGAAGTGGAGGTGGAAACGATGTTGTAGAGCTGACTGATGCCAACTTCGAAAAGGTAGAATTCACTTGAATTTGGTTGAAAATAGAGTTTCAGCTTGTTCTCAACAGCAAGGACACATGGCTCGTTGAATTCTATGCTCCTTGGTGTGGACATTGCAAGAATCTTGAGCCCCATTGGAAGTCAGCTGCCTCTGAACTCAAAGGCAAAGTCAAGCTTGGAGCTCTCGATGCTACTGTTCATACTGTTGCTGCCAACAAATTCGGAATTCGCGGCTTTCCTACCATCAAATACTTTGCCCCTGGATCTGATGTCTCCGACGCTTCTGACTATGATGGCGGCCGTACTACCTCTGATATTGTTTCGTGGGCTTCTGCAAAGGCTGCTGAGAATATGCCAGCCCCAGAAGTGCTTCAAGGTGTTGATGAGAAAGTTGTTGAAGAATCCTGCAAGGATAAGCAGCTTTGTATCTTCGCTTTCCTTCCTCACATTCTTGACTGCCAATCTAAGTGCCGTAACGATTATTTGGCCACTCTCAAGGAGCTTAGCGAGAAGCACAAGAAGAACCAGTGGGGATGGATCTGGCTCGAAGCCGGAGCTCAGCCAGTTGTTGAAGAGGCATTTGAAGTTGGAGGTTTTGGCTATCCTGCCATGGCTGCTCTCAACTACCGCAAGATGAAGTACGCCCAACTAAAGGTTCGACTTAGTTTCTTCTTCTTTACATCATTTTTAGGGATCGTTTAGTAAGGATGGTATCCACGAGTTCCTTCGCGATCTTTCCTATGGAAAGGGACGAACTGCTTCACTCAGAGGAGCTGAATTCCCTAAAGTTGTTAAGACCAATGCTTGGGATGGAAAGGACGGACAACTGCCAGTCGAAGATGACATCGATCTTTCAGACATCGAGTTGGACAAGACGGAGTTGTAATTTATTTCTTCGACTCTCCTTAGTTTTTATTTATTGTTGTTTTCTCACTGAAACCGGGTTGTACAAGTTATTTCAAATTTCCCGGGAATTTATTTTCGGGAAAACATTTTGCCTTGTTATTTATGTGATAATAAAAATAGGAAAATTGATTTTATCTTTGGGGGGGGGGGGGGGGGGGGCAAAATCGCTTCTCAGTTTGGTCCTCCATCCAGCGTATAGTTGCAATGGGCAATACCGTAATCTCCTAGGCTTGTGTTGAAATAGCTAAATAAATTGCTCAAATAAGCCTCTAAAAGCCTTACATAACATGATCATTGAAGCTGTCATCAACGCGATTTCCATCTGAACAATTCATGTCTTCATCTTGAGTGCATAATGTATAATTTGCTCCGGGTCCCATGTTCTCTGCAGCGTAATATGCTTCAGATCTGTGATGTCTATATCCTTCCATATTTTTCAACGGCAAATGGGCAATCATATCATGACTGTGGACGACTCGCCAAGCGTTAGGAACATCTCTATCAACTGAATCAGCATAGCCCGAATCTCCTGTACGAGGCTCTCCAAATGTCATGAGCAAAGTCTAAAAGATTCATTTTCTTCTGATAAATTGGTACCTGATTGGCCGGGAAAAGATTGTTAAAGCGGATGTGAGAGGCACAAAGTGCTGCAAGAGCAGCGCCGAGAGAATGGCCAGTAATCTAAAGATACTCTTGTCTTTTGATGCAAGAATAAATAACCCATAGTTGGTAGTCGGGATATTTATTGGCTAGGGTATTGAAATCATCCTTAAGTCCCTTGTTCCAGATATCAAAGAAGGCGTCAGCAAAATACTTTGAAACTCCTCCACCAGCTGCCCATTGAACCTAAAATTTTAGAGTTGTTTCCCAAGGAAAGGCGACTGACCTTATGGGCGAAGACAGTTTGCTCCGATTCTATGATCATTTGAGTTCCAACCATAGTTCCTCTAAAAGCGAGTACAATCGCTTTGTCTCCTGTGGCATAAGCAGAGAAAGCAGAACATGTATCAATAAAAAGCTTGTCGCACTTCACTTCTATTCTTCGTTTCACCTAAATTAGCCAATTTTAGAAAGAGAAAGACCCCTACAACTCCACCGTTGAAGCGATTCTCAATACAATAATTCGGATGGAGCATGTAAGCAGCCGCAGAGGCTGGTAGGAAACGGTTACGAGCAAGATGATCCTGATCTTTTTGTGAGGTGGTTAGAGCTATTAGTTACCGAGTAGTCTGCAAAAACTAGGGAAAGAGAGCAAAGCAACAGAAGGGCCAACATTTTGGAAGAGGACAGGCCGAACTGAAGAAACTTTGGTTCTTTCCACGCAACTTATGCTGATAAGATTGTCAGCTAGAGAGAATATCCGACTAGAAACAGTTTGATTAACTTTTTTTGTGTTCCTCCAGATTCCTCTGAAGTCTTCTCAGTCTTTCCCTCGATCCTTAGAACATCTTGTTTATCATCTCTCAAAAATTCTTCTCCTTTTCTGCATGCACGCATCATTGAATGACCTTCTATCTTATTCTCCTTATTATCCTGATAGCTCTTTTTTCTTCAAAATGTACAACTTAAGGTATAAAAATGATTGAAGCAGTCGACTCTGAAACAGCTTGGAGAACTCGAATAAAAGTTATAGTCTGTTCATAAAAAATACGACATCCTTCGTATCCAAGAATGGGCTTATTTTATCCTAAAAAGGCCTTTAATAAATTTTAGAATAAAAATGGGTCTCGCCTCGAAAGCCTCCCTTTTTTGGATACGAAGGATGTTGTCTTTTTTATGAACAGACTATACCGTAGGCTAAGGCTGAAGATTTGATATTTTTGATGGTTTAGATTGAAGAGAAGACGAATATTTGTGGATTTTATTAGCTTAATGTCAATAAAATTTTTATGCTTTTAAGAGAAAAAAAAAACAGATTTATGTAGAGGACTGAACTGTCGCTAATTTTCTAATCTTTTCAACTTTTTCCCCATCTTTTTTAGTAGTTTTTAAGCAAATCCCTAGATTTTTGTGCGTAGGCGGCCCCCCATTTCCCCCTGGGTGGGGGATTGTTTTGCGTGGGTGGCGCGACGCCCACGCCGTCTGTCTCTAACTCGGCGCCTGTTCGTGCCAGCCTGGTCCTCGCTTGTTTACGCGTTCGTCCACATTGATTTTTCAGCACGAAAGAAGCGATAACGCTCTCCGTGCCGGGAAGCACCAGCCAGCGCGCGCCCCCACACTCCACCCCCGCAATTCGACACCAAAAACAGAAAAGACTTGAGAGACTCCGACAGAGGACAAAACCTATACAATATGGGTATCAAACGACTCCTCATCTCATCCCAGAATACAAAAAACCATGATTGACTCAAAAAAATAACAAAATATTCTGTAAAGCGGCAGATCTGAACGGCTAATGAACCTCAATGATAGTTTCTTCTTGGGGGAAAACGATAGAAAAAATAAAATTCATATTCTCGTCAGACTTTTCTTGAAACTTCTACCTTTCTTCAGACAGAATTCATTACAAATCTAAAGGAAAACAGTCCGTTCAGTATTTATATTCTTCTACATTCAAATTGCTCAAAATTAAAGCAAAGAAGCTGAGTGACAAGGTCTTTTTTTGAAAGGACAGCCTTGAGAGACAATTACTGTCTCCAGCAAGAAGGAACACGAAGGTCTTTTACAGTTTCAATTTCGTCCATCGGCTGTCGTCTATCCAGCCATCTGCTGCCTGCTGTCGGTGGAGAACAGAAAAGGGGCTATGGGCCATTTGAGACATGCAAACAAGCAGCAGCTGAAGCTTGGAAATGATGAAAACATGAGGAAAAACTGATTTGGTTCGCAAATACCTTTTAGACGTTGGTTATCGTTCGCCGGTTCAAAGACGTTCGCCCGTTGCACTATTTTGGAACGGCGAGATTCAAAACCGATCGCCCGGCTACAGTCAAGGACGACCTCGAAAAATTTGGCGCCCATTTTTTTGTGGCGCCCCATGTCTGGCAGTCATTGTGTTCGCCTTTTTCCAGCAGGCTCCCTAGGTAACCCCCTGGGGTTAGAAACCGTTCCGAGAGATGGCACTGGGGAGCACTTGGGCGCCAGCTGCTTCCTCGGATAAATGTCCTTCTTCGACCCAAATCTTCCTCTGCCATCCCTAGATAACATCCTCCTTTCTTTGAGGCTTCCAAGCCCCCTTTCATAGACGTTTTTCTCCTCAAAATTGGTCCTATTTTTCACAAAATCCACCTGCCAGCCATTTTCTTTAGATTTTTTCTGGACGAATAAAACAGCTGTCGTTCTAATTTTTCATAGCCTCATTCATTGCAACGACAACCAAAGATGTCTGCAAAAAATGGCTTTTTTTTCTCTCCTCTAATTGAACTAGAAGAAGTATACTGTAGCCAATTCTTTCTTGTTCCCCCTTCTTCGCCAAAACCAATTAATTTTCAATTTTTATTTCTCTTATTCTTTCCACGAGAATTGCTCATATAACAATCGCGCTCCCGATCCGCAAAGTGCAGGCAGTAAACAACTAGGCTCGAGGGCATATTGATTAGGAAAATCCTGGAGCTTAATTGGATAGAATTAAAAGTCCGAACGAGGGTGGAGTAAATTGGCCTCTCGCCAGAAGGATTTTCAAAGATTTAGGATAAACAACACAGGCACTCTCACGGAAAAAGGGAAGATTTTTCTGATTCTGAGGGAGATTTCCTATGGGAAGACTGATCCTCCTTTTTTAGACTTCCTCTTTCTATTTTTTTCTAGAGACAGCAAAGAGTAAAACACGCAATTACACCTGTCTCTTGCCTCCCTACAGTCATAAACATTGTTTTGCCCTTTACCGAATAGATCTGTCCTAATGTCCCAAATTCCTCCCAGGTTATTTTGATTCCTTCTCTTCCGTCCTCTTTCTCTCGGGACCCCCACCTATTCTCTCGCTCTTTCTCTCTTCGGCGTTCGCTGCGTACCACCCTTTGCGTTTCTGTTATTGCGTTGCGGGTCCGCTGCGCAAAACATTCATTTGCATATAGCCCCGCCCACGCAGCCGGCTGTCCCTTCGACCCCTGTGACTGCCCTCTAGCAAAATTGGTAGAAAAGGCCCCTTCTTTTGTCGGCTTCTCAGTAAGCCATTTTTTCATTCTCTGCTCATCCTATCAAAAAAGTCGACGTTTACTTGTACTTTTTATCTTTGAGAGAGGAGAATGTGGCCATTTTTGGCGATTGTTCTTTGATATGAAAAAACGATCCCGGACTTTCTAAAGTCCGGCTTCTCCTGAAAAAAAGCCACCTCCTACAGTAATTTAAAGCAAGATCTCTCTCGCTTTCTCTCTAAATTACGGTAACAAGACAGATCTCCTAGCGTGTACTTTAAGATAGAAAATTAAATTCTCAAAACTCTCAAAATTAAAATAAAAACTCCAAACGAACGCCTATCTTTCCCCAGCGGCGTTCGGTGTTCCTTCTTATCCTTGGCGTTGCGCAAAATCTCCCCAGTGTTGCGATCATTCGGTTGATCTGAGGACTTGTGCAAAAGAAGTTTGTGTCGCTTTTTTTCTTATCTGACGGAAAAAAAAGTGTTATCAGAGTCGTTTTTACGGGGCTCCCATCCCTTCAAGCCACCTAAAAAGTCGTCTAATCGGCAAGTTTTTTTGTCTTCTCTTCGGCGAGCTCTCAGACCTCCCTGTAAGTCTTTTTTTTTTCTTCGTGCTGACTTTTTTTAGTTAGATGAACAGCCAGAGCCTATCTAATCCTCTTTTAGCTCAATCTGATTACCGTAATCCTGATAGTGAACTTTGACTTATCGTCTTCTCTAAAAGAAGCGGCAAAAGAAAGCGATGATTAAAAGCGAATCCTCGTTTTTGGATGAGAAGCAATTAGTGGGAATACTGTACTTTTGAAGAAAGGCATTCGATCAGCAAGTTTTATCGCGACATTGTATTTGCTGACCTTAAGTGACCGCCCCTAAACAGCGGATCGTGGCTATCAGAAAGGGTTCTGTCCCCCTCTGACCCCCGGAGAGAGTACGGTAATTTGGGAGGGCACCCGGCGGACAGCCGCTGGTCAAACGTGAAAAACAATCTCTCCAGCCGGCTGCTCTCTCGGCCGACTGTCATTTTCTCTGCGTCTCGTTTTTAGCCATTGCAGAGGGTAGATCTTTTCCCCGGCGTCGCTGCGTCGGCGTCTTGGTCGCGTAGTGTTTGCTTTCCTTGTTTACGGGTTGCACTCTGTTTCAATCAACAATAGGCGGATTTTTGCCGCTGAGAGGGCATAGTCTCGAGAGGTCAGACCGTATCCAGAGGGTTGTTCTTTCAATGAAAAATGAGACGAAAGAAGACCGTCGCCGCCACCGACTGGTGCGGCTGGCACAGCGGTGACTGCACTTGGGAACACCTACCGTTCAAAAAAGAAGGGTTGAACTAGTTAGGGGCAAAGTGCAGAACTACAGTAACCCTAATTATATTGTTTCTTTGATTCAAAATTGGGTACGATCTTCTTGCTCATGCGCGGAGATCTTCCACAAAATTGGCTTCGTTTTTCGTCCGACACCTTCTCGAAGCGCATTTTGTCAGTCTAACATCCCTCCTCCGCCCCACAATTCAACAGAAAATGGTGAGTTTTTTTGTTGAGAAGATGATCAGATTTCACAAACGATCGAGCCTATAAATGAGAATCAAAAACAGGAGCTCTTTGTATATTTCGCTGTGAAATTTGATCAGAGTTTTGTCGCTTTGCTCAAGTTACAGTATGCCACATCATCTCGCTTATCTCCTCAGGCCGCAGTCTCGAGCCACTCAAAAGATTGGAAGTGGTCACAAAGAGAGATATAAAACTAATTTCTTTTGCAAATATAACTTTTACCAGGTTTTCGAATAAAACTCTTGACCTAAAAGTGCACTCATTTTGGCGTCCCAGCGTTTTCGATTCTCTCCATCCTCATTAACCATGCCAATTTGAGGTCTCGTCCCCCGTAGAGAGTATGAAAAATGTTTCCAAGATCATTAGCCTGTCCGCTGAGATGAAAAATGCGGAATTTGAAACGATGCGAACCCGAAAAACCGTCTGCCTCCCCCCTCTCTCTTCGCTTCGCAGCGTCCATAAAACGAATTAGATCTTCCTACCATCTGCGAGAGTCACATCTGCAAATCCCTTTGTGGGATGGCCAAAAGGCAAGTCGATCGCCCAGAACGTCGTCAAAAAGGGAACGCGAGAGCGCTTTTCAGTTCTTCCCCCTCTAGAGAGCAACAAAAAGCGCAACTTGGCAAAAGAGTCATGCAATCGTCTGACTCATCCAACCCTAAGGGAATTAGAGCCTTCCAGAAATTCTTAGAGGTTGCAGATGTGGCCAGCTGTCAATTCCCGTGTCCTCGTTCCAATGGCCCTCCTCCCACAAATGGTTCAGGTGGTGTCCTCCCCGTCGTCGGTTTTGTGGCCCCGATCGTAAACCTCCTCCATCCCTCCTCCGGTGTGTGTGTGTCTGCCATTCAGAACATTTCCGTCCCACCTCAATCCCCCTGGCTCATTAGCATATCTGGGGGTTAAAAATGCCAGTTCGATTCGGGGGTGAAAGAGGGGGGTTTAAAGCGAGAGGGAGGTCGGCTCCAGAAACATCTGGTTTCGTCGATTTTTCACCAGTTGGGTCGAAATGACCGGCCTTGGGGAGGCCTCTCTGTTAAATGGCTTGAGAGGCCAACGCAACTGTTTTTGATTCGAAAATAAACTGAGAGAGTTTTCTCTCGTGAAATAAATATGTCAATGCGGGGAGAGCGGAAGAACAATGATCCAAAAACTAAGCAAAAATCAGCTGTTTTGTCAACTTACTTCAGGAATCAGTTCTATGAAGTCTTCGGACGTAATCCACAAAAAAGCGTTGCCTTCCTCCAGCGTGTTTTCACGTGATCCCCCAGAAAGCGCCTGCTGCACCCGGCCGCGTTTTTTTTCTCCTATCGGCGCAATTTTTTGTGTCTCCGTCCCGACGAGGCCGCCCCATTTTTTGCCCCATCAGCAGTGCACGGCACAGCCGCCTCCCGGGCCAAAAAAATCCCTTCTCTACCATTTATGTTGACTTCAGTCTCTCTCTCCTGTCTCCATTATCTCAAAAAATGGGGATGACTGACCAGGGGCACGTGTTTTTTCAATCTTCTCTCCCTCCCGATGTCACACGACCCCGCAGGCTTCCTTTCCTCCGCCACCTATTACCCTTGGAGGCCAAACGAATCCTTCATTATTTCGTGATGGCGACATTTAATTGGAATGTTTTGGAGTTTCTTTACGCCTTTTTTCGACCCCTTTTTTGCAGACTTTCACTTTTTCACACTCTTTCCCGTCGCAAACCGAAGGGCGAAAAAACTTCTAGCCAGTTTTCACACGAATTTCTTCCAGTTTCATGGTCAAGATCGAGAGAGGGTGTGAACTTTCTCAAAAGCTATGCATTTAGTTTCGAACTCTTTCAAATCCGATTTATTCGCTTTTTTTTAAACTTAGAAAATAGCGACCTTTCTTTTTCCAATTTAGCCTAAATTCATTCCTCAAAATTGCATTAGAAAGAGAGGGAATACGAATTTAATTTTGGCTCCCGTCATGACCTTTACTGTAATCTTTGGGCAGAAACAATATCAAATTTGTAGTTGGATCTTTTGAGAGAGAAAGAAAGAGAGAGAAAGAGATCATTGTTTAATTTGTTCCTCTTTTCGTTTAGTGAAAGTTCTTCTTTTTGATAAATTTTTTAACCGAATTTGCTCCGAGTTTGCCACTCTCCTATCACGCCACCAAAAGCACATACAAAACGGAGTTTTTTGCCCTTGAACTAGCGCTCGTTTTTTGCCACTCGCCTGTTCTGTTTGCCTCGGCTTTTTGCCGCCCCTCAACGGCCCCGAACCCAAAGAATTTAGAGCCATTTTTTAAGCCGCCCAACACCCGAAGTCCCATGACGTGAAAAACAAATTTCGTAATATAAGTTAATTCAGAAGAGGACCTATTCTCCTCGTCATGTCACCTCCCCCTCTCTCTCTGAACTTCCTCTCAGAAATTAGAAACTATTTCGAGGTGACTGAGAGGAGGTTCAGACTTCAATGAAACAATTTTTGGCGGGGGAAGAGGCCACTCGCAAAAAAGGTTGTGCGGCCAACGGGTGAGATGTTTGCAACAGTTGCTCGCGAGGGGAAAGGCGATTTGAAACTGAAAACGTTTGGGCAAACAAGAAGTTGTCGAATTTTCACGTTAATCAGCTATTTTTTGATAGAGAAATAGTTTATTTGAGTCAATAAAATGGAAGAAAACCCCCTCTTGTTGTCAGAAAATTCTAACTGAAAGAACCTCGAAAGAATTTCTCTTCTCTTCTATAGATGTATTTTCTCTTTTTCTTTCAAGTTTCTGACACAGTTTAATAAATTCCTCTTTTCAGGCGCAGGTCTCTCCGCATGCGGTGGTAGAAAGTAGTCCCCCTCTCCCCTCCTTGAATCCCCAACATCAGCACCAACAACGCCACAGGGCCATGTCACAGTTTGAAGAAGGAGCCCCTGGTTGGCAGTCTCAGCACTTGGCCACCCATACACCCATACAGGTATGTCTTTATTCCTCTCGCCCCTCAAAACATCTAATTGGGCTGGAAAAATGGTTTGGGGGCTCAGCGCGACCGTCGTCCCAGATGTTATTCGCGAACTCTCCTTGGGAGGTCACATGTTTCTATTCGCGTCCCTTCTTCTGATTCATCTGCTCTCCATTTCGAAAGCACTCCATCTCACAAGCTCGCTCGTCCTAAAAGTGCTTCGAGTCCGACAAGTCCAACTCCCTGGCAATCTCGTGGCTGCACGTGTTGAAGTCGTTGGCCGTCTGCCAGCCGCCCTCTGCGCTCTCCCGTCCCTCAACGCTGTTTTTTAAAACCCTGAAGCGCCGCGCGCAGACGTGCACTCTGAGGACAGTTTTTTATATGAGGCGAGGGAGAGTGCAAGGCAGGAGGAGGCGGAGCTCCAAAGAGCGAGAAAAAAGGGGGCGAGTAGGGAAATTGATGGAAAACAGAATTGTGTGTCCAACAGTGCATGTACACACGGGTCTTCCTCTCTTCTACCCAGTTTCTGATGTCATGTTGGAGATTTTCCTAGAGAAAGTGGGTTTCCCGTATCCTTTTATTTCCCTCCTTCTCCCCTCAAAAGGCGGGATGAGAGTTCAAAATTGTGAGCTAGACTTGTTTTCAACTTCGAGCTACCGTAGTCAAAGTACAACGTCTGGCAAGGGCAAGCAAGTTTCTCATTCAAAAATAGTTGAAAACATACTTTTTACAAGCGATTTTAGACGTTTTTGATCGCCACAGGCTCATCTCTTTGCTCTTTTTGATCTAAATAAACTAAATCTCAAAAGCATCCCCTATAAAATGAGCAGAAATACGCCTCCCAGCTTTATTATTATTTTTTCGCTTTTATTGTAGTCAGATTTAGCTGTAACTATTTTTAATGGCTATATTTATGATTTTAGGTGCCTCGAACGCCAGACGTCGTAACTCCGGGAGCGTTCCATTCCATGCAACATCAACCATGGCGCTTGGAATATTCGCAGTATGGCGGCTTACCGACCCCTCAAGCTCCTTCATTATTTTCGTGAGTAGCAGATGAAATAGTGGAAATAAACGGCGAATTTTAGAAGTACTTGGCAACAACAAGCAGCAACAGATTGGTCGGCAGCTGGGGCGAAAGACTGGAAGAACTGGCCGAATGGCCCGCTGTTGATGAGTCCAATGCCGGCGCCGATTGCTCCAATTACTGTAGTAAAAGAAGAGGAAAGAGACGAGCAACATAGTGCCTCCTACGATGCCAGTGCATCGCAATCTCCATCGGATACAGATGAAAGGAGAACGGAGGGGAGAGAATCAACTGAGGATCACATTGACGTTGAAGAGACAAGCAATCAGCCGCTGGAAACTACCACCGCAGCTGAAATGGAGAGACAACCAGGTTTGTTGTTTGGCTGGAGGGAGATAAGCTTTAAATTGTAGAAAAAAGTGATGGAGAAAAAGAAGACGAAGAGATGCCTGTGGATGTCGAAATGGAAGACGTAACTGAGCCAACAATAGCCGAGACCGGTAATCGAGATGATGAAGCTAGGTTGGTCATTGTCCTCAATTGTAATAATTTGCTCCCTTTTATAGTCGATTGTTGTTGAACTTCTCACAGCAATCCTTTACTAGTCCATCTGACGACGCGCGAATCGCCTTCGCTCCAAAAGATCCCAGCCCAGAGCCGACAACTTTCGTCCAAAGTCAACTCAGCGCTTTCACTACCCCAGAGAACTCATCGAATGCCAACAACAGTCCTCCAACACCGTCAGAGCCGACTTCCACCTCTTCCTTCTGTCGGCCGCCTGGCCTCGGTCCACCTACAACTCCAACCGGCCAGAATACTTTAGTCTGTCCCATCTGCGGCTTCAGCTGTAACTCCAAATTTCACTACAATTCGCATATGAACACCCATGGAGATCATCAATGCTCAATGTGCGATTACACGAGTCGGACTGAAGGACGATTGAAGAAGCACATGAAGGAGAGTCACACTGTTGAAGAGCAATTGGCAGCTGGTCTTGAGATCGACCCAAAAACACCAAACAGCGTTCCAAAAGCTGATACTTCGAGTCTTTCTACGACCATGGCTTCTCTTGTGGATGCAGCTACAGCTGTGGCTAATGGCAACGCAGAGGTAAATTTCTATCCAAGATGGTAAACCATCGCTTTAGCAAGCTGTGACTTCTTTGGCCAACATCATCGGTGAAAATGGGCTAGGCTCGCCTTTGAGTACAACAGCTCCTTCGATTCTGCCGTCAGCCCTGGATCAAATCAAGGCATTCACGGAAAAGTCGCAACTCCTTCCGGACGGAGCTGGCATAAATCTTGCGAATGCTCTCAGCGCGATGAATCAAATGAACGAAGAGAATAGAGACCGCGTATGTGACCTTTCTCTGATCGCTAGTTTTTAATTAGATTCAGATAAATATGAGTAACTCCGAACCACGGCGGAACAGCAATGGCAAGATTAAGCAGCTAAAGTGCAAGCAATGTCCTCACGTTTCCCTTTCTAAGAACGACCAGTGGGCCCATGCTCGGACTCACATTCCCGTCGAGAAGCAGATGAACTGTCCGCAGTGCAATTTCGTCACGGAGTACAAGCATCACCTGGTAATTTATCTTTCTTCGCTTAATATGCCCAAATATTATAGGAATACCACATCCGTAATCATATGGGAAGCAAGCCGTTTCAATGCAAGAAGTGCAACTACACTTGTGTGAATAAGTCCATGCTGAACTCGCACATGAAATCCCATACGAATGTCTATCAGTTTCGCTGTATGGACTGCACTTATGCTACCAAGTATTGCCACAGTTTGAAACTCCATCTGAAGAAGTATGACCATCGACGTGTGCCGGATGGAGTTGAGATGCAAGATTCTCCTCCTAGTACGATCAAACCTGAAGGACTTGCTGCTTTCGGATTGGGTCAGTTCACTCCGGCTCGACCACCACCGCCAGCAACTACTTTGGCTCAAACTCTGGCTCTTACTGCTCCAATCGTGACATCACAAAGCCTGAATTATGCTTCTCAAATGTTGCTTCGACAACATCAAATGGATCCGTTGAACTTTATGAATCTCGCCAGCCTGCAGCCACAGATGAAGTGTGCTCTTTGTGACTACCAATGTCAGACTCATGAGGAACTCGTTCGCCATAATGTGACTCACATCATGTCGACCACAGGAGCCTCTCCAATCGTCAGTCTATATCAGAGTCTGCCTCAAATGCAGGGGCTATTGGGAACACCTCTTCTTGCTGATGCCACCGCTGCTGTAGCTGCTGCCGCTTCGATGGATACCGGCGAGCCAGAGGAAGCTTCAACTGGAGATGATGAGATGGAAGGAAGTTCGGGAAGTTCTGGAAGTCCGGGAGGAAGCTCAAAAGATGAAGAGAGAAAGCGCAAAGGCTTTAAAGTGGATCAAATTGGAGAACGGCTGCTTGGCAAAAGCCCACATGAGAGCGATGGCTGTTCGAGTCCAGTTGAGGAGAAGCCAGACGTCGAGGTAAATCGAATCCAATCTGAAAAAAAGAGTTGTCCTTTTAGAATCTCGAATCATCAGTCTCTCCGGATCCGATGGTCCCAATTACTCCAACAACTATTGCTCAGTCAGTTGCTGCTTTCGCTCATTTGAACGGCGATCCAAATATGAGTCTTTTCCGCAAGGCATGCCTGGCTCAACTAACATCAATGGTCCAGGTATTGTCCTATCTGAACGGGACTCAGAATCAAGCCTTGTAGAATAATCAGGAAGACTGGTCTCGTTTCCAATGTCATCACTGCAAAATGGCTTTCCAGGTGAGTATCACAGACAAAAGGGTAAACACCAAAAAACGGACTGAAAATAGGCGCGGATTTGTTTTGCAGACAGCTAGACTTTTAGTGCATGAAAACACTGCTGCTATAGAAAACAGAAAGCACACATAGATAGCAAAAATCAAGACATCATTTCCAGGAGCAAGCTCTCTATCATATCCACATGGGATACCACGGTTACGAGCATGCGTTCAAGTGCAATCGCTGCGGCTATATAGCTGCAGACTCTTTGGCTTTCAACCTGCATCTCCTGCAGGCCTCTCACGAGTAACAGCTCATCTAAGACGACTATCGTAATCGACTCCCTCTGCTGTACATATTCGTTGTTAATTTTTCTTCTTGTTTTTCGCCATTTTTCAGGGACATTCAGGCTCATTCCCCATTCACTAAACACTTGTATTCTGTTTAAACTCGCCCCATTTTTGCCTCAATCTATTTTATCGCGGGATCGCTTTGAGTGCTGTCTTCCACAAACTGTTCTAGTCTTCAATTAGGTGGAACAAGGTGGCCTCAAAGCTGATGCCAAAAAACCCTCTCTCAATTCATCTAAGTCCTATTTATACAGGTTGTTTCCTCCCAACTCAGGAAAAAAACACAGAGTCGTATCGTAGAGTGTATAAATAGAGAGTTTAGAGAATTCTATTTCGTAGATCTCCTCTACTCAGGAAGAGGGATTTAGTCGTCTATTTAATTTTTTCTTTGTAAATAGTCTTATGCCGTGTAGTTGCTCTCCCAGTCAGAAACAACCGTTCTGCCTCATCTTATACAACCGATCCAACCTCACAACCCTCTTATAGACTACCTCCCTCAATTACTCTTAATAATCCAATACATATTCGAATTAAATATCAACACTCTCTTTAACGTGCTATTTAATTATTTTATTTTATCCAATAAACTATTCAAAAAGTCAACGCAAAAGATGAGTTCTCTCCGGGTCATTCAACTCTTTCAACTGTTTTTTGTAGTTATGAGCAGTACAGCCAAATATGACTGTTGTTAGAAGAAAAATAGCGGTCAGCGCAATCAAAACTCCTAAAAACTGGTTGTTCTCTTGAGAAAAGTCAATGACCATAAAGGAAGAAGTTTTCATCTTTGATTGGTCCAACGTTTTTGCAAGTCTTCAGCAATACAGCATCAGATACTCGATGGTCCTTTGCTAATGATTGGAGCCTTTCTAGAATACATGGATTGCCACAATATTTGGGGAAGACCTCAACCAACTCGGCATCGATGCCATTTCGATTAAAGACCTAGGAGTTGGAAGCCTAACAGATTGCATACTTTTATCTGATGAACTCCGTCGATTTCGTGAAGCTCAATCACAAGGTATGAGCCGAAGGTTGGTTTAGAAATGTTATCCATATTTAAAAGCTTAGCGAGGAACATTATATTCGTATCGTGCTGAAACAAATCCCATTCAAATTGAAAAACTTACGGCTGCAAGAAAAACTGCTTTGTTTATTTTGTTTGCTGGACGGAGGAGATGATCTTCCATATAAGCTAGCACTTTCTCGAGGTGATTTCCTAGAAAATCTTAGTTTTTGATGTGAAAATAAAGGCAAAACCTCCAACAGTTTGATTCTGCAGCGCCATGACTAGCTCATGCAATTTGAGATGGACGGGCTCAAGGAGATCTTTTACAGGCTCAGCCCATTCTGGAAATGGTAGTCTTGAATCGTTCAAAGCAGCTCGACAAATAAGAGAGTCGAATACATGATTGATGTCAACCACATCATCTCTGGGCAATCCTCCTGTGACATTTCTCAAATATGTTAAGAGCGCTTGATCCAATTGACTGGGAATGCTTTTAAATTCCGGGGAGTTAAAGAGCTTCTCTTGGTAGGTTGGACAAACTCCTTCAATTCCAGTTGAAACCTAGAAATAAACATAAAAATTGGTGTGGAACCAACCCAGTCGATTGACTCTTCTGTGTGCATAGAAACTGGTTGCCAAACGAGGTTAGGATTCCAAAGTGTTTGGGGAGGATAAAGCCCAGCAAACACTGCTTGAGCTGAAGCAACTGTGCGATTATCGACGCCAGTATAAGTATGAATCTAATATTGTAGAATTGTTCTATTATATTGGACTTACTTCTTTTGGCTCGTATTCGCCAAGGAAATCGCCATATTTTTCTTTCAGCAACTGTCCTAAGCGATATTCTTGTTGAATTCCTCTCTTGAATTCATTTCTAGAATCGATAGAGAGAGACTTACAGTTGTCAATTCTCCAGGTTCTGTCATGGTTAAATAAGCTGAATTGACTGGGTCATTGGGAAATTGGAGATAATGTGTGGGCAGGCGCTCTCCATGTCGGAACCACTAATACCTTTTTGTGAAAATGAAGAAATCTTACGACTTGGATGAATTTTAGAGTCGGCTGTGAGTTGCAGATAGAAAAACAAAGACAAAATAACGCTAATTTCATTTTGAGCCTAATTGTGGTGAGTTGAAAATAAGCAATCTTATCGCTAGTTATCGATAGGTCGAAGAAGGATCGATTGCGCCGAGTGAAGAACTTCTTCTTAGTTGTATCTATAGCGGTATCCGTTATTGAATGGCTCTTCTTCTGCCTTTTCCAATAATTTTGAAGCCTTTTTTCTGCAAAAAAAAATTGAACTCAAAGAATAAAGAATACGTCGCTTTTGTTTGGATGTTATTTCGCCTTTCTCGTCGCTGAAGCAGACGATCTCTTTGATTGCTGCGATCCTCTATCCTATCACGATTAGAGCTAGAATAACAACTTATTTTCGGTTTTAATGGGGCCAACCTAGTATCGATAGCGTTATCTGGAAGGAAGTACCATGTATCTCGGAAAGTTTGACCAACTGGAACAAGGACATACGCCCCACGAGACATCAAATCTGATATGTTGTTGACTCTCCTACCATCCATATCGCAGAGTCTTAATTATTACTCTATTGTAGGCGTCTTAATAGGCTTACCTTCCAGGATTGACGCTGTATCTCCTGGCGACCAGCTCTAGGACATAGTTCATTCCTTTTTCTAATTGCTTCTTTTGGAAGTTGACATGTTGGCATTCCATTCCTTGGCCGTTGAGAAAAACGCTGGAAAGAACTATTAGAACACAGATGTTAGATACTAGATTAGATATGCTTCTGGATGGGTTTGATCTCGCCGATTGTAGATTGTTTGGCTATTGGAACGCTGGCGGAAGGTGTTCTTTCTAAAGAACTTTTTTCTCAGGAAAAAAACTACTCTTTGTGCTTTTCCAGAGCGTAACGATCTCTTTCTTCCCATTCATCATCGTGGAAATCAGAGACTGTAAAGCGAGGATCCATCGGGTCGTCGTTTGCGCTTCTTGAACGATAGCGCTCAGCTTCTGATTGATTGTTTGATGGTTTTAAACTATTACCATTATTGCGAATAGGATCTCTACGGCGAGTTTCGTAAGAAGTCCTTGCTCGACTCTCTACTACTGAATTAATTTCTCAGCTACACGCAATTCCTACCTTCCGGCACCCCTCTGTAGTAATATTCTGGGTTACGGTAGTCATAATCGTCGACTCCTGAAAAGCCAGCTGACTCAAGACCTAAAAGAAGTGCAACACACGTGAGCGGGCCATTCGCGTAGCTGCTCGGTAATATCTCTCGAACTCGTCCATTTGTTTTCTCCGAGCAGCCGCTTTAATCTTTTTCTGCTTTTGCCGTCTCGGCAACTGTGCTGAGTGGGGTCTAGGTGGAGGAGTGATGGCTTTCACTGCAAACGTGCTCAAAAAATGTCACTCTGGCTCGACTAACGATCAGCGTATAAAGAATTTCGAGAGAATGACTCCAATTCTGGGGCAGACATCGAGCTATGTCGGATTTCTGCTCGTTGAACAGTACGGGTTTCCGAGCGACGTGGAGGCTCATCACTAAATAAGTTTTGGTCACTCTTTTTTTTTTGTAGAAAAAAAGGCTTACAAAATTAATGGATCACCATCAGTTACATAATAAGTGGATCTGTCTTTCACTTCATCAATATGGTTGATTTTATGGCCGTGTCTGAATTTGTTTTATTGTTTTTAATAAATATTTCCTTCTTACACATCATAAATCGAATCGGCGGACTCTTGATAGCCCATAAAACTTCCTAAATCCTCGAGGAGATGCTCCAATGTTGGTGTAGCTCTTTGGCGCCAAATATATAATTTAGGCCTAAACTCGTGATTCAACTTCAAAGTCAGCTGAGAAGACTTACTTTCTCGTGGTCTCATCGCCATTTCTTTTTATATATAACTTTTTTACTATGGGTTGTTGATATCTATTCTCTAGACGTTCTGAGTCATCGCGATCGTAGTCAGGATATTTCCGTTTATTAATGTCCAAATAGGATATATCATTGTAGGGGTCATATGGCGCTTAAATTTGTTCGTGAACATTTTAGAAAAAAAAACAATACCAGTCATAGCCTTCGGAGGGAAAGCTGCGGTCGGGAATGCGCTCTGGTCTCCATGAGACGGGCCATGTCAGAATTAATGACAGGCCCATAGTAGCGGCGAACGAGCGAACGCTATTTGGGTAATACTACATAGAAAAAAATAAAGGAATTTGATAGAGCTGGAATGCAACGAAAATACCTCAATATGATTTAATTGGAATTCTATTTTGTTGTTTTTCCTCTTCTCATGATTTCAACTTTACAAAATGCGCTTTTTTCATCAGAAATCGCAACGGCCTCACATGACGTTTTTACTATCTAATCGAAACTTATTGTTATATTGCACTGATTAGAGCTATCCAGTTAATAATACATCTACCATCTTCGCTTAGCATTAAATTTTCTTATTTTTCAGGACAAATGGAAGCAAATCAAAGATCTTTCTATCCTTCAGTCCATGAAATTTATGCCTGTCATAACGATGATGATTTACCGATAGTAGAAGAGCCATACAATCCACCCCTACCTTCCTATGATCGTGTGTCGGAAACAAAGGATGCTTATGAGCTAACAAAAACAAGTACATTCTGTTTTTGCCATGTAAAAGTGAGGATTTTATCATGAATTTATTATTTAATTTTAGGCATTCGCTGCCCTATACCTGGTCCTAAGTTTTATGAGCTACTGCTTCAAGTATTCTATATATTCTCTAGACTGGGAGGTATACAGCGTATTTTCTTTAATGAGAAAAGGCACGGCGTACGACAATCGAGATGGAAGAGTAATATTTATTAATGTGTAATAATCAATTTATAGATTGCTCTTTTTATCATTCAAGGAATCACAATTGCAACCTTGTTTGTATCAATTATAAGTAATAGACGCTGGCTCCTTTATCCTATCAGGATCTATCAGGTATTTTGAATTCGATTATTATGTAACAATTATTCAGACACTTCTGGTTTTGTTTCAAGTGATGTGCGTCGCTACGTACACAGGATATGCTATTATTGGAGAATTAGGAGAAAATGAGCGTCTAGCCGTCCTATACCTAAAAGGCTACGAATCACAATATATGAATGAGATTATCAACAAAGGTAACTTTTATAGAATTATAAAACTTTAGAAAAGTTCACGGGAGTGGGTAAAATAATTTTAAACACAATTCAAATTCAGTCATCCTTTCAGGCCCAGTTGCAATTTGCATTACTATCGCACTTACACAAATAGTCTTCCTCCTCGTTAATCTTTTCATTATGGCGATACTTGACAGGTTTCCGTAGCTTTTTTCCAACTTTTAAACACATTTTCAGCTTTAACTCTTATTTAAAGCTCCGTACCGAGTACTATAAAGTCATAAATGAACAAAACATTATCATCTAATCCTTAACCAAGGTGATTTTTTTACATTTTTTCACTTTACCAGTATTGTCTCTGTTTTTGAAATTTATTATAACCGATGTTGCTTACTTGCCTTGCTACATAAAAGTCGGACTTAAATCATTTTTACTTGGAAAGGATGAGAAAACAAAATGTAAAGAAACAACAGATTTAATCGAAGTTTGAGCAGAAAATCAACGATTTTTGTGATGCTATCTGCTTTAGTTAGCTTTAGCTTCTTTGCCTTTTGTCCGAACTCGTTCCTAAGGCGATCTCGATCAAGTAAAAACAAACCCGGGTGATCATGCCAGCCTTCCCTAATTGTTGTGAATGCGCTGGCTATTCCCGTTTCTCTAAACGCACTAACATAGCATAACGAGAACCATCTAATCCGAGATACTTGTTCATATTGACAACGGTTTTTTCTTCGAAGATCCAACGATTCGCTAGATCACACCTCAGTCACACAGCTTTTAGACGGCAAACTGGCGTAAAGTGTCTGAAGTTTTTTCTACAAGACCGCGATCGGATTTATCGTCTCCTAGGCTTAGTTTACTCCTCTAGCCGCCAGTATTGGTCTTGACTGCCGAAAGCTTGACTAAACCAGCTATAATTTCTTATGCAAACGATTCGTTTTCCCGGTTGGTAATAGCCATTCTCACTCCTTCTACCATTTTCATAGCCTATTCTTTACGGACTATCGCCGCGGGAGACCTTGGCTTCTCCCTGTCTGTGGGCATTTTCGAATCATTGTATTACCTCTGTTCTAACCTTCTTTGTTGACCATCACTTTTGTCGAACACATGCCCTTCCCCATTACAATAGCTTCACGCCATTTTCTCTATTCTCTGATCACCAAACATGTAAATTCACCCAGCTGGATGCCTCTTTTCACTTCGTTTTTCGGTCATTTTGTGGTCTGAAAAGCCTCTCGCTTTCGACTGGTTCCAAGAACTTATAAGGGCATTATTGGCCTTCCTTTTGAAATAATCGGTTACACAGCTGCCTGCTTTAATTGCAAACCTTTCCTGCTTCAAACGACTGTATGACCGTCCATATACCTTGAACAGAACAAGAAGTTTCTCTCTGTTATTTCAATAAGACGAAGCTAACAAAAGCATTCTCTAGTCCAGAACACAGCTGAAAGTCTTACAGTTGTCCTTCATAGTTCAGTTCCAAACGGTGAAACCTGGCAGCTGAAAGAAAGCTGAACGGCATTGCCGAGAATAGCGTCCTCGTTCTCTTGAAGTTGAAGGTTAAAATTCAAAACAAAAAGATCTTGGTTTCACTAGCGCGGCCTCTTGAACCACAACTTTCACTGATCGCTTTTTATCGAAGCTAATGCAATTTATCAATTTAGTTTTGGTTCCTCTTTGAGACGACCTTCTCTTCGATCACTATATTTTTTGGCCAAATGCTCCGATGATTTTTCTCATATTCCTCTTGCTGCCATGGCTAGCTGCTGCCAAATTCGATGATCCGATCTGGAGGCGACATAAGCTGGGCGGCGAGTCATCGGGTGAGCTGTCTTTTCTCGAAGACGGACAGGTTTTCTTACTGCGGAAGTAGCGGCACGCACGGCAGTCCTGTCGACCGACCGGACTTATGTTACGCAACTTTTTGCATCCCCGCTAAATGACACAACAGACTTTTACGAGGTGAAGAAGGGGAGCGCTAGCATTAGCCTTTTTCTTTTGGCCATTCGCAAGCCTTCAGAGTTTCGTCTGGACATTCCCAAAAGGTCTTTGAGCGCTGGCGGGTTTTACTACGAAGTCACGCTTGATGATCGTCGAGAAAAGTTCTGGTTACAACCCAAACCACACCTCTTTTCAAAAGGTTTGCAATTGAAACCAAAAGTCTAACAGTTCTAGAGTTTATTCACATAGTTCGAGACAATGAAAACTCAACCATCTCCCATGGCAATAAAGACAATTGCGCCTATGAAGGTCATTCGATCTCACACAATGGATCCACAATAGCTCTCTATGGTTGTGGAGATGATTTGGTTTGAATTTAAAGCCTTCAAGTATATAGATTTTTAAAGCATGGATTAATTGTTACTGTAGATGGGGAATACATATTTATTCAGCCGAAAGATCGCGAACAAAAAGAGCACATAATAAGGAAAAGGAGAGCTGAAAATGAGGAGCATACCTGTCTATTTGGTTTGCTTCTTTCTTTTAATCTTTCAACTTGCTTAGATCCTTCGACTGACCCTTTCCCCGACGAAGAGGAGAGATCAGAGCGAACGAAAAGATCCTTCCTATCCAGGAAGCCTCAAAAAGACGATCATTTTTACGCCAAACATGAGGGAATGACGATAGAGTTGGCCGTTTTTGCTGACGACGCAATGTGGAGGCACTTTCAACGGATGTATGGAAACCATGCCGGCTCAGAACTGCACAAATTCATCATGGCTGCTGTCAATAATGTATTTTTTAAAGTTTCTTTCCGTTAAATTAATTTTAGATCGATATTCTTTACTCTCAAAAGTCTATCAAACCAAGGATAAGAATTAAAATAGTACGGTATGAGGTTCTCAAAACACCGCCGGTATGCTTCTTTCTTGAGAGAGCAAGAAAGCGAGGCTTTTAGATAATGTTGCAAGCTTCTTCTCATAGATCAGGAGATGTGGACATGCTATTGGATGCTTTTTGTAAGTACCAGCATCAAATAAACACGCCCGACGATTACAACCCGCACCATTGGGATCACGCTCTTCTTTTTTCTGGGTACTTATGACGCCTCTATTTGACAGTTTTTAGACATGACCTCTATCGAGAGAATTTGTATACGGTAGCTGGATATGCTCCTGTAAAAGGGATGTGTACTGGAGTTAGATCATGTACAATCAATGAGGGCCTGGACTTTGGAAGCGTTTTCGTCGTGACACATGAGATGGGTCACGCTCTGGGCATGTATCACGACGGAGATAATGAGTGTGATCTGCGATGTTGCATCATGAGTCCTTCTGTAGGCTCTGGAAAGACTCATTGGAGTAGGTGTTCCGTCAAAGAAATGAGGAATTTCATTAGTGTGAGTAAATTGGCTATAATTGCTGAATGAATCTTCTTAGAGAATGGGGCCAGAAGGAATCACCACTAATTGTTTGATGGATCAGCCTATTGAAGAAGAAGACACGATGGTGGCGAAGGATAGAGACAGTCCTGGCCAGCTATTTACTCTTGACGATCAATGCGAGATCTTCCATGGAGAATGCTGGAAACACGAGTTGAAGGACGGCCAAAGCTTGGAGGTAAACTTAAATAAGGAGAAAATTAGATCTGTAGGATGTCTGTTTGATGGTTTGGTGCGGAAACGGCGAGGGAGTTATCAGAACAGCTCATCCAGCCCTGGAAGGATCAAATTGCGGCTACAACAAGGTTGAGTTCCTCTTTTTTTGCGTATAATTCCCATCAGATTTGTCGAAATGGCCAATGTGTTGGAATGAATCGTGTGCTTGCTTATTCACACGGGGGCTGGTCCGCCTGGAATGATAATCCATCGGCTACTTGTGGTGGACAATGCTCTGAATGCAAAATTCAGGGTCAAATTAGATTGCGAAGGAGCATTAGAAAATGTAACAATCCGAGGTAACCCCATGTAGCCTTTTTGAAAGCAGTCAACCCTTATAGTCCGAATAATAATGGAGCTCTTTGCCCGGGAAGCGACGCTAGAGGAATTCGCTGTTCCGATCAGATCTGCTCGGGCTTTTTGCCGAACCAATACGCTACCCAAGAGTGTCGTCGAGCTAGAAACGACCCATACATGCCAAATCCACAACTCTCCGGCCAAGGGCTTCAATTTGAGCTGGCTCTCTGTAAAATATGGTGTCAGCTTACTTCTTCGAATAACATCCGAACAGTTGCCAATTTTCCGGATGGAACGCCTTGCGGCTCTGGAAAATACTGCGTAAAAGGGGAATGTCGCTTCTTGCAATGTCAAGGATCAGCAGTTGTTGCTTCGCCTCTAGACTGTCCAATTTTTGGCACAACTTCAGCTCCAACGCAGCCTCCTTCAACCAAAAAACCTTCACCTTACAAAGAGGAAAAGAAGCCACCATATTGGCAGCAGTGGTCCGGTTGGTCGGAATGGTCAAAATGCGTCTCTACCAATTGTGGAGTGGCTGGCTATCGCTTAAGAGCTCGTCGCTGTCTAGCCGGAGGATGCTTGGGTCAATCAAGAGAAAAAGGAACCTGCTATACTCCGTGTATTTCGACGACAACTGCACCAAACTATTGGGGACCCTGGTCTGGCTGCTCTGTAAGTTGTGGAGTTGGAACCAGGATAAGAAAGAGGAAAGATTGCAAAGAAAGTAGGATTGAATAATCTTTTAAAAAAGAAGTCTCAGACTGTACCGAAACTGCCTCTTGTACTTTATTGCCTTGCCAACATCCTCAGGGCCTTTGGTCGGAGTGGAGTCTCTGGGCACCTTGTTCTGTAACTTGTGGACAAGGAAATAGCTATCGTCTTCGAGCCTGCTCGAATAATTTCTGCCTGGGACCAGAAAGAGAGGATAGAAAGTGCTTCCAACGAGTAGTTAATTATTTCCCTCTTGAATAATTTTCTTTTAGCCTTGTCAACAACTAACGACAACGACTGTGTCAGCTCCCAGAGCTGTGCCAACGCCAAGGACATTGACTACAGCAAAATCTTTTTCTGATATCAGCTGGTCAGAATGGGGACCCTGGTCTCGTTGTACAAAACAATGTGGAACTGGCACTAAATTCCGTCGAAGACAATGCATGAGAGCTCCTTGTTCAGGTAAGATTCTACTTTTGCTTCTTATTTTTAGGCGATAACATGGAAACAATTCTTTGTATTGGATCCAATTGTGACAAATGGCGAATCCCCCGTGACATAGTCGAGTCGAGCACTTCTCCAGCCAGCAAACGAGAAGATCGTCATCATGGCGCTGGCTCGACTTGAAATAGATAGAGTAATGTCTTATATGCTAATTACGGGTAGTAATGAATATTTTTCTGTCTGGTGAGTCAGCTCGTTTGCATAAGACCATAGGAGGATTCGCACCTACGTCGAACCAGTCTGCAGTTGCGATAAAACGTACTTACTTTGCCCTGCTCATATTTTTCCGATAAATTCTCTCCAGTTTTTTGCCTACAAAAATATCCACATTCACTCCTTTTTAATCCCCGCTGATGATCGCAAAACAACCGATTCACCGAAATATCCAGCAATATTTTCTTAACATTGTGTAATAACGGCGTTCACGTGAACTATAATAATAGATACATCGCTTTGTTGCCTTTAGAAATCATAACAACAGTGCTTTTTATTTCTGTTTTTCTAGCCAAAAAGACAAGCTACTAAATTATTGGTCTTGATGGTCTTAAACTGAACGCTATCATGAAAGATTTACTTTATTGGCACTCAATCATCCCCGACACCAACCTTTGTCCTTTTTTCGTCTCTCTTTCAAAAATGCTTGCCACTGTCAGGTCTCCTCTGAATCCAATGAGCGATTCTTCCGTCCATGAGGATCCAAACTTTTTGGGTGAGCTGCGGCGAGCAATAAGAGACAGATATGTGAATACGTTTTTAACGTATCTACTCGTCGCCGCCGGATTATACCTAACTGTTTGTTCCGCGTTTGACCGAAGCATTAGTAAGTTTATTTTTAGTTTTTTGTAATAATTTCCAGTTCATCCATTGACACCAAGCGAAACCCTTCAAACTGTCGATGATTTGGGCAAAACTGTGGTCACTCTTCTACTTCTTTTATTAACTTCCGTAGCTGTGGGATGGCTCTTCAGCATAATCAAATTGCCAGCACTTTTTGGTAAATTCTTAAAAATAACCTAAGAATAGACGCTCTAGGCGCTCTTTTGATGGGAGTAGCCTTCCGAAATATTCCTCTGCTCTATGAGACGTTTGAAGTCGATCCTAGATGGGAATATATCATTCGTCTTCTGGCTCTCGCTTGTATAATTATCAGATGGGGAGTTGGCTTAAATACGGACGAGTTGATGAAAAGACCAATCCTTCCTGTATCCGTTGGAATTGTTACTCCGATTGTTGAAAGCGCTGTCATCGCTTTGACTGCTCACTTTATTTTCGGAATGCATTTGAGTATAGCCATCATTTGCGGGTAGGTACTTTTATATTCTTCATCTACTCTTTAGACTCCTGATGGCAGCAGTTTCTCCAGCTGTTACTGTTCCTGTTATGCTTGAATTGAAGAAAAAAGGAAGAGGCGAGAGAAAGGTATTATTATTTGGATTGTTAAAAGCTCTAGGGTGTTCCAACGACTATTCTTGCTGCTTCTTCAATCGACAATCTCTTCTGTATTGGAGCTTTTTCATCCGCTGTTTCCCTGGTCTTCACTGATTCGATAGTCTCTCTAGCCATCATGTGGAGCATTTTCCAAGTTATTATTGGAGTTTTTGGAGGGTTTTTCATAGGTTTTAAGCCTCGATTAAAGTAAAATAGTTTTGCAATTAGGATGGCTATTCTGGTGGTTCCCTCTCCCAACTGACAATCCAGCCCCTAGAATTCTCGTATTGGGATCTGCCTCAGCTGCTTGCGTTGTCGGTAAAAACAATTCCTAAATAGAGGTCAGCGTTTTTCAGGATTGAGTGTGGTCGGCTGGGCTACAACTGGAATAATTGCTGCCATTATTTTCTGCAGTCTCTCTGCTACAAGATGGAGGAAAGAGAACAACAGCTGTGTGAGACATTTGGAGCAGAGCTTCGGAACCGTTTGGAATCTAGTCTGTCTTCCCTTACTTTTTGCCCTAATCGGTAGAAAATTGGTCTTCGACGAGGTGGAATTCAGCCATTCACATTAAAAAAGGAATTTAGCTAACAGCCTCTGCTGTTTGGACCTCTTTGGCACTCATTGGCTTGGGAGCTGTGGCTCGTCTAGCCTCTACCTTCATTCTTTCGATGTGCAGTCTTCCTCCAGCTGAGAGCTTCTTTATGGCCTGTTCCATGGTCCCAAAGGCGACGGTTCAAGCTGCGTTGGCACCTGGACTTCTCATCTTCACTTCTCAATTTCCTGACTTTGCAGATGATTTGAGACAGGTTTTGATTCTAAAAATAGAAACTCTTATCTTCAGACGGTTACGGCCTGCGTTCTGACCATCTTGGTAACTGCCCCTCTAGGAGAATTGATTCTCTCCTTCTTGGGAGGAATCTGCTTGGAGTCAGAAGACGAGGCAACATTTAATGGAATTGTCCATGAGATTCAAATCAACACGCCGACTTATTCCTACGATACAAAAACGGCAGAGACAAAAATAGCTGCAGCTTCCTATGGAAATGGCGCTCTTTCTCCTCCCCAATCAACCAATAATGGCTTCACCCGGCAAATGTTCTCAAGAAATGAGGACAAAATGCAATATCGAATGTAAAATGTGTTTCGACGTAATCTGCTTTAAAACCTATTGCATATGTGCATACTTGATATCAACATTCCACAAGGATTGAGAAATGTTTACTGTTTTTGTTCATAATCAGACCCTCTGATTATGCTGTACTTGTTTTATAGCCGAAATAAAACAATAAACTCGAGACCTTTTTATTTACAGAAATGACTGGAATAATTTAGAGAAATTAATTAAAAGTTTTAGCCTTTTTGGGAGGACGAGTAGGAGGAGGAGCAACAACCTCGATTGTTTCATCTTCAGAGAAGGTAAAAGTAGGCTGGGAACGAGGAGCTGGACGCTTTTCTGGTAAGAAGGGACTAATTTCTTGAGCGCTATCCTGGTCAAGACGGGAATTCGAGTCATGCCAGAAGCAGGACTTCATACTGTCGAAGCGATCATAGCAAGCCAGATAAGAGAAGTCCAGCTGGGTAACATTTCCAGGTCGCTGGTCACAGAAAGTCAAACATTTTGGTCCAGCGAGAGTGGTAGTAACGCCGTTTCGAACACAGCAAGCTGTATGATCTCGTCCCTGTGCCGCACAGAAGTGAATATCAGCAGCAGCCTATATAGAATTTCTTATAAAAAGAACAAGAGAACTTACCTGCATAGGGCAAGAATCAGAACGGAAATACATGGCCTGAAGGGCAGATCGTGTATAAGTCCTATAGTTGCATTTGGGGAGACAGGAATCAGGGAGATTGCGCTGTTCGCAGCATTCCATAAATCGCTGATCAGGAGAGGTGGCCTTGCTCTGTGGAATTTAGAGTATTTAACAGATAAACTCACTCCCAGTCCAGCTACAGCTACTGTTTTAGCAGATCGAGCGCGTGCTCTCATTCGATAGCATCCATATTGTCCACAAGAGTAGCCCTGACCGCAGCCACTTCGACAAACTGGCGGGATTGGAGGAAGACCGCATCCTCCGCCACAGATTCCAGACGAGAAGCAAGCGAAACTTAGCGGAATAAGCGCCAAAATGAGGAAGAATGCTTTCATTGTTGGTCTCGATCTGAGGAAAAGATCTGTTTATAAGGAAAAAGATGTAATGAGATGAGTCAGAGGAACGAGTTCTTGTTGCCTTTAGGCAAGATTAGAAGGTCGAAGATGAGTCAGAGAGAGAAGAAAACGAGGATTTCGAGGAGATGGGGAGAGTTATTTCTCTTTTTATGGTTGCTGGTAACGGAAGTGGAACAGAGCCCCGTAATGTTTATTCAAGGCACTTTCATCCTCGAAGAATCTGGCTGGTCTTTGAATCTTTTTGCGAAGGTCAAACTCTCTTTTTTAAAGGATTTATTCTCCCCCGAATTTTAGCAAGCAGCAAGCAAGCAAAGAGTTTTACGTTGTGACATCGAATAATATAAATCCTGAAGAACTGGTCTACTCGGCTTCAAAAGCCTCGGCAGCTTCTTCGTCAGCAGCAGCCTCTTGGTACTGCTGGTACTCGGAAACCAGATCGTTCATGTTGGATTCAGCCTCGGTGAATTCCATCTCATCCATGCCTTCTCCGGTATACCAGTGGAGGAAGGCTTTACGGCGGAACATCGCTGTAAATTGCTCAGAGATTCTCTTGAAGAGCTCTTGGATGGCAGTCGAGTTTCCAATAAAGGTGGCTGACATCTTCAACCCACGAGGAGGAATATCACAAACGGCGGTCTAAATTTACTAAAATTTACCGCAAAAATATAAAATACTTTGACATTGTTGGGAATCCAATCAACAAAGTAGGAGGAATTCTTATTCTGGATGTTAAGCATCTGCTCATCGACTTCCTTCATGCTCATTCGTCCTCGGAAAATGGCGGCAGCTGTCAGATATCGTCCGTGGCGAGGATCACAAGCAGCCATCATATTCTTGGCGTCGAAGCATTGTTGGGTCAATTCTGGGACTGAAATGGCACGATATTGCTGGTTGCTTCGAGAAGTCAATGGAGCAAATCCAGGCATGAAGAAATGGAGCCGAGGGAAAGGAACCATGTTCACAGCCAATTTTCGTAGATCGGCGTTCAATTGTCCGGGGAAACGAAGACAGGTGGTGACTCCACTCATTGTAGCCGAGACCAGATGATTGAGATCTCCATAGGTGGGAGTAGTCAGCTTGAGAGTACGGAAACATATGTCATACAGAGCCTATATGAGTAGCTTAAATTATCAAATAGCTTCTCTACCTCATTATCAATACAGAAAGTTTCGTCCGTGTTTTCGACCAACTGATGGACAGAAAGAGTCGCATTGTAGGGCTCGACGACAGTATCCGAGACTTTTGGACTCGGAACAACGGAGAAGGTGTTCATGATTCTGTCAGGATATTCCTCTCTAATTTTGGAGATCAAAAGAGTTCCTAATCCGGAGCCAGTTCCTCCTCCCAACGAGTGGGTTAGCTGAAATCCTTGGAGACAGTCGCAGCTTTCGGCTTCCTTTCGAACTACGTCGAGGACATTATCGACAAGTTCAGCTCCCTCCGTGTAATGTCCCTTAGCCCAATTGTTGCCGGCTCCCGATTGTCCTAAATTGTACTCCTACTCTCGTAGAAACTCGTACCAAAAACGAAATTATCCGGTCGGAAGAGTTGTCCAAAGGGTCCAGCCCTAACAGAATCCATGGTTCCCGGCTCTAGATCAACCAAGACAGCTCTAAAATCTCTCAATTTGACCAGTTTTAGATGTCTCTCATTGTCAATTCACTCCAAGCCATCTGCGATCCGTATTCCCAATGCATTTTGCTTCCCCTTCTCTCTGCTATTCATAGCAGATGTCGCACGCAAGTAGAACATAAACCTTTCATAACGACTGTGGACTTTTTCGGGTCAAAGAAAAAAAAAGAATATAGCTTGCCTGGGAACGTATTTGTTTTGGCCAGCATCGTTGTAATAGACGTTGATGCGTTCCAACTGGAGATCAGAATCTCCAACATATTGTCCGGTTGGGTCGATTCCATGTTCATCAGATATAACCTCCCAGAACTGAAATACATTTCTCCCTGGATGGATCTCAGCGAGAAATTGTTTATTTCATCATAAAGATAATTAAAAAAAGCAATTTGCAGATTCAGCTCAAAGAGGAACTAAATGAGATAGAACTAACCTTTGAACCAATCTGGTTACCGCATTGACCAGCCTGTATATGGACGATCTCCCTCATCTTGCAGCCGTCTCGAGTCCACCAGCCACACCAACTGCTCAGACAACTCTTCTTGCTCCTGCTACAAATGCATGCCGCCCTTTTACTGCGTCTCTCCACTTTCCATTGTTCCCTCCCATCAGATCGTCTTCTCGAATTGGTTAAGCCATCAAAGTCTCTGTGACCTCCGCTCTAGCTGTCATCCCTCCTCAAAAGAGCAGATGCCCTTCTGGGAAAGAGGAAATAAGCCGCGGCTTATTGGAATAAATTTATTCTTTTTTTGTACAGATCACAATTAAGGATAGAGAGATTCATCAGTGGAATAAGCTCTAATTCTGGCCATAAAAACCCTTTTTAGACATCATTCTTCTCTCATATTCTTCATGACGAGCTTTTATTTTCATTGTGCGGTGCTGAAAACAGATTTTTGGGGAGGATTCAAGGCTTCAGACCTCTTGTAAAGTTGAGGAGAGATCATCATCCCAGGCAGCGTTGTCTTCCAATTCTCCCAATTCATTTGTCTGAAACAATAAACTCGATAAGGATCTCATGCGTTCCAGCTAGCCGTCGCTTTAGTCGCTAAAGTTCACTTTTTGTTGCAAATCGGCTCTTCTCGATCAGATATCCCGCTTATCAACACAGTCTCGACGGAAAAATGATGAATGGCACGGCCCCTCCTGTGGATCCAAGAATCCCCTACAGCCAGAAACCAGTCGCTAACGAAACCCGGCCCCAATTCAAGGTTAGCCGCTTCGTTAGATCCTTTCATATCCGGACAAAGCAAATAATTTTGCCTGTTTTCCCGCGACAGCTACACGAGTAAACTAATGCGTACGGGGCGATTACCAGAACCAGGTCCACCTCAGAAGCACCTCTAGCTAACCTGTTCCAATTGAGGCATTCACACTCGATCCAATTCGTGGTGGACCTGGGATTTTTCTTTTCGGTCCACAAGCTTCTAGATTCTTTGCCGATATGCCAATCTTACACTGGCCATTTCACACGTCAAGAGAGTTTCCAGACATGCTTTCCTTAATTCTTCTACTCTCACTTTTTGCCGTCGCACACGCCAATGTCCAATGCTTTGTCGGGCAGAAGCTCTTCAGTTACGAGGCCAATAATGTGAGTCTTAGAGGAGATCTTATCGATCCTTTCTAGGCAGTTTGCGCAAAATTCATCCCATATGCTTGTACTCAACAATGCGAATGGAAGAAGTCCTGCTCTGAACATCTGGCTACTGGCGCCTTCAAGGGAAGAAGGACTTTTGTAGCTGGTCTCCTTATCAATCAGAACTCTCTTATGGTCCTCTGCTGTGCCTCACTGGCCACGAGAGTTGAAACAGGTAGGGCTCAAGGCATCAAGGCTTGGATAGATTTTAGATTCTGCTGGACGGGAAAAATGTGTCTGGAGAGATTTGGAGTCTCTTCCCGTTGTTGGACCATCTCTTCGAACCAATCCCGTCTTGGCCCCTAATCACTATATCAGGTTTATTTTGATTTTGTTCAAAATATGTTAGAAAATAGGGAAATCCGAATGGAAAGAGATGGAACCTCCAGAGTCGACACTCAAATTGAAGTTTGCCAGTATATTCAAGAATTCGAGCATTGCAACATCTCGGTAATTTAAAATCAAGAATTGATCAAAATTCTTCTTAGAACATGACTGAACAAGAGAAGCGCCGCTATAATTTGATTCAACTTAAATTGCAACGATATAATCAGACTTTGAACTCCAACGTCCACAAGACTGACGACAGCGACAAGAATGCCTCTCCTCTATCTAATGTAGTTTGCAATCTCCAAGCTACTAGTAATTTTGAGGTCAATTCTTGTTTTAAAAATATTTAGCTGACTGTGGCCGTTCAGTCCAAACTCAATTGACTACTTGCTGTAAGGATCAGGCTGCTTGTGACCGAACCTGTCTCAAATCAGTAGAGCAGACTCTTGTAAGCCCCTATTCTATAACAAAATCTCTAAAAATTTAGCAATTCGAGCTGGTCCATCATCAAAAAGGATGTACGACACAGGAAGTTCGCCAGGGATTGGACTGCCTCAGTCGACAAGTCAACAACCTTCTCTCACATTGATTTTTCATCTAATTTATAAATATTTTAACTTACCGGAGCGATGTCGAGGTCATCTCCTTGGAAAGCAAACAAATCTGGTTTAGTTGTTGGACTAACAGGAGAAACTTTGGGTTTTAATATCGCCTGAACTTTTATCTTTTTTGTAGAAATTCCTTTGACTTACCTTTTTCGTTCGTCTAATATCTGGAATCATGTCATTGAAAAAGTCAGGCTCATCAGATAGACTGCCCGTAGTAACCTCCTAAAAAGGTTTTAATTTTACTACAAAGGGGAACTTACTTTATTTTTTCGCCATTGATCAATTTTATCTTCGACTATTGTCTTCTCATTCCACTGGAAATCATTCCCCCAGCTAACGCTTTCTGGATTCTTTTGTCCAGTTGAATGACTGACCACTAAAATCCCAATTTGTTTCTACTTTTTTGTAAAACCTACCTGTGAAAGGGAGCTCACCTATGTTCTCTCGCTTTCTCATTAAACATAAAGCTCTTTTGCAGAGACCGGCTATCGATTGAATTAATTTTAATATTCTAGTGAGAATAAGCCGGAAGAATGACATACGGCTAAATTGATCTTTTTTGAGATCTCTCTCTTTCAAGGTAGTCAAGTTCGAGGAAACAATAGAAAGTGAACAAACCAAATAGAGCCGAAAATTTATTACTCTGTAAAGACCTGAGATTTCTTTGCATACAAGCTAAAATTACTCGCAAGAGATCATAGGCTGCGTCTCACAATTATGGAGCCACCATCAAAATTGGCGTATCTTGGTCGGGTGAGATTCTTTTGAGCTGAAATAACTTTTATCTAATTCTCTGACATTTTGGCCCTCTTTTCCTTCATAATCTAGTCAGGCAAGTTTGTTGAGTAAAAAAATGATGGCCTTATCTCTAAAAGTGGCGTTACCCGAAATTTTAAAAATCCGAATTCAAACCTTTTTGAGATTTTAAGTGTTTTGGAATCACAAAATCGAGCTGAATCATTAGCCAAATTTTGATAACTCGGATTTTTTGAGATTTTGGGAAACGCCACCTTTGGAGATAAGGCCATAATTTTTTTTACTCAACAAACTTGCCTGGCTAGATTATGAAGGAAAAGAAGGCCAAAATGTCAGAGAGTTCGATAAAAGTTATTTCAGCTCAAAAGAATCTCATCCGATCAAGATACGCCAATTTTGATGGTAGCTCCATAATTGTGAGACGCGGTGTAATTATTATTGCACCTAGACTGAAGTGCCTCTATTCCTTTCTAGTAAGTTATGTTTTAGTAAAAACCGGTAGGTGTCCTTGTATCCTCTATTATAATATTCTTTTAAAATTTCTCTTCTGGGTGGAAATAAGGCTTGGGCTCCTCTTACCAGGTTTTGCATATTTACCTAAAAAGATTTATATGCGCAAAAGAAAACTTACATTCATTTGTTGACTTCCTAAGCGCATTTGCCATTCAAAAAGCATTTCATCCGTAGGAGAAATATCAGCTCCTCCACTGAATGGCGAAATTGTAATGGTCCTAATATCGTCAAAATCTGGCAAATTGTTCGAATAACCTCCGTCAATATAAAACTGAAAAAGGTATAACGTTGTATTTTGTGTTTACTTTTCCGTTAATTTGAGGTGGAACTCCTTTATAACCCATCGAATACATAGGAATAAAACAACTGGCCATCAGGGCTTGTATTAGTTCGCCTTTAGTTTCAAGGTTAGTTAAAAGCATATTTTGACGAGTCTGAAAATATCAATAGCTTTCTAAAACTCTTACCTTATAGTCAGTAACAGATATGTACAATTTATCTTTGACATGCGAAATATTTTCAGGTATTTGTTCATCGACAATCTAAAAAATATAGCTAAAATAAAATAGAAAAAACCTTGACTAGTCTTTCGTTTAGATAATATCCAGGTGTTAGTGCCCCAAATTTGAGGGAGTTTAGTTCATCTGCCATTTCGTATAATATATTTAAGCAGATATCTATTCTAAACAATAAAAATAATTACATTTTACATAAATAACTAACTTTTCTGGACATAATAGCAGGACAGATGCTACGAGACTTCCAGCTGAAGCTCCACTAACACGATGTAATCTTGATGTGACTGGCTGAAATAATTAAGGTTAGTAAAATAATTTTAAAACAAACGTTGCCATTTTTTGCAAGACAGGAAATTGCTCCAAAGTGATAAGATCCAAGAAATCCACATCCGCTTAGAGAAATACAAAATTTATTGATATCTGAAAGAAAATAGCTAATTTACCTGGCTTCAAAATTTAAGACGTTTTAGCGAAAATCTCACTGAATTGCTAACCTGTTAGAGGTATGAGCGTGATAACTGGACGTAATATTTTCAACATTTTTGGCTCTTCTTCCTCCTTGGCTTCTTTAGCTTTTTCGATCTTTTCTCCTGGTAAAAAGCTACTTTTTAAAAACGATGCAAGCTTAAATTCAACGTAATTACATAAAACTAAGCTTACTCCCTCAAATGAGATCGTTCTTTGAGGTTGATTTGTATACGGTGAAGTAGACCCGCTTGATTTTGCTATCTCACAGATACTCGGCGGTGTTTTCGGACGCCTGAACCAGTTTTATCTAGAATAGCAATAAACAAATCACTAACTCTTTCTTATCTCCACTTTCTGAAGGCGTCGCTTCTTCTTTTCCTTGAGCATTACCTGGTTCTTGCCCCTAAATAACTATAGATATATTTAAATAAAACAAACCATTAAGTAGGCAGCTCAAAAATAGTGGAACTGAGCAGATCCACCTAAACAGAGACTTTGATTCAAGAAGAAGAAAGGAAAACAAAGTTTAAAGCGTGCATAAAAGCGAAAATCGTGGATAAATCTCGTATATTTCATATATCGCAGGAAGGTCTTTTACATGATAGCCAACAAGAGAATAAAAAAGAAAAGAAAATTTATTCATTTCGACAAAAACGACGACTATATTTTATAACTCTAACCGGGGGATATGTGATTGTAGCACTAATTTATTATGAACACCATTTGAGCTAATGGAATGTATTTTTACCAGATTTTCACAGTATGTTTGAACAGCCAGGGATCGATTCACTATTCTGCTTTGTTCTATGCCTTGTGAGTTGAGCTTGTAAGGTTGGAGCAGTCAGGGAGATCGTTGGCTGGGAATTAATCGGTCGATCATTATACAAATTAAGATTTGATCTGAAAGAGAAATGTATGCTTTTGAGGGAAATTCACCTGTTGTAGGTCATATGACTAGAGACCAATTCATCAGTACATAAGGCGGCCATCAGAGAAAGCTCGCCAGCCATAACTGTGGCGCAGATGACTTCAGCCAAAAATTTGGCATTATTTCCAGGATGGGTTTTATTCGATCCGGCACATGATAGCATCTGAGAGAATAAATCAAATAGACACAGCACTACCTGGAGTAATTCATTCTGAGGAGGGAGGATGGTTCCACCGCCGACGGTGCCAACTTCTATGCAAGGCATTGTACAAGAGACATACAAGCTGCCCTCCTCGGTGACGGTCATTTCTGTTTGACACATTGACGAAGAAACAACTTGGGCTGCGTCCTAAATGGCTTTTCTTAGAAATGAAAAATGTCGTGCCTGTCCAGTTGCTAAAAATATTGCAGCAACAACATTGGCGGCGTGGGCATTGTTTCCTCCAATACAGGCGGCTAGAGCTGATCCCTCTTCAAGCTTAGCTCGAGCAACTTCGGCCATCCTTTTAGGAGTAGTTTTAAGAACACTTTTGACCACATCAGCTGAGAGAATGCAATCGGCTACGACACTTTTTCCTCGGCCATTGATCCAGTTCCCAGCTGAGGCCTTTTTGTCGGTACAGTAATTTCCACTCAAAGCGAGTAGCTCCATTTCAGGGAATATTTCAGATAGCTTTTTAATTGCTGCCTCGCACCCTCTGAATTCATAAATTTTTAAAGCTAAAGGAAAAATAATCTTACTTTGAGATCATATTCATGCCCATCGCATCGCCAGTGGAAGCATAAAATTTGATGTGAACTTTACGCCCCATCATTTTGGTTTCAATTTTTTTAAGACGAGAATAGTCGCTGGTAGATTCGAAGGCTTCTTTCACCAAAGTAAAGTTCTTAGCCACCTCCAGCCAAGTAACAAACTTCCTGAGTAAGCTTTTAACGAGTTTAGGAGAGGCTTACACTGCGTCTGAAGCCTCACTAAATTTCACAACTGGCGCTCGAGTCATCTGATCGGATGTCACTCTACTGTAGATCTTTTTGGACTTCTGTTTTTTTTTTGTATTTTTAAGGCTTCTGAAGGAACTAACCATAATCGCGTTGCAGCCTCTATTTGTACTAGCGATGAGGGCTCCTTCCGTGGTGGCCATCGGAACAAAAACTGTCCTCTTTTGCTGTCCATCGGTGATTGTTAAAGGTCCTGCACTTCCGACCGGGATTGGAATGAAACCAATCACATTTTCACAGCAGGATTCAAGCTGAAGATCATTGGTTTTTAGTGGCGACGGAAATTCCTACGTATTTGGTGGAATATGGGAAAGTTATGGGAAGATTTTTGAAAGAAAAACATTGCTGAGTGGAGACGAGTTCTCGACGAATCGCAACCGACGCATATTTGTCATTTTGATAACGGATTTCTAATTCACGAGAACGGATGTGACCCAAACGCATCAAGCGGAGAACATCTCCCGGGACAACATCCTCTCCTAAAGCCAGGAGAATAGAGTTCAAATTCTATGGAAAACTAACCAGCTCTCCACTTCTTAATCAACTCTTCCATCGATGTCTGACTTGGCTTCATATTAGTCACCTCCGGGAACTGTGCTGCAAAGTCTTGGCTTTCTTTTTTGGATAAACTGGCATCAACTTCCTCCCCTAAAATGATCTCTTTGAAACGAAGCACTACTCCATACGAATTTCATCTTCATCCTCATCTCCAACTGAAAAAGTGGCGATTCGTTCATTCTTTTGTGGGAGAGAGTAGAGTTCCGAAATAAAGAATCTGAAAGATTTTTTGGTTTAGAATAGACTTACTTCTCCAGTTTTCCCTTCCATGTTGGTCTAGCAACATCTAGAGTGCCGAGAAAGTCTCGCAGACGCGAAATCTTCGCTTCTGGAGAATCATGCATCTGAACGGGAGTGATCAACGGAGCCATGTGTGAATAAGGCTTCTTATCGAAAAGCAGATAAGAAACAAGAAGTAATAAATCTGTGTCCGGGATAAAATTACTCCTTATAAAAAGTTATGAGCTTTTGGAAAGGATGTGCGTTCTGATAAGTCTGTTCTAGTACTCTTTGACTTAAAAACAACATAAAAAGAGTTAATTTTTGTTAATAAGATTAGGAAATAGTTTGTTTATTGGGAAATATGACCCACGGACGTGAGGCAAACGCCGCATTTTCATGTCTACGTGGGGAATTAGCATTGCCTCTTTTTACTCGTATCGTCATATTTAGCTTCAATTAAGAGGAACAATGCTCTAGACATGGTTTTTCTAGCCTAAGGGTACATTGTAGGATCGATTGTGGTGGTTTCCGACACAACGAGAAGGTTTATTAATGTTTTGTCTCGTTGGCAAATACACGTCAACCGCGAAAGTGTCCTCCTTGTGAAAAAGTCTCTTTTGAAAGATGTTACTCACTCTATCTCCCATCAGGAAAATTGCAATCAATGATAGAGCTGTCAAAGAAAATAGAACGGCGGAGGGTCAGTTGTCCTTTCGTCTGCTCTCTCGCTAAAATTCCTCTCAATTTTTTTGCAAGCTGCTTACGGCTAGATAAACAGCAGAGTTCGATCAAGAGCTCGAAAATGTAAGATTCTAGGCGGTAGGTAACTGGCTATTACAGCGGAAAATAAAAATAACAAAGGGCAGATGGACAGACAGGCGGCACGAAAAATGCAATCACACCACCTAGGCTGCGGAGGAAGGCTTCATTGAACGAAAAAAAAAGCGACAGACAAAGCGAAAAATCGAGAAAATGATTAGTTTTATACGAATCACGTGTTTTTTGAACTGGGAAGGATGAGACAGAGCTCACGGGACCAGTGATTTTCTTCATAGAGAATCATTACTGACTAGTTACTTCGACCTTCAATGTTTCATTCACTTTTAGGAACAAAGTACGGCAGTTGTCTCCCAAGGAAAAAATTGTTGTTCGAGCGATTCGGACGCCCATCTTCCGGTTTATTTGATACAAAGATTCATCATGATTTTCTTCATTCACTACTATTTACAGATTAGATTTGCTCTTTATCGATTATGGTTCAAGTTATCAAAAGGGTCAATATGATATCACTACTCGGCGTACTTTTGAGCTGGATTTCCATAGGTATGACGAAGTGGCGGTAAAGCTACTCTGACTGGTTGCTGTGTCTGGAATTTTAACGTGTTCTCATTTGACAATTCTGCACCTGTTGTTGAGCTTGCTCACTAACGGAGATAGTAGCCGGTCCAATCGGTCGAGCAACAGAGATCGAATAGCCAGTTTCTTGAGAACGCTTGACAAAATGAGCACATCTCGCTTCAGCTATCTACATTTCTTTTCTTCTCTTCATTCACGAATAAAACTCTACCGTAACAAAAACAAAGAAAATGCCACCGACAGCGGTAAAAACAATTCCAACACTTGTTGAACTGGTATTGGCACCGCCCTCCACAATGGAATATATTTCTAGAGTTACACCAAATACAAATAAAATTACAATAAAAAATCTGAATTTTTCCCACTAACTTTGACATATTTTCGGCTAACCTGAAGATTAGATGGGGGATGAAGAGAAGCCAGCGGACACTTTTGATTGCATAAAACATTATGTTAATGGAGATAATGTCAAGAATAGAGCCGACTAGCCATCCAACATTCATGTCACAAACAAATTGTCGCAAATCATTCATATTACTGAGCCAGAATGATCTCTAATGTTCAGACAACTTACGCTTTGTATGAGCTGGTAGCATTTCTCTCAGGAACCGAGGCAGGTGTAGAAGTTGTACTACTACTAATCGGCTTAGTCGTCGTCATGTTGGAGCTCGTTCTCGTCGTTGTGAACACTTCCTCCCTGTAGATGAACGTGCCATTTCCTGAGGACTTTGTCTCACACAGGCGGGAATTCACATCCGGTATGACTATGATGAAGGATATTGATGGCTCAACGCTCGAACTTACTTGCAACCAGAATGAAGCAAATAGTAAATATTTCGAGAATTCCAGTAACAATTGTGAACGTTTTCGTATGGCAACAACAGCTTCGATAAACACCATCATTAGGATTAAAATTTCCTGAACCTTGCGGCAATTGCAGGCTGCTCATATTCTCAACATCAGTCGCCTAAAAGAAAGAGTAGCTGTGATGGTGATGAAAAGGAGATAAGCGGGTGCGAATCATTTCCATGGAGACCACCAAGCTTGGGAAGCCATTGGATGCAATACAAGAGGCTTAATCAAGAGGTGATGAAAATAAGACATCGTCAGGACATTTTAGGAAATCGCTAGCACGCTAAAAATGAGGTCATTGCGAGAATTGGAAGATGAAATTTGCATAATTCTTTTGTTAAGAAGCGTGGCTAACTGGAAGCGAATCTCTCATTTGAAGCGACTTTTATCAAGATTTTGGAGAAATTTGCTAGATTCTTTAGGAAACAGCTGATCAGCTGAGATCTAATGCAAGGGAGCGGTGCGCAATCACTGATGTTTCAACAGGCTCGCCAGGCTACCATGACGACCAGCCAGAGAAGGATAATTGCTTACGGAACTATCACGCCCACCCCCAGCGGAAATCAATCCTTCAACTAGGAATTAACCCTTGAAATTAGAGATGTAATAGCCAAAGGTTTATTAAAGACTGTTCTTAGAGAAAAGTAATCAAGGATTGCAGTTGGAGCAAATGATTAGTCCTCATCAGATTTGAAACACCTGCAAAGAATTTTTTAAATATGCAACGAAATTTAAAAAAAAAAAAGTGTCTGATTGTTCTTTAAAATAAAAGACCAACCTATATATTGCTATTAGGATTGATAAAAGAAGAGAGACGATTAGAACTCCAACTCCAATTTGTGTCAAAATATCCCAAGCGAAGAGAGCCGATGAATCCATTTCTTCACAGAATCCTCCAAGGTTTGGGCGAGAAATGAGATAGCTGATTGACAAACAAGGACGCTGACAGTCTGCTCACGGTCTCATTTGTTTACAATCGGCTTGGTTCTTACTTGGAAGGACTAGAAGGCGGTGATTAGAAAGCCATTTCGAGGAGACAATAGCTGACATTTACCTCGTCATACGGTAGCTCATTTGGTTTGTTTGTTTGTCAGTTTGACATCTGCAAGAGTCAAAGACGCTACGATTAGGAGACTGGCGTCATCTGGAAAGCGAGGGAGTGACAGGCAGAAGACTCATTATCGGCTGAGCTCTCTGAGACAACCCGGGAATTACCGAATAGAATGGTTCCCCGCCCACAATCTTATTCCTAGTTCTCTCTCGCTCCTCTCTAGGACGAATTTCCAATACATTGTTTTCAATTGGCTAAAGTACCTTTGCCATCAACAATATTTAATAATTAGGTGCCGACTGAGTTTAGGGCTTGCCTTTATTGACTTGACTAGGTGATGCTTGTTCGCCAATTACATGGGCTGGCCCTCGAAATTGGAGATCAACACCCACCTGTCTCCTATTATTTTTATGCTTTGTTGAATCTAACTGCCAAGTAGTTGTCTCTGCAGAGTTCGCTTTTGATATATCCTTGTCTCATTAAGAGAGTTCCTCTTCAGAGGGAAGTCTAGCTAATTGGACATCTTCCAGGTCCAGATGCAGAGGTGGTTCGTTTTCGCCATCTGGTTCCTCGCCTTGGTTGCTTCTGTTGTTCCAGAACTGATGAACGATTCAAATGGCGAGTCCATCTATTTATCCTAAAAATGATCATTTTAGAAGAAGACAGCTATCGAGTTGAGCCACGTCCCGAGCCAATCGAACGCTATGGACGGGCTCAACGCCTCCATGCGTTGAATCGTCTGTTAAAGAAGCCAGTCTTCACCTTCAATCCATTTTTCAAAAGCATCTGATCTCTTTGAAAGAAAGCGAAGAAGTCTCCCGCCCGTCCAGAATAAATG
The DNA here is from genome assembly GCA_932521405.1 of Oscheius sp. JU1382. Lineage (NCBI taxonomy): Eukaryota > Metazoa > Nematoda > Chromadorea > Rhabditida > Rhabditidae > Oscheius > Oscheius sp. JU1382. Next base: position 10,566,980 of record OW051479.1, read on the forward strand.
TTAAACAAAAACAAAAATCACATATTTATTATGTAATTGCACAGAAATATCCTCAAAATCAATTTGGAATGTGACCCTGGAAGCGAAATTGTAAAAAAAAGGAGACCAAGTTTTTCTAATTTGAAGAACGAAGACAGCTAGTGCCAGTGACTTGTCTTGGCAAAAGATTCAAAAGAATGGGCACAAAAATGATGGCATGGAGGAGTCCGAAGAATACTTGAACCAGATTTATAATCGCAAGTCGTCGGAATATTACAATCTGACTAAACAGTACTGGCATGAGGATGAAGGTGCCAGCCAAAGCACTCTAAAATTCTCATTATTTTGACGCTGACTGCTCTCACCAAAAGGGTGGGGAGAAGGGCTTTTTTCAGAGTTTCTTGCATCCGAGTCACTTGCGCGTCGCCTCCTTTTCCAATAAGACGAACAACCTGAAAGTCATCTGTCAAGTTCCCTTATAGCTAGCCTAACCTGCTGGAAATAATAGGCTATATGGACAACAAATCGAGGAATAATTCCCGCACAAAGAAGAATAAATCCGACGGAAAATGGGTTTAGCGTCACTCCTAGAAGGGCAGACGTGAAGAGGGTACCTAAATTTGATTGTTTTCCTCGTACTTTTTTCTCTCTATCCGTGCCTGTATATACAGAAATTGTTGCCGTCACTGCGACAACAGAAATAGCTACGTTGAACGTGATGAGGAGAAGAAGAATAAAAAGGGCTGAATAGATGAACAGAGGAATGCTGGAAAGACTCTTTTCTTATGTCAGAATTTTGAACTTACAACCAAAGGGCGGCGGGGATTTGTAGAATAACATCCACCATGGTCACTTCCGTGTCAAATGGAATTGCATTGAATTCGGGATAGCGAAGCGAAATCTAGATTTATTCCTGCTTCTTCCCCAAAGATAAAATACAAACCGCTCGGAAGTTCTGCATAACCCTGGCTTTATCTGCCATCGTTCGAGTTCCTTCAACAGCCACCATGTAGACCATTCTATCAATCTTTGGGACTTCGCTGAAAAGATTTCTTCTGATTAGTAAATAAGAAATACCCTTCGCGTGTGGTAAATTGTACTCCACTTCTCCAAGCTTTATAGATGTTATCGTTGATAAACTTTTCGAATTTGCTCATATCCAAATGCGTGGTGTTATCTGGTGTTTTAGAGAAGCGCTTGAAGTCGTTTATCCACATCATATTGGCGATTGGATCCATCGCTCCAGGAACTTTTTCTGTCTCGGCGATAAATTGCTAAATTCTCTATTGCTCTTTTTCTGTCAAAAATAAGTACCATAAATCGAGAATATTGCTGTGGGCTTTCAAGGTTCGGTGGGCTTTCGATGATATAAACAATGTGGAGGAATTCAGGCCAAACTCGATCGGACATGAAGTGAATTCCTTTGTTGCTGGGAGAATCGGGTGGAAGCAAATGGCGATAGTCGAGATTTCCTTCGAGCTAAAAGAAAATAAACCTAGAAAAGAATCTAACCTTTTCTGCTCCAAAAATAATAGGTAGCCCAATAAGTGCAGCCCAGATAAAGATTCCAGCGATTAAGAGCAACTTTGATTGGGCTATTAGTCGACCAAGTGGTTCTAATATTTCTGATTAATTTTTCTCCCTAACAATCTACCTGTAACGTGGACGCTCCAGCAGTCAGAAAGATTTCCACAGCCTGTATTGCATGAGGTTTCTGTTGGCAGAGGGGAATGATGGAAGATTGGCGAACACCACATCATTGAAGGAGCAAAAACAAAGGTCTATTTGAAAGATTATATAGCCAACTTTAACGCTTTTACCTGATAGAAATAGGTAAAAAGAATGGTGGTACCGAAGAAAAGCGATAGATTGGCAATCTCGGGGATTGGGAAGAGTCCTCCAAAAAGATATCCCACACTAGGAGCCAAGACAAATGTCACTGTGGGATAAACGCTAGCAAAGACTTCTCTCAAAATCTCAGAGAAAGAATCCTTTCTCATATTTGATTCATACAGCCAGGCATTATACAAATGAAGCATTCCATCAAAGCCTAAAAGCCTTGGATTCCACTAAGAGCTAAAAATCTACCAAAAGCATAGGCAAGAAGTGGAGTCAATGAGCTCAAGGTGTTTAGATGTCCTCCAAATAGAGCAAAAATAGCAGCAGCAGATATTAATCCCATTGCGGGAACAGTCAGTATGGTCAAAGATGTGCCGAGGACCCTAGGAAATGAATAAAAATGAGCAGCGGTCAACTAACCAGAGAGTGCAACGACCATGAGCTTTGTTCATCAGAGCCAATGTCCCAACAGCGATAATAGTGAGTCCAATAAATCCTAAAAATCCATCAAAAATTGTCCAAAAACAACTCACCGATAATAATTTTTTGTAATACCATCCTTGTTCCTCGACTGATCTCCAATTCGACTTGTCTTGCTCCGTGTTGAGTAATCTTTATGGCCTTTCCTTCCATCGAATTGTAAAGCTTCACCTCTCTGAATTAGTTCAATTACGCACTTCAATCGATAGGCTACTGTTGGACGAGGCGTTCAAATTCTTCCATTTCTTTCTCCATTTTTGTATCATTGATAAAGACCATAAAGTAGAGGCCAGATAATTTGGCGGAAACCAATTCCCCTTCCTAAAATTATCGGTTCATTATTTCATAAGAGTTTCTACCTCATCGATAGTTCTTTCAAAGAAATGCTTGCCAATGTTTGAATTGTATCCCAATAGTGTAGTCACTGGCCATTTGAGAGGATCAAACCAAGCCATTTGCTTAAATTTGTTGCAAGAAAACTCCTTCAAACTCACCACTGTCATGAAAAGGACGCCATTGAAATCGCACATCGGCTCACAATAATCCATATAAGTTGTATTTCGAGGGGATTCCGATATAATTAATTCAGTTTTTACTTTCTAAAGGCTTTTCTGCCAGTTCTTTAGCTATCTAATACCTTGTAAAATTGCTTGAATTCATCAAATTGTTTGCCTTTTGTCATCGACATGTTCATATTCCTGGGCTGGGCAAAAAGCGCCATGTACCATGGTTTTCCCTGGAAGGTGTCTCTCTTACATCGTTATTGACACGGCAGATTAGATTGATAGCTGCGGGCAAATGGACTTTGCGACCAGGGAGCACAAGAAGGAAAACAGTGAACAGCACATGCTGGAGATCCAAGCTACAACCTCTGAGCTCTCTCTCTTTCTCTCTCTCTCTCTCTCTCTAGCCGAGTTCAAACAACTATATTTCCCCTTCTCTTTTTAAAGGTCTTGAGAACTCTTTGTGATATTTACAGCCGTAGGCATTTCAACGATGGGAAAATCCACTTATCCCGACGTACTATCAATTTAATCCCTGTGCTCGAGAAGGCACACCAAAGGGAAGTCGCAGAATCTTGAAAAAGATAAGAATTGGTCACGAACCCTGTTCCCAAAAAAGCCAATTTGTGCTTGCAGCTCTTTGATGGAAGGAGCATCAGCTGTTGTATATCCACTATCAAAACTCAATACCATAGATGGTCTACAAAATTGACTCAGCATAATCAAAGGAACTCACCTTATTAGAGTTAAAAGAACTATAGATCCTATAAAAAGGGCAATCCCAGGCACAAAAAATAACAAAGGACGGGCGCCGATTGAAGCACCTAGTGCGCCGAAAGCCCGTCCAAGGCGCATTTTACCTAAAAAGCGGATGTTTCTTTTTAAAGTGTAAGAAAATTAGACAACAGAAAAAGTCTGTTCGACTCATTTGGCTGGACAGACGGGTGCCTTGGCTATCACTCGTTTGGCCCTGATAACAAAGGAGGGGTGGAAAAAATAACACAAATCTCCTGGCCACCACCACGATTTTGTCTAATCGATAGGATGTAATCACAAAAAGGAGGAAAATTAAATGGGGCTGGGAGCTGGCTGACGCCAATGTGAAGAGAAATATCACGAAAGGATACACTTTTTGCCTCGGAAGGGTTATATCCTCTCGTGTTGGGAGGACAAAACTATCTCAATTTAGTCCAAATCATCTGCTGTCTTTATCGTGGAATTGCTCCTTTCACCGAAAAACGAATAAAAATCACATGATAGCAACAGCTTGAGCTTCCTTCGGGCTATCGACAGGCCTTTTGAGAGAATCAACTCTGATATTGGCTGAGAAATGGTATCAGAAGACGAAAAGCTATTAGTAGAGAAAGAATTCTAATCAAACTAAGCCAAAGGAGAACGATAAAAGAATTCAAATGGAACAAAGTTTTCCTATCTGTAGGGAGTTATCTGGTAGAGGAGGATACAAAGAATGCTTTTTTTGGAAGGAGATACTTTTGAAATATTCTCCTAACTTCTAGACAAAACGGACAGCATAATGGGAATGTGAGAATTTGTCGATTATACAAAACAATGTAGAGAACATTCAAGAGGTGCCAGCTCGACTAGCTTCTAGTTGCGGCCAAGTGGTCAGTTTACACGTGAATAGGAACATAAGGGACTATCAGAAACAGATAACATTGATCAGAAGGAGAGTGCCGCCGGAGGAGTCTAGAAGGTGACGAATTTTTATGAGGCGAGCAAGAGCTAGAGAGTCACACCATCAGCCCTCGGCCAGCCGAGCTCATTCACATTGGAAGAGGAAGATAAAAGAAGAGTGAATGGCACGAGCTTGATCTCGAGATCGCTTCCAGATGACAAATTCCTCTGATCAGTTGGAAGGTCAGCTGTCTATCCCGGCACCCAAATAACACCGAGCTAGACTTTGAGGGAAAACCCGCAGCTGTTTAGCAGCTCAGGACATACGATGCTCACATGCTGATCACTGTTTATGGTATCAGATTCCAGCCAAAGAAGCGAACAAACTTTACTTTTATAGTGCCAATAGGCTGAAAATTTAAACCGACTACCATAGCCCGTCCCTTTAACTCGTAATTAACATACTTTCAAGTCTCAGAGGTTCTGAGTTAAATCGTCGTTGAGCTTCGGTAACCTGGGAACGATGAGGAAGCTGAAGGCTTCAGTAGCTGTTGCTATGTGTCACATTTATTTCCCTGAAGCCTTCACATTTTTCTAAAAAGATGAGTGTCCTTTTTTTGAAAATCTATATCCTATTTTAAAAGCTTAAATAAATCAGCTTTCTCTTTGTTTCCTCATTATTTTGATTGGTAATCGAATTTCCCGCTATTTCAACATGATTTTGAAAGCATTTTATTGTTCAATTGAAAATAGCTTTTGACTGGGACTCTATATTTTGTCCGTTATTTAGTGAGTCGCGTTGGGGAGAAAGCCCTGTGACGTCACAGACTGAAAGCTAATCTTTTTATTTCTTTTAATTTTCTTCACAATTAACAGTCATACGCGTCTTGCATTAATTGGAAACGATGCAGTCCTCCTTTTTCAAGTTTTTCAAGTTGAATTCATTTCCAACGTACTCTAGGTCCGCTTGAATGGGCGAAAAAGAAGGCCTGCCGGCGGTCAACCCCACCAACCCGTCGAGTGTCCCTGCATCATCGCCAGCTCAACCCGATGTCTCAGGTATGAAAAAGCTCTCCCATTGAAGCATTGCAAAACATTTAGCGTTGATTGAAAAAGAAAGCGTTTCAATCGCCTGCAGTCCCGCTCCCTCTAATTGTTCACTCCTTAGTGAACAAGAGCAAACAGATGGCTCCTTCAATAGCCGTCAATCCCCGTAAGTCTTACTCTTCAACCCTAACTCAATTCTTTTAGTTTTTTATCGATTAGTCAGCCATCACCCTCTTCAAGCTTCTTAAATCTTCCACGACCTGAATACTTGAATGGTAAGTAATTGTGACTCGAGTAGGTAACCTTGCGCTTTTAGCCATTCCCGACTCTGAAACATCTTCTCGATCATCGATGGATGGAATTCCACCTGCTGGAAGACACGAATATAGACCCAGAAAAAGGAGAAACTCATCTGATTCTTCTAGTTCTGAAGAAAGTATCCGCACAACTGGCGACGAGACCGATACTCCTCTTTCTTCTAGTCGGAAAAGCAGTAAAACTAGGGTACTATTTCGATTTTCAAAAGTTTAAAATTAATTTAGTTAAATGAAGAAGGGAATTTGGTTGTCCCTGGAAGAGGTGCTGACGCTCCGAGAGGGCGAATCGCCAACATTAGGAGAGAAAGCAACTGCTCTATGGACAACGAGGCAGCGAATGAAAAGCTAGTCAGAGCAACTCAGATGGTCTCAGCTGGGTTTGATGATCTAATGAATATAAGTGCTCCAGTCCCTGCCTCTCCAGTAAGTTTTCAGTTCAAATTAAAAAATAATTTACCTTTCAGAGGAGAAATAATCCAAATCAAGGAGCCGATGGTTCTCTCTCTATTGTTACAAACTCTTTTTTACCCACAAGCTGTTCTCCCAGCCCTACTAGGATATCTGATAAAGTAAGATCTAAGTCTTTTTCTAATAAAAGATTCAGTTTCAGGTGAAGCAATGCTACAGTCCCTCTACGCAACAAATTGTTCGACCGAATGTTCCCTACTCGCCTAGTCCTAGTCCAACACAGAGTCCGACAAGACAAAGACTGTTGAGGTGAGAGCGGCACAGGCTTAAATCATTTTCCAGAAGTTTGTCGCCAATTTGCACCAAATCCACGCTCAAAAGAAGATACACCGCTGGAAATGGCGACGACATCGACGCAAAACGGCAATTCGTCCGGACAAGTACCTCACCTCTTGTGACTGAGCGCAGCTTTCCCTATCCAGCTTCCTCTTCCAACGAATTCGTCCATCCACCGTATTGATAATTCCTTATTCTTTATAAAAACGAGAGATTTAGATTACCTGCTGGCGTCCATAGTGGAATATTATCAAGAAAGCCCATACAACAAATCGATAGAGAAAGAACTCCCGATTTTCCCAGAAGAACAAGCATGGATTCCTTTTCTGATGATCAGAAGAGTGTTCGAGATGATATAAGTGAACCATCTAGTATTACTGTAAGTGATGAGTAAAGGATAAGATGAACAATCCTTTACAGCAATCTGATGAATTGATGATGGATATGGATGAGACAAGTACAGGAAATAGTCGAAATGATGAAGATAGCTCTCAAGATGCCCAAAAAATGATGGAAGATAGCTCCCTAACTGAATCTAGGAATATTCCCTTACCTGATGATGACGATAATAATTTATTATGAGATTGAATAATTGTTCTTCTAGAAGAGGCTGGTCCTAAAACTTCCCGAAAGAATCTTTCTACCTGTGAATCTGAAAATGTCATGATATATCATGGAATGTTTTTTATCCTTGTTGACCTGTTAGATCTCTCGTTTCTCTTGTCTCTCAAATAATAAAGATACAGGTCTCTTCATGCGATAGAATTTGAGTGTGTTTGTACAGTTGCTTATCGTATTTACCAGTCAGAGCAATCGTTACAATTTTGGCAGGGAGGCCATGCGGCTGTTGGGTGTTTTGGCTGTGATTATGGCGACAACTCTTGCGGTCAGACGAAAAGTATTTTGCTTATGATTGATAAAAAAGAAAACAATGCTATTTAGCCACCACAAGCAGATGAGCCAGTTATTATTGTCGGAGGAGGATTGGCCGGTCTTTCAGCTGCAATCGAAGCTCTCGCCGGTGGAGCGAAGGTTATCATCATCGATTCTGAAAAGAATCTTGGTGGAAACTCAGCTAAAGCTAGTAGCGGTATTGTGAAATATTAAAATAGGGTTTAAAATATAATTGTCCAGGTATCAGCGCTTGCGGAACCGAGACACAAAAGAAAATGGGGATCAGCGACTCGAGAGATCGTTTCTATTCCGATACTATGGCTGCTGGAGATCGAGAAAACGATGAAACTCTTGTGGATACTTTAGTCGAGGAATCAGCATCGGCTATCGAATTTTTGGAGAGTCAAGGAGTCGATTTAGGAGATGTCAACCTTTGTGGTGGACATTCAGTGCCTCGTACTCATTGGTTTTAGTTTTTTTTATTCTGTTAATTAAAATCTAGGATTCCTTCACCAAAAGAAGGAAAACCATTGCCAGTTGGATTTGGAATAATGAAGGCATTGCGAGAACGTATTGAAAAAATACAAAAGGATCGTCCTGAAGACGTGCAAATCTTTACTGGACAGAAAGTTGTTGGGTTAACCTCGTGGAACGAATATATTACTGGAGTGAATGTCATTTCTGAAGGGAAAAAACGCGAAGTCACTGGAAAAGCGGTTATCCTTGCTACTGGCGGCTTCAGCGCAGATAAGGGAGAAGATGCTTCCCTTCTCTTAGAATTCGCTCCAGAAAAAGTTGTTTGATTCTTTTTACCAAAATACAATAATAATAGGCTACTTTCCCAACCACAAATGGAGCTTTTGCTAGAGGAGATGGCGTCAAGATGGCTCGTGCCATGGGAGCTTCTGTAGTTGGAATGAATCGGGTTCAAATCCATCCAACTGCTTTTGTTGATCCCGCTGCTCCGGATGGAAATACCAAATTCCTAGCTGCCGAAGCCTTGCGAGGAAAGGGTGGTATTTTGGTAAGTTTAAAGCCAGTTCAAAGAAGTTCTTTTTAGGTTAGCTCGAAGGGAGTTCGCTTTGGAAATGAGCTTGGTCGACGAGATTATTTGACTCAACGAATTCTCAAAGAGTGCACCGCTGTTTCCGATTTCCAAGGAGGATCTGGCGGTCGTCCTGCAGCTTATATGTTGTTTAACGACATTGCTGCTGACTCTTTTGGACGTCCCGCCTTCAATTTCTACTATATTGTAAAGAAATTCTTCGGGGTTTGTTTAATTCCCATTTGAGAAAGCTTCTCTTTTAGAAGTATGATAATCTAGACGCTTTTGCGAAAGCCTCTGGAATTGATGCCGGAGCTCTGAAGAAGACTCTTGCCGACTATAATGCTTTCGTTGGAACTGAAGGCAAAAAGGTACATTATTACTTAAAAACTGGCAAAGAAAGAACTTCTAGGATCAATTCGATAAAGCCGTCTTTCCTGTTAAGTTCTCCCCAGAAGAACCACTCTATGCCGCACTTGTTACTCCAGCCATCCACTATACCATGGGAGGACTTAAAATCAACAGAATGGTTGGTCCAATTCCATCCTTTTAATCAATACTTCAGGCACAAGTTCATAATGAGTTTATGAACAAATCCTTCAGGGGATTATTGGCTGCCGGTGAGGTGACAGGTGGAGTCCACGGCTCCAACAGATTGGCTGGCAACTCTCTTCTCGAGTGTGTTGTTTTTGGTCGTATCGCAGGTCGTAATGCAGCTGGTATCAGCTATGTTCACGAAGAATTGTAATTCATATCGCCCCTTTCATTAATAACTTTCAATACGGTTCGTTTCTGGGTGTTTGGTTGCTAATTTCTCTTAAATAAACTATTTATTCTCGAAAATGTTTAGGAGAACTCATTATTCTCAGAAAATTTTGGGGGCGGAATGACGTGAGAAACCCTAAATTTGACCTTTTTCTTGATCCATTTCCTACTTCACGAGACTTGCTCGTCTTCTAATTGACTCAATTAGCTTCGCTGTAGAATACAAATTCAAAGATGACAAACTACGGTAAATGTCAACTAGAAATCAAGGAGAATTCTCTCATTTTAGGTGTCATTTTGCTGTTCTAAAAGCGTTGTCTGGCAGGGATTTATCTCCAAAATTTTAAAGAAGATTTAGGCTTTTGGGATAGCGAAACTATCATAATCTACTAAGGTATGATAGTCTCAGAGAGAGAAGCAGTAAAATTTCCAAAGGTAAGGTCTTATTTTCAAGATATCTGCGATTCCGCCTCCTTTGATACAATTCTTCTCAAACTCGATGCCAGCATACCAAGTAGCTCACTATTCGCGCAGGATGTCGTCTCACGCTGTAGCCTTCCTCTTTCTAATTTTCGTAGCAGCTGTATCTGGCTATTCAGGTAGCTTTATTTCCTAATTAAAGTTTTTTTTAGAAAATGAAGAAGTTATTGAGAAGCGCAGGATAGGTATGAGACTTCCAAATCTCCTGGCTTTGCGAGACTCTCCCGTGATGGAGAAACGACGAATCGGTAGGATTGATCGCTTTTCTTTCAAATAATCTAACATTTTATGAATGAGACTGCCCAACATCATATATTTGCGGGGTGACCACGTGGCAGAGAAGAAGTTCAGCCCCTTCAGTTGGTAGATCGTAATAAATTCCCCCTTTGTTTCTGAGAGTTTCGACGAATTGATCAATAGAGATCCAGGGAGAAGAAGTTCAGCCCATTCATCTGGCAGATCATAATAAATTCCTATTGTGTTCTCCAACAAAACGTCGACCGTTTCCCTCTCTTTTATGGAACGCCCGCATCGGCTCTTCGATTTTCAATAGCCGAAGATAATCGTCAGCTTGCTGACCTAGACGCGACTGTTTGCTTGTAGAAGTCGCTATCAGAAGACAAAAACAGACGTCGACAGTTTACATTTCCCTTTTTTTCTTGAAAACAATAGATCCTTCCTCACATTCGTCATTTTCCCGCGCCGGATATAATAACCTATTGATTATTTCTTCTCTAGGCGCGCTTCGTTCACTTCTCCTCTCTCAGATGGTTGCCGTGGGAATTCGCAGTGCTACGAACAGTACAACAAATTTGACGACTTCTCCATGTCCATCTCCAAAGGCTCCTGTATTTGAAGGCTTTGAATATTCATTAAATGGACTCAAGATAATCCTTGTTTTCCTTCTTTTTGTTGATGTCCTCTTCTTGGGACTTTTCATTCCGACTGCTAGAGGTTTGTAGCGATTTTTCATTATAAATTCAAATCAGAATTCTTCTCAATCCAATCCTTCTGTCTGGCTGGCTATTTCTGCTGTCTACTCCTCGCACTAGGTGGAACGATCTTCAACAAACCACAACTCCTCCTACCAGCCCGTTTCATCTGGCTGACGACCTTTCTGGTTACTGTTCTTATTCTGCTCTACTCCTGCTGGGAATACACCATCTGCTATGGAAGTTTCAATCTTGGTATGTGCCTTTATCAACTTTCTAATTCAATAAAAAGATGTGAAAAATGGCTGCCCCCACACTTTTATTGCATCCTACATCGACACAGCCATCTATGTGATGATTTTGAGCTTGAAGTTATGTCAGCTCTGTATGGCTCACATTGTTGCTTTCCTTCTCTGGAAGATCATCAGGTTAATTGGATAATGCTTTATTAGTAAAACTTTTTAGAATCCAAACTTTCGATGCTCGTAAACATACTATTGAAAGTGACGATGAGGATGTTGTAAGTTAGAAAACAGCCTGATTGACTCGCTTCAGATGGTGGTCTTCGAACGAGCTGCTGGTTCTAGTTCTCCTGGAAAAGTTCGCGATGCGGCTATCGCTTAACGACTTCTCGAGACGACTAAAGATATGAAAAAATAACTAACAATAAGACTAATGAATAAGCAACGTGATTCTTTGTTTTACGAGGACAGGGCTCAGTCTGAGCGACTATCGAATAAAAAGATTGCCAGAGAGCTTGGTTCTTGAAGCAGAGAGCTCCTCCTCCTCTCTTCTCTTGTGAAGTCTGGCGATTCATATCACCAATGCAAACCACCGGAACGGAGGCAGCCTCTCCTACAGCCCATTTTGAATGATCACGGGAGCTCAAAAAATCTCCACTTGGCAAGTTGATGTTCTGGACATCGTAGACTTTGTAATTGGAGGAGCAGTCAGTTCTCAAGTCTCCAGCCGCTCCGTTGAGCCAACCTTGAACAGCGAGAGAACTGCCCAAGCCTGGGGCAATTAGACTCAACCAAATATCTGAATCGGCGTTTTTATATTCATCCCGCCAATCAAACCTTTGTTGAACTTTTTATGCTTAGCGTAGGCCATAAAGTCAACCCCTCCAGATGTTCTCAACATCTGACTTTTCGTGAAAATTGTGGCAGAACGTGGCAAAGAGTGTTTATTCACAATGTCTTGTAGTACTGGATACCTAAATAAGTAATTTTTTGGGGTTTTTTTAAAAAATTTCAAACCTAGTTGCAAAGTTATCAGGAAGAGTGAAATAGTAAGGAGTTGCTTGAATGTAACGAAGATGTTCTCCAATCTGAGAGAGAGTTGAAGCTGGTAATGAAACGCATAGGAATGTTTGTCCATATTTGGCAGCAGTTTCTGGGTAGCTGTACCTATCTATTTGGGATTTTTTGGCTCAAAGCCTTAAACGAACTAGGAAGAGGGAAATTTGGAGCGCTGTGGACTATCCAGTAGCCGCTGGAGGCGTCAGATAAAACGACTCCTTTAGCATGGCCACGGGATGAGTCACTTTTGTTGTTGAGTGGGTTATCGTCGTTATAGAGGAAGGCGAATGTCTTTTTCTAAATAGCTCTAGTATCGCAAATAATATTATCCAATTACAGGGTCAACGGTATGCACTTGAGAAATTGTGGCCCCGAGTGGCTGATTATCGTCATCGATAAGGCCGGGAAGTCTCCTCCAAGTGGCATCATTGCTATCCAAGTAGAACATTATTTTCCCGGCGTTTGGAACCCTTCCGCCTTTAGGAGGCTTATAAACTATGAACCTATGAGAGAGACAATGATTAACTCAAATTGAAGCTAAACCAATCGACATTCCTATTGCTCAATCCTTTGCAGCTAATAGCTTCTGAATAAGCCAGAAAGAGAAGGAAGATAAATAACTTCCCAAGCATTTTTGAGCTAGCCCAATGGTTGCTTTGGCAAGATGAAAAATCAATGGGCGGGACGGGGAAGAGCGACAAGCAGAAGTTAAACAAAATGATTCAGAATAATGACTGAAAGACCTTGAAACAGTTGGTCGACCACTACGTCTCTATAGCCGGTGAAAATATGATCTATGATCTCCTCTATTTCAACTCCAAGAGTTATTTGATTCCTTCTTAATGCTGAATTAAGACCTTTTATTTTTGTGCTTTTACTGTTTTCCGAGAGTTCTAATACCTTTTCAACAAGAAAACTAGAAAGGGCGGAGTTTTGTTATCGCTAGGGCAGGCACGTGCAACTAGAGCAGGTGGCATGTCTCTCTTGCTACCCATTTATTTTTACTCGATCACCCCCACCTTTATTCTTTTCTTTTTTTTTTCGAAAAATAAAGTCTTTTTTAAAAATTATTTTTAAGCGTAATTTTATTAATTTATTTGATTGATTTCATAAGCTGCTTATTTTTGAACGCTTTTCATCGAATTCTCTAAATCCTCGGCCTAAAAATAAACAAAATCTTTTAGAAAATGGCAGAAGAAAAAGATGGATGTAGCTGCTGCTGTCTAACCTATCTATTCTATACTCTAGTTTGTGCTTTTATAGTAGTAGCCGCTTTGTGGCAAACCAGGTAAGTCCTTTAACCCAATGCTTTAAAATTCTTTTAGATTTAAATATCACGTAAAAATGGTATTATATCTATTTTGCTTTATTATTGGAGGAGGACTGGGTGGATTGATCAGCTTGCCGTTTGGAAGATCGCCGGCCAATCATTTGTAAGTTTAGAAATTACTACTTTTGAATTCAAGATTTTCAGCCGTATTTTCAAAATTTTCCAAATGTTTTCCGGCTATATGCGCTTACAGTTCGACGTCCGGAATATGGATAAATATGTCGGGACTGATGCCCCGTGCGTGGTTATTGGAAACCATCAAAGCTGCGTCGACGTTCTGAGTTAGTTTTGTCCATATTTTCCGATTCCTTTATTTAGAAACGAAAAAGATTTATTATTTTCAGCATTAACTCATTGCTGGCCTCAAAATTGCGTAGTAATGCTTAAAAGCAGTTTGAAATGGCTACCTGGATTCAACATATGCGCCTATGTCTGCAATGTAAACTTCTTTTTAAACTTCTTACCTAGAAACTGCTGACTCTTTGGACTAAATACTCGTTGATTCCTCGAATTCTCCTTTCGGAGCCAGTTTGAGGGCTATCGAGTAGCATTTCTTCAAAAAGATCAGCCCAGGATAACCTAAAACATTCCTAATTGCTTTTTTCCAGTCGATTTACATCAACAGATTCAGTAAGGAAAAGGCCCACAAGACGGTGGATAATACAATCCATGAAATTTTGTCCAACAAGGTTTGAATCCTCCTTGATTCTATTATTTTTCATTACTTCAGAGAAAAGTTTTTATTTATCCAGAAGGAACACGCAACTCTAATGATAAAATGCTGCCATTTAAAAAGGGAGCTTTTATCATAGCAAAGCAGGCCAAGATTCCAATCGTTCCGTGTGTTGCCTCGCACTACAAAAACTTCTACAGCTACGTGAGTTACAGTTCTCTTGCAAAAATTGGTAGACAAATGGCACACGTTGTATCTGGTCTCGTCCTTTGATCGCTTGTGTGATAGGGCAGCTGTCAAACCGTCGTTTTTTAACTGAAAGATGGCATGAAGAATCATGCCATAAATCGGTCAAATTTTTCTGCTACTTCTCATTTGCAAAGCAGCATTTTTATCAACCACGATTATGTTAAAAGTCTGACCTTTGGACGTTCTTTCAGTGTTGCCAGAAAAAGATCGCTCAAAGTTCAAAATACGCTTTATTTTGCAGGAGGAACAACGCTTCGACGAGCCTGGACTTATTATTGTGGAGTATCTGCCGCCAGTCGATAGTAATGAATTCGAAGATATTGACGACCTCTCAAATCACTGCTACAATATTATGCAGGAGGCAATAGAACGTCTGGATAGAGAGATAGCATCTAAATCAACAGACAAAAAGACCCAATAATCTATTTGACGTGGAGAAGCTGTATTTTTAAGCATTTGATTCATTTTTGTATACTTGCCATATTTTTTTTACAGGTGGTGATAATAACACATTTGCTCAAATTATTTACTGTTTATTTTGGGGTTGAAGGACCAAATATTGCGTAACTTGAAGAAGCGGCGTTTCGCAATTGAACTAGTTCCGCCCAGTTGAACTTTTCACTCGCAGCGAGTACGTCCCAGCACTCTGTTGTATCTTCTAGGAGCTTATAAATTCTAAAGAAGTTTAGAAAATGGAGCCAAGTACAAGTAGTGAATTGGCTGGCTTGGATGGCCTCCTTCAAAGTACCACAGAAGAGCAGGTGGAACAGAAGGTTAAAAGAAGAAATTAGAATGAATAAAAGTAGTTTTAGATGCTGGAAGAACTTGGCTTGGACCAAGTTGAGGAAAGCTCAAAGTTTGATCAATTAATGGCTGTTCCTGATGTAATTCGATTGGGTGAAAAGACCCCCTTCGAAATGAAACAAGAGGGCGGTTGGTTATTCCACAATTTAAGATTGAAAGATACTTTAAGAAAGCGAAAAGGAAGATGGCGAAATTAGTGACGAAGAATATATTGAGGATGAAGAAGAAGAGACCCTTAAACCTTCAAAAACGCCATCTAGAAAACGGTTGGCTTTCTTATACGTTTTCCTATTCTTAAATATTAGAAAAATAGAAAGAAAGCAAGAGTGGTCGAAAGACGACGGAAATGACGCTGATTTTGCCATGAGAATGTATAGCCTTGGGCCGCCTGAAGCGGAACCCAGCTTTCATACAGTTAGGAGGAATTATAAACTGGATAAGTCGACATGGAACAAGCTGTATAAGTGAGCTTTACTCTAGATTCTACTCAAGCAAAAATAGATATCAAAGAACGGGAGTAAGATGGCTATGTGAGTTACATGAACAAAACGTAGGAGGAATTCTGGCAGACGAAATGGGCTTGGGTAAAACTATTCAAGTTATCTCTTTTCTTCGCCTATTGGCTGAAACCAAGGAGAAAGATTTTGCAGTCGAGTGAGATCCCATTGTTCCCTTCTTAGAAGATTAATTTTCCAGTTATGAAGGACTCGGTCCAACGTTAATCATTTGCCCAGCTACTTTGATGCAGCAGTGGGTGAGGGAATTTCATTATTGGATGCCTAGATGCAGAGTAAATTTTCTTGATTAACCCTCGAAAATACGTATTATAAAGGTGGCGGTTCTTCATTCGACTGCTGGAAGTTTTTCTGGCTCTAAATATACGTTATTGACTAAAATGGCAAATGCTAAACCCGACGGTTCAGTTCTTATCACTTCTTATTCTACTTTCACCAAGGAATTCAAACATTTTGTCAAAAAACGTTGGCACTATGCCATTCTGGACGAGGGGCACAAGATTCGCAATCCAGAAGCTCAGGTATTTTGTGACTCATTTTACACAATAAAATAGACGACTCTCGCATTGAAAGATCTTCCAACTCCACACAGATTGATCCTTTCCGGTTCGCCAATGCAGAATAATCTCAAGGAGCTATGGTCTCTCATAGATTTTGTCTATCCTGGACTCCTTGGATCGTTAAAAACTTTCACAGAAAAATTCGCTATTCCAATTACCCAAGGAGGTTATGCAAATGCGTCTGACGTCCAATCAAACACTGCGTATAAGTGCGCTGTCGTATTGAGGTTAAAATCTTGAAGAAGATAACAATTTTTCCTTCAGAGATGCAATCAACCCCTTCATATTGCGAAGAATGAAGAAAGATGTTCAAATCGCATTAGATTTACCAAATAAAAGCGAACAAGTCTTATTTTGCGAAATTACTGACGCTCAGCGGCAAATCTACAAAGAGTTTCTTGCTTCCAGGGAGTGCAAAACAATTCTTAAAGGCATGACGAGGAACTCAGAATAAACTGGAAGCTTTAGGCACATTGGATCCATTTGCTGGATTAATCACCTTGAGAAAGATTTGCAATCACCCAGATCTTGTAAATGGTGGCCCAAATCGATTCGGTAGGATTTAGAACATTCAATATTTACAGCCTATCCAAGGTGACAAAAATCTTGAAGCCGATCCAACTCAAGCCTACGGATGGTTCCAAAGAAGTGGGAAGATGGTTGTTTTGAGAAGTATATTAGAGCTGTGGAAAAAGGTAGATTCCCTCCGTTGAAAGTTAATATAATTTCTTTAGGGAGGAAGCAAGACTCTTCTTTTTAGCCAAAGCCGTCAAATGCTCAACATTTTGGAGGCATTTTTGATCGTCGAAGGATATTCTTATTTGAGGATGGATGGAGGAACAAGCATTGCAGCTAGACAAAACTTGGTCCATGAATTCAACAATGTTTATCTATTTTATTTTAAAAAACAGATGCATATTTAGAACCAAAATATCCTTGTTTTCCTTCTGACTACACGAGTTGGAGGCCTTGGAGTCAATTTAACTGGGGCTAATAAAGTCTTGATATTTGATCCTGACTGGAATCCCTCGACAGATGCTCAAGCAAGAGAAAGAGCATGGCGTATTGGGCAATTTCGAGATGTTACAGTCTATAGGCTTATTTCTTCGGGAACAATTGAAGAGAAAATCTATCACAGGTAGCTCAGCCCTTAAAATGAAAACTCTTTATTTCAGACAAATCTTCAAGCAATTTTTGAGCAACAGAATCTTTAAGGATCCAAAACAGCGCCGATTCTTCAAAACAAATGATCTTCATGATCTTTTTACACTAGGAGAGAAGGTAAAGTATGAAAAACATAGCAATTCTTTTAGAATATTGAAGGAACTGAAACTGGGGCTATTTTTGCCGGAGAAACCATTGAACTTAATAAGAAAAATTATTTCGATGAGAGGGATAAAGAGTAAACCTCTCTTTTTAAAAAATCAAATCCAACCTATGTTCAGCAAACCAAGGAAGTATAAGAAACAGCTAGAGCCAGAAAATGAAGAAGAGGAGGAAGAAGTTTCCTATGAGCTAACTGAAGAGCGAAGGAATCAGCTGCGTGAAATAGCGCGACAATTAGCAAAGAATCCAGCTTCGATTTCAACTCTCCTCCCTGTTTCCGGAAAGTTTGAAGACGAACACCATATCCCGGGATTGATAAAACAAAAGAAGCATAAAAAGCCTAAAGAGAAAAAGAAGCGAAAGAAGGACAAAGTTTGTTGTTTTTTTTTCAATTATTTGAGCTTTCTCCCAGGGGTCTGATGATTATGTTCTTGGTCATTTGCTTGAAAAGAGTGGTGTTAGAAGTGTTCTAAAACACGACGAGATTTTGTTGGATCAGCCTTCGTATGCAATTGTAGAAAAAGAAGCGGAGAAAGTTGCCAGAGCAGCGGCTTCCAGTCTGAAGAGACGGTAAGATCAAAGCAAAGATAGTCATAGTCATCCTTTAGGAAGCCGAATAATTTTATCGCTACATTGCGAAAAGATGACCGTCACGTCCAGCCGGAAGCTGTCTGCTCTGATTCGGAAGAGGAACAAGCGTTTAGCGGACGAGGAGACAAGTTGAGCTTCTTTGAAGCGATTAAAAAGCGACAGAAAAATACGGCAACTACCTCTGATGGCGAGCTAGAGGTAAATTGAACTTTTGGTCTTGTTTTTTCAAGCATTTATTGCTGGCTAGATGCCGGCACATTAAAAGAATTTTATTACCACCTGATTATTTGCGCTCACTTGTGAGTCTCGGGAGCGAGCTAAAAGGCGCCAATTGTTAAAAGGCCTTGTGTTGGTTTAAGGTTCCAAGATAACAGGCAAGTCGATAAGAAAAGTGCGAAATGTTATGACAGGCTAATTTTACAACCGGTTATTTCAGTTTGACCCCGAGGACAAGTTCAGCAAATTGGCCAGCCAGCTAAAGGCCTTTTTCTTAAAGAAAGACGGAACACTTCAGACTACAGAGATCGTCGAAAAATTCAAGGTTTCCCCATTCTTTACTTTGAGTCATTTTTTTATAGGAAAAGATCAAACCGACAGATCAAAGCCATTTCCGAGCTATTTTGAAGAAACTTGCAACGTTTAATGAATTAAGGAAGCAATGGACAATTCGCGATGAGTTTAGATGATATTTATTACCGGAATCTCAAGTTTATGATCTTCACATTCACTTATAATAACTCCAATATTCGGGCCTTAATTTGTGTCATAAAGGAATAAAGAATTTGAGCTTTTGTAGACAGATCTAGTCTAGCTAACCTTGCCTTATAGCTTTATTATCGGACGAAAATGGCTGTCTTTTGATCTACTGACGTAAAACTGTTTTTGCTAGGAGCAGCCATTAGAGGGTTCCTCACTAAACCTCGACTTGCGGATGACGGCGCCATCTTCTTTCTGCCTTTAATGGGTGTTTTATCAGAGCAGTCGTGTCCGCTCCTTCACTTGATTCATGCGAGACATCTACCTCCTATTCCTGCTGCCAATCTTAGTGTTGAGCATCGAGGTCAACTTTGACAATGAGACTGAATTTTGGCTTGATATCCTCGACTACGCCGAATCCAACGGGGTGGGAAGGTTTGTTTGCCTTCAACTTCTGTCTTGACTTCAACGAAATTTAGATCTGCTTTGAGGGATCTAATAAAAGAAAGCGAACATCATGAGAATCACATCGAACATGTCCACGAACCTCATGGAATCAAAGTTGCTTCTTGGAAATTTGATTACGTGAAAGAGCCTTTGATGCTAACTCTGTTTATAATTGTGATTGGACTCTTCAAACTAGGTTAATCTCTCCCAAAAAGTACAACAACAGTAACCGATTTTTCTAGTTTATCATCATTCGGGCGTCATCCAGTCTCTCATTCCCGAATCCTGCGCCCTTATCCTTGTCGGAGTGGGTTGTGGAACTGTCTTCATGTGAGTAATCGCATCGCTTTGCCAATAGCGTTCTTTCAGTGGTGATACAACACATGAGTCAATCAAGTTTTTGGAGTTCAACTCTAAGACCTTCTTCTTCTTCCTCTTGCCTCCAATTATTTTAGAAGCGGCCTATTCACTTAAGGACAAAGCTTTCATCGAAAACATAGGAACTATCGTCATTTATGCAGTGGTGGTTCGTTTTTTAAGCTTAAAAATAGAGAGCCAGTAAGGTCTAGCAGGCTTTACAGTCTTTTACAAGCTCTTAGAATAACTGATAAGATTCGATGTTTGTAGGGAACTATATTGAATATCGTCCTAATTGGAGGATTTCTCATCTTTTTCTCTGAAGTCGGTATGATGGGCAGCTTTCGGATTGATCCGCTAGACTGTCTTTTGTTTGCTTCACTCATCGCAGCTGTAGATCCTGTCGCAGTTCGTTTAACCAAAAAAAGCAGACGAAAAAACATAGGTTCTCGCCATTTTCCAAGAAGTTGGCGTCAATAAAATGCTTTACTTTATGGTTTTTGGCGAATCGCTGCTTAACGATGCCGTCACAGTCGTCTGCTACAATTTGATGGTTGAATTCAAGGAGCTGCCTTCATTCCATTTTTCTGATGTTAGTTTGCGACTTTGATCTATGAGGAAAGAGTACAGGTGCTGCTGGGACTGGCTGCCTTCCTTTGTGTTTCTTTAGGAGGCCTTTTTATTGGTTTGTTCTGTGGTCTGCTCTCGACTCTCATTACAAGATACACGGAGCATGTCCGGGGTGATTTTTAATTCTTTTATTGTTACAGCCCTTTTTTTCCAGTGGTGGAGCCGGTTGTTCTCTTTGGAATGGCTTATCTGGCCTACATGGGAAGTGAACTCTTCCACTTTTCGGGCATCATAGGGTACGGTAGACAGCTCTCTTTTACAAAAAGGCTTATAGAATCATCGCTTGCGGTCTCTTCCAATCACACTATGCTTGCAGCAACATCGCTTCTAAGTCCTACATCAGTGTGACTTATTTCACTAAAGTTACAAGGCATGTCTCTCGGAAGATAATTCAAATCAATTTAGCGCGGTGGCCGAGTCTCTTATCTTTATCGTCTTAGGTGTGATGTTGGTTAACGAACAGGAATGGTTTTGGTCAGAATGGCATCCTCTTTTCTCTCTCTATTCCGTCCTGCTTTGTATTATCGTTAGAGCAGCAGTTGTCTTGTTTTTGACATACATCGTCAATCACTTCACGGGAGGAGTTCGATTTATTTCATTCCAAGAGCAGATGATTATGGTAGGTTGGGCAAACTCCATCTGGCATTCTTTAGGCTTATGGAGGACTTCGAGGAGCTGTCTCTTTCTCGTTGGCCTTCATGATATCAAATGATGTGGCGGTTAAGGATACACTTCTCTCTGCCACATATATGGTCATCTTATTTACCGTCTTTGTGCAGGTTTATCAGCTTCATTATTTAGGGAAAAAAAAGTTATCTAGGGAATGACTATAAAACCACTTGTAAGATTCCTCAATATTCGATTGGCCAAGAAGGAAGATAACTTCTACATGTTTATGGAATTTAACCGCGGAATGATTGGCCATCTTTCTGAAGGAATTGAACTCATTTGTGGATATAAAGACTATGGGTATGTGGCGGTTTTGACTCGCTGGTCGAGGAGATATTTGCGCCCTTTGTTGGAAAAGAATTATACCGAAAGGGCAAGCGGAAAATTGGTTACTATGGATCAGAATGCAAAGATGAGAGAGGCTTTACGCGTTAGTGCTTCAACAAGCAGCTTTAAAAGAATGGATGAGATGGTAGAGAATGGGGAGCTTTCAAAGGAATTACTTGATGATGATGAGCTATTCAAAAATAGGAATGAAGAAGTCGAAAAGCAGACAACAGAAATGACAAAAAATCCCTTTAATATTCGACAACTTATGCAAAATCCATTCAATACCGTAAGTAGGAGTCTTTTCTCAGGAAAATTATCTTCATTTCAGTTCTACAACAATAGGAATTTGGTTGGAGAGGGTGACAACGAGAAAAAGAGAGAAGAAGCTTTGAGCAATATGAAGCGCCTACAAAAGCGTGCTTCTGGAATGAATGAACAGTAATTTTAAAAGTTAAAAAATATTTTTAAACAACTTTTAGAAAAAAACGAAGATCCCTCCTGGGATTGAGAGTTCGCTCATCTTCCAGAAGGAAAACAACTCAACAAGGTCTAATTATGGCTGCGATGGGCTCATTGGGAGTACATGCCATGTCTGCCGCCGAAGATGACGGTTATTTTCAATAAAATAAAAGCAAAAACTAACTTTTAGAGGCGACTAGTTCCTCGCCGCCAGATGAAGACGTCGGTCTGATGATGACTCACCAAGATTCTGAGCACCAATTGTACACTATCACGGAGAATGAGGTTGTCGAGTAGCTTCCCAGAAGCAAGCATAACCCCAGATCTCCTTTTTGTACCTAACAAAACTTGTGTGAAATTGACAGCAGTGTCATAAATCTTTACTTTCCCCTATTACAAGTGTTACAACTCTTGATGCAGTTATTATAAACCCAGCTATTAGTCGAGCAAAGCCCTTGAAGAGCCCACGCTCCACAATAAACATTGCGATCATCGCAACCCGGCATACAATACATTTTTTTTACAAGTTCGACATCAGTAGCACTCATCCCATCTCTCTGGCCTAGTCGCTTAACATTATTAGCAAAGTCGAATTTCGGCTTCATTGTTTCTTTCTTGGGATCAATGGCTCCAGTAAACGCATGGTAGTGCATTATACTACCGTAATCATACTTTGTTCCATAGCTGAAGTGTCTTTTATCTTATGGAAGGGGGTGAACTTACGAGGTGAAGACTTTGGAATCGATTGTGACAAAAGTATCATACATTTGAGGATTGACATTTTGCCAGTCAATTGTAATGTACCGGTCTCGATCTGGACGAAGGTGTTGATGAGCTACGCCAAGAGCATGTAGCGTCTCGTGCAGCGCAACACCTCTATTCTAAAAGCCTAGTTTAAGTTCTAAAATTAAGTATTTCTGACGTTATTGCACCCAAAGCTGAGGTAAATTGGATTGGCTGGGTTATTTTTACCAACATAGGAGAGACCACAGCTGAAAAGGTTGTCTTCAAATGGAAGGAGAGCAACTCACAATGTTGCTGAATCGACTTTATAGTAGTGCATATAGCCAGCACTTGGAGCTGTGGTTTCTTCGTGGAATTGAAGACAAGTCTTTGTTTGAATCTCATTCACAGCTCCGCGGACATCGTTTTTCTCGAATTCGTCGAGCGACTCATCCAAGAAGTACGGAATCGGCTGGTAGGGGTTCCATTTCTTCACAGGATCTTCCTCAAAAAAGATTGAAGCTCTCCTTCTCCGTTCTTCTAGCTGTCGTCTCTTTGATCTAGACATTTTATGATCGTGAGATTTGTCAAAAATTTCTGGATGAGGAGCAGTCGAACCAACTCCAGCTTTTCCTAGCTCGTTCAACATAAAATGAGCCTGTTTTTCAGTTAGAAGAATGTCTGAATCAAAGACACCATTATCGGCAGGAACAACCTTTAAATTTCTATTCAATTGAGACGAAGAGTTACCGCGTGGCCTAGATTAGCTCGCTCCAATAAACTTTCTTTGAGCTGTTGCGTTCGATCGAATCGCAATTGAATTGCGTCAGACTGATCTTTTCCAAATTTAGCTTGTTCGAATTCAAAGATCTGGAATGCTATCGATCTTCGCTTTTTTTCTTACTTTTGCTTGAACCATTTGTCTTTGTTTGATGGCAGTAGGCGGCTGGTTTTTACAATTATGTCGGCTACAGACGCCCTAAAATACGACTAGGATTTTGATAGAATGCTGACCTCCAAATGGCCTTTAGCTGTGTTATCGAGTACTCCAAGGACTTTAGAATTGGTTCCGACTGCATTAACTAGCGCAGGATCGACTCCTTGCAATGGGTCTTTGATAAGCATCTTGGGAACCTTCGGCAGCATGTCGCTTACACTGCCCATAATGGCGCCTAGCATACTGTCTAATTGGGAATACATTGGGACTTGAGCTCCTCTAAATTCCTCTTAGCAAGACAACTGAACTACTCTACCGGCAGTTTGGATGTCCTGGGAAGCGACGACAGAACTTGCGAGCCTTTCTTTCCCATTCCGTCTGACTGGGTGGAGGACCTCGTTTCATTATTTCCATGTCAGTCACGACGTCAACCTTCGTAGCCGATTGAACGATGCTAATAGGAATACTGGCGATTTGTGTAATCAATTGATTCAATCCACTAGGGTTGTCTTATTTTCGCGATAAGTAGCCAAGAAATAGACTTACTTTTAGCACTGTTCAGAATATTAGCAATTGCTCCGCTATTCAGCTGTCCTTGTTGTCCAATCAACCCATTTAGTAGTCCTCCAGCACCAGCATTTGGATTGCCTTGTTGTCCGGGCTGGGACATTCCACCTAGAATGCTTCCAATAAGCCCACCTTGACCATTCTGCTGCTGTGTTCCGCCTTGATTTCCACCAAAAAGATTCCCCCATCCCTGAAATATTCTAGTTTTGAGCGAAAATGGCTACCTGTTGTCCACCATTGTTGCCGAATAGTCCCCAGTTACTTTGCTGCCCTTGTTGAGGATTGCCACCGCCTCCTCCTCCGAAAAGGCCTGTAGAATATTAAAAATTAAATAAAAGTTTCCTTGTTACCGCCTAATAAGCCTTGGGCATCGGCTCCAAAGGGAAGAAGAATGAGTAGAAAGAAAGGACGAACCATCGCACCTGATCTTCAATGTTCTCCTTTTAAACAAAACACTACGCATGGTTCCTATCTTCTTGGCAATCAGTACTGCGCAGCTTTTTGATTCAATCAATCAACGATCAAAGACTCGTCCACTTTCTAACTACGTCATACTGTTTATATCGAGAACAAAGGCTAGTTTATTGACATTTAGAAGAGGATGTCATAGAGGACGCCAAGATTTGCACGTTTCTTTCTCTTCAAAACTCCAAAGTTCGACGCAGAAGCCGATGAGGAGCCAGCTGCACTGGACGACGCATGCTGGTAATTGGAAAGAGATTGTTGGCCTGAATTTTGTTTTATAGAGACTTGCGATATGAATTACCAGCATAATCTGTGACTACAGAAATCGAATGAACGCTTGTTTTATCGCCAGAAGCTGAGACGCCTCCGTTTACCGTCATATCTGAAAATCCAAGTGAGTTTAGAAGCTAATAGATTCAACTTCTCAACTGTCCGCCATCGTTGAGCAACAATCCGGTATTGGTATTAACCGAGCTGTTTCCACTGCCTCCTCCCCAGCCTTCCATCATCGCATTGCCGTTGCTTCCCGATCCATCCATACCAATGAACGAGTTTCCAGTCATGTTGCTGTTCTGTCCAGAAGCTGAGCCATTTGACATAGCCGTAGAGTCTAAAATCGTTTTCTAAAAAAGAACAAAATCGTCTAACTGTTATTGACTCCATTTGTGTTGGTAAGATCTCCATGAGCATTGATGGTAAGAGAGGAATTATTGTTGTTGGATCCAACAGCACTGCCGTCTCCTTTCACCACAATGCTAAAACATTCCTCATTTTCTAAAGTCAAAATAGGAAGCTACTTCGCCTCTCCATTCTGTGTATAATTCGTATTGACAATGATAGAAGCGTTGGAATTCTCTGAGCCTTTGCCTTCAACCCCTCCGTTTCCAATGGCCACTGAATTAATACTTCTCTCTCGCTTTAAAAACGTGAAATTTACGCGTCTCTCCGTTGTTGTCTTTGACCTTTAAGCCGTTTTGGACTGTCATCGAGTGGTTCTTTCCTGTAGCTGTTCCATTCATTAAAACAGTCCCGTTCGCTCCAACCTATAAATCGACAATCTTTAATCGTTGACGTTTAATTGCCTGGTTATCCAAGTTGCTATTAGAGTTGAGGTCGATTGCGCTGGTTCCATCCGTTCCGATTTTGGAATCGCCAAAGGAGCTCACACCTAGAATTCGCATGACGAATGGCCTGCATTGTCGAGTCTATTTGTGATATCATCTGACGAAGAATGAGATCATGTAATTTTAGGGAAGACATAGATAAACCGCGGGTGTAAATTATCCTCCGAAATGGAAATGCTAAATCAATGTGCTTCTAGCATCTGTCCGGGAGGGCAGCTGTCTTTTTGACAGTTTGCCCCCAAATTGTGCCCTCAGTCTATCAAACAGCTTTAGGCAATGGTTTGCTCCAACTGCGTCGCTTACAGCAAATGGACTCATGATCGAGAGGCAAAACTTCAAAGCGTAAGTGAGAGGAGATTTGAAATCTTGGAATCTAGATGGCTCATAATCTTGAAATCGCTCTTCGAGATAACGAGCTCTTGAAGAAATGCTGCATGACTTTTAATGACTTTTCAAGAGTGAGTAATTTTTAGAATTCGAAAATTATGCTAAATTAAGATTCTCTTTCTGATAAGCCCTCAAATTTGGGATAAATGTAACCGGCGAACTTTGGTAAGCTTTTTTTTCTATAAATGATGCTCCACTTTTTCAGAGATACATGGCAACTGACCAAGATTATGATTCTAACGAAGAGGGAGCTCCCAACGCTTCTTCTTCTTCTTCGCAGCAATGAAACGACTTACTTGTATTTGTAGTGGTGTTTGATTGGATGTGTGTCGCTCCAACAAGAGTACTATTTCCAGTTGTTCCATTGACTCTTCCATACATATTTCCAGTTAAATCGTGGTGTGTTCCATTCATATTGGCATTTCCATTAACCTGAACAATAACTGAGATTTTAGTAGTTCTATACCTGGGCATTGACATTTCCTCCACCAGTTTGGATGCCAGAAACGACTCCGTTCATTTCAACGCCTAAATTGGTCAATTTTTTTGAGTTGTCAATTAAAATAACCGTTGTTTGCGTCTCCCGCTCCCAGATCGGTATTGGCTTGGGCATGGCCGCTTCCTTCGGCCACAGCAGAACCAACCAATTGAGCCAGAAGCGTATCCCAAGTAAGGAGCTAAAAGCAGATTTCAAGTAGAAATACCACGCTACTGAATTTGAAAGGACTGATGACTTCGATCCCAACGAGCCGGTAGCTCCAGCAGTAGCGATGTTCTGCTTGTCGCCTCAATCTTTGGTTGAAATTGTATTTGTTCGACTCACTTTCTGGGGAAATTTGACCATTTTGTGAGATTATAGAACCACCAACTAATTGGGACTGTGTGTCCCCCGTACCCGAGGCAGAACCTTGTTGGAAACTTTGGACCGATTTGTTGCCATTGCTTTGAACAGCTGCTTGGATATCTGAATGGGAGAAAGATTCCTGTCCTTGGGAGAGCACATTTCCAGTTGCATTCAATGCTAAAAATCATATTTGTACTTTCGTTGGGCAAAATACTTGTATTTCCGACTATTCCAAAGGCGGTGTTGTCAATTTGTGCTTGATTGGCGCCTGTTGAATTTCCTCCACTGGAAACGTTCATCCCGACTGTGCCATCTGTGTTCTGAAAATGATTAAAAAATGGCTGGTCTTTGTGAAAACCTTGTAGTGGTAGGCCATAGAGTCTGTTTCGACTTGATCTCCAGTACCATTCGCTTGTGATTGGGATCCGACTACTAAAATCAAAACATAAGGTTTAGGCGAACTGCTTGACCTGTTTGTCGCTTGGCTCGATCAATAATAAAAGAATCAGCGAGACAAAATATGGAGAAGAAAAAGAGCGAGACTAACTGCCCTCGGGTTCTCATGGCTTGTGGATGAGGGGGAGCCCGCGTCTGAAACTACTAACACAGACTTGGAGATTATTACTCGAGGGGAGCGGAACTAATGGAATTGTTGAACGGTAGAGTCCGTGATCGTGAACCGAAACTTCCCCAATTAGAATGGCATTTGGGCGGATGAACTCAACGGAGCGCCGACAGATTACGAAGGTGGCAAAATGGTTAGAGCGAAGGCCAGACGGCGTCCAATTCGTGGAGAGGGACTCAATGGTTAGAAGTTTATTTTTGAAATACAGCATTTTCGATAGAGGCTATGTCCCCATTCTCTCTAAGACTATCCACACTTTTTTCGATATTCGCCGCTCTTCTAATAAATTCTAATAGCTCGGGGAAAGAATTCACAACAGATAAGGAAATATTCTCAAATAAATCTGACGCCATGGCGTGTTTCTTCTCAACTTTAGCTGACATAACAAGATATCCATTCTGTAGAGGAAAAAAGAAAATAGACTGAATTCCATGAGGAAAATAAATATTGCGTTGAATGTGCTCTAAGTTAGTTAAAAGTTGCGCTAGTTTGAAGACTCTATTGTATTGAATGTTGTATTCAATCGCCAGGTACTGTAGTCGAGCCGTGCCGTTTTGAGATTTCTAAAGATTTTTTTTTAAATAACAAGAACTCACCTTTATTAGGTCTACAATTGATTTTTGATAGTCAGTGATATTATTCACAAATATTTTGATTCGTTTAATATAGGGAAAAGCGGCGTATAATTCCTCAAAGCTTTCGCCGTTTGGACAATCAAATCTAAAAACAAGACGGCCATTGTCATCTACTTTAGAGATTACTGTAATGACTCAATTATTCCCATAGATTCCCGTGATATAGCTTGAATTGGAAAGATCTCTTCTCCTATGATAGACAGCTCTTTAGGCATAAGGGTTGAAATGGCTAAATTAAGGTGATCATTGTTGGGGAAAGTCAGAGTAGTGCATTTCATGTATCGCTTTTGAATATGCATCAAAATCAGATAGAAAAAGTCTTCATCCTGAATTGCTTGGTTATCATAAAAAAGCCATAAAACTTACGAAATTATGTGCCAGAAACCAGATGCTCTTAAAATGGAAATAGGAGCATTTTGCCATGGAGTCTAGGAACTCGTCAAAATCGTAAAGCTTTTTGAACGTTTTGAGAGAAGATTGGAATTTCAGCAGCATTTTCTGAATGTTTTTAATTCTAATTATGAAATTGACAAACGGCGTCTTCCATAATAAATTGTAGATATAATCGACCCTGGACCATAATTCTCGGTCCTTTTTTGTTATCTTCAACTATCAGAGAGATGTATTTTGTGGCTCGATAGGTTCTAGCAAATGCTACTGGACTCATCTAAAAATATTGTCTTTTCTTCTTGGACAGTTTCTTACTTTTCTGAGAATATTTACAGTCAGATGCTCAGGCAGATTCTCAATATGAATAATCGATTTTCCATTAGAAAAGGCGACTTTGAAGTCATCTTGTTTAGATTTTCCGGATCTCCAGCAGCAAAGACGACTGAGCATCTCGGAAAAAGGTCTGGCGAACTCTCTGCTTATCGCATCTCACCCTGACTGATGACTAAAAATCATCTTTTATTGAAAACGGGCAGAATTGTGAACAAAACGGGGAAAAAATTTATTTGTACCCTTGATCATTCCGTTTTCTTCTAAAACCAGAGGTCAAATGTATCTGCGCCCCACTGGCATTTCACATGTGACGCTTTCTAATCTCTCCCTATCAAAATAGTTTGTTGAAATAATGGTTCGTGAGGATCGAATTTCTCCCACTTACTTAATCAAAATAAGAAGCATTTGTACAAGAGGTTTTAAGGTATGTTTTTTCCTAACAAGAAGCAAAATCAATATTGTCAGCTATTTCCCGTTAGAAAGGATCAATTAGGAAATGAACTAGTGAGTGACTATGTTCTGGAGCACGATGAACCTTTTCTATTAAAACAGTTGGACAGAGATTTTTTAATAAAGATCTTCAACAAGATGACGCCGATTTCTTTCATTAGATCGCGAAAAGCGTCAAAAGCTGTGGATAATTTTGTCATAGAAAATGAAAAACACATCGGTATTATATTAGACGAGCCGCTAGAGTTATCTCATTGTTTGGATGTTGTGAGTATTTTCCCTAAATGTGTATCAGATCTTTCAGTCTCCTCAAACTCGACCAGAAGACATTTGTTTAAATATAACTGGACGTTTTAATTTCGATTTGGTCTCTGCTAAAATAGCTCTCTCCGGCTTTACTTTCACCACATTTGCTTTCGTCAACGCTTCACCTAATATGACTGTAAACCGGTGGTTTTCTATGCCAACTGCTCTTAGGAATGTCTATCCAATCGAGCGGTGGTCCTTATGATTGCTCAATTTTTGGATAGCAAAATGTGGAGACACTGTACGATTGCGGCTTATGGGTTGGTGCCTAAGTATCTTGCCGAAATCCTTCACCCAGGTCAAGTTTATATTGCTGGAGATCGGATGCCACCAATTCCAGTGAGTTGATCATTCATAGCCAATCCACCGAACAATTTAGAATACAGCCACGCAAATGGATATTACTTGTACCCATAAGACCGCAATTGAATTGCCAAATGCACCGAATGTGTCGAACATCCAGGTGTATTGTGATAGGGGTTGTGAATTCAGTACACTGTTGGCTAGACAAACGCTTGTGGTGAGTTGAAGTAATTTAACGAAAGAAAATGTTATAGAAATTCGAACAAGATAAGTCCCCTAGTTTGGAACATATTCGCTTTACGGATCTTGTGAAATTTGAGATACCCGATCTCAAGAATGAGAACAGAGATTCTGCAAAAGCAAGAGTCGATTTAGAGGTCTTAACTAAAGCGCAGAATACATTGCTATTGGACAATAAGTTGAAGCCTATATCCAATGTTATAATTGTTAAACTTGACGACTCAACACCGTTATTTAAATTTGTAAGAGAGTTTAGGCAAAGAGAGGCTTTATATTATATTTAAGATGAAAGCAAAAAAGACCATCCATCAAATGTCGATGGACGGCGCCGTTGCCATCATAAGATTCAGGGCTTACCTTCGAAATGGATTTGTCAGCATTGCTTTGCATGTGGAAGCAGATCCAAAGCAAAAAGATCCAGAACTAATGAAATTAAGGAAATTTAAATAATCTACAATTTATTTCGCTTTATTGGGAGCTGATCGGGATCTTCTATCATTTCTAAACCACCAATGGCCTCCAACAAATCGAGCGTGGCTAATTCATTTCTTTGCAAGTATTTACAATCATTAGCTTACGTGTCTGTATAATTAGCCAACTTTTCTGCCGGGCACAC
Source organism: Oscheius sp. JU1382 (assembly GCA_932521405.1). NCBI lineage: Eukaryota > Metazoa > Nematoda > Chromadorea > Rhabditida > Rhabditidae > Oscheius > Oscheius sp. JU1382. The sequence goes on from OW051479.1 coordinate 10,597,522, forward strand.
CCTGTGCACTTTGTGCTCTGTGACTTGGCGTTGCATATTCAATGGACCTGGGAAAATAATGTGATCTCTAAGACGTCTGGCATGAGGACGTGTAGCCTCTTTATGTGTGTAATCTATCTTAATAAAATTATTTTTCTTTGAGAGCCTTTGTGGATAACCTTATTAGTTGTTATGCCTTCAAGTGGTGGCAAATCTGGTCTAGCTGAGCGTCTCCGTCGAATGAGTTGGCGATCAACCTTTTTTGGCGTAAATTCCGCCTGAAAAAAAATTGGAGAAAATGGGAGGACAGTTCAACCTGCGTTGTCGTAAGGCCATCCATTGGAAGTCGTTCGGTTCTTTCTGATCTTGGCCGCCTTGCCACCTGTCTTTCAGCCTTTTTAGGAGTGTAAGTGGCCTAAAAACTCTTCCTAAAATTAGCTAAAATCTACTCGTGTAGTTGTTTGTGTCTCCAATGGAGGAAGCTCCAATTTCTGAGTGGATTTCTCCACCGGAGGAGGTTTTTTGATTTCAATCGGCTTGTGAACATCCTACAGTATCGTTTTCAAGCCAAATACAACCAACTTTATAAGTTGTTGTGTCGTGAAATGGAACTTTTACCCGGGCTGGTTCATTAAAAACAGGCGCTTTTGAAATAACTTCCTTTGGAGTATAGGTAGCTCGATTTGTTGTCAAGTCATCGAATGGGATATGAGGCTTAAGAAGCTCTCTAAAAAGCCACTTGTCTTAAAATAAAGTCAAATACGGTGATGGTGTTCTAGGACGGATTGGTTCTTTCGGAACAAAATGAGCTCGATGAGTTGTTTCTGCATAAAAAGGGACTTGAGCTTCGTCATAAATTGGCGCATATTCTCTGGAATTTCCAGCCAGCGAAGAGAAATAAACTTACGGGATATATTCTCTCGAAACATATTTAGGAACAAACTCGGATCGATGCGTGGTGTCTGAATAAAAATTGCCTCTTCTTGGGTCAGAATATGAAGTGTAAGGTCTGAAAACTTTTCAGAAACTTTGATCGCAACATTCCATCACTTTTTCTGGATGGAAAATAGCCTGAGACACAGCTGGCCATGACACCCACCTCTCATCCACAGCGCTCCACTCTCCTACAAATTAGTTCTCATGCGATTTCTCAAATTAATAAGACTCACCATCGTCGTTATAAGCCGTGTGAGGCGGTTCATAATTATCGTAATCCAGAACGTCATCATAAAATGGCAAAGTCGCTATTTCATAGCCGGGATGCTGTTCGTATTCCATTTGGCCGAAAAAACCTCCGTAACCTGGAGACCCTATGCTCAACTTGAAAGCGCATTATTCTTTAATGCTTGTTGAAAGCGCTTAAAATTTAATTTCAGGATGATAATTCATCTGCTATTTCTTACGAGTATATCGCTTCATATTTCGGCGGAATCTGGAGAGGTTAGCTTTAGGCATGAGCGATCTAAAATTGTTTTTAGAGAACTACCAAACTCGCCTCAACTCTTGTTGATCTCAAATGGAAGACCAATTTTGGCCGACAAGCAGTTGATTTCGAAGTTGGATTGTCTAATGATAATCTGAATTGGATTGGAATTGGCTTCTCTGATCATGGCGAATTCAATAACTCAGACTTGTGTCTTTTTCGTCAAGGAAAACTCTGGGTAATTAGAAAGCGATTAGCTGGGAAATTCTCTTCTTTAGGACTATTATGTGGACAAGGACTTTTATTTGCAAATCGATCGGAGCCAAGATTGCGAACTTCTTCAAACCACGAGGAATAAATTCTCTTTCAGAAGGAAGTTTATGACATGCGACCCCAGAGATTATGCCATTGAGGTTAGTTTAGGATCTAATTTTGTAAGTCTTTTCCAGCCAGGAACTGCTCAAATGACAATCATGGGAGGATATGAATTTATTACAAATATTGCTAGCTCCAAAGTCGAGAAGGTTTTCTTTTTGCCCATTTTTTGACCGTTTTTAGCATCTTCGTTTTGGAAAAATAATTGGAGATCAGGAAAAAATCCCGACTGTTGAGGAAGACGTCAGAGAAATGACAATCCTGGCTGATGCGGCTCGAGTTCCCAATGAAATTAATACTTATTGGTGTGTCATCAAAGAGATGCCGAGAGAACTTTTATCGAGGAAACACCATGTCGCAAAAGTATTTTTAATGAACAAATTCTAAAATATAATTAGATGCACGCTGTTGTTCAATCAGGGAATGAGCACATTGTCCACCACATGGAAGTCTTTATTTGTCAAACTGATGATCAAGATGAATACAGTGGAAATTGCAACTCAGCTCCCAATAAATCGCAAACCTGCAGTCATGTAATTGCTGCTTGGGCTATGGGTGAAGGAGTAGGTTCCTTCAACACCTAGTGGACGAGAGAGTTCAGCCTGTCTATTATCCTCCTGAAGCTGGATTTCCTTTGGGTGGACCTGGAGAGAGAAAATATATCAAAGTTGAGCTGCATTATAACAACGAGATGAAGCAGAGTGGTGTTGTTGATAGCTCGGGATTCGCATTCTTGGTGACTCCATCGCTCAGAAAGTTTGACGCCGGAATTATGGAATTAGGTTTAATCTATTCCGATGCCAATTCGATTCCGCCTGGACAAAAGGCCTTCCCCATCACTGCTCACTGCATCGAGGACTGTACCCAGAAGGTTTAAAAGTTTTATAAAAGAATTGGAATTCTATTTAGCTGCCAGAAGAAGGCATCCAAATCTTTGCCAGCCAACTTCATGCCCATTTAACTGGAAGAAAACTTTGGACTTCTGTTTATCGACGAGGTTTGAGAAAAAAAGCTTGAAAATAGTATTATTAGGTGTGAAAATAATGGAAATCAACCGAGATATGCACTACACGCCTCACTGGCAACATGTCGCACAAATCCGACCTTATCTTCACATCGAGCGTGGAGATATCCTCGCCACAACCTGTGTTTATGACACTTCAAAGCGTGACAGAATGACATTCGTTGGTTCATTTCTTCTATCTCCTTCCAATGGAATTTAGGGTGGATATGAAATTACTAATGAAATGTGCGTCAATTATATCTACTACTATCCAGCTTCGAAGATCGAGGTCTGTAAATCCGCTATTTCAAACGTCACTCTTCACAACTACTTCGCTAAACGGTAAGGCCTTTAGCCTCTGATTTAGATAAAAAGAATTAGCCATGGACTGTCTGAGAAGTTGTCGATTACAAAGAAATACAACTCAGTCCAATGGAACGCAGACGAGGTCAGTGAGCTACAGGAATTGTACTCCGTCTCTCCATTGAACGTGGCTTGTCTCCAACACGACGGCTCTCTCTTTCCAGTTTGTTTACCTTTTAATTCAAAAAATAAGGGATTAATTAGGGACAAGATTGGTCAGCTATGCCGATTCCTCGTCCCAGCAGTGGTCCGTTCATCAAGACTCGTGATCAGCTGGAATGCCGCGCTTTAAACGACTAATAAATATAATATATTTATTCTGGCAATGAGAAACCCGTTGAGTAGCCCGTTGGCTATTGCAATCAAATTGAGGCATCAGATTCCGTCACAACGGATTCCATCGAAATAGACAGTAGAACCATCGTATCCAATCATATCCGGTCGGCGGTAGTCTATCAACGAGTCTCGGAAAAGCTCACACTGATTGAGAGCTCCTTGTGCTATTAAATTAGCTGATCGGCAATGGAGAGCAAAACAGGCAGCAAAACAATCAGATGCTCTAAATCGATGCCATTTTCTGTGTTATTTTTTTCCAACTAACGTCTTGACATGAACTGTCTTGATTGTCCTCCTTCCAAAGAAGGCTGTTTGATACAACGCACTGTAGGTACATTTCCCAGCCGACGGATATTCTGGGCCTTTTGTTGTAGTTGGTAATGGACGTCTAGTCGTCGCAATTATTTTCCTTGTTGTCTAAAAAAAGAATAATATTTACTTCTACAGCCTACCGGAATTGTTGTTGGAGCTTTAGTTGTCGTTATAACAGTTGTGGGAGGCGGTTTAGTCACGGTAGTGCTTGTTGAGTCTACTTGCACGGCTTTTTCAATTTTATCTGTGAATTTGATTGTCTTCACTCCATGAACCCTGTTAAAAGGTGTGTTGGCAGGCATATTCACTGGATCATCGAGATGATTCGACTGAAATGATGTGACTTTTAGTTGAAAGTTACCAAGATTTCCTCGAGAGCGTTGTCGAAATCACTCTCTTCTAGCCCCTCAGTCTCAGGAATGGCCCTGTTGATAGGTCGGCGAGTCCTCATTTTCTAGAGAATTGCATTGCCCGAATGGCTATAATTATACCTTTGTAGTAGACGAGATTGTTGTTGAAGGAATCGTTGTGGTTTCTTCTGTTGTTGTTGAGAGAATTGTAGTTGGAACTGTTGTGGAATCGATAGAAATGACTGTCTCATTTGACTCAGCTCCACTGCCTTCTATTGTTTTCTCTTCGGAGGAAGTAGTATTCAGGAGTATCAGCTTCCGAGAAATATCATCGTCAGCCGGTTGTCGTTCGATTTTCTTCTAGAAGACAGTTCGATTTCCAAAATAAATTTACCTCTGCCGGGGTATCGTCAATCACTTTTTGGAATAGACAAGCCTGTTCCATGTAGCTCTTCAATTTCTCTTCTAAAAGTTTCTTGTTATAAGATGCCTCTCGTTGATCACCTTTGCTAGCACATTTGTACTCGAAATAGCTTCTCAACTGCTGATCCGGCAAGAACGTAAAGTTTTGAGCGTTCGAATAGCGATTGTCTTTGCTCAAAAGACAGACAGCACCTTCATAGTAATACTGGAAGGATTGACAAGCTTCTCCGAATTTTTGCTCAGCAGCAAGACAAAGACATTTACAGCGTTGGGGAGTGGCATTAGTCTCAACGTGGAGAGCATTTCCTTCCAGGACATAGGAGGGCAATTCAGTAAAGCATTGGTCAGAGAATGCTCCTTTCGCTTTCGTTTTCTTGGGCTTACTCGCTTGTGGCGTCTCTCGGCAGCCAGAAGTTTTTTCGGGCTTGACAAGCGAAGAGATGGCTTCATCTAAATCTCTATATAATTTCCGTTCAAATTCCAACCTCTAGGACAGGTCATTCCCAAGTAAGTTACATTAAAATCAGCCTGTTTACTGAAATATTTAGTTCGTTGATGACGATTCTCCAAGTTTAGGACACAATCTCTTTCTCCATGGTAATAAGTTGCAGAAGAACAGTCGAATCCATGACGACCAGAGGCTCTAACAATCAAACAAGTCAGTCTTTTTTTTTATAAATTTTACCTGCTATTGGCGCAGAAGCACTCGCATTCTTCCAGCGAGACATCATGTTCTAAGGCAGCCGCTACAGATCCCATCATATAGCCGCCAATTCTTTCGAAGCAGACGGATTTTTCTAAATAATTTGCGCATTTTATTCTTTCGGCTTCAAACCTATGTTGAGCACTGAGTCGGGAATTGTTGTCAAAGTAGTAGAAGTTTCTGTAATTATAGAGGTAGTAGATTCTAGTTTAGTTGTGGATTCTTCTGTGCTAGGTGCTGTGGATGAAGCTGCTGCTTCAGGCGTTGTTGCAGTCTCAGTGGTTGTGGTTTCTACTGTAGTTTCGCTAGATGTTTCTTTCCTCGAAGGCACAAAGAAACCAGCTCTTTCTTCAGCAGAAGTAACCTTTTCACTGCTTGTTGTCACTTCAGTTGTTGTTTCAACGCTGGCTGTATGTTCTCCAACTGTAGTTGTTTCTGTGGTTACGGAAGTTGGAAGATTAGTCTCACTGGTTAACTCATTTTGTGCAACGGTTATCGTGCTTGTTGGAGCTGAAAAAGCGTGAGGTTATGAGTTTTCGGCTCACTATCAGTGGTTGTTGTGGTAGAAGAAATAGCTTTTCCTTCTTTTGTACAGAATTTAGTCGCAATTCCAATGAGAACTTGCACATCGCAGTCGATGAATTGATAAATATAGCGATTATCGTCGATCATATCAAATCTTCCCAAGTGATTTCCCTAATTTCTTTAACTTTCTAGTCAACCTAACTCACCTTATTCAATTCGCAGGTTCCATCCGCTCTCCAATTGAAAGACTTGCACATAAATATGCTATTTTGTTCATATGAATGGGCACATAGACACCTGGATTTGAATGTTTCTTTTGGTTCGAAGCTTACCGGCAGGTTTGAAGGGATACATCTTTGTGCGTTTCATAAGCAGCTCCCATAAGATATTTCTTTTCTCTTAGTCGATAGCAGATTTGTCCTTTTCTTCGCACCATATGAGTTGAGTCCAAGACTGGCAGAATTCCTGCTGTAGTGAAATTTTCTATCAGAAGTTTATTAACAAAACCTGGCTCTTGGATTTTATCTAAAAGAAAGGGGAGATTCTTGTGTGAGTTTAGAGCGATACCTTTTTGAATTAGAGGCCGACTTCTGGCCACCTTTGGAGCGGCGGTTGACTCACGAAGGCCGTCGTTTGGTTCGCCAGTAATTAGCTCGACTTTTTTGAGAGTTGCAGGGGTTGCTGAGGCTAATTCGATAGAATCGGCTAGCAATAGCTTCTTCTTTGTCTTTAATGCATCTGAAGAGCCCTAGAAAGATTGAACAAGAGAATTTACTTGGAGTCGAAATCTCATTGCATTTTGTAACACAGGCAATCTGGATGAGATGGCTGCTGCTGTTTCTCAAATCAAATTCAGTCAGCCTTTTGTCGTTATATCTAATATGTCTCTTGCTGGTTAATAAACGGGTTCCCTTACCGGCAGTTCAAAGTATATTCGTAGGAAATAGCGCAAGTTTTTGCGAATAAATTATAAACGGCTGTTCGACAGAAATGGCGGTCTCCACAGAACGCAGCGCATTCAGCGACAGATGAAAGGTTTATCCTGTAAGAGGAGTTTTTTTGGCGAATCGCGGCCGAAAAACTTACGCGGTATAATAAAAGTCAATTGACATGGCCCTGTCGTAGACGACAGGCTGGGCGAAGAACTCTCGTTGACATTTTGCGTCGCCCACGACTGCTCCTACTACAGCCAGTAGTAGGATGCAACTCCTCATGGGATAAATCCTATAAATTTTAGCATGCGGGAGAAAGGAGGAAGTTGAGATCTGGACAATAAGATTGGACTTGTTTGGATGACAATATAAGACTTTCACTACTTCGCTCTCAGTGCCGAACTTTGACGGGTTCAAAATGTCAGTCGGTTAGTTTTTGACGAGGTTTATGGAACGGAGTCGGGTCGTGAGAAGAGTAGAAGGGGGTCGAGACTCTGAAGGGTGGACGGGGCAGTAAACAAATAAATTCCGGAAAGAAGAGATAGTCTGTAAAGTGCCGGTTTAGGCTGGAAAAGGCAGATGTTATTTCTGACTTTGAAAACACTTGAAAACTGTTCCGGAATGTGGCAATGTTTGGATAAAAATGAAAGGACTCCAGAAGGTCGTTTAGAGGTGAAAGCGGGCGGGCAAGGGAAATCGTACCGGTCTCGTAACTTTTTGCCACAATTCCCGAATATCTCTTGACCAGCGGGCTAGCTTGCTTGTGGTAGACATCTCAAGTGTGAATAATCAGGCAGAACAAAAAGTTGAGGGCAAGCCGCCTGACCTTGCCCTAGACGATACGGAAGACTGACTCGACGGCAAACTTCCGGAAAAATAGCCGAAAATTGTCAAAGAGGAGGGAGAGAAACGTCTCAAATAGGGGGACACTAGACTTGGAATGAATACTATTACGGCTAGTATGTTTGCAAGGACACAAAGCAAGACTCGTACTCGATCATAAATGTACAGCATGGTCTTTCAACGACGGTCAAATACGACGTAGAACATAAGATCGAATTGTTTTCTCGGAAGGCAATGAAGGAAATTCGGAGGACAGCGAGGAGGTTTAAGAGGATTTTGAAGAAGTGGACCGAGGTCGAGGCACCCCCTGGAGAAGTCTGAAATCTCAATGGAGACAGGTGGAGGGATTGACCCACGATCGAAGGCAGTCAAAGTGCACTTAATTGACGGATTTGGATGGCTGGGGAACCGGCATGGCAGGAGAGGCAAAAGAATCTCCTCGCTCCCGGGCACAGATTTAATCGTAGCTTGTGTTACGGAACGTAAGAAGTCGCGAAGTTTTGAAAACAAGAAATTGAGAACTGAATTCCTCTCTCTCTCTCTCTCTCTCTCTCTTTCATAAAGAGGGATCAGAAATGCGGAAAGGAGAACGAACTATCAGGCGATTGACACAGTTGGTTGGCTGCAGAGGACGAGAAAAACGTGCTGTCTGAATACGATGCTGGCCGGTTCGAGCGCCCCCAGGGAGGCGGTGACCCGCACAAAATTTTGGAAAGACGACTGCACATAATAACTTTTCCGAACGAGTTACTGTAAGAGTTTCTTCGAGTTAAGACGGTCAGAAAAGATTGTCGCTTTAATTAGCGTTGTGGCATAAAAATGATCAAAAAATGAGTGATCGTTTCATTAGCCCGGATGCTAGCTATGACGAAGAAGCCGCTACTTGGCTTATCTCGGCTTTCTAACGGGTTCACCTACGTCGACGACGACGCAAGAGAGCGCCGAGAATCAAACATGCCTACTACCTTTGTGGATCGGATCCGATCCAGGGATGGGCGGATCGTGTTTTTTTCGAGCCGCAAAAAGTGCCTATCAAACAAAAAAGATAAAGAGAAAATTGACCTAGAAAAGTTTAAAAAAGTATTAGTCGAGAGCAAACGCCATTAGGAAACCACTAAACAAGAAAAAACCTCAGGTTTCTCGGGTACCCGCCCATCCCTGATCTGAACCCGTCTTTATTTCGGGACAGTGGTTGTCGAAAAAATCTCGATAGCACCCGATAATTGGCAATTTGTGGTCATTGCTCGTCGTCAGGTTCGTGGAACAATGTTTGCACAGGCCAAGCATAGAACGAGATCACGGAAAGCGAAGTCCTCTTCTTGAAAGTGAGTCTTTTGTGTCAAGGACGACACCCTGTTGAGGCAAAAACTCTCAACTGCCGAAGTCGTAATCTCTTTCGAGATGAGGTAGTAAGCACCAAACTGTCTGCCTGTCCGAGTTCATCACGATTTTATTCACAGCGAATCAAAATTCTCATACTCGAACTTCGGCATCTCCTTATCGTAGCAAATAATGGGACAATATGTGTAAGTTAACGGATCTACACAGCAGCTACGTCGATTCTAAAGATTTTTAATCTTTTGCTAATTTCTAACTTACTCCAATAGATAGACCGTACATTTTAACAAAAATGAAGCAAAAGAAGACTAAAAGATGTAGAAATTTCATCGGTAGTTCAGCTCAATGAAATCTATTGACTGGTTGGTCACCTGTTTACTCGAAAATGTAACGTGATTCTCGTTTTTCACCTTCCAATGAGTCAACAAATTTATTAAGTGATCACTTTAAATGCGGGCTAAATTCGCTATCAAATCGGACTTTGCTCAAATCCGTTATGACTCCTAATCGATCAGTCGCCGCGAATGAAGTTGTACAAGTTCGAATAAAAATACAGCCGCTGATTCCTTCAAAGTTCTGGTTGATATACTGTATCAATCCATAAGTCTAGAAATTTGCATTGTCTAAGGACTTAATTTCACCTTTTGATGGCTAGATTTAACCTCCACTTCTATTGCAGTATGCGAAGATACCCATCCATCTAATATGGCTTTTATTTCTTTAAATTTAGTTCTGGCGCTCTTCTCCAATAAACACTCCAACTTTTCTTGCTCTTCATCGATAAAATAGCTGTGGTTTGTTTGAAATATTACCATCTTTTCATGTTGATTCCGACTCCATTTCTAGACTATTTTATAAGATAAAAGCAACTTCAACAAACTCGTATGACTGCCTCAATAATTATTTGAACTTGAGCATATTCCCAGTAAATGTTCATATAGGTCTCTTCAAGCTTGAAAAAACGAGGAAAAATCTCAAACATATTGTCAATATTGAATGTTGAAATTTCGAGGGATCTAACATAGCTCTAAATAGACTTTTTCCTTATAAATTTATTGTCTCACAGGTATTTCAATTGGGATACTTTCGATTAGCAATTTTCTTGGCTTCACTATGTCCACTAAACTCATCGGAAGCTTTTTCCCTAGCTTTATTTGGGTATTCTTCCAAACTCGATTCTCCAAAAAGCGTTGAATTTCTTCCAAATGGATCGGCAATAAAGACTAGAAAGGTCGTGCTTAAAACGAGAAACTTACTTGTTCGTAAATTTCCAAGTAGTAAAGATTCAAAATGGAAAAATAAAAGCCAGTAAAATATGAAAGAGCATCATGCAAGGGGAAGCATTTGTTGGTGTTAGAAAGGAAGAGATCGACAATCATCGCGCTCGGCTTTGAATCCTAGATATTGTGCTCAGACTTGGTCAATACTCACTGCTGCTTTTGTTTTTGGATAGGAAACCCAAAGGCTAATTTCCTTATTGACTCGAATATTCACTAGAAAATGATGCGTTTTGATAAAATTAAAAACAGCGGAGCTTGTTCTATTCAGCCGTGCAAAAGCCTTTGGCTTCATCTGAAGCTAATTGAAAGAAGAGTTTGTGAATTATTTACCTTATTTAAAACTGAAAGGATCAGCGGAACTTCTCCTACATAAAGAAGAGGAAACATTTTTTTTCTGAACGAGTTAGAAAGAAAGAAGAGGTCAAGAAGGAGGCGATTGATCGAGAGCTTTTTTTCCCCCCACGACTGTACGCAATTTAGCAGAAATTTTATTATTCAGATAGGAGTAACTCTCTCATTCTTTTTTCATACTCATCTACCGAATCTTTCTGGGTGTAGAAGCAGAAGGCGACATTAAATTCCTTTTCTCCATACTGGGTCACTTCCACGGCTAAACAAGCGTTCCCGCCTTTATTACACTTGATCTTAATGATGCCGACGGGCTGGAAGAGAGAGAGTTCAAGGAATCGAAGATTTCACCTTGTATTTGATCTCAACATTTTCAGTATATCGTTCTGCTGGAAGATGGTTCTCCTCGTAAACCTCAGTTAGAACTTCGTATTGTCCTTTGGCTAGGAATTTCTCGATAGTCTCAAAAGCCTCCTTCAAATGTCTTCTCTTTATCGTCTCCAGCATATCTGCTGTCTTCCAGTTTTCTACATTACAAAAAGTGAAGTTCATTCCAGGAACGACATATTGCAAATTCCCCAATGAGGAGGAACACCATTTCTGCAATTTGAATGTAACATTTTGGATAAAATCTTACAGAAAGCACTATTTCCAATATTTTTGGTCCCCGATATTCCATAATTCCATAGACGAGTCGATTTATTTGGGGGATTGATATGATATCATCAAGCCATTTTATGTATTCCTCGTCTTTGGATTTCTAAAAAAAAAACTTTTATCAGCAAAGATATTCGCTCACTTTCATTGAGACTATGGCAAAGAGCCAAAAAGGTTTGACAATGAGCAGTATTTCTTTCTCTATACTTTCTTGTGACAAATAAGTTTTTCTCCAAATGCGTCTTTTTAAAAAACTGATGAAGTTTCCCCAAGCTGTAAAGTCCTTAAAAAGAAGAGTTCTTTAGAAATAGCGTTTAGAAGGAACCTTCTTGAGGAACTCAAAGTCGACGCTATCCAGTGAGAGATGACGGAAACTAAAGCCAGAATGTCGTTCCAGCTCCGTCTCCGAAATATTGTAATATTTTTCACCATTATACAGCTTTGCTTCCAGTTTTGTTTTATAGTAGAATTTTATTTTACTATCAGTTTCTACTCCTATCAGCTGGCGATGTTCGTCAACAAACTCGTTCACAAATTTTGTAGCTTGTCGTAAACGAACAAATGGAATTGGATTCATCTGCGAAGAACTAAACTATTCCCTCATTTTTATACCTTATTCATAACGGCAATGAGATTGACAGTTTCCAATAAAGATAGTTCGAATACAAGCATTAGGATGATATTTTGGAGGAGCAAGAATGAGCGCAAAGAGCCGATCGATGACGAAAGCGCTGTGTAATCAAACGAAAGAAATTTTAGTCCTGGCTCCGGTGGAAATACAAAAAAAGGGAGAAAATATCTGGTGTCATTGTTTGGTCGACATTTTAGAATATTCAATTGTCTTTGGTGCTTGTTGTCATTGTTTATCTGGAGCCATTAAGGCGTCCCTCTTTCCGTAATTAAGCCACGAATAAAGAATTAGATACACAGGAGAACACGTTCGACAACCACGTGGGCTGAGCCAAATAATGAAATTTTATGCTCCTCTAAACTCACGGTCAAAATCCCAGGCACACGTGGACTTCTAGAACACGACACGCTTCCTTTCATTCCTTTGGGAAATCTGACTCTCTCTTTTTCTGCAGATATTCTTCTCTGAGAGCTTTTTCAGATGGAGACTTGTCCACCTATTAGAACTCAATTTCCACTGTACATCGTTATTCAGCGCGTCATGTCGTGCTTTTCGATTCCAATCAACTTGTTATCAATTTACTGTATCATTTTCAAGTCAACAAAGGCTATGAGCACATATCGATGGCACTTACTTTGGCATCAAATCCTAACTGGAGCAGTGGATTTCTTGGTTAGTTTGACGCCGAGAGGATAAAGAGATGCATCAGATTGGAGTCATGTCAGTCCCGATTTATCTTATGCCATTTCCTTTGGTTTACCCTACAAGTTTTATCAACCGCTTAATGCCGACTCACATAGCCGTCGTTTTAATTTTTCTCCTTATTACAACTTCTTTAGCAGCTGTTGTTCAACTTTTTATGTACCGATATCTCAAAGTTTGTTGCTTTGAGATCAAACAACTTTTATTTTGAGGCCACTGGAAGAGACAATTTCCCTTGGTATTTTATCGCAGTCTTATTTATTACCTACTCTATCTGTGCTACTCCTTCAGTAGGATTTGAACTAATTTATGTACAAGACCAGAAGCTATTTCTCTACCATCTGAAACATGTCAGTTCCTTTTATTTCTTGAAGAAAACGTCAAATTTAGAACTATTCGTGTATTACAATGGATGTAATAAGTATTCCCGGATTGGCCGGGTATCCACCAGAGTTGATTGGAACGTTCGTTGAAATAGCAGGTTAAATGCTAATCTATATTCCAGGTTCGTTGGAATACCAATTGTACTTGTGAATGTTTTCATGGTAGTCGCCTGTACCACCATGATTGTTATGACGAAGAACTTCTTACGGGGAAATAGTCTCTCGCCAAGCACTGCCAAACTAGAAAGGAAGTTCCTAATCACCCTCATTTTACAGGTAATAAGACCAAGAGGTCTTACCCCGAACTTAAGGTACTTTCGCCTATTATTATTGTTCACACGCCCGGTCTAATTTTGATGTATATCCAGGCGAACAAAGTCTATGGTTTTGAAGGTGAAAATTAGTCTATTTTGAGAGGGTACAAAGTTTTTGTTTCAGTTGTTGGTCTAGTTTGCGTGGGAATGCTCTCTGTTTATGGCGGATTATGCGGTCTTTTTATAATAATTTTGACTCCATATTATCACACCATATTCTGTTGTTACAAGCCGAAAGTGAACTTTATCGCATCGTCTATTGAGACGACTCTACCTGCCTCGTAGGTGCTTGCCAGGAAAAGGACAGTACCTTTTCAGAAATGTTGGCTTCTTCCGTCGATGGAGCGTACCTCAGCAGAGAAATGAAAAACTATTCACTCGTAAAACATAAAAAAGTTGGAATGGATTTATCTTGTGTTTATCCCGTATTTTCCCGCACAATTATTGGCCGTCCGCCATTTCGACTAGCTAAAATATTGGCAATAACTATTGCTATGGCCACAATGTGAGCAATATTGACAATTATCATGACGATTCGATAGAGAGTGAATGTGAAACACCGTCGCATGTTCTCTCTAAATCCAGAAATTACCAAATTCTCTCTCAAACTAAGTCACCTCGTGTTATGCTTCGGGTTAAGCGGCAAGCAAGGCCAGAAAAAGCGAAGTTTTGTGAATTTGATGATTCCCCAAGTCAGGGCGACTAACTTGATACAAGAAGAGAAGAAGACCGGATTAGCTAGAGACAATCTCGGCTCGTTTGTAAAGAGCAGATTCATCAACATGGGAAGTGGAACCTGAAATCTTTGTTCTCTATCATTATTACAATGGGGTCAAATTTTTTGTTTTCTCGATGGCCACTCATCGCTCAATGCAGAGTCTTCAAGTGCAGTTGTTCGCTTGGCATTTGCACGATTGGCTTTTACAAGGCTTGAAAGCTAAAAATTGAGTCCAAAAGTGCGTGGAATCTTTGCTTGAAAGAAGTATTTGAAGTATGATGTTTTGTTACAAAATCAGAACACATGACCCGGACCCGGACAGATGACTCGTTTTTGTTTCCCACTAACCGCGTCATCAAGGCCGGCACGTACCTCTTCTAGCGCTAAAACCATGCTTTTAGCCAGCCGAGCGTAGAAGACATTCTCTTCGTCGTATTTTAGAGTTTGACAGACATCCACCATTTCGAATAAGTAAACAAAAATAGAAACACCTAAAGAATCTGGTTTGAGACGTATTTTCAGAGGCAATTAGTACCCGTGAAGAAAAAGTACCCATATGCTGCAAGGATGGCTGTTTGGCTTTGAAAGTTTCCAAGAAATTCAGCAATCCTATTGCAGACAAGCAGATCTGCCATTAAATCTAAGGTTGAGGCGAAAAGAGTCACTAGAGCAACGATACGGACTGGTGGAGCCCATTCTAGATGATTTCTAGAGAGGATTTAAATAAAAAATTGGAGGAAAAAGCTCACGCTGGTCCTTCAGGATCCTTCCAGGTTAGACGCCAGCCCATAGCTTGCGAAAGCGGCTTGCCGCGGGGGCTGACCACCGCGGTGCACAAAACACCGCTGCTGAGCTTTACCCAGATACCTCCCGCCCCCATTTCCATCATTTTTTTCTCCTCGAAGAAGTTGAAGGGCCCTTTGGCTCCCGACAGTAGTCTCTTAGTCATCCAACTAATAAGCTTATTTGTGAGTTTGATTCTCCTCGCTAATAACCGTTAATCAAGAACACGCGCTCTGGTTTCCGTCATACTGCAGGAGGATTCAATTAGCCGAATTGCGTAAAGTCAAGCTCTTTATTTTCTTGGAATGGCTTGAAAAAATACATGATTATGGAGGACAGGGAAACCCGAAGATAAATAAAACCGGTTGAGCTGCAGATCACATGGGGCCCGCATGAATATTCTCTGGGGCAATAGCTGGATCAAGCAAGACGTCTTCAGCTGAGAGTCGATGATCTGGATCCAATGCCCAACAGCGTTCCATCAGTGCGTAAACGTCGTTTGGACTATGCTTGGGCTTCGGAGGTCGCATTCCTGCAATTTCATCTTTAAAAAAGGGGAAAAAAGTTTACCAGCCAGTGCGTAAGAAACGACCTCGTGATTGCTTAATGTATCAAACGGCACAGATCCGTAGCTAAATATTTCCCACATTGTAACACCCAATGACCTGAATTTCTCTCGTTTTTTGAGGAAGGAATCAAAATCTACCAAATATCACTCTTTGAACTAAAGCGATGCTCACTAATGGCTTCAGGAGGAAGCCATCTAACGGGGAGAAGAGACTGATTCTGCATTCTATAGTAATCCGAATGATAAGTTAGACGGCGGGACATTCCAAAGTCGGAAATCTAAAGGGCATATTATGATCTGAAGATGAGACTGAGGGAAGACCTTCACAGATATTGGAGGACGTTGTCTTGGATTGCCTATCATCTGATCCGAATCGCCATCAACAAGACAATTTCTAGCTGCTAAATCACGGTGAATTATCTGCTGAGCTACCAAATAGCAAAGCCCTTTGGCTACCTAAAAGCTTATATCGATTGAATACAATTTTACAAGTAAACCTGTCTAATAATATATTTCAACTCGGTTTCATCAAGAGCTGCGGGAAAAGAGGCATAGCTTCCCTGTTGAGGAGCCCGATTTTTGAGGTAGGAGCGGAGATCGCCTGAATTATTGCCATGAGAAGGGAAATTTTTTACCTAGACGCATCATTTCAAAGACTAAAAGGAGACGATCTCCATCTCTAGTCAATCCGTACAGCCGGACAATGTTCTCGTGGTCAAGACGACATAAAACGGTAGCTTCTTTCTCGACCTCAGCATCAGCGTCTGCTAAAGCTTTAACAGCCACAGAACGAGGACCCGTCTGCTCCCATGTTCCACAATAAACTGCTCCAAATGCACCCTAAACCTGTTTGGTTTTGTTACCACACTGATTACCTTTCCAATTTGCTCGTGAATTTGGACTGCACCTCCTTTGATACATGGAATTACATGACCAGTGTAGTCGCTTGAGGACATTGATAGTCTCTCCTCGAGTCGGAGCATTGTCTCTTCTGTTGCATGGCTCGTTCTTCGAGATAACCGAGAGTGGAAGGACCAGCGCCATTTCCTCCAGCCGACGGTCTTTATTGTATGTAGTTTGGCATTCAATAGAGCCGCAGCCATGACGAGACTGAATAAGACCAAGACTACAATAACCACTGGCTCAGGAGAGATTTTAGGATCAAAATGAGTTGATGTAACGTGAATCATTTCACTCTCATTGACCCGATTGAAATGGTGGGAAATTGAGCTACATTCAGTCCGATTTTGATGAGCCTGAAATAGCATAGAATCGAAGTCATTTAAAATGGGATACTTGAGATGGACAGAAGGTGAAATTAAAGTCTCCGGCTAGGTGATCCTCATTACAGTTGGAACAGCTTGCAGTAAAGATTTTGAAGACTCTTCGATGGAACAATGAATGCTCCACATCTGGACGAATAACGAGACTATTCCATAGCTTGACAGTCTCGGGTACAGTCGAAGAAGGCAACTGCCGAGATACAGTCTTCTGAAGTTGCTACACTAAGATTTTAGCTGGCAACTTACTCCTTTTGAGTCTGTTACGAGTAGAGTCAAATTGTTGATTGGATGTCCTTGCACGGCCAATCGAAAATAACTCGAATCTGAAGCTTCCACTGTCAGACTCAGCGAGGCGGGGACTTCAAGCTGCAAATCTCGTTTTTTGTAAATGTATTCATTCAATGCCTTTAGCGAGAACTCATTCGCTAGCATTTTATGCGAATATTAGCACGCAATATGACCCAATTTATTGCAAGAGACGAGGAACTGGCTTTTTGACTTTCTGCTCCCCTGGCTACAAAGTAATTATTGTAGGCACGTGTCCAAGTTCATTTTTGCTTCGCAGCTCCTAATGAACCTAGGGACCCTCTCTGCTGCTCAACTGCGTGTTTCGTCAAGTGCAATCGGAGAGCAGGAAGTGGTCGTCGGCGCTGTCTAATTAGGGCCGCGAGGCAAAGAACCAAGGTGCGCCGGCTCCGCAGTTATCGACAAGAAAAAAGCGGTTCGAAGTTCGAATCCAATTAGAACTAGGACCAGGAAGTTACCATCTATTTGTCTGCCTAAAGCTCATGTACATCGTGATGCAAAAGTGTTGCTTGCTCTCTGGTTGTTACCTCTCCTCAGATAATCCCGTCTAATTCCCAGCTGAAAGAGATCTCTCCCCGCTGTGAAAGCGGATAAATCTGACATCATGACAAGCAGCAGTTTCTTCCTGGGCAGGAAATGCATTTCGGAAATTAAAGCTCAGCTCTGTTTTGTCTGTCTAATCTGTGGACATCGATTGAGGCACGTCATTGCACACTGAATGTCGCCAGCCTTTCAAGAGTGATGCAGACTGAATCAAGTCGACAAAAAAATCAGCAGAGGGAGAGTAGTAGGGCAAAACATGCCCTAACAAAATGCTCATTTGCTTATCACAAGAAGATTGTCCCCGGGACTCAAGACACCTGTCCATCATGTGCTCTATGTGCAATCAAGGCCTTTTTTATTCGCATCCAAGTTGACTAATCATCTCATCAGAAATACATGAACCTCCGTCCCCGAGTGTGGAGGGGAGAGGGAGAGAAAAAGACTGGCGAAAACGTACTTCCGCGCGCAATCACCCGCAGATCCGCAAGAGAACTTTTAAACAAGCTTCATCCGAATGCCACTTTAGAAAGGCCTGGCTCTCATTGTTATTGGCTAGACAGATCCAATTGTATTCAGCTTATAGGGCAGGTGAACTTATCAGTGTACAACCGAAACTTTACGTTGATAAAAAGAATATCGACAGAAACCGGATTGCGTCAAATCTGAAGAAAGAACTCTTATCGCAATAAATTATGAAGTAGAGCGACGGCAGTCTCCGCAATCGACATCAGGATCAAGTGGTTAGCTCTTTTTCTTCTCTCTGTTTGGCGGATATGATTGCCAGTATTGTTTTGAATACAAGTTCGCTCCCGATGTGTTGCCTAGCTACATACAGCCCTTCCTGAAGTCTACCATCCAAAACAGCCATTACGATGTGGGATGCGGTCTCGGGAAAAACACAAAAATAACGCCCCCTAGGTGGGGAAAAACAAGGAGCCGTTGGGAGAAGAGAGAGCGACAGAATATTCATGACTTGTTGGCTATTCTGAAAGGAGAGGAAGTTGTCTCCGGATTCTCCGACACCTTCTTTAGCATTCAATTCTCCACTTTTTAGGGGCTACTTGCACCTGGCTCGGGTGGTTACAGAATTATAACTACAATAAAACAGCTTGCACCTGCTGCTTTCCCGTTCGAGACACACTTGTTTGCAAATTAATCCGTCCGGGGCTACTGCTCGAGAGAAAAGCTACTTGATAATTAGTTCGATCAAGCTCTTTTTGCCTCAGAACTGCCACGTGCTACCCATTTCTAGAAGCATAAACACGGTTGTTTGAAGACGAGCTGAATCAGGCCCCTGAGACTGGATGAGTAACTTCCGTCATCTGAAGACAAAAAAGCATGCGTGGGGAGTCGAGAGATCACTTAGTCGCTTGGGAAATTGAATAACTGCTTCGATAATTTCATGACAAGCCCAAGGAAAGCGATTTGGGAATAGGGAAAGGACCTACCTGAAAAGAAGTAAAGGTCGGCTGACGACAGTGCCAGCAGATCACGTTGATGACGCCAATATCGTCCTCAGTCACATTATTGATATCCAGACGAATAGAATGTTCAGTGATCAGCTCCGTGTGATTGTGTTGGCTTCTACTCCCCTGCCACTTGAAGTATCTCCTAAATTGAGTTTGAATACGCCAATTTGAGAGAGGGGAAAACCTGCTAGTGTTCAAAAAATTGGAGAGAACTTCTCCTGTGATGTGGAATTCGATCGAATAAGGCTCATTAAGAAGAGGTTCTGTTTTGGTCGACTGAACAAGGTAGCTGGGAAGGCACTCTGGACTGCAGTGGAAGCGCTGTGGCAGCTTTACATTTAGGTGCTCCAAATTGGAGCCAATCCAGTTTGTGTCGCAGGAGCAGGTTAGAGGACAATGAGACACGTCCACTTGTTGAGAGCCAGACGTGAACAGAGATTGCCATTGAAAGGTCTTGGCAGAGCAGAGTGGAAACTCAAGAGAGTGAGAATTCAAAGTGTCCAGAACAAATGGTGGAATACTGCTAATGTTGCAAGGGAAATTAGCAGCCGAATCGGTTGGACATGACGAAAGGATGGAGACCCAGTCCCATTGAGGGAGTGAGCAGTTAATTTGAAGATCACAGAATGCGTAGCCGTAAACCATAGGGAGCCACAGTAGAATCAGCATAATAATAGTACATTATCAACCAGTTCATTTAGACAACAATATGACAGAAACATTTAAGCCTCGGTCTTCTTGACATTCTTCTTCTGGGGCTTAGGTTTCTGGGAACGGAGAATGACTGCCGCACGTCGCTGTGCCAGCTGAAATCGACACATTGGGCGGAGCTTGCACACCACTCATTAACCATCGAGCGCAACAAACTAGGGCGCTGCATTAAGAAGTAGATACATCGATCAATGCATGAGCATCTCGTGACAACCTCGAAACATTTGGATGAACAACCTTTTTGGTGAGGCTAAAAGTGCAGCAAAAATTGGCGACCTTTTTGACTTTTAATTTTTTGGCGGGAAACTTTTTTCAAAATTTCTTGGGGCTGATTTCGTTTTAAAAAAAAAAATTCTCAATGCAGCGCTCGATGGTTGATGATAAAATGATAACTAGCCTTAGCATGGCGGTCAATCTTCAAATCCTTGGTGACATTAGCGATGGAACGCATGACCTTATGCAAATTCTTGATGGTGACGGTGGTAACAGCCTTATTGGGGTGGTTGACCTTCTCTGAAAATTTAAAAATAGAGAACGGGATATCTGGTGAAGGACTATTTTCCGAGATCTCGTGCTATTTCTTCTTTTAAAGGAGAATAAAACTTACTGGTCTTGGCAGAGAGAACAACTCCCTTTCCTACGGTAGGAGCGGCGATGTCGATAGCGTTATTGTTGACAAGACCGTTGTAGCGCTTGCTGTTGCGTTTTTTCAAGTTGAACTTCTCGGTGGAGAACAACTTGTTGATACCCTTCTGGTGGCGAAGGAAGCAGCTGTTGTTGCGGATAACCTGCCAGACGATATCGGACGACATTACCTTAAAATTACTTTCTTTTAAATGGAATAAAATTAAAGAGAATTGTTGGTTTGATGAAGAGAAGAATTCTTTCGCGTTTTTACAGCAACTTCAAGGCTAGGATAACTAGAGAACAAACTAATTGATTTTTGGACCGCATTTGGATGAAAAAATCAGCTGGAGAAGGTATATTTTTGCTGAGAAAACAAGAAAAAGTAATAGGAATTGAATGAAACGTGGGCGTTGGCCGGCTGGAAATGGTAGAAGCGTCGAGACCGAGTCCTTTCAGACCTTTAACTTTTGAAAATAGCAGTGGCGCTTATATTTATTGCGATGCTTTTCTGGCCCTTTACGACCTTTAATCAAAACCTTTCTAGCATGAAAGCACTTTTATTAAATAGATATCGGCTAAACAAAAAGAAAAATCAAAAAAATTCTCTAACAACAATTATTTGAAAGCTCCACAAGCAATTAAAAGCGTATGGGAGAAAAGCTTGTAACCTCATCGCTTTGTCAATTTCGAAATACAAATAAGCCTTTCAGCTTGACACTCTAAATGCCATCGTATTTACTCCTTATCACTAGAACTGATCGATCAAAGTACGCTGTAGTCTGGTGGGGCGAACCTACTTGAACAACCTCTAAAAGAGGATGCTACCAGCCTCTAGTTTTGCTGCTTTCATTGGTTTTCATCATGAATTCAATACATTCGCATATGCTAAGTCTCTGCAAAATCTAACGGGAGGCTACAACGATGATGGACGAGTCTACGTGACTGTAGGTAAATCTCTAGGAAAGGGTAACTAGTTGAAATTAGCAGCTAGATAAATAAGAATTCAGACAATATTCTCGGCTATTTTACGGTCAGAGCCTGCGAAGATGTGAGTCAGAGTATTGTTGTTCAATTAAGCGGGAGGGTTCCTTTCACTCATGTTCTGATAAATTCTACACAAGGCCAATTGGCTGGATTTTCTGAAGATCAAGAGGTATGGAAAGAAGCTGATTTTGAACGTGAATCTAGGTCATTCTAGAGCCGATAAATCATACGGTTTGTGAGTCCGTCGAAATTGTTCCCTGCTCTGCATATGATTTCAATATCCTTGTAAGCTATCAATAAAAGCTAAATTATTCTTTCAAGGATCAACACAGCTTAATTGTTGAGGAAGAGTTACTCCAACAAATATCGATAGTTAAAAAGGGAATGATTTTACCCTTCTGGGTTTCCCCAAGCGTCTCTGCCTTGTTCCGAATAGGCAAGTTGAGGTCAAGATCTTCTCATATTGTTCAGGACAAATAATGCCAGAAACAGATCTGCCTGTTATATTACAAAATTCTTCTGAGCTTCACATTGCCCCGATTTCCTCTAGTTCAGCGGCGTCGCCTTCTGCAAGGAAGAGTTCTACAGGTGTATCAATTGTCAAGGTAAAACCATCTATGTGTTGAATCTTTGGAATAGGTCAATCAACTGTTGCGAAGTGTATCTGAAAGACCGGATCTCTTCCAACAAGACGCATCAGTAGATATAACATCGAGGTGTTTGCCTCGGCAATTCTTGGAGCAAGATGCCGCTTTTTCTACTTTTTTGACAAAACATCCATCAATTGTTTTCACCTCGTACTCTGGTAGGATTTATTAATTGATTTGAGCCATTTTATAGGTTCTTATACTATCTGCAATGTTATTAAACTATTTGCCGCTGATTCTGGGAGTAAACACCGATTCTCAATGTTAGTTCGAGTCCCTGAAAATAGCCATAACATCGAAGGCTTATTCAAGTCAGCTCAATCGATTTTAAACGTAAGTTCCAAGCTGATCTCCAGTAAAAACTATTTAGAATAAAACTGAGAGCTCTCTTTGCTCAACAGCTTGGAACCTGGATTATATTCGTTTACATTATAAAGGAATTCCAGCTAAGCTCTTTCACGAGCTAAAAACTATTGTCATTGAAGTGAAAAATGTAGGTAGTTCAGTTATGACTTAATTGGTTCATTTTGTAGAGAGAAAGCTGCCCAGAATCTAAAATTAACTCTCACTTTCTTTCTCAAATAGCTGTTTTTCCCATCGTCCTCTCACACGAAGGTCTTCTGCATTCATTTTCTCTGGATGGAGATCAAGACCAAACAGTTCGAATAATTCCTGACTCTGCTGAAATGAACGGCCTTCCAAATTATAAAGAAATATGCTTTGCTTTTCTCCAAACTACCAAAATAGAATATCGAGTGAGTCAGAATAATATAGATCGCAATTGCAATTTGAAGGAAGTGGCTGAATTTCCTGAACAGATGGAAGAAAAAATAGCACAATCCTATTGCTTTGGAACGATAGATCTTAGCAATTTTATGTGAGATATCTCCAAAACTTAACAAAATTTCACAGGTATCAAACTGAGATTTTGACGAGATGCAAGCAAATTATTGACATAAATGAGAAAAGTCTAAAGCTTCCTGCCAAAATTTTGCTGTTGGGCCCTCAAGGATCTGGTAAAACGTCTATTTTGATGAAATTTGCCAACTTGTTATCGAGTTCTCCTAATTGGGTATTTGCATCCTACATCGATTGCGATAGTTGGAAAGGTAGTGGAAAAATAATTTCTCAAGGAGTAGATTTAGGGAAACAAGCTGAAAGCATAGAAAAAGCACTAAAATCCGAGTTGAAAATGCTGGAATTTAGACGGCCGTCAATTTTGCTTATGGACAACTTGGACTTCTTTCAGTTGCAAAATGAAGAAGAGCAGCGACAGATAGGCATTGAAAAGATCTTTGATTGTTAGTTTACTTCTTTTCTCAGCAGAAATTTAGTGATTCGCTCATTTTTAATCAGATCAAAAACGCCAATCTTAGTAACAGCGAGGAAACGCACATCCCTCCATAAATCATTAACAACAGCTGGTGGAGTTCGGCTCTTCAGCAAGGTCTTGGAAGTTACGCCACTGACAAAGGTACAACTCTCATAGTTTATTCAAATATTAAATGCTGAAGGGGCTAAAGTCCCATCAAAATGGAGGCGCTTTGCATTTCCCGCTTCGTCAGTTATTTGAACGAAGGCATCCACAGTCCGCCTTGATAGCCAGGAATGTTTATTGCAGAATACAATATGGTATCTGCAATGATTTTTTTCTCTTTATAAATAGCGATAACGAACCGTCCTGAGCGCTCACATTGAATGTAGTCACGTTCGTGGACTAATTTTGCCGCCAACTTGAGCCATGGATAAACCATATCCATAGAACTTGTATCGAATTCATTTTCGGCGTCGCCTTTTGAAGAGCTTTCCTGTTAAAATGCCATTTGTTTGCCAGCTGCAATGGCTGTACCTCATAGAAAACACCAAAGAAAATATCGCCGTCTGTTCTAAAGTACCAGCTGAGTTTTTTCGGTCCAGTAATATTCACACTGAAGTGCTTATGTTTCCTCGCTCCCACATGGAATGTCTCCAATTTTGAGAGAAGTTCATGGTCACTTGGCTCCCAATATTTACTAGGATCAACCTTCTCCGCTCCAAGACATTTGATTTCCTAAAGATTTATAAGGCAATCAAGACTTTTTGATACCTTGTTCTCTCCTCCTAGTGATTGCGGAATGTGAGAGATGTCGATTTCTTCTCTCAAAGACTTTAGGAAATGGTTATCGTGCAACCGAAATTTATCAGAGAAGCCTGATGGCATCATTGTCTTAGCTAGTTTATAAGGGACATGAATCCATTTGGCAATGTTCACAATGTCTACCGGAGTGACAAGCTCTGGATAGTTTTCGTAGTGGAAAAGTTGAGAATAATAAGCCAATGTACCGCTGCTGACAAAAAGCATAGTGAAGGGATTGATTTCATATCCGTTCATGTCTACAACATGCCGGAGGGAACTCAATTTTCCGGTTTTTTCTTCCTGAATTATTTATTCGGCTTCTTTTACTAGCCTCCTACCTGCTTCATGACTTGACGAAGCATGTATTCAAACTGCCAGAATTGATATTTGCACGCTTCGCTACTTTGAATCGAATGAGCTATACTCTCCACAGTAATTGTGGCGTATTCAATATACCACAGGAGACGATTGCTTGTGTCGCATTTATCCGTTTGAATGTCGCCTCGAGGCATCAACTTCTTTTGAAAAATAGGATTTTCATCAAAAGTTTTAGGTTTTGTCTCATCCTAGAAAGTTACTAGTTTTTTTAAAGTAAAGAGTAACTCACTAGTTGAAGAGACTTGCGTATTCGTAGGTGGTTGTTTAATGATTTCTCAGCAAAATCTACAATATCTTTCTCTTTTTTATGAAGCCGTTCGGATGCTAACACAAAACGATAGATATTAAAGTCTGTATCAAACTGGAAATGAATTTAATACGAGACCGAGAGATTTAAACTTACATTTGGGTGGATTGGTTGCTTTAATTTTAGTCTTACTTCTTTTATGTACTGTAAGGATTCGTCGCTGAGAGGCTCCCCAAAATTAGTAGATGGACCACGGGTCATCTGAAAGTGCAATCAAACAGGTTTTTCTAAAGAGAGGTGGCTAAAGTGACGTGTTATTCCGTTTTCGAGGAGGATCAAAGGAATGATTGGTCAGAAAATTGCCTAAGAGAGTGGCTATTTTGCGCATGAATGACCTCGAAAAGATGTTACAGTTAGCCCGAATAGGTAGTGGTTGTAGTGCGGGGCTCTAGGCCAGCGACAGCGAGTGACCTCGTTCCGCGGGCGCTCGTCTGTCCCCAGACTAGTCTCTTCAAGCCATCCGGACACCTTGTAAGGCCTTGTGACCGGTTGACGAATGCCAATTGACCCCTAATGGTTTGGCAACCAGATCCTAGATTAAATAGAAATAATGACCGGCTATAGACGCGAAACTGGAATGAATTCGCTATCGTTTTGATCAAATTATCGGACGAAAATCGAAAACTGACAGAAAAGTTTCAGGCTCAACGGTGCGACATTTTACGAGAACTAGTAGAACCTGATTGCGATGTTTCCTTGGCGGCGAAGGTCACCGAGAATTTCACTGTTGCTGATTTGAAAAAATTAGCTATTAGAGTCAAAATTGAAGCAACTATCCGAGGTGCCACTCAATGCGGAGAAGAAGATTTCCGAGAAGCTTTAAAGCATTCAAGACCAGTTGGTCAAGCAGTGCAGCAAAAGCTAAACGAGAAGAAAACGTACTTAAAAGATATTGGAGGAATGGAGAGACAGAAACAGCTTCTAAACGAAGTCCTGCTTTGGCCCATCAAGTATTCCGAACTCTATGAAAGTTGTGGCATTCAGCTTGGACGAGGCGTTATGCTTCATGGTCCTTCAGGCTGTGGTAAAACGCTACTTGCAAAATCCTTTTCAAACGACACCCACTTCAATGTGATTTCTGTGAAGGGACCAGAACTATTATCAAAATATATTGGTTCAAGCGAAGAAAACGTACGACAAGTCTTTGAACGGTAAGTAAAGCGAGTGGAACTAAACTAAACTGGTACCCTGCCGTGTTACATCAAGATTAATTTGTTTTTAGAGCAAGAGCGTCTGCCCCTTGTATCATACTATTTGATGAATTAGACTCTTTGGCACCAAGGAGAGGAAACGACAGTACCGGGGTGACAGATCGTGTAGTGAATCAGCTACTCACTGAGCTTGATGGAGCTGAAGGATTGCAGGGAGTAAATGTTATTGGATGTACAAGTAGGCTAGATCTCATTGATCCAGCGCTCACTCGGCCTGGACGATTTGATCATCTAGTTGAATGTGGATATCCTGCTCAAGTTTGTATTATTTATATGAAAAGCATATCCCTCAGGACGAACGACAAGCTATCCTCTCAGTTATTTTAAAAGAAATACCTCATTCTGAGGACATTCAACTCAAAAAACTTGCCGAAATGACCAACACATGGACAGGCGCTGATCTGAAAGCGTTGATAACAAACGCTAAATTTGAGTCGGCAAAACGAAGAAATAAAGGTTTTTCTTCCAAGAATATACACAACCGTATTCAGAAGGTGGAATAGGTCCGCTAGTGATCAGTGTAGAAGACATTGATGCTGTTTTTGAAGAGTCTAAACCAATTGAGCGGTATACAAAGCAAGAGAAATTCCGTGCTGGACAACACGTCACTTTAGCCTAGCTTTTTCAAATAAAAATCCACATAATTTTTTATTTCGTCTTCGTTTATTCGCTTACGAAATTAGATTACTTATCCTTATGCTTATTTTCCTTTGTCTTTTTCTTCTACAATTTCATAGTTATGTATTTTATTTAAGAATGAGTGAATCTGGAGAATCTTCGCTTAAAGCACTTTTAGGAGAAGACGAACCAGCACCAGTTGAACATGTTAATGGTTAGTTTTATCATTTTTCCTAATTTATATCGAGGTTTACAGTAGCAAAAGAAAAAATAAACGAAAAAACTCCACTTAAACCTTCTATTCTTGGAGATGCTTTAGATGCTGTACTAAACTCTCACACAGAGCTGATAAGCCTTCTTGGATCGAGTATTCCTGTTCCTCAAGCATCTGATCCACCACACGTGAAGGAGGTAGTAGAGTACCATATAAAGCTATGGCGAGATAACAGCTTTGATATGTCTACAGAACTTACAAAGATAGGAATGAGATGGATTGAAACACACCCTCAAGATAAATGGGATGATGTATTTTTCTTCTTTAATAATTTAATCATTATTTTAATAGGACATTGCTGGGATGAAGAAAGCAATTGAAAGACAAGAAAGTCTTCTGAAGCATATTAAGAGCGTATTAGAAAAACGGTCAGACGAGTTCTTTAGCAACCCCAACTCCTGATCTCAGCGTCATCAAATGTGATCTCAACTTCTTACATTCACATAAAGTTTCATTTATCTCCCTAATGTTATTATTAACACAGCTCTTACAGCAATCCAATATTTAACCAAAGAGTTGATGTAATTGCGCGCTGCAGAAAATGTGCGGGAAAACACTATTTGAAAAGTAGTATGGCTTTGGCTGATATATTAATTCGTTTTTCTACTTTATTACTACTCTTATAAATACCTTTGCAGACGTTTCGAATCCTTTCACCTTTGCGCTCTTCTTTACTTTTTCAGAGGCGACTTCCATTGCTGTTAACTACACTTGTATCGAGAAAATATACTAAATCGGAGGTTAATTGTTTTATTAACTTATCAAGCTTACAGATCTCCAGGAAAGTCTCACCTCCAAGACCTAAATTGGTTCCTATTGATGAAAAGATGTTTGGAGTTGCAAAGAAAATAGAAGAATTGAAATGGGAAAAGGGGGATAAGTTAGTTTAGTTTTAAAAGTTATATTATAAAATAATTTTAGAGTTCCCTATCTAGAATTTTCACGAACTCTTGAAAAAATTGAGGAGGAAAGCTCAAGGTAAACGTTTTATTTAAAACAAGTAAAGTATTTAGACTTAAAATTATTGATATTTTGGCTAAATTCTTTGCTAAAGTGATAGAATATTCTTCAAATGATCTTTCCGCTTGTGTATACCTATGCGTAAACAGACTTGGACCAGCATATGAAGGACTTGAGCTCGGAATTGCAGATCAATATCTTATAAAAGTAAAATCTAAATGTTTTATTCAACTCCTTGCAGGCCGTAGCCCAAGCAACAGGCCGGAAGATGGATAAAATTAAGGAAGACTATGCTGTCGAAGGAGATTTAGGAATAGTAGCTCAGAAGTCAAGAAGCAACCAGAAAATGCTAAGGGAACCTCCTCGCCTAACAGTAGCAGCGGTTTTTTCAAAGCTTACTTTAATAGCTAAAACTACAGGAAAAGATGTAAGTGCTAAATCTGTAATAATAAATTGAAATTAAGGCTATGAACAAAAAGACAGAATTAATTCACGGTCTTCTTGTATCGTGCCGTGATTCAGAAGCCCGTTTCTTAGTACGTTGTCTCAGTGGAAAACTAAGAATTGGATTGGCAGAGCAGAGTGTATTAGTTGCTCTAGCGAATGCCTTTACAAAAACACACATAAAGAGCCATGGTTAGTATTTATTTTGTTGAAATATTTTTCCATAAATAGAACTAAAAATTCCGGCACTCAAAGAAGAGGAAATGAAGCAAAAGAACGTCTTACTCCTGAAGACAACCTATTGGCAAGTATTTAATTCAAGAACCTTAATTTATTTTAGTCAGTGTCCGAACTATGACAAAATTCTTGAAGTAGCACTCAAAGATGGTCTTTCTGCTATTGAAGATCATTGCAAGTTGACACCAGGCGTGCCGCTTAAACCTATGCTTGCTCATCCAACTAAAGGCATCGCAGAAATTACTAAACGTTTTGGCGAGGCAGAATTTGCATGTGAATGGAAATATGATGGAGAAAGAGGACAAATTCACATGACAGATGACGGAAACGTTCACATATACAGTCGAAATCAAGAAAATAATACATCAAAATACCCAGATATAATTGATAATGTAAATAAGCTTAGTTTTAGCAAAGATATTTTTTAGATAAAACAATGTATGGACGAAGATACTAGATCATTTGTAGTTGATGCAGAAGTTGTAGCATGGGATATTGAAAAGAAGGCTATTCTTCCGTTCCAAGTTTTATCGACTCGAAAACGAAAGGTATTACTATTGAAATAGCTTAAATGTTTGTTAGAATGCTGGTGATTCGGAAATCAAAGTCAAAGTTTGTGTATTTTTATTCGATATTCTCTACTTCAACGGCAAATCTTTAGTTACAAATTCATTCCGGGAGCGAAGAGCTATGCTCAAGCAAAATTTCAAGGTTACTCCTTAGACTGTTTACGTTAGTATTTTAGGAAGTAGAAGGACTTTTCCATTTTGCAACCTTCTTGGATTCTACAGATACGGATGAGATTGGTGTTTTCCTAGATGAAGCAATCAAGGTTTTTAATATGTTGGAATTATAAAAAATTTTTTAGGGGAATTGCGAAGGCTTAATGGTTAAAACTCTAGACGAGAATGCAACTTATGAAATTGCAAAACGTTCGCACAATTGGCTGAAACTCAAGAAAGACTATCTTGACAGCGTTGGAGATACGCTAGATCTTGTTGTGATTGGGGCATATTATGGAACAGGTCAGTGTTTTTTCTATTTTTACTACGCTAAAAGTTCATTTTGCATCGCTTTTGTCCAGAACGTTCGAGGTTTTGTAGCTCCTATTTCTTTGCCGGCTTCTTCTTATCCTTATTCGAAGGATTGGAAGGCAAAGATTTTTCTTTTTTTACTCCCTTCTTTAACCCTCCTTTTTCATTCTGATTCGCCGGGCTTGTTGTAGAGGAACCCGAAGATGACGATGAGCTTGAAGAAGAGATAGAAGGACTCGTCGTCACTTTTTTCAGTTTTTGCGGCTTTCCAGGCGCTGACTTGGTGAATTTCTGCGCCTCTCTCTTTGTATTGTCGTGCCTAAATTTCATTGATCGGTAGAGGCCAAATTCACCTGTAGTAGGCCACTATACTTGTCGCATCTTTTATTACCAATTTTGCCGGCTTTCTGATTTCTTGGGGTTCCTGATGAGCAGCATTCAGCTTGTCAGAATCGTCATAAATTGCTCCAATGATCGACCGAATGGTATTTCCCAGGACAACATCTTCTGTGAACCATACTTCATCTTTAATTTTCATTTCTTCCACCGTGAGACTGTCCGCGTGATAACGGGTAGGGTCAGGAGCTGGGTTAGCAATGGGTGCTCTTTTATTGATCACTTCTAACAACATTTTGGATATCGTTTTGGTAACGCCTGGAACATCTTTTTGTAGAGCTTTGTTCCTCCAAAAAGGACGCTTATTCTCATGCCACAAATTCCCTCCGTTTGAATAATTTTCGACTAGCACTAGATCCGATCGATGTGTTCGGTCTGTCATAACTGCTGGGTCCTCAATCCAACAATCATCATATCCCCCATGCTCTTTCACTCCTAGTTGAGGCAAAGCATCATCACCGTCAGCAACTTTTCCAAGTCGTGCATTCTTCTTTGACAACTTTGCTTCGGCACTCTGTTGAGCTTTGCCAGCTTTCGTTCCTCCAAAAAGCGATTTCACCGCATTGATTTGATCAAGGAAACGGTCGGCAAATGTTTTTTTCTCTTCTTTTTTCTTTATTTTGCCCTTCTTGTCCTTGTTAGCTTTTCTTTGGGATGCAGTCTTCTTCTTTTTCTTCCCCTTTTCTTCCATTTCCTTCTTCTTCTTCGTATTTCTCTTACTCAGCTCTGATGCTTTAATCTTCTCTTTTAGTTTGCTTAGTTTTCGATCCGAAGTCTCTTTTTCTCTACGAGCTTTAGCCTTGGAAATTTCTTTTTCATCATCAACCTTCTCTACTTTAGTGATGACGTTTGAACTTGACTCGTCTTGTAAAGGCTTCGCCATTGCGTTCGAGATAGAGCTCTTCTTTACTGGCTCATTGTGTGAATGTTGCTTTTTTTTTTCTTCATCAGATTTTTTTGCAATAGTATCACTTTTTAGTTGTTTTGTATCCTTGACTTCACTAGTTCGTTTCCTAGTTCCTTCTCGGCAAACTTTGCTGGATGGTGTTGGCTGCCTCAATCTTGGAGAAATGTTTATGCTTTCCTTTTCCTGGGATTTTGTCCTTTCTTTCTGCTTATCAGCACTTTCCAACTTGCATACTTCTGATACTTTTCTTTGCTGATCTTCCTCAACGGGAGGCTCACCGAGATTTTCTTGGGGCGGTTCTTCTTCTGGTGGAGTCTTAGACCCCTCTTCAAATTCATCTTTTACGTCCTCTTCATCATCCGAGAGTTGAAGTTTTTCATCAGATTTCTAGACAGCAAACTATATTTTTGCAAAATTGCATACCTTCATAGCTAGCAGACGATAAGCCCGTCGCAATCGAAGTAGTTGGTCTTTCCTAGGAGAATTGAGCGAAAATGAACCAATTAGCAAAAGCATTAATAGTCAAATTCTGAAAATGATCTGTCAAAACAGGATATTACATTTTAAACTGGAAATGAGGAAGCAAATACGAGGCGGCTAGCATGAGAATGACTCCCACAGCTAACAGCTAGCTGTTTATTAAACTCGAGGCGAAGACCCATAAATCTGACGACAAGAAAATTACGGAGGACTGACTGAGACAAACACCTAGTGGGGAATCATGTGAGATGAATTTGTCGCCAGCAGCTTGTTAATTTTAAATCCTAGGCGTAAACAACGAAAGGCGCCAATTGCTTCATATAAACAGAGTGTTTCAGGAAAAAGAACTGGTGTATATGGAGGGTACCTCCTTGCATGTTATGACTCCACAAGTGAAGAATATCAGAGCATTTGCAAAATTGGAACAGGCTTTAGCGATGCAGATTTAAAAGAACAACATTCACTTTTAAGTAAATTCAAAATAGACAAGGTTAACGTTTTCAAAAATGCTAATAAAACATTTCAGCCGAGATCTTATTATGCTTACGATGAAACTTTAAAACCTGACGTCTGGTTTGATCCAGATGTTATATTTGAAGTCAAATGTGCCGATCTGTCTATTTCTCCTCGTCATATGGCTGCAAAAGGTATTGTTGACTCAGAAAGAGGAATATCCCTTCGTTTTCCACGGTTTATACGAATAAGGTTAGCCTCTTAGAATTTAACAAAGACGTAAGTTGTTTAGAGATGACAAAAAAGGAGATGAAGCTACATCTTCTGAACAAGTTGCAGAAATGTACAACAATCAAGATCAGATTAAAAATCAGGCAGCAGAAAATTCCATGGAAGAAGACGACGGGATAGAATACTAGTTTCAAATGCAGGTTATTTTTTTAAGTTTGTGTTACTTTTTGATCTCCCTAAATAAAGCCCATTATGTGAAAATTCTAATCTTTTGATTGTTTATATCAAAGATTTACCTCTATTCTTTATTATCCTCAATTCAATTTCAGTTAAATTTCAGCCAAACTGGATTACAGAAGTAAGTAGCCTAAGATTATTTAGTTATATCTGATTTAGGTGCAATTGAGGAGACAAACGAGCAGCGCCGTTTTGAAATCGAGTGCGAGTTCGTTCAAGCTCTTGGTAACCCGCATTACCTACTCTGTACGTCAACTTTTATATCCAATTTTTTTTAAATTTAGACTTGGGGCAACGCAACTACTTTAACGACGAATCCTTTGTAACTTACCTAAAATATCTACTATATTGGAAGCAACCTGATTACATTCGGTTAGTTGTAAGTCCAGCTTAGTAAGTATTTTAGTTGCTTAAAATTCCCACAGTGCATCCACTTTCTTGAACTCCTTCAACACAGAGAATTCCGTGAAGCAATTTGCTCTTATTCATACGCAAAGTTTATTGAAGACCAACTAATTCTTCAGTGGCTTGCTGGCAGCAGAAGGCACGGAAGACTTATTGTTAGTTATTTTTCGATTTATATCAATTGATTTTAGTTAACATCCAATCAAGATGTTGCAAATCCTGAACTCAACAATGAGCAAAACCAAGGAGGAGATGCAATGGACACCGCATAATTTGTACCGGTTGTGTATGCATATTTCGCAGTAATTTTATCTCAGAAGTTGTTACTTTTTGCTTCTTCTGTGTATTACTAATGTTTCATCTTTTCCTGATCCTGTTTCACTACCTTCACGCTGCGAAAGTTGTCTTATTTTCGCCCGTGAATTCTACATTATGTCTGCCCAAATCTCGGTAATTTCCCTCAAAATATGAGGATTTATATTTCAGCGATCGGAAGTCGCAGTAATCGAGGTTCTAGAAAAAATCTGCCCAGCCATGCTTCAATATAAAATTCATAAAGACAAGGAGGGTCTAGCGCGCTTCTCAAGAGAGGAGAGTCTCACAATGGAGAC